>JAMJFZ010003163.1:22755000-23355000 GCA_026225945.1 Cricetomys ansorgei
GTACGAAACAAACAGAAAGAAAAGAACCCAAGAGGAGGTACAAGAAACAGACACCCATCCACTCGCACGCTCAGCAATCCCATAAAAACACTCAGCTGGAAGCCATAACCTATATACAAAGGACCTGTAGGGTAAAAAGAAGGAAAATAAAAAATAATAAGAAGGTAAAATTTAAAAAAAAAAGAGGATCCCTGACACCACACAATGAGACGAGGACCCTCCAAAGGTGCCCGTACGTGTTGGTGTCTGCTGCCAGGCATGCAGCCTAACCTAAGAATATCCATCCCCAGCGAGACTCCCTTGGAGGGAGCTGGATTTCCATTTGCAAGTAGTTAACAACCTGAGATCGCTTTTGGGTTTGGGATGGAAGCATGAGCCCGCTTCTCCCTTTCAGCTCTTGGACCCCCAACTGATGCAGACCTGTGCAGGCCCTGTGCATGCTGTCTCAGTCTCTGTGAGTTCATATGTGCACCTAACGTGTTGATTTAGAAGGCCTTGTTTTCCTGGTGTCCTCCATCTCCTCTGGTATGTACACTCTTTTACCTCCTCATCCTAGGGGTTCCCTGAGTCCTGAGGGGAGGGATTTGATGGAGACATCCTATTTAGGGCTAAATGTTCCAAGCTTGCTCACTCTCTGCATGTCTGCCTGTGGGTCTCTGTATTGGTTCCCATCTGCTGCAGGAGGAAGCTTCTCTGATGATGGCTGAGCAAGGCACTTATCTGTGAGTATAGCAGAATGTCCCTACGAGTCATTTTATTGCTACAATTTTTTTTCTAACTGTAGCATTTGGTTTTGCCCTTTGTCCCTGGGCTACCTAGTCTCTGGTTCTTGGTCACCTAAGCAGTAAAATCAGATGTTGGCTGGTTACCACTACAAACCTTGTTCCAATATTGCACTAGCATATTTTCAGGCAGGGAACCATTGTAGATCAAAGGTTTTGTGGCTGGATTAGTGTTTATGTTTCTTCTTTGGTAGTATGCAGAATACCTTCCTGGACCACCTGCTAGGATGTAAGGGTGGAGGCTCTATGTAGGCACCAGCTTGACTTCTCCATGTTCAATGAGTTGTGTAGGTGTTGTCTTCAGCAATGGGATCTTGCTGTCAGTTTGTGGAGAGCAACCTACAGTCTTAGCAATAGCTTGTGTTGTTTCAGGGTTCCCATGAAAACTTTTTGGCTAACAAGTCAATTAGATGTAAGAGATGGTCAGTTGGAGCTCTGTCTTCCCCATTATTTAGCGATTTCATTTAGATCACCTCTCTCTCTCTCTCTCTCTCTCTCTGTATATATATATATATATATTACAGTTTCTACTGTATTAGCTTTCCATACTACAAAATTATCCACATATAAGTTAATACATAGCATATTTGTCTTTTGGGGTCTGGGTTACTTTTCTCAATATGATTTTTCTCTAGTCCCATCAATTTATCAATGAATTTCATGTTTTTTGTTTTGTTTTGTTTTGTTTTGTTTTGTTTTGAATGGCTGAGTAATACTCCTTTGTGTAAATGTGCCACATTTTCTTTATCCATTCTTCTCTTGAGGGACATCTAGATTGTTTCCAATTTCTGGCTATTATAAATAGAGCAGCAATGAGCATGGTTGAGCAAGTGTCCCTGTGGCAGGATGAAGCATCCTTTGGGTATATGCCCAAGAATGATGTAGCTGGATCTTGAAGTAGACTGATTTCCAACTTTCTGAGGAACTGTCATATTAATTTCCATAGTGGCTGTACAAGTTTGTACTCCCACCAGCAGTGAACGAGTGTTCCCCTTGCTCCACATCCTTGCCAATATGAGTTGTCATTTGTTTTGTAAGATGAAATCTCAAAGTAGTTTTGATTTGCATTTCCCTGATAACGAAGGATGTTGAATGTCTCTTCGTTTCTCAGCCATTTGAGAGTCCTCTTTTGAGAATTCTGTTTAGATCTGTACCCCATTTTAATTGGGTTATATACTTCTTGATATCTAGTTTTTGCGTTTTTATGTTTAGGCTATTAGCCCTCTATCAGACGTGCAGTCGGTAAAACTCTCCCCATTCTGTAGGCTGCCACTTTGTCTGAATGATGGTGTCCTTTGTTGTACAAAGCTTATTTTGTTTCATGAGACCCCATTTATTAATTGTTGATCTTAGTGTCTGTGCTAATCATGTTCTGTTCAGAAAGCCTTTTCCTGTGCCAATGAGTTCAGTTGTCTTATTGTTTTAGTTAAGACTTCAAGTACCGCCAGGCAGTGGTGGCATACACCTTTAATCCCAGCATTCAGGAGGCCAGAGGCAGGCAGATTTCTGTGAGTTTGAGACCCCCCTGGTCTTCAGAGTGAGTTCCAGGACAGCGAGAGTTACAACAGAGAAACCCTGTCTAGGTTTAGAAACATGTCTAGGTTTAGGTCTAGAAACATGTGGATGTTTCTATTTCTAATTGACCTGTTCTGGAAAAGAAGATATGCGTTGACCTCTATCCTTTGGATTCTCAAGGCCATTCATTTCTCTACACTTTCTAAACATAGAAAGAAAAGAACTTCAATTGGCTACTTAACAGTAGCCCAACGTGTTCCCGTCATCCCCTGTTGATGGGCCCTGGGCCGCTATGAGAAGCTTCAAGGAGCTCTTTCTTAAGAACACATCGCTGACTTAAGGAGTCTGTCCCCGTTTGAGCCCATGCTATAGTAGAAGAGAACTCTGAGTTCCATGTGAGTGCTGGGGATGTCAACCAAAGCAGTGTGTGAATGTCAACACCTTCAGTAACACCACCGCCAGAATGAATCACACTACCCCAGCGCACTGAGCCAAACTGAAGCCGACTGTGCATTGCACTCAGTTTGAATTAGGCCAGGTCTTACAAAGAGAAAGATTGAAGGGTCATTCAAACAGAATTTTCAGAAAGAAAGAGGAAGAAAGGAAGGGAGAGTAGGAAAAAGGGATCACACTTACTGCAAAAAACCAAGCTTCGAAATATTTCCAATCAAAGTGATACCTGGTTTTGTTCAAGGATCTAACATGTACATATTTTTCCCACACATAGGAAAGTGTGTAGCAAATTCAGCAATATTTATTGCTCCCCTCTCATCCTTTTAATTCCCCTAAACTAAATCATATTCCCTTTCAGTGACCATCTTTCAATTCTATTTCATCTTTTCTAATATATATGCGTGAATGGCCAACAAAAGTGGCCAACGATTTCATCTAAGGAGTGTCATATTTCATGTTTTTTCAAGGGATTTCAGAATCCGTGGCTGAAGCGCATATGTTGATAGAATTGCCTCTTTTTAAGAAGCTTTAGAGAGTCTTTGAAGAATGATCTCTTAATAGACCTGGAAGAGATGAGACCTGTCCCAGCACCATCTGCGCAGTCAGCCTGTGGGGCTTCTGGTTCTGGCACGCACAGTGCCAAAACCAGCCATGAGAGGGCTGTTTCAGTAAGGGGGCTGGGAGTCCATCACCTACTGTATTCTTTGTTCATTTGCTTGCTGGCTCATTCATTCATTCCTTCATTCATTCACATATAAGAGGCAACCCAGTCAGCGATATGCCCACAGTGGATGGAAAGAGCAGTGTTGATCAAAGAAGTTCACAAAAAGGCAGAAACAGAAATATTGGCGGATCAAAAAACACACACATTGCATATTTTCTCTTCTATGTGCTGTATACATAATCCAGACAGACATATGTATACATATATATTTCATGACATGGAACAAAGTGGGGGCTACGTGGTTCAAGGGAGAAAGTGGGGAACAGGGAGGAGGTGAAAGAAAGTCACGGAGTGAGGAGACAAATATGAGCAAATTACATTTGCAATTATATATATATATGTAAATATCAGAATGAAACTCATTATTTTGTGCACTGACTAAAACATCAGTGAATATATTTGCTTTTGCTCCTCCTCCTCCTCCTCCTCCTCCTCCTCTTCCTCCTCCTGTTCCTCTTCCTCCTCCTTCTTCTTGGAGACGGTATTGTTAGATGGCTCCATGGATCAAGCACTTGCTGCCTAAATGTGAGGACCAGCATTTGAATGCCCAGAACCCTCTTAAGAAGCCAGGAGGATGGTGGCCCACCTATAATCCTAGCTTGAGAAGAAAGAGATGGGGCTTCTCTGGGCAAGCTGCCTAACTGGATTGGACAGATCATGAGCTCTGGGCTCAGTGAGCCCTGACCCCACCTCAGTATATAAAGTAGAAGACAATCAAGGGAGACATCAATGTCAACCTCCGGCCTCCACACGTACACATGAGCACACGCTCCCGTAAGAGTGTGTGTACCCGTACACTTGAGAGTATGGCTGTGCACACGGGAAAGGGGGCAGTTTCTTGTGTCTTATCTGCCTCTACTTTGGGCAACACGCTGCTCAAAGTAACTCATTTCACCCCCAAAATCACACCGTGAATCAGGTGCTGTGTTCATCCCCATTCACAGGAGAAGAATCAGAGGTCGGAGAAGATGAGTGGATTTTCCTTGAAAGGCCACCTAGAGGAATACATTGACTTAACATCTTAATACTGACTCACTTCCTCAGAGCCATAAAAATACACAGAAGATTTGCTAAAACTAAATGAACAATAAAGTCACACAGAACTGTGCCTTGTAGGTACTAACTCTCAGTTAATAGAAATGTTAAGTCTTCTAAAATAATAATAATAATAATAATTAATAATTAATAATAATAAGCTTTCCATCTTCTATACATATAATCCTGGAGGCTTAAAAGATTCAACTTATTTTGTTAAAAAACAGACAATTTAAAAAACTATTAATAGGGAAATTTTATGTAAAAGATATATAAGCTATTATTGAATTCTTCCTTCAATAAGACAATTTGAAATAAAACCAATGACATTCAGGTCCCTGGCCTCAAGAAATAGGAGCATTAAGTAACTGCATACAATCATAAGTTTCTCCAGGAAATTCATGTGCACAGGACCCTCCTGTACTTTTGAGAGATGAAAGAAGAGGGGTTTATTGAACTCATGAAATAAAGATGTGATTTCATCCCGCCTGAGGGGCTGTATCTTAGTCATCCGGTCTAAAGTTCTCAATGAGAGACACTCCTTTGAATTGAAACATCACCATAGAAGGCCCTCTACATTCCCCACATCTCCTAAGGGAAGGAAAAACTCCTTAGGCAGTATTAACATCTTGTGATAAATTATTACAGCTTAATTTGTCAAATTAGTTCACTATACCTTGGGAAGCATTTGGCAAAGCTGTAAAAAGAATGGCATGGAGGAAAGGTAAATTTTAATTAATGCTGAGCCTCCGTAGCTTTTCATGATGCTAATTTTTTTTTATAATACCATTTCTTACTTATTTGCGAAAGCTCTTTATATATGCTAGGAAACCTTCAGGTTCTGCCCCTTAGCCTTTTACTTTCTTCTGGTAACAGGATAACTGCATTGTGAGTGACACAGTGTAAACTGTTTAGGTGGCATGATCTACCCCTCTTCTACTTAAGTGTGACTCGTGGCCCACCTCTGGACCACCGGAGTATCCTGCTCCAGAAACAACACTCATTCAGTGGTGGATGTGTCACCCACACAGGATCCAAATCCTCTTCATTGTTTTCTGCAGGAGCTAGCAGAGAAGCGGCCATCTTTCCTGTGGACTGTTAAGCTGCTAGAACAGGGGGATAGGATTGGAGCACCAAGGATGGCTTCCTTTGAAAGGTCATTTGAGTCATTCACTGCAGGGCTTTTCGGCTACAGAGGGTGAGAAATCTGGAATGCTTCAGCACATTTGAGTTAGAGTCCTTCCTTTCAGTTAAAAGTGGCTTGACAAAATCGTGTACCAAAGTCAAAATCATGTTCAAAAGGATACAAGGTGAGTATCCACCCATCCTATAGTTCACTGTACTGGCTGATCTTACATCAACTTGACACATAAACTAGAGCTATCTGAGAGGTGGGAACTTTGAGGAAATGCCTCCATAAGATCCAGCTGTATGGCATTTTCTTGATTAGCTATTGATGGGGGAGGGCCCAGCCCAATGTGGGTAGAGCCATCCCCGGGCTGGTGGCTCTGGGTTCTGTAAGAAAGCAGGCTGAGCAATTCATGAGGAACAAGCCAGTAAACATCATGACTCCATTCATGCCTTCTGCATCAGCTCCTGCCTCCAGGTTCCTGCCCTGCTTGAGTTCCTGTCCTGGCTTCCTTCCATGATGAACAGTGATGTGGAAGTGTAAGCCAACTTGCTTTTTGGTCATGGAGTTTTGTCACAACAACAGAAATCCAACCTAAAGACACCCATCCTTCAATTTTGCTTAAAAAGGTTTCTGTACAATTGAAGTCCTGCTATTTTGAGTTTTACTTTGCTTTGCCAAGCTGGGTGCGGGACCCAGAGCCTTGTCCTTGCGAGGCACATGTACCTCTATCACCGAGCGACATCCCAGTCCTAGAAGCGTTTGTTTCTTTTATCTTTTATTTATTTTATTTTAAGACTATGGTATAATGCTTTCATTTTGTGAGATGGAGTCTCCTGTATCCTAGGCTGGCCTCAAACTCTCTGTGTAGCCAAAGGTGACCTTAAGTTCCTGCCTCCATTCTCCCGAGTGCTAGGATTACAGGTGTGTGCCGCCATGTCCAGGTACGAGTCCTCTTCTCTTTAGTGTCTTTGCTGGTGTCCTTTTGCAGGTCTTTCTCAAAAGCCTTACTGCTGAATTCAAGTCGTATCCTGTTTTGTCTGGTGCTTTTTATTGTTTTGTTTGCACATTCAATCTTTAATTCAATTTTCCTTGCAGACAGACAGTTAGCTATCCCCAAATCACAACAAGCCAATCTTTTCTCAGTTATTTTGGGGGCGTTCCCTCTGTCCCAGTCATATTTAGGCTGTGGTTTTGTCTTGACCTCCTATTATTAATTTTCCATCGAGATTTTCTTCCCTTCTTGTGCCAGCCTCACACCAGTTTTAACTGATGAAGACGAATAACTGCAGATGAAAATGCACCCTCTTTATTCTTCCCCTAGCCATTCTGCACATGCATACCTCTAGATGAGTATTAGAGTTACTTTTGTCAAATTTCATAAAAGCCTAATCAGAATCTGCACAGGATTATACATGAGGGTAGGCTTGGATAAAATTCAAACATTAAAGCCATGTAAGGATGACATGTGCTCAAACTCTTGCTACTTTTAGATTCCTTGGTAGAAGTTAGTCATGTGTTTCACATTCGTCCTGCTCTTAAGTTTTCCCCTCGACATTTTCTGTTGTTGCTAATTATTTTAGTGAGACCTTTTAAAACATTGTATTTCCTTTACTACTCTTGTTTATTTGTGCGCATGCGTGTGGATATGTGCATCACTGTGGATGCTTGAGGTCAGGTCAGCCCACAGAAGGCAGTTTTCTTCTCCCACCATGGGGCTTCCTGGGGTAGAACTCTGGTATTGCTTGGTGGCAATGCCTTGACCTGCCGAGCCATATTTTCTGACCAGGGTTTGCTATTACATAGGAAAGCTATTGTTTTTGCAACTAATGAGGACATTAAACAATCTTGGTTCTAACAATCTCTCAGCGTCTCTCGTTAAACATGAATGAATGGCAATATTTTTAAAGATGAACTTTATTTTTAATTATGTATGTGTGTGTGTGTGTATTGGGGGAGTATGTGCCTCCTGTGAGAATATCTACCGAAGGAGACCTGAAGATAGCACTGGATCCTCTGGAGCTGGAGTTGTAAGCAGTTGTGAGCCACCGGGTGTGGGTGCTGGGAACTGAACTCAGACCCTTTGGGAAAACAGCAGTCACTGCTGACCACTGAGCCTTCTCGCCAGCCTCCTAGGGTTTGGTGTGTATGTGTGTGTGTGTGTGTGTGTGTGTGTGTGTGTGTGTGTGTGTGTGATTAAGATACAACTTATATACCACAAATGCAGACTTTTAAAGTGTACAAGTCAGTGGTATTTATTATGTTCACAAAGTTGTACAACAACCACCACTACTTTCTGGTTCCAAAACATTGCATCATCCCCCAAAGAAACCACGTAGCCATTAGCAGTTGCTCTGTACAGCTCCTTCTCCCCAGCCACTGGCAACCACTAATCTGTTTTCTGCGTCTATGGATTTGCCTATCTGGCCATTCCACATGTGTGGCGTCTTGTCATGTACGGGATTTTGTGCCTGGTTCTCAGTTACCAGCATTTGTACTATCTACCTATATTGGGGCATATTCCAAGACTTCCTTTCTTCCTATTTTCTTCTCTCTTTTTTAGATTTATTTTTGGTATACTGAGACTTCCTTGGAGTGATAATAAGGCGTTTTGTGGATCTGTAGATGGGTTATTATCATCCATTCTGCTGAGTGTGTAAGTCCGTCTGTTTCACTGTATGCTTTCAATTCTTTTAGTGTGGACCTAGGATCCCTGACTAATTTTGCCTATTAGAAAACACGCTACAAACGGAATCATATCTTTTGTATTCAATGTTTATTTTTTCTCTCTCAGATTGGTTTTGGGATCTGGGGTTTATTTTGTTTTATTTTGGAGACATGGTCTCACCAAGCAACCCAGGCTGGCCTTGAACCAGCAGTTCTCGTAACTCAGCCTCCTGGGTGCTAGGACGAGAGATGTGTTTCCAGCACTAAGTCTTGCTCATGTTCTTGATCTTTGTTTACATTATCGTGCGTATCAGGAGGGTGTTCCTTTTCATTGACAGGATATATATATATATATATATATATATATATATATATATATATATATCCGTTTGTTCAACCAGTCTCGCATGGGTGAACTTGTGGACTGTCCTCACATTGGTGCTGCTGTAAGCAAAGCTGCCGCAAGTCCTGGGGACACACCTTTTATGGAACCCACGTTTGTCTACATCTAGAACGAAGCGGTTGGCTCAGAGTTCTGCTCAGCTGTGCAGGAAGACACCAGCACTAAGGGTTTCATCATTTAAAATCCCTACCAGTGTTGTGCTCACTTCCTATCACACTAACTGCATACTTACTAAGATTTGATATTGCCATGTTTAAAAAAAATGTTTACTGATCCTAGTGGGTATATGTCTTCTCATTATGATTTTATGTTTGTTTTGCTTTGAAGCCACAAACTCCTGAACCCCCACCCCCAACTTTTACATCCCAAGAGATAGAATTATAGGTATATAGGTGTGTTCCACCATGACTGGCTCATTATGATTTTAATTAATGTTTGTCTGGTGAATGTCTGAATGTCTTTCCACATGCTATTGACCATGGGTGTTTTTCTTCTATTAAAAAATAGACTGTTCAAATATTTTTCACATTTTAAAAGTTGTGTGGTCAGGTCTTTTTTTTTTTTTTTTTTTTTAAGAAACAAAAAAACAAAGTTATTTAAATGACATGTTTGTTCACCACTTCTGGAATGTTCCACTCATTTACAGGTGTCATTTTTAACATTTCATAGGGATCTAAGTTTCTATTTCTTTCTTGAACATTCTTCTAGCACCAACACCTTCTATTGACTTTAATTTTCCCAGAATACCTTTATTTTTCTTCATTTTAAGAAGTATCCAAGGGCTAGAGAAATGGTTCTGAGATTTGCAAGCCCCGGCTGATCTTCCAAGAGACCTGGGTTTGATTCCTAGCACCCACATGGTGAGTCACAGTTGTCTGCAACTCTAGTCCTGGAGGATCTGACACTCTCTTCTGGCCTCATTCAACACCAGGCACACACATGATGCACAGACATACATGCAGGGAAAACAGACATACACATAAAAATGAATGTAAAAGAAGTATCTGTTTATGTGTAAAATATATCTATACATTTACTTAATATAGAATTCTAGGGTGCTAGGTTTTATTTATTGATCTCAGCTATTAATTTCCTCTGGTTCCTGACTTTTCCTTATTAATGAAGATACACCGAATCCTATAGCTTTTGCTTTTCATGTCACGCTTCTTTTGATCTGGCTGCTCTTAAGGTTTCGTATTTGTGATTAGACTTTAAGAAACACGAATAAGGATGAGAGTGTATGGTTCTCTCAGAAGTCTCACCTGGAGTTCATGGCCCTTCTATCTGTGGATCAGCATCTTCTAGGAATGCCTGAGCTCATCGTGCTCTCTATTTTTGGAGCAGACGTGAGTAACAGCATCTGGCCATTGGGTGATGTAGGAGAGACCGGGGCTCCATCTCTCTTTTCAATCTGTTTTCTCCCTATGGCTTAGTTAGTAGAGTTTTTTTCTTATATCCAAGCTCACTCATCTTTTCTTCTACAAAGTCAGATTCCCTAAGAATCAAATAATATGGTTAACATTTTTTTTCAGGTATAAAAATGTTCAATTTTAGAATTGTCAGTGCGAGTTTTTAAGGTTTTCTTTACTGAGACTTCCCCACTGGTCTTATGGTATATCTATTTTCCCCATAACCATAATTTAAACAGCTGTGCAAAGTCTTCAACAATTAGTCATAATTCTTGTGGTCTCTGTTGTTTTCTTCCCAGTTAGTGGCCCCACTTCCTAGCTCCTCTTTATTCCTAAAAAACCAAAAACCTTTTGTTTTGCTTTTAACTCAGTAAGGGGTGCTGAATTTTATCAGGGAAAACTTTTTGGACATGTTTTGGGCTAAGTATCTCACTTGTTCTACTGATGTCAATCTTGTGCGTTCATCCCTCAATCCGCAACTTTAAGAATCTCATGGCATGAACAATTTCATAGGAAACTCAGTTTATTTGCCTGACCCAGGATCCAGCTGGTAGTCCTCACTCAGCTCTTCTCCAGGTTTTCATCCCTGCCGGGTCTCAACCCTTGTCAGCTGAGCTGATCACACAGGCTTGTCTGAGTCCTTCTCACCACAGACCAGGTCTCCGGTGCCTCCCCAGCTTGCTCCGCACTTTGCAGCTTGCACAATTCTGACTTTTTCTCAAATCAAAAACAAGTCACAGTCTTGCTTTCTGACTCTATTCCTCCTTGACCCTTAGCTTCATGTACTGTGAGGTCTATCCAGGCCCCAGCACAACACCCTTCTTAGGTGTAACTGGGATTTTAGTTACACGTCTATTTCAGTCTCTATTTCTAGTGACTGATTGTAGAGGAACACTTGGAAGAAGTTTTTGTTATTTTGGTTTCTTTAAAAATGCAAAATGGCCTTTGGATTAGGTTTCTGTTCCCACTCCAGCTGTGGTATAATTATTTATGAGTTGGATTTGGAATGCTTGATGCAGGTGGCTATAATCTGGTTAGGTGCAGTCATTCTGGCATGTGTAGCTTGTTTTGAGGATTGCGTGCCGCTTGGGTTCATGGGAACTTTTGGCTAAGGGTATAAAAGGTCTGAAGCCCCGAGAGTGGGGGTGGGTGTTGGTTGGTGGTTTGTTGGTTGGGTTGTTGACCTTAGTGTGTTAATTCTTAGAGGAACAGAGGTTGGAGGGGTTGAGTTTACAGACCGTGGGCTGAGACACACAGGGAAACAGGTGTTCTGGAAAGCAGTCATTAATGACAAGAGGCCAAAAATAAAAGTGCAAATCAATGGCATTCAGATAGAAAGGCTGGCAGATACAGGAGCAGGTGTAACAACAATTTCCCAAGAGTCATGGGATTCGAGTTGGCCCCTTCGGGAGGCATCCACACAGTTTATAGGAATTAGGAAATGATCCTGTGTAAAGCAAAGTACAAAATTGATTATGTGTGGGACCTGAGGGCCAAATGGGAAAGATAAGGCCTTATGTGACTGATATAGCCAGAAATTTGTGGGGGAGAAATTTATTGCAGCAGTGGAGAACTCAAGTTAATATCCCTTCTATCCCAGAAACAATGCACAAAATAAGGTCTCAGAGGGAAGAAGCTCTTAATGAGGGAGATGCACAGACTGTGGAAGTTGTTCAAAAATCAGGCACAACAGGTATTGAATTTCCAAATTTATAAAGGGGGGTCTCTGCTGAAGCTATACCAACTGCCCGGCCCTTAAAATGGTTAACTAACAAGCCTCTATGGGTGCAGCAGTGGCCCCTAACTAAACAGAAGTTGGAGGCTTTAGAACAACTTGTAAAAGGGTAATTAAGGACTCGGCATGTAGAAGAATCTACCAGCCTGTGGAACTTACTCATATTTGTAATAAAGAAAAAATCAGGGAAATGGAAAATGCTAACCAATTCGAGAGCAGTGAACAATTGATTCAGCTGATGGGTCCATTACAGTTTGGAATTCCTTTGCCTTCCTTATTACCAAAGTCCTGGCATCTGATGGTAATTGATTTGAAAGATTGTTTTGTTAGGACAAGGAAAAGTTTGTGTTTATGGTACCCAACTATAACAATGTTCAACCTGTTAAAGAGGTATCAGTGGAAAGTCCTTCCCCAAGGAATGTTAAATAGTCCAACACTGTGTCAATTTTTTGTGAAACAATCCTTGGAAATAATTCAAAAACAGTTTCCCCAGTCAATTATCTATCACTATGTGGATAATATTTTGTTAGCTGATTCTGATGAAGATACTTTAGGAAAATTATTTGATGAAACGAAAAGAATCTTACCTTGTTGGGTGTTACAAATAGCTCCTGAAGAAATGCAAAGAGGAGATCCTATTAGCTATCTAGGTTATAAATCAACAAAACATTCAGCCACAAAAGGTACAAACCAAAAGAGACCAGTGGCAGACTCTTAATGATTTCCAAAAATTGTTGGGAGATATCAACTGGATAAGAGCCACAGTCAGATTAACTACACAAGAGTTAAGCAATTTATTCCAAACATCGCAAGGAGACGCTCGGGGCTCCACTGTCAAGTGTGGCACTGACCATGACAGTAGTTCTCTCTGCTGAGATCTGGCAGAGTTTGCAAATATGAACATGCCTCCTCGTCTCTCTTGGTGAGCCATCAGAGCAGTGTATTACTGCAATTGATCATCTGTAAAATCAAAGGGACTTGACATATATTGAGAATGGTGATAATAAGATTATTAATAGCCAGTTTGACTTTTAATTTCAAGTTTAATATGTTTCTGCAACACATACACACACAGAAAGATAAAAAGAAATGATGGTGGTGTATTGTAAAGGGATTACAGCCAGACAGTGGTGGCGCACGCCTTTAATCCCAGCACTCCGGAGGCAGAGGTGGGCGGATCTTAGTGAGTTCAAGGCCAGCCTTGTCTACAGGATGAGTTCCAGGACAGTCAGAGCTACAAAGGGAAACCTTATGTCAAAAAAAAAAAAAAAAAGGAGAAAAAAAAGCAAAAGGGGGCGCATATCAATAGTTTTTTAATTCGGATACGATGAAGTCAGCGTCCTAGACCCTGGTGACAACCTGCATATTTGCACCCTTCCCCTTCGGCATAAAGCTCCCTAGCCAATGTCCTTAGCTTTCCTCTGTCTGGTTTCTCTGCTTTATCCTCCCGTCTCAGAAATATTAACTATCTGGTTACTTTCCCTAAGACACGTTCTGGGCGCTAGACAAACACTACCGACTCCTGTGGCAATTCAGCTGTTAGGGTGTGATGATGCCAGGCCGTCTCCAGCCTGCGTGTCGTGTGAGTTTTTATAGCTCAGTGCTTCAAGATCTGAAACACCTCCTCTGGCGTCATGGACATGCTGAACGCCAGGCAGGATAGAGCTATCATTTTGAAAAGTGCTTTCTGTCTTCAAGAAGATGCAGTTTGACGGTTGTTGTACACCACTACAAATATTTTAAAAACAAGAACAGAAACTGGGTTTTAGGACATAATCATTGCAAGTCTAACCGGCTATAGGTCAAAATATCAAAAAATATTGTTTTTGTAAGTCATAAAAATATTATTTTCATGATGAATGTTTACAAATTTCTGTGGCGTTGTTGATTTTAAAAAGTGATTATCACGGCTATTTACATGACATTTACATTTTATTGGCTGTTACAAATCACCTACAGCTGGTTTTAAAGTGCACAGGAGGATACATGTAGGTTATATGCAAGTAGTACACTATTCTATGTTTGTGACATTAGCGATTGCAGACTTAGGTAACTGCAGGGAGTCCTGGGACCCATCCTCTTGAATAAGAAGAGCCAGTGTCCCTGATCATTTCCCTTGGCAGAAGTCCCAAAGGCAGTGTGGTAGCCAATGGAGATGCCTCATACACCTCTTGGCAATGAGGGTATTGTGTTCCCACAAAGCTGTGCCCCTGGAGAATAATAACCCTCCCCCAAAATGACTTTATGTTGATATTTGCCTATACAGATCATTGTTTCTAAGAAAAGGTGTTTCTGTTCTAATCTCAGCATCGTCCACAAGAGACTGCAAAATGCAAAGACAATGTCCTAGGTGCCCTTTCACTTAGCAAACCCAATAATGGAGTTGAACATTTCCTTGGTGTGATGGAGAACTTTCTGTATTGGACTCTTAGGGTCCTGCATATGCCATTGTTGAAAGCCAAGTAGCGTTCACTCCGGGTGAGGTCTGAGGACAGGGTTGGGGTTGAGGATGTGACCTACTGCTGTCCATTAGCTCAGGCCTTTCCTAGCAAGGTAAGGACTGTTCATGCTGTTGATTATGTTGAACTGGGAGCAGAGGTTATCCTGGCACCCAAGGGGAGGTTTCTTCCTTTATTCCTCTCTCAGGTCAAGCTGGCTCTAGAGTCTTGGAGCTGATGGATTGGGCAAACCAGTTTTCAAAGCTGAAGTAACCTTAGTGTAAAGGCTGAAGCAAAGTAAGGTCAGGCCAGGGTGATGGGCTGAAGGGCAGACAAGGAGTGGAATTTGTCTCTGATGGTCCTGGAGTTAAAACCGAAGTTCCTAGGAATGTCCTCAGCTCTGGAACCTGGGGTTGCATGTCAGTCTATGCGTTAGTCACGAGCTCCCCTCCGCATTACACAGCTAACACCCCAAAGACTCAGGTAGACTCAGTAAAACTCAGGTAGAGATCTCAGTACCGTCTAAGCTGTGACCGACTAAAGAGAAGGGGCGGCCACCCTACCTGACTGAGAAAGCAGCAGACGTTCTGAGAGAGGTTGAGGCAAGCTAATATGGAGTACCTGGTGCCAGTCTGCCAGCTTACACTCTTAATGCCAACCAGGACTAGCTAGAGGACCTAAGTGGTCCTCAGAGGCCCCTGGAGAAGGAAAGAAAGGGCCATAGGGACGGAATAAAGCTGAGACTTCCTGTGTTGCAGTCGGATGGGGGCTTACAGCATTATTTGAGGATTAAAAGGAAATCCTGCCCCTGAAGCTGATACACTGGGGACATCTGGGTTACATACACTTCCAGATATCGTCCTATGGTATACGGGAAAACACATGCCAATCCTAGAGTTGATTTTTCCATTGATTTCTCTGATAAAGAATGTATGAGCACATTCTTATTTTCATTATTTTTCATCCCTACCCAGGTGCTCTGACACAGCATTACCTGAGAGTCCAGCTCTTCCTCAGCCGCAGCAGGATTCAGACAACGGTTTGGGGACTGGGACCTCCGACTTCTCGGTTTGGGGACTGGGACCTCTGACTTCTCGGTCTAGGACCCCAGGGGCGGTTCTGAAATCTTCGAAGTCTTTAGAATCATGCTGGAGAATTAAATGAGATATTAATGAGATGGATAGCAAACAGGGCTGCAAATGACATTTGTACTCCCTCATACCAATCTCCATAAAAATGTATTACAGAGCTGGGCGTGGCAGCCACCGAGATTGCCCAGAGGGTAACAGTGCCTACCACAAAACCCAGGGACCTGAGTTGAGTCCTGGAATCCACTTGGCGGAGGGAGAAATCTGACTCTTTCAGGTTGTCCTATGGCCTACTGCCACCATGGCACACCCTTCTCCATCCCCCCCTCCCCAAAAAAACAAAACAAAACAACTTTCTTTTAAAATTCTGAGTGTGGTGGTAATGGCTTTTGAGAGGCTGAGATAGATGGATCATAAGTTTGAGGCCAGCCTGGTATTCATAGTAAGATCCCATCTCAAAAAACAGGTTAACAACAGAAAGGACAAAAGAGAAGTATAATGCAGATGCGATTCATCATTATAACTTATAAATATATTCATCAATGTCATACTCATTTTCATATATTAGGAATATAATTCATATAATATGAATACAATATTCATATAGTTCATATATTACGACAACATATTGTATTTTATCGTCATTCTCTTACCTGGCCCAGAGATATCACACAGAAGGTCACAAACAGTTGTTGTCTCTGTCTCTCTGTCTCTGTCTCTCTCCCGTTCATCCCATGTCTAAAAGAGAAAATTTCAAAACCTCCTAGTGGCAAATTAAAATTCAAGAAATAAAGGAAAAGCCAAGGTTCCCACTGCAGTGAGTTCTCGAACAGCAGGTTTTACTTATAGCGAATATCACTTTACTGCTTTTAACGAACTTCAAAGAAAATGTTGTAAAGCCATTCATTCTACATGTCTGTTTCACATCAGTCACAATTAGATCCCAGCCTCACTTCTCTCCCCTTGTTAGACCTCATAAATCCTGTGACTGGGGTGCCCAATGTGGATCACATTAGGAGCCGTCTGAAGTGGCCTGATAGATACGAAGCACTCAAGGTCACCCAGCCTGGCACATCGAACCCAAAGCTGCTGTGAAGGTGGGTTAATCACCTCACCCAGCTCAGGGCCAGGGGTCCCACTGACCGGGGACACCCAGAGCAGGGTTTACCTGAGCCTCAAAGTTGGCATTCTGGCAGCCAGGAGTCCACGCTATAGCGTTAGAAATGCTAACTGCCCAGTGTCCACCGTGAGGGAGAATCCCAGCATTCTCTGTCCTCCGCATTTGAACTCTGCAGAGGTCTGAGTTCAGCTCCCGCCCTTCCAAGGAAATGGAAATAGAGACTGAAATGGCACTGGGCCTCTCTGGCAGCCACTTTCCCTCATCCCTCCCTCGGATCGTGACCCTTTGCTCCCATGCTGTAAACTCAGGGAAGTTGCTCGTCAGTGGCGAGCAAATATTTCTATTTGAAAAACGCAGTTAAAAGGAAAAGCTATGCAGCTTAAGAAAACAGACTCCTCGTTCTACGTGAAAGGGCTTAGAGGGTTTATGGTTATCTCTCCCGTGCCGTTTATAAGATCACCGAGACTCAAGGCTGCTCATTTATCCCGCCCTGGCTGCTGCTTCCCACGTGTGGCTTTTTTCCTGATAACCCGTTTTATTCTCTTAGAGGCACCAACACTTGTTAAAAAGAAGTCTTTTTTTTTTTTTTTTTAAATAGAAACATTCCCCAAACGCCCCACATGTTTGCAAGCCTTTTAAAGTACACTTTCTTGAAATAGAATCTAGCCTTTCTTGCGGGTCAGGCTGTGGTTTCTGCTAAGGCAAGGGAGGCACGATGTTTAGGGGCTCTGATCCAGACAGTGTGGGTTCACACAGCGCCAGGTGTTGCCCTATCGGACCTGAGACCTTGGGCGGCTGCAGGTCTCTATAACCACCATGCTCCGCCCACAGACACGGCATAGACCTTCCTCACCTGAGGGCTGCCATAGGGGTTAAGTGACCCTCTACCTAATGAAAGTGCTTCAGACGGTGCTCCTCGAAAGACAGAAAAAGCACAGTTAAAAAGAAAAGTGTAGCAAAATAAAACGAATAAGCAAAACTCAAGGGTAATAAAACAGTGACAAACCAGTGTGCATGCTGCTGTATTGGAGAATGGCTTCAAGGCCCTGCTAGTAAGCACTGTTGATGTCACTAAAAGGCCCAGGAGCATTCATCACTCAGCTGAGTCCCTTCCATAGTAGGCAAACTTCCTTTGAAGTCAGTGGCCACCTGTGGAGGCATCTACTCCAGCCTTTGTTCCTAAGAACCTATGCAACAGGGGACAGACACAAACACGTTGGGCAACAGTATTTTTTAAAATGTAGTGTATTTACTTATTGGGGGTGCAGAGGACAACCTGCAAGAGTGTGCTCCCTCTTTCCAACACGTGGGCTCTTTGGATGGAAATCAGGTTGTCAGACTGGCTGGCAAGCCCTCTTAGCTGTAGAACCATCTAGCCTGCCCAGACATAGCTGTTCGACACTTGGGCACGGAAGCACAAGCCTCCTATCTCAACTCTCATGAGACAGAGGCAGGAGGACCACAAGTTCAAAGCCAACCTTGAGCTCTATAGGTAGACCCTGTCTGACAGAGAGGGAGAGAGAGAAATGGGGGATGGAAGACAGGGAGAGTTTTTAAAAATTAGCATGCAAAGTAATCGATTTCCTTAAGGCATTTTCAGAATATTTTGCTTTTGTTAGTCCCCCCCTTCTCTTCCCGGCCTCCCCTCACCTCACTCCTGCTGGCTCCTTGCCTTCCCCCAGTAGCTCTCCTTCTGCAATAGCTAGCAAAAGGAACCCAGCTAGATGCCTCTCAACACACGAACGCATAAGGAAGATGTGGAGCATATATATACACAGCGGGGTTCTATTTGGCTAGAAAGGGAAGCTGAACTCATGATTTTGCAGGAAAATGGGTGGAAGTGGAAGTCATTACATAAAGCCCTATTTTTAAGTATTGAGCATGTGACTTCTAAGGTAGCCTTTTCTCGTGTGTGGCTTAGCATCATATTAGTCAGGATGGCCCAGATTTGCTGCAAAAACGAGAAGTTCCTGTTCTTGAGGGGGCTTAAAAAAGCAGGAGATCAGTAGTCATCTGCTTTGGGCACTCGATTTGGTCTCATGAGGGCTGCATTCAGCATGGACACTTGGGTGCTTGGGCTAACTACCTCCCCCTCAACACGGTGCTTTTGACATTCGATCCTCTCTAAGAGGAAGCACATTTCATGTGCAAACTATTACAGAACTTTGGAGACGGTATGTAATTCAAGGGAGAGGGTCCTGGGGGGGGGCATGACCTAGGCAAGTATGTCTTGTTCCCAAGAGGCCATTCCCTTCTCTTTGCTTCTGGCTGCCGTGACTTGAGCAGCCGCTTCTTCCACATGCCTCTTCCCACTGCTGCGAGACTCTGCTTGCCTCTCGGGAGCCAGCCAACCACAGACTGAAACCTCCAAAACCATATATGTCAAAATAAACCTTTTCTCCATAATTTGTTCCTATCAGGTATTTTGTAAAATCAGTAAAAGCTACTAACACAGCCACATTCTGAGCTTGACCATGCATCTGCAAGCATCTGTGTCTCCCTTTTTATACAAGAGGAGACTGACTCAAACTAGGTGAGCCACTTGCCCAGATCAGAGCGGCAACATGGCTAAGCAGAGAGTCAAACCAGATCTCTCTGACACCAAAGCCCGTGTTCTTAACCAACACTTCCAGAAATGTCTCTCAGGATGCTGAGGCTGTAGTAACCTTGAGATGGGCCGGTTGTGCTAATATTTGGGCTGTGCAGTTTCTCCATCAGAAGATGGTCAAAATCTCCTCTGTCCATCTGTTTCTTTGAGGTGCCATCCTGCTACCCTGATAGCTCAGCAGTATTGCCAAGGTCTCCGATGGTCGTCTAGGCTTGTGGACAGTTGGAAGCTTAATTCAGAAGACACTAGGTTGGCAAATCAGGACACCAGTCTTTGTACAGGAAACCATGTCCTTGCTCCCGGAACTCAAAGGGCTCAGAGTTTCCTGATCCAGTTTACAGGGCCCTCAGAGCCACAGCTGTTCAGGCCCCTTCCCAAATCCGAAGCCCACATGGTACTTCTGTTATGCCTCCCTTCTTTACTTCTGAAGATTTTCCTCTGCATTTTGGACAAGGGTTTTCCTTTCTCAGCTTTGAGTCTGAAAATGTGTTAGAACGAGGGAAGCAAATATTTTCACCAAAATATATCTGCATGTGAGGTTTGTCTGTGTTTGTTTTTGATTGGCCATTGAAAAATAATTTAAATTTAAAAAAAATGCACAGGGCTTGCCAATTGATCACATGAAACTCCCTGACGTTTTATCGGAGTCTGGGATGTCCCCACATGGCCATGCCTTGACTACCTGTATCCTTTAAAAGTGGAGCCTGGGCAGCAGAACCATGGGGGTTCGGGGGATGGCTTTGAAGGCTTTACCCACTATGCTCAGTTCTTGCTTCGCCATTCCTCAGCTGGCTGCCATTTGAACAAGCCACGATGACAAGCTCCCACTGCCACAAAAACAAGCCTCTCCCCCTGTCATGCCTTCCCTTCTGCGGTGGACTAGAAGCTCTCTAAAACCATGAACCAAAATAATCTTTTTCTCCTGTAAGTTGACTTTGTCAATTATTTTATCACACCTATGAGAAAAGTAACAAATATGCCCTCTTGTGGGTTTTTCTTGGGTACAGGGATTCCCAAGGTAGCAGATAGAGTCACCAACCCAAGAAACAGACTCTGGGGAAATGCCTCCATGGTGCGAAACCAGTTTATTGTGTAGGGAAGCTGGGGGGGGGGGGTTATGGAGGAAGCAATGTGGTGCAGAGGGAGAGGTCCAATAGCTATGGTCCGCACTTACTAGACACTTTAACAGCCTATCTAAAGGTTGCTAATCAAAGGGGATGGGTGAGATCGGGAGAAGCCCAATCACACAGACAGTGGTTGCACAAGCAAACATCTCTCTTATGTTACAGCTCACAGCAATGTCACTGAATAGAAAGCACACAGGGAAATACAACACGGAGACTCGGGGTTTAGTCCTTATCAGACATATCCCAGAAGCCAAATTAGTCATTCGATTCTTCTTGATCTCAGTTTTCACACCTATAAAATGGGAATCAAGTATGGCCTTGACTCTCCTCCCACAGATGAACTGAAAAGTGAATGATAGTTTTAAAGTTAAATTTTGAAGTGTGAGGTGTCATTGGTGTACAAAATAGCTGTTAACCTCATAGATAGCAACTAAGAAAAACAAACATTTTAAATCTCATATGGCGGGGGGGCTGGAGAGATGGCTCAGGGGTTAGGAGCACTGACTGCTCTTCCAGCAGTCCTGAGTTCAATTCCCAGCAACCACGTGGTGGCTCACAACCACCTATAATGGGATCAGATGCCCTCTTCTGGCATGCAGGTATATATGCAAATAGAGTTCTCGTATAAATAAAATAAATAAAATCTCACCTGGCAGCACATACGTGCAATCCCAAGAGGTGAGCTGGAGGAACTGGAGGTCCAGGTCATCCTTAGCTACATAGAGAGTTAAAGGCCAGCCTGAGTTACACTATTTATATGAAAGACCCATAGGAAAGACAAGGTGACTCATTCTTTATGGTGTTAGTCAAACTGAGGCCGTAGGGGGATTGGGTGTGGTTCTATATAAATGTCCCCTGCTCACAAATGAATTGAAGAAAGCACCCAGTTAGCCACGTTCTGTACAGTACCACAGTCATAGGAGAGATACAGACCTAGGGGACTGAGCTAGCCCTGTCCCTTCTCAACAGACACACTGGAGCTTCCAGCCAGAAAGATCCAGGCTGCCACTCGAGAGATGAGAGCTCCCAAGACAAGGAGATGACACACACCTGGGCAGGTCTGATGTATATTCCTCTCTGCAGAGGGCAGTAGAATTCATTCCCGGGCCATTCATCATAGTGCTAAAATTAGATCCCGCTTAGAAGGAATGATATATTACTGATTACATAATAAAGATAGCTGTACTTCTCATGAGAAACAGAAGGGAGAGATATATTTAGGCATAGGGCAAATGTATCCTTGATATGAAAAATGGATTCATTAAGTATTTAATCTTTATACCATTCCTATGAAATAAATGCACACATACATCACACATGTTTTGAAATGACTCGATAATTAATATTGTTACACTCGAGAGAAATGCTGCCTTTCCGTCAGGAAGTCATGTCATGAGTCGGAGACTGAAGGCCGAGGGGAGTCCTGCACCCCAGTCTGCAGGCAGAGGGTCAGTTGGAGACTTGCATGAGGTCTTCTCTGTTTCCTCTCACTTTGCTAAGGTCTCCCAAGAGCCAACAAGTTCCCTCTCAAGTACAGGCGTATTTCTAATAGTGATGGGATGGTAGCTAAAACCAGCTCCTTCACCAAAGGGCATCATCTCCTCCCTTCCCTTAACTAACTGCCTCTTTCATGACATGCCCTATTTCTCTCCACCACCAATATCAAATAGGAAAAGCCTCGCACATTTTAAGCCTTCGGTGAAGGCATCTCCATTTATTCTGGCTTTAAACAGGCACGAGGACGCTTGATTGTTCAACAAACATGCAGATTGGTAACTCGTGGATCTCAATGGTCAGTAAAAACAAATCTAGGTGAAATCAATGAGCAAAGTCAGCCTATGAATAACAGCTTTGGATACATGATTCATCTAGTTAAAATTGTTCTAAAGCGATACTGACGGGGAGGAAGATGCGAACAAGTTCTAAGGGGTTCAAAGTTCATTCCCAAGGGCTGGAGAGGGGGCTGGACAGTTAAGAGCACTAACCGCCCTTCCAGTGGACTTGGATTTAGTTCCCAGCACCCACACGGTAACTAACAACCGTCTGTAACTCCACTTTCAGGAGAACCAACACCTTCTTCTGGCCTCTGGGAACTCTACAGGCGTTAGATGGATGTGGTACACAGATCCACATGCAAGCACAAACACCCAAACACATAAAGTTAAAAACACAACACCTCCCCCCCCTCCGGCTCATTCCTTACATGTTTACGCTATGGGAGGAGGACACGGGCTGCGTGCTCAGAGAGGGACAGTCAGACCTCTGCTCAGACCCTGACGAGATGTGTGCGATTTGGGGCAAGAAACATGACCTCGTTGGAGCGCTGTTTCCTTATCCATTCCTGATATAAAATTCAGACTATCCCGATCCTCTGGGCCAAGGTGTTTTGTACACACAGCCCAGTGCCTGGAACAAGCAGGACGGCAGCAGATACACGCTTCTTCATTCCCATCTCCTTAAGACTACTTGGAAAGTGTGCCCTTAAATAGTACAGAGTGCTGTGCGTAATATATGTACACTGAGAGGATATACACACTGCAGAGCATATGCCATGCACTATGTATAGTAAACACAATACTAGGATATAGTACATATATAAAATTATATTGTTTATTATATATAATTAATCTTTCTTCTTCTAGTAATGAAAAATTGTTTCCCTCTACTTTATCAGGCTAGATATTAAACCTTTCTTCATTGTTTCCGATTTTCATGTGTGTATGGTATGCATGTGTGCAGGGATGTTTGCATGTTTGCAGGCATGTTTCCATGTATATGTGAGCATGTTTGCATGTGTGTAGGTATGTTTGCCTGTGTGCAAGTGCATATTGAGGTCCAAGCCTGATGCCGGGAATCAGCCTCCTCTGCTCTTCCACATCATCGATGAGGCAAAATCTCTTAGTTCAACAGAGAGCTTGCCCACAAGGCTATCCAGCTTGCTCTGGGCATCTTCAGTTCTGCAGATGCGCTTCAGTTCCTTTAGTTCTGAGTCAGGAATTCCAAGAAGGCCACTACATCCACATTTTATATAGATTCTGGGGAATCTGAATTCTGACTCGTGGGGCAAGTGTTCTAAACACTGAGCCATCTACCTAGCCTTGTTGATTAGAGTTCTAAAGCACTCCAGGTAGTCAGGATAGCCCAGGCTCTGCTGTAATGCCCAGTGCTCCCTGGCTCCACATTTCTTTCAGGCTTCATGCCCGATGAGGAGCCCGGTGGCTGCACTCAGTTATGTCACAGACAGATCTACGGTTTCATGACCTTTTGAAGCTACCATTTCAACATGAACTTCACTCTTCACGGTGGGCAGGTGGAGGCTCTTCGCTGCTCCAAAGAGGACAAGCTATATGACATGGCACCCACTTTCTCCTCAGTCTACCTTGGTGCCTTGAGGAGACAGAGAAAGCAGCCCCCTGCAGTGGACAAAATGGTGAGTAGAAGTTGAATGCACCAAGTCCAGCCAAGTCCAGAAAGGCTTTCAGGAGCCCAGGGGCCTTAGCTGAAGCCTCGCTGGCCTCCTGGGAGCATTCAGCTTTGCGCACGGACGCCCAGGCTTTGATGGTACCTATGGAAGCCTAGTCTCTGCTTCAGCTCAGGCCTAGGAAAGGCACCCTGGGGTTTTAAGGACTGATACTTCGAAGTAATTCATATACCTTGCTTAAGTAACATTCAAACTGCCAAACTTGGATGTTCTGGTGGAATGACTGTGAATTTGGTGCCAGATACCTAGTTTTCACTTCAGATCAAAGTGAACAGATAGCTGATGTTCCCACACTGCTTGCTCCTTTCCCACAAATGCCCAACGAGTGGGTTCTTGGTTTCCCCTCTGAGGTTGCCTGATTGCCAAAAACGGCTGCCATTTTCCACCCACCCTCTGCATTATGCCTCCTGCCACGAGCCTTTGCCTGGCCCCTTGAAAAGAGGAGGACTTGATTTCTCCATGAGTCAAGGAGGTGGTCAAACGCTTTCTGAAGGAGCTCACATCCACAGATACTAACCTCACTACTGACTTCATGGCAGAAGCTCTTAGGCTGGGACGACTGAGGAGGGAGACTTCACAGCGATGGGCAGTTAGACCTGTTAGAAGCAGGACACAATGGATGCTCCAAATGTGGGGATCGAGGCCTTGGCCCTTAGAGGCGCAGTCGGAGCTCTGCCCACAGAAGTGGGACTCTGGATAAGCACCGAGGTTTGCACAAAGAACCCAGGAGGGCAGTTAGGAACTCAAGACAGGCGGTAGCAGCCCTGTGGGGTCTGAGGAGGGGTGCCTGCGGTACCACCGGGCCATATGGATGCTGTGTTGAAGACAGTCAAAGCAGCTCCAGAAAACACTGACAGGTATGAAATCTTAGAGCTTAGACCGTCAGCTGGAGCGAGGTGAGACTCAGAAGAAGCCTACAGCTGGGGACAGCGGGCCTGAGAACTGTGGAAATGAGACAGTCGTCCACAGAGGACTATTCTCAGCCCTGGCCCACCTGCCTGCCCCTGGCTCAGTAGGGTAGTTACGTCAGTTACATGTGGCCTGGGCTGAGAAGCACCTGACTAGTGTGCCTGTTCTCAGGGCTTTCTTCGGGACCAGGACCCTACATTTGTACTTCTAAGCTTTACTGTGTGTAGGTGCCTTACTGCAAGGAAAAAAAAAGGTGCTATGACTTTGTGGAGAGCAGACTGTTTAAGCTACTAATTATATACAGTCATATTTTGGAGCCCATAAGGTGTCCAAGCAGTGGCCTTATCCCCTACCCTTACTTGCCATACACACCACAGCAAAAATCCGACTCACTGAAGAGACAGCGTGCAAGGTAAATACTGAGAGCACTTTACACTGGAAAGATGTAGGACAAGATGCGCTTTAAAATACGTTACAGTGGTGTAGAGTAACGTAGAATCTTATCTACGTTAAGAAAAGCTTTTGACTGACTAGTCACTGGAGGCTCCTGTTCCCACCCCAGCTGTGGTAGAGTTGTTCACGAGTTGGAGGGATCAGAACTCTTGACGCAGGTGGGTTGGATGCAGCCGTTCTGGCACCTGTAGCTTGTCTTCGGGATTGCGTGCCCCAGGGTTTATGCGAACTTTTGGCATTGGGCATAAAAGGTTTGAAGCCCCGAGGGTCGGTGTAGGTGTTGGTTGGTGGTTCGTTGGTTGGGTTGCTGTGTGTGAGAACAAAGGTTGGAGAGATTCGAGCTCAGGACAGCCTAAAAAGAGGCTGTGAACATTTCTACCTTTCTCTCCTGCTGTCTCAAGGTGCTTGTAAAAGCGGTGAAGATTTCTATCTTTCCTTTCTCCTTCCCTAAATCGAGGGTAAAAGATTGTGACGTACTGCTACGCAGTGGCTTGAAGAGAGACAAACGATTGGCTTGTCTGTATGGCTTTTGGTTATTTTCACCAAATCCTGCAGCTCCAGAGCTCTAAACAGAAAGGAAGAGAGGGAAGGGGGAGGCAGGAGACTGGGAGGGAGGGGGAGGAAAGAAAGGAGGGAATGACAAAGAAAAAGGAAGTAGGAAGACTCATCAGGGCATGTTCATTACCAAAATGTTGACTACCCCAGCACCCAAGAGAAAAGAGTAAATACAACAAAAGAAAATTAACTGGGACATAAATATATTTCAAAAAGGAACATGGCTGCTCTTCCAGACAGTGTTCTGGGAATGACACTGAAGGTCTTACATAACGCTTATGAAGAGGAGAGCTGCACATGCTCAAGTCAGCTTTCCCTGTGAGTGACACAAAACAATCTTTTATTAATATTACTTTAAGTGCATTACCATTGTACATGATCTCAGAAGACCAAGTATGAAGATCATATTATAGAAATCAAAGGAATAAATTAATGTGAGAGAAAAGACAATTACATCCCCCGCTAGAAATGTATCCCCATCTTGTTGCTCTGTAAGGCACTTTGTGAATATAAATATTGTATATAAATATTAGATAAATAGGTGAACGAATGAGTAGAATCTTCTTCTGGGTTTTGTAGAAGAAGAAGGCAAGGACTGGTTGTTTCATATTTAAATATGAGTTCTCTGAAGCTTGCGTTTTCCACTGATGATCAGTGGCCTCAGAGAAGCCATGATCTCAGATAATCAAGCTGACAGAAGGAGCTTCAGGGTGGATAAAGATGCCTAATTTAACATCTAGTGGCTTCGTGGATGTGGTTGTGGTAAAGAATCTATCTAAAACTTTGTTTTGAAATATGTAAGATAATTGTAGTTTAAAAACTTTTAAATGCACTTGTGTGTGTATATATATATTATGTGTGTGTGTGTGTCTTTGTGTGTATACACCACAGTGCTGTGTGAGGGTCAGAGAACAACTTGCAGAAATTGGTTCTCTCCTTCCACCATGTAGGTCTTGAAGGTCAAAATCAGGTTATCAGGCTTGGCACCAAACATTTACTGGCTCAGCCATCTACCTTACTTGCCCCGTGATTGTAGTTTGAACCAATGGACATTTATAGAGTGTGTCCCAGTGGCTGTGTTGTAAGGTCATTTCCAAGCACGCCCTCACAAGAGAGCGTGGATTGCACATTGAACTCTTGGAGATCTGCAAGAAAACCCAAGGATGGAGTGAACTGGTAGCACAGCACAGCCCTCAAGCTAGAATGGACAAGAACCTGTCCACAGCTGTGCAAAGAGTCCCACTGTCTTAGTTACTGATCTACTTTGTTCTGAAGAGAGATACCATGACCAGAGTAACTTAAAAAATAAGAAAGCATTCACCAGGGTGGTGGTGGTACATGTCTTTAATCCCAGTACTCAGGAGGCAGAGGCAGGCAGATTGCTGTGAGTTCAAGGTCAGTCTGGTCTATAGAGTGAGTTCCAGGACAGCCAGAGTTACAACAGAGAAACCCTGTTTCGAGAAACAAACAAACAACAACAAAAAAGGCATTTCATTGGAGGCTTGCTTACAGTTTCAGAGGCTTAGTCCATGATCAGCACAACAGGAAGCGTGGCAGGCAGGGCAGGCAGGCAGGCATGGTGCTAGAGCAGTAGCTGAGAGTTTACATTCTGATCCAGGCGGCAGGCAGAGGGAGAGAGAGAAAGACTGGGCCTGATGTGAGTTTTTCAAACTTCAAAACTTCAATGCCCATACTCAGTGACACACCTCCTCTAACAAGGCCACACCTTCTGATTCTTCCTATATGGTCCACCAACTGGGTACTAAACATTCAAATATATGAACCCATGGGTCCATTCTCATTCAAACCACCACACGCGCCATCTGTTAAGAATCAGGATCAGTTTATTGCTAACTGACCACCTGTGCACATAACCTAGTGAATGCGGCTCCCAATTCTGTAGTGAGGAACTTGACAATAACCTCAAGATTGGTTTCTGCCTGCGTGCATGTCTGCGTGAGGGTGTCAGACCCCATGAAACTAGAGCAGCAGGCAGTTTTGCTGGGAATTGAACCCAGGTCCTTTGGAAGAACAGCCAGTGCTTTTAAACACTGAGCCATCTCTCCAGCCCCTCAAGATTAGTTTCTAAGAAGAGTTCTTCTTAGTAGAATTAAAACAAACTAAAAATTATGAAAAATTAAAAAAAGGAATTAATAAAAATTATTAATTAAAGAAATTAAAACAAATCACCATCTGGAAGCTTGATGTCCTGGTTCTTTTTTGTCAACTTGACACAAATTAGAGCCATTTGATAAGAGAGAGCCTCAGTTGAGAATATGGCCCTACTAGATTTGCCTGTGGGGAAACCTGGAACATTTTCTTGATTACTTATTGTTGTGAGAGGGTCCAGCTCTCTGTGGGTGGTGCTACCTGAAAGCCTATGGTCTTGAGGGGAATACAGAAGCCATAAGAAGCAAAGTAAGCAATACTTATCCATAGCTTCTGCTTCTCTTCCTGCCTCCAGATTCCTGCCCTGGCTTTCTTCAGTGATGGACTTGAGATGTGGAGAAGGATAATCTAAATAAATCCTTTCCTCCCCACGTCATTTTTGGTTATGGGGCTTATCTAGCAATAGACCCTAACTAAAGCATTCAAGAAGGAGCGTCCTACCCCACGTAGGAAACCAACTACATTACAACGGCTCCCTTTTGAGAACTATTGAGATCAATCCTATTGATGATGAATAAAGATACCTTGCTGCAGTAGACCAGGCTGGCCTCAAACTCACAGAGATCCGCCTGCCTCTGCCTCCCGAGTGCTGGGATTAAAGGTGTGCACCACCATTGCCCAGTGAGAGAAACAATCTTAAAATGTATACAGAAGCAGAAAAGACCATGAAGAGCCAAAGCAATCCTGAGCAAAAGAAACAATGATGGAGGCACCATGTCACCTGAGTTTAGAGTACACTACAGAGCTATAGTAACAAAAACAGCACAGCATTGGCACAAAACAGGGACACAGACCGATAGGATATAATGGAAGACTTAGAAATAAATCCACGCTGCTTCAGCTACCCGAATTTTGGCAGACTCCCAAAACATACATCAGAGGAGCATCAACTTTAACAAACGATGCTTCCACATGTAGAAGAATTACACTGGGCCCTTATTTTTACTCTGTACAAAAGAAGATCAAAATGGATCAAAAACCTTAGTGTGTAAGCTCAACACTGAGACTGCTAGAGGAAAACAGAAGAAACACTTGGAGAATGAGCAAGGGCTTCCAAGAAAGGATCCAGCAGCTCGGCAAACCAAGTAGCAAGTGCTGACAAATGGGATTCATGAAAGAAGATGCTTCTTCACAGCACGTGATGAGGAAAGACACAGACCCCAGTGTGGGAGTCTCTGCCAGCCACGCCTGTGATGGGGGCTTAACATCTACACTATGTAAAGGGCTCAAAACTTCAAGCCCCGAACCCACGTCAACCGGTCCGTGAATGAGTGCATGAGCTGAATAGACACTTCTCAAGGAAACAAGTTACAATAATCTTGTTGATCATCCTTAGCCACCAAGAAAATGCAAGTCCAAACTGCACTGCTGTTCCCTCTCACCTGACAATGGCTATCATTAAGAAAACAACAGCAACTGCGGGTGGGGGTGGGGGTAGGGTGGGGTGGGGGTGGGGAGGAGGAACCCTTACACACAGCAGGTGGGAATGTAAACTGGTTCAACCCCTGTGGAAGCAGTATGAAGAAGCCTCAGAAACCTGAGATGAGAACTACCACACGAGCCAGCTATGTCAACCCTGGGAATATTTCCAAAGGAATCCAAGCCAGCCAATCACGGACACCCTTGCTTACCTGTGTTCCCTGGGGCGCTCTTCACAACAGCCAAGTTAAGCGATCCGCCTAGAAACCCATCAACAGATGGGTAGGTTAAGAAAACGTGGCTTTGTTCAACCAGAAAGAGGAACACAGCCACATCCTTTGTAGGAAAGGAGATGGAATGGAAATTCCTGGATTAAGCAAATTGAGCCAGACTCGGGAAGACAAATATTGCTTGCTTTCTCTCATATGCAGAACCTGTATTTAAACAGATATAAAGATACAGGTGGCCTCAGATACAGATTATATAGACATACAGGTGACATGAATATATAAGAGGGACATAGGAGGAGGGATTCGCAGGGGGAGAGGGCAGAGGAGAGCAACGGGAGGGACACAGTATATGACACACGTGGGTGGACATGTCGTTATGAAACACGTCACCGGGTACAGGGAGTGCTTCCTAATAAACTTCTAAATTCTGTCATGATTTTATTATGCGTGTTGTACAGATCACTTAATCTTTCTGCACCTCAGTTTATTTTTGTCTGTGACAATGAAGACTAATGGGTTTCTGTGTGGGGAAACTGGCTGCAGCAGTTAAATAGGTTACTACAAAGCCAGCTCTTGCAGCAGGAGCGCATGCGCGTTACAGTGACTGGCTGTTGTCACGCTTCTCCCGGAGAGTGCGAGATTCCTTTAAAACGTGAAAATAAGATACAAAGCCAGTAGGTGGTTTCCTTATCATCACTAGAGTTAATTGTAATGACATTATAATTTGGTGTTCAGATAAAGAAGGCAGATTATGCATATCTATGTATCCCTTCACTTCTGCCCAAGACCATTAAAGTAATAGTTTATTTTATTTTATTTTATTGATGCAGGTTCTCATAAAGTCCATGCCGGCCTCAAATTGACTGTGTAGCTGAGCTTGACCTTGAACTCCTAATTCTCCTGCATCTACCTCCTGACTGCTGGGATTCCAAGTATACAACATCAGGCATGGATGCTTTTGTTTGTTTTTGGAGCAAGTTTTATTCCACAGCCCAAAACTCAAACTCTAAGCAGCCTTCCTGGCCCTGACTCTTGTATGTGGGATTACAGGCATGTACCGTAATCTTCCCCTCTCTGCCTCCCATGCGCTGGAATTACAAGCATGTACTACCATGCCAGCTTTGTTTGCTTGTTTGTTTGTTTTAATTACCAAAGTGGTGGTCTCTCACTAATCTGGAGTTTGCTAGGTGAACTAGACTGGCTGACCAGGGAGCTCCAGGGATCCACTGCCCCTGCCACCCAGGACTCAGACTGTAAGCACTCACCATCATGCCTGGCTTTTTTATTTGTGTTCTGGAGATCCAAAGCAACTGCCACATTTTCTTAAAAGACATGTACATGATAATCCAGCGGAAGAGACAACACTGACTTATAAACACTCAATTAGTCCAAAAGGGACAAAAATGCAGGGGCGGGGGAGGTGAAGAAAGGAAGAACGGCCAGGAAGATACACCATGCTGACACTCATCAGGGGAAAGGTAGCAGCTTCATTAACATCAGCACAGGCCTCAGACAGGAAGGACCGCCCCTAATAAAGAGGGCCAGTGCACTGTGATGAAGGACTCCACTCTCCGAGAAGACAAAGCGATGCATAATCTTATGTCTATAAATTCAATGTCTTGGCTCAAGCGGATTAATTTCTTGAAAAACACATCAGACCAAAATTAGCAAGAGGAAATAGAGTCAAATGCCCTGTGTCTATTCTCAAAATTGAATTCACGATTTAAAAATCTTTCAACAAATAAATCCTCAGTTCAAGTAGCCTTATTGGTTGGTTTTACCAAAGGGTTCTCTCTCTCTCTCTCTCTCTCTCTCTCTTTCTCTGTGTTTGTATGTGTGTGTGTCTGTATCTCTGTCTCTCTCTCTGTCTCTGTCTCTGCGTATATCTGTATATCTCTCTCCTTCTGTTTCTGTCTTTGTGTGTGTGTGTGTGTGTGTGTATGTGTGTGTATGTGTATGTACGTGTGTCTGCATCTCTCTGTCTGTCTCTGTCTGTCTCTGTCTGTGTCTGTCTCTCTGTCTCTGTCTCTCTCTCTCTCTCTGTATGTGTGCGTGTGTGGGTGTATATGAGGGTAACAATCAGTATCCATGTGTGCATGGAGGCCAGAGGAGAATCTGCTCTATTACTTTCCACCTTATTCTCTGAGAAAGGATCTCTCGCTGGACCTGGAGCCAGGCTGGCAGTCAGCAAGCCTCTCGTCTCTGACCCATACAAGTGTTGGCGTGACAGGCATGCATGATCACACTGACAGTTGTACAAGGGTTCTAAGGATTTGAACTCAGATCTTCATGTTTGAGCAACAAGCACCCTTACCTTCCAGTCCCTGTAGTTCTAACCAAAGGTTTAAGGAAAAACAAACACAAGTCATCTAAAAACTCGAAGGAAACTGCAAGCTGCTGTGTGAGACGACTGTGGTTCTCAACCTTCCTAATATGCGACTCTTTAATTTTTAAAATGTTTTTAGATTAAATAATTTTTAAGTTCCTCATGTTGTTGTGAATTCCCAATTACAAAATTATTCTTTACTACTTCATTACTGTAATTTTGCTACTGTTATAAGTCATAATGAAAATATCTGGTATGCACATGATCTTAGGCAACTCTATGAAAGGAACGTTTGACCCTCAAAGGGTTTACGACACACATGCTGAGAACCACTGACTAGAGTTTCTCTGCTAACAGAGCCTCATTGAGGGGAGCCAGGTACAGCCACATCCTTGTAAGATCCCAGATCCCAGATCCTCTGGATACTGAGGCAAGAGAATTTCAAGTTCCAGACTAGTTGAAGCAACACACACAAAAACAGTCTGATAAGATATTGCTAAAAAAAAAAAAAAAAAAGAAAAGAAAAGAAAGAAAGAAATAAAAATATAGGCCAACACTCTCCATGAATGAAAATGCAAAGCCTTGAATACAATGTTAGAAAATTAAGTCAGTATTATGTGCAAAGAGTAATTAAATAAACATTACCATTAGGAACTTAAGCTGGAATCGGTCATTTGTGCATTAGAAATGAAATAGAAGTGTAGTCAATCCAGTAACTAAATAAGTGGAAACACTACTACTTCTCACTTAATTGTAAAACATTTCAGAAAAAAAACAACTACACATAGTGAAAACTTCCAAAAACCAAGAAAAGAATTTTATCTATCTAAGAGAGAGCATATACAAAACCCCATACTTATGGTCAAAATGGAATGCTTTCTTCATGAGTCCAGAAATGAGGTCTCCGCTTCCTTCATTTCTGGTCAGCATTATCCTGGAAGCCCTCCGTGATGAGGCAAAGGCGGAGCAGTTAGAAGGATGTCTATTCCATAGATGGCATGATCAGACACACGAGACTGACTGAAGAATCTGCCACAGAAACAGAACTAAGGCCAATGAACAAAAAGAATTACATTTTTTTTTTCAGCAAAACAGTTCAAATAAAATTTTAAAGCAACTCTATAATAGTGATAAAACAATGAATTACTTAAATTTCATAAAAGTTGTTTAAGAATTGAGCAAGAAAGACAGAATATATCATAGGGAGTTAATAAATGACAAATTAAAAATCATGCTTATGGATGGAAAAATCCATTTTGCTTAGGTGCCAATCAATTCTGCCTTAACGAATCTATGTGTAACAATACCCAGAAGTTCTATGGAGAGTTGGGTTGGATTGGGTTTGTGACACTGGGTACCCAGTGTCCAAAAAATCAGTGTCTAAGATTTTTCTTGGAAATTAATAAGCTCATTGTAAAATGTATGCACTATGGTTGGACACTGAAAACCTCCAGTCTTTCACCATGGGATCACACTTTGGAAGCTTGATCTTAAGTTTGTGGTTCTATTTTGAAGGTTGTGCAGCTACCACCACCTGACTGATCAATTGATTTTCAAGAAAAGTGTGGGGTGTGTGTGTGTGTGTGTGTGTCCAATGGAGAAAGAAAAGTTGATAACGATGATGCTATTCACTTACATCCATTAACAAAACCCCAGCCGGATGGTGGTAGCGCACACATTTAATCCCAGCACTTGGGAGGCAGAGGCAAGTGGATCTCTGTGAGTTCAAGGCTAGCCTGGTCTACAGAGTGAGTTCCAGGACAGCCAGAGTTATAACAGATAAATTCTGTCTCAAAAGAACAAAAAAATAAATAAATAAATAACCCAAAAAACAAACAAAAAACCCAACAACAGTAACAGCTCAAAAGAATCTCAGTCTTTTCCTTAGAACATGAGCTAAAGTGAGACTCAGTCAGGAGCCTGAAAGTAGAGTCTAAAACCATAAGCTTCCCAACAGAAAACAAGGGAGTGTCTGTATGGCCTTTGGGTGGACAAACCTCGGCACTGCACAAAAATGCTAATTATAGGAGAAAAAAATCATGAATTGGATATAATTAAATTTAACTTTTCTAGTCAACAAAATAACACAATTGAAAACTAGACAGTCACAGAACAGAAAAATAATTCAAAATTGATCTTTTGCGTGTATGTGTGTGTGTGTGTGTGTGTGTGTTATTATGTCTATGTATGTATTGACATGTTCACATGTGTGGCACATGTGTGCACATGTATGTGCAGAGCAGAACCTGATGTTGGGTATCTTCCTTAGCCATTCTCCACTTTATTTATTGAGGCAGGTTCTCCCACTGAAGCCAGAGGTCACCAATTCTGCTAGTCTAGCTAGCCAGCTCGCTCCAGGCTGTGTTGATACAATTCTATGAAAATATCTCTTGACTCCAGAAAGACTTTCACTGGACCTCACAGTCAAGTTAATAGCATGCTTTGAGATACTGAAGACCATGTGCCTAGCTTCCTGTCCTCCCGTGTATTAAGCCTGTTTAACTTTACCCTACCTCTAAAAGAACAACATAGCCAACCTCACTGTGCCTTGGACTTTCCCCATGCTGCCAGCTTCTATAACTTCAGCTAAATGCATAGCTTTAATTTTGAATGACGTACTCTTCCATGTTCTTGACCCATCATCATGTATGTGTGCATATATTTGTTGTGGCAACCATTTGCTAAAAGCAGTCAACAGGTTGGAAGCCACTGTATACAACAGATACAGTTGTATGCAACCATAGTGTTGAAAACATTTGTGGGTAGAGCGTGGTAGCCTCTGTTTGCAACGTCAAACACTGTCCTGGGTCACTTGTAAGAAGTGAAATAACTTCTTTCTTTGTAAAACTCTGCTATAGATTCCTGTAAGGAATCCCCCATTCCTTTCCCATGCTGTGTTTTCTGTGCTGTTCAATTAATACAGAAGCACAACAGACAGACACAGAACACACAAGCAACAGGAACAGATGGATCAGACACACACAACAGACAGACCAGTTACCAGAAACTACAGACAGATAAAAGTACAGGGAGAGAAGAATAGAATCCAAAGTTGGGCTCACTCTTGCTCAGACTAACGCAAGAGGAAGCTGCTTTATTGTCATTCCTTAATGAGACATCAACATGTTTTGGGCCCTCTGAGGTTATCTTTAATGAATTAAATGATGCCCCAGGGGTTCTCTCCTCTGAGTCCTGAGTGCAGAAATTGTAGGAGGCTGACAGGCTTGCTGGATGTTTACACGGGTCCTGGAGACCTAAGCTTTAGTCCTCGTGCCTGAAGGACAAGTGTTTTATCCACAGAGTCATCTCCCCAGCCCCTGAGATCTATTTCTAACTATTATTATTATTGCTATCTGTTGAAATACATATGTACACACATATATATACATATATGTGTGTATATATATATGTGTGTGTATATATATATTGTCTATTGCTATCTAGACTATATAGAGCCTCTTACAATCAATAATAGACCTTACAATTCAATAACCTCAAAAGGAGGACACCAGAATGACAGTCAACAAATGAGCTGACACATAAGCAATAATATTCTGCGAAGATGGACGGACCTGACACTGCTTGACAGTTAAAAGGAACTAACTTCTTTGTGAATCTCAGAGTCATTGTTGGTGATGAGGAGAGAGAGAGAGAGATACAGATCCACGCCGCCACCCTTAGCACCCAGAAGTTCCTCTAGATTTCAGGGACCTCAATTCAGGCCAAAGCAGGACTCATGGCTTTAATGCTGAAAAGAATCTCCAGACTGGCCAGTTTAGAAGCAGAGTTGTCAAGTTTCTTGAAGATATTTTTAATACAGATTTAAGCTAAGGGATTACGAGAAAGAGAGGTGCCCAGGAAAATGAACAACACACTGAAGGGCCTGGGTATGGGCTTCTCCAAGAAGAGCCACAGAAAGTCAGATACACCCAGGCGGGTGTGGGCCCTTCAAGGGACAGTTGCGACTAATTGCCTTAGCATTAGCTGTATGTGCCTTTTTGATGATTCTCATATTACATATCAAAAGATTGCCAAGAAACCCCTCCCTCCCTTCCCCCACTCCCTGCCTGTGTGTGAGATTATACTAGTGGCTCCAGAGACGTCTTGAGTGGAATCGGAATCCTACACAGTAAAACCAGAAGCCACCAGGGTTGCACAAGGGGTCTAGTGTATGTCCTTTCACCGTAAATGGGGTTTCTGGTAAGATTCCTAGAAAATTGTAGGTTTACAGCTGGGAAAGGAGAAAGGCCTTACGCGGTTGGTAATTGTGCTGGGATTCTTGTTTCCCAGCTGGCAACCGGCTTCAACCAGATTCAAGGATCTGATTCCCACCCCTGTTCCCCTTCTCATGTTCCCAAGACTTTCCTTGCCTTTCTATCCCACCTCAATATTGGGTAAAAGAGGCCAGACACAGAAGGGCACCCTCCCTAGGGCTCTGCATGTGGGAATTTCGGGAAAGAGTGAAATGATGTAGAGCTGGGAGCACTACGCTTTGGATGGGTCCAAAGCAGAGCACGGGAGCGTTTCCTGGATGATGCAAGTGTTCCACTTCTAGGTCAGTGTGCCTCAAGCACAGGGGCCCCCTCATCTGGGAGGAATACAAACCAAGTCCTCCAAAGGATGACTGGAATGGTAGAGAACATGGTGCCCTGCGTCCCCACTGCCTGTTTCTATACACACAAACTCAGCCCAGGGACTGACTGTCTCGTTGCTTTGTTCTTTTAACACTGGCCTCATTATCAGTCAAGCACAAAAGACAGTGTAAGAAAATACTGGAGAAGCAGGCATTAAATAAGACAGGAGTGGAACTGTGACAGAAATGATCTGTACTCACTAATTACAGTCTTGCTTCCACCCATCCACACACGCACACACAGATGCAAAGTCAAATTCAACGTTGTCTAATTAACCAGCCACACACACAACTCTCCAGGAGGGGTAGGTATGACTCAGCCCAATTGATGAGCCCCACACACTTGTCAGTCTTCCCTGCGCCTAGCTGCGCAGCCTAGCCAAGTGCTCCCAGGCAGGAGATTTTGCTTTCACACATCTTTCCTTTCAGGGCTTTGCTTGTAATATTTACAGAAAAGGCAGTGCCGGTAAACAGTTTCACACAATGAGGTGTGAGAGTTGATAGGGTCCTATTCAGCATCTGAACTCCCCTGATGAGCTGCCAAAGGTTGTTATGAATGGCCCGGCTGACAGGGTGATGGCTGATAAAGGAAAAACAAACAGCTCGGGTAATTCATGAAAACACACAGCGCCAAGACAAATCCGGCGGCGAGTGACAGTTGAGATAATGGAATTCTGGAAGCATCTTTTAAGGGGTCTTCTCTGCGCAGTCATTCTGCTAATAGATTTCCCCTAATGTAGCAGGAACTTCAACTTATTTCTACGAAAATTATTTATGGTGATGTCTAGTGGGAAATGCCAGCTTTGGACTTCCGTGCAGTTGGTCAGTTCTCCCTGCTCTTGCTTTTTTCTGGAGTAGTAGGAATCACAGCGGATGGAGACCTATGCCTGCCATTTAAAGAAATAAAATATCCTATCCGCAGTTCGATTACCAGAAACATCTCGGAGGCATTCTCCTTCTCTCATTTATAAACCATCTGCCGCAAAAACTTTGATTAGAAAATAAATATTGGCTTCCACACTCAACTGCTAATATTTTCAAAGAGAGCCGCTTAAATGCGGTTGAAGTCGGTTTCCAAATCACAGCCCATTTTGTGTTCATTTCCTTAAATCAGGCGTGACGAAGCAAGAAAGTATCAATTTGTCAATGTTTTGCCTTTGTGCCCAATGGTTTTTTTTCATGAAATGCATTGTGGCTTCTGTGAAAACAGCTCGTTTCTTGATGTTTTAGGCAGCAGAAAAATAAAGACACGTATAAGCATGCATATACACATGCGTAAATACTATCAGATGAACCAAGAGAAGGGGAAGGAAGAAACGAGAAGGAAGCAGGGTATAGGAAAGCCTGGGGGCAAATGGTCAAGGTGTGTATGTGTGTGCGTGGTATGTGTGTGTGTGTGTGTGTGTGTGTGTGTGTGTGTGTGTGTGTGTTGAAGGGCTTAGCCACTTGGGCCAAGGAGTTGCTCAGACCTGAAGAAGAAACAGGGCCCCACAAGTCACCTCCCAAGTCAAAATCTACATTTTAACAGAAGCCGGTATGATTGACACATTGTCATGGTTTTGAGAAGCTCTGTAATTGACATGGCTGCTTCTCTCTCAGTGTTCAAGGCTGACAGCTGTGAAAGCTTGCAGCTTACAATGGTTTCATGAAGTTTGAAACTGTGTCAGGAGTTAATTATTTCAAGCTTTCTCAAAGTAACTTATAAGTCTTCATTCAAGGTTTTTTTTTTTTTTATGTTTATTTTCTTCTCTTTCCCCTGAAGAAAATCTTCAAGTGTCTGGAGCTTCCCAGGTGCCTCCTCTTCTGCACCTCCTCCCCCTCCATCGTTTGCCCCATAATCACCGAACTCGTCCAGCCCACCGCACGATGCTAGGCACCGTCCCATCCTGTCTTTTAAAAGACAGGCAAGATAATAATGTCGTGGTTTCCACAACAACCACAAACACACTTTAAAGTCTTGTCTTGACTATACAACCAACTTGTTCACTATACAACCAACTCGTTCACTATACAACTAACTAGTTATTTGTTTGGGTTTTATTTGTTTTTGAGACAGAGACTCTTTATGAAGGCCTGGCTGGCTTTGAACTCATAATCTTCTTGCTTATGTCTCTTGTGGACTGCCTACCATACCTCAGCTCAGGCTCAATTATTTAACTATTGTCATGTACAAAAGAGTTTTTTGTTTGTTTTGGTTTTTTTTTGTTTGTTTATTTTGGTTTTTTTAAGATAGGGTTTCTCTGTTGTAACTCTGACTGTCCTAGAACTCACTCTGTAGACCAGACTGGCCTCGAACTCACAGAGATCCGCCTGCCTCTGCCTCCCGAATGCTGGGATCAAAGGTGTGTTCCATCACCGCCTGGTGCAATAGAGTATCTTAAAGGAGAACTCACAGAATCATTGAAAAGTCAGATAGCCAGGTAACCCTCACATACGCATGGGATGCCATCAGAAACTACCAGTAGACAGTCACCGCATTAAGGTCTATGTTTGTTAATATTTACGGAGTCGCCTATAAACCTGAAGGGGTCTTGAGATCTAATCCAACTATCTACCAATCTCTTAGGTACTGATAAATTTAATCACATATAAATTTCAAAATTTAGGGCCTAAAGCCAAAAGTTATCAGAGAAAACATCTGCAATGAATAGTTACTATAAAGGTCCATTGCCTTATATGAAAAACGGATTGCTTGTTTGATTTTGACTTTTTTATTGTGTATATTAATTATACAAAATAATCATTTCCTTACAACATTTTTGCGCACTGATTTAATGTGTTTCAATCAAATTCACCTCCACCTTACCCTCATGTCCCCTTACGCTACTTAAATGTTCCCGAGACAGGGGCCCCTTCTACTTAAACAAGCCTCCTCAACGCACCCCCCTCCCCGGTCCTGTCCCGAACTCTGCATGAGAGACAACACAGCGCGTTTACGCTTTTTGGTCTCACGTGGAACGCTGATCTCTAGTTCCACAAATGGCGTAATTTCTTTCTTCTGTATGGCTGACTCAAACTCCACTGTGTATGTAGACCCCCATTTTCTGTATTCACTTATCTCTTTCTGGGCACCTGGGTTGATTCCACAATTTGGCTGCCATGGTTAGTACTGCTAAGCCGGGCGAGCTGTTCTCCGGCTCCTTCCGGTGTACACCCAGGAGTGGTACAGCGGTGTCACAAGACAGCTCTAGTTTTAATTTGTGACAAACTCTCACATTGATTTCTAGAGTGGCACAACTAATCGACATTTCCACGAAGAGCTTATAAGGTACACACCCCCATCCTCGCCATCAGTAATTGTTGTTTGAACAAAGGGTTTATATATATGATTCAGCCGGGAAAAGGCACAGCCAATGGGAAAATGGACATTTTTGTATATAGAAATAAAGAAGACAAACAGGAAATGAGTGTGTGTAATGGTGTTGATGTTCATTCATAAAATTATACAAACCAAAGCCACCATGGCAGAATAACCTCACGCTGGCATGTCAGCACAAAGGGTGAGAACTGGGGCAGAAGCAGGCGTCTCCTCCACACTGCCAGGCTGTGCTGCCCTCAGCACGTGGAAGGCCAGGCGCTCATTTCTACCAGAACAGAGGCTGTGCCTGCTCTTTACCTCAGCAGTCTCATGCTGGGAATGTAATCTTAAAAAAAAAAAAAACAGACACTTACAAAAGTCCTTCAACAGGGTGGCCAGAGAGGTGCAGGGTGGGCCCTGTAAGAAGCAACAAGTCAAGGTCTGAGCATCCCACAGTGCTATGAAATGGGGCCACCTCCGCCATGCAGACTCTCTGTGTGCTTGGTCCCAGATGCTCTGGTTATCAGAAATACAAAGCAGAAAAGCAGAAAAGCAACTTGATCCCTATAGATTAAAATGCATACCTACTGGTAGGTGATTTACACATATGTCCTGGAAATGCTCAAAGAGAACCAGCTGATGTGGGCTACCTTGGTGAGGAGAGGGCAGCTGGCAATGAGGGGGAGGAGACAGCCTTATTTTTAATGCTCATTCTATCTTTTTCATTTTCTACAAGTGTTGTGCATATAAAAGGAAGCCAGTAACGTCTTGGCGTTGAGCGTTTAAACCCTGTTGTCTTCAGTCCCGGCTGTAATCGTAGGAGGAACTCTCTAGAGAGGTGTTGTTCCCTACATTCGTCTTTACCACTGAATCTCTTCCAGCAAGGAGACTTCCCACAGAGCAGCTAGACTTCCCAGAGAACTGTCTCCTGGGCACTAAGGCTAAGGCAAGATGATCACAGACTCGGGTCTAGCCTGAGCTACAATAACAAGACAGAGAGAGAGAGACAGAAAGAAAGAGAGGGGGGGGTGGGGAGGGAGGGAGAAGGAGAGGAAGGAAGGAGGGAGGGCGGAAGGGCGTATAGGTAATGTGCTTTCTCTAATCCAGGGTTCTCTACCTGGTGGTGAATTTCCTGCTCAGAAAATGACCCAGCCTGTGTATGTGGACAGGAACACAAAACAAACCATCCACTCTTTGGAAAAAGAAGAGGGGTCACAGGTCACCTGGGAATGATTCTCCCAGAAGTGAGCACTTCTATTTTCCATTACACTGAAGTAGAGTTTTTTGTTTTGTTTTCATTTTTGATTGTTTGTTTTGTTTTTAGAAACCTTGTAGAGGAGGAAAGCCCTGGATAAAGATTAACCATCGCTTGGATAATCGTTGATCTAGCCACTGGTGTATGACTCGTAAGGAGAGAGAAATCAGAGAAAACTTCAGCACAGTGTGCCAGCCAGTACACTTAAGGGACATGGAGCACTGTGGACTTCAGACCTCCTCCATGGCCTAGCATAGAGGTGAAAGAAGAAAAGATAGTCTTAGACTGAGGTGCAAGTTCCAGACCAGTGCCTTTGAAATCATGGCCACATGACTCCTCCCAGGATCCCACTGTCTTAGTCAGGATGGCAAGGCTATGCTACAGTCAGTGGTTATATGCAACACAGGTTCAGTCAACTGGTGTACTGGGTGGCTGTCCTCCCGTGGCATCTCAGGAGAGAGAGAGAAAGAGAGAGAGAGAGAGAGGGAGGGAGGGAGAGAAAGTTCTTAGGCTGCTGTGGTGGTTCACCAAGAAGACAAGGAGTCATGTCATAGGCTCAAACCCTCCCAGACCTCAGCATAGGGAACCTCAGTCCTGGACAGTGCCATATTCCATCAACAGTAGAACCTGCAGGCATCTCAGCTCAGGTGTTTTTACTGATTCAGAACTCCTCAGGCGTTCTACTGATAGCACGTGCAGATCATTAGCAATCAAACATCCCCCACAGAAATCCAACACCTGCAGACAATAAAAAAAAACCAAGCCCTAGATAGCCCCTCACCCAACAGTACACAAAACAATTTCAAGCATAACTAAAAGTAAACCTCTGAAATGAGAGAGAGAGTCATTTATTACTGAAGAGAACTAATCATATGGCTTCCAGCTATCTACTCCCACATAAGGGTGTCTGGGAATAAACCACTGAAGACAAAAGCAAAAGGGACTCCAACAACAGAACTGGGCTATGCTTATCATGTTTAGCGTCATCTGCAAAGTGACGCAATGCCTACCTTACAGTGTACTATACATTTACATAAGAATGTGTGAAAGGAGCCAGGCAGTGGTGGTACAGCCTTTAATCCCAGCTCTCTGAAGGCAGAGGCAGGCAGATCTCTGTGAGTTTGAGGCTAGCCTGGTCTACAGAGTGAGTTCCAGGACAGCCAGGGCTACAACAGAGAAACCCTGTCTTGAAAAACAAACAAACAAAAATAACCACACCAAATGAAAGAAAACAAAACAAAAGAAGGTGTGAAAGGGGAATGATACACAGTAGACACTCAACAAACTGTGTTACTGTCTCCGAAGCCAAGCACTTCTCATTTGCTGGGCCCCTGGAGAGGTGTACGTGCCAAGTTTCTCTAGAGAAACAGAACTGATAGGATAATTATGTGTATGTATATAGAGAACGTGTTAGATTAGATAGTATTAAAGTAACAACAGCTGTCTCACACCTGGGAGTCTGAGCTCTCAGTAGTTGCCGGTCCTTGAGGCAGAAGGCCTGGAAACTCCAGCTCTCATGTTAGCAAAACGATCAGCAGCAGGAAGGACAGGCCAGGTAAGGCAAGGAGAGTAGACCAAATTAGAAAGGGCAAATACTCTTCCTTCTTCTAAAAACAAAACAAACAAACAAACAAACAAAAAAGAAAACTGCTACCAGAAGCTGCCACCTGCATTCAGAGTGGGCCTTCACGCATCAATTAAGGCAATTAAAACAATTCCTCAAGTGTGGCTCCCTAGAATCACTCAGGTGATTCTAATTTGTGGCAACCTGATGAGAGAACCAACCCTCAGAAGGGGCTTGTTAAGTGTGCCTCGGGGACTGCAGAACCACAGTGGGGTAAGTTAGTGGGTCCATCAGCCTGCCTACGGCCCTGGTGACACTCAAGAGAGCTCCGGTGTGTCACTGGGTGCTAGGATCCAACACAGAACGGGCACTTGGACAGAAGCCTGTTCTAGCGTGTACTTCCCTGGATGCTCACTAGCAGCCAGTGAAAGTCTGCAAACTCCAACGCTCCTCACAGGGCAGAAAGTCAACCATCTGATGAGAATGCTAACAAAAGTATGTGTTAGTTTCTTCTTTGTGCTATATTCCTCTACGTGGCTTGCTTTTCGCTTGTGTAGCCACCACAGGAGGAAATCACTCTCACCATTAGGTAGGCTACAGGGACTGTGAGAGTCATATGAGATGTGCTATTGAATAGGATGTGATTAATCTTTAACTGGGTGAGAGTTGAGTGCCGGATAATTAAGACAATTACATGAGGGTTGGGAGTGTAACTCAGTAGAAGGGAGTTTGTCTGGTGTGTACAAGGACTTGGGTTTAATCCCCCAGAATAGCCAATAAATAAATAAATAGAATCCAGCAAGATAAGAATGGGAGTTTAAGCTGCCCCACCCACATTTGGCTCCTCCCCACCATTCAGGTACTTGGCCCTGGCTGTCCACACAACATCTTCTGACCCTCGTTCTGTTATCCAGTTGAACTCTTGGTAGGCCACAGGCACTACCTAGAACCCAATGTTCTAGAAATGTCTGCAAAACAAGGAAATAAGAAAGTTACAATGGCAACTTCCCATCTTCCAGAGTCCTGTGACTAAAAAGAGCACATCTTCCCATGCTTTTCTATAAAAGCGTTTTTACCCCCTGAGACAGGATCTCTATGTACCCTCAGCTGTCCTGAAACCCACTATGTAGACCAGGCTGGCCTCAAACTCATGGACATTCACTTGGCCCTGCCTCCCTAGTGCTGGGATTGAAGTATGCATGATCACACCTAGCCTTAAAGTTCTGTATTTTCTACCATAGTCTACTAGAAGTAAATTGTGATAAGAAAATATAAAGAGCCAGGCAATGGTGGTACACACCTTTAATCCCAGCACTCCTGAGGCAGAGGCAGGCGGATCTCTGTGAGTTGGAGGCCAGTCTGGTCTACAAAGTGAGTTCCAGGACAGTCAGAGTTACAACAGAGAAACCCTATCATGAAAAAACAAAAAAGAAAAAGAAAGAAGGAGGAGGAGGAAGAGGAGGAGATGAAGAAGAAGAAGAAGAAGAAGAGGAGGGGGAGGAGGAAGAAGAAGAGGAAGAAGAGGAAGAAGAAGAAGAAAATATAAAATGGGCCTTTTGGTCTTTGTCAAAATAAGTTGTTTGTTAGGTCATTTATTTTTCTTGGCATAAAAAAAAGCAATAGAAATACTTAAATATGCAAATCAGACAGACCTAACCTAAAGATGATGAAGTAACTGTATCAACCAGGGGTCCCAGCCTTGAGAGGAGAACATAGACACAGGCTGCCATCCCTAACCAAGAAACGTTCTGCAACTGATTCTCTAGAGCAGTGGTTCTCAGCCTTCCTAACCCTCTAATACAGTTTCTCCTGTTGTGGTGACCCCCATTATTCTCATTACTTCATGACTGTAACTTTGCCACTGTTATGAATCATAATGTAAGTATCTGATATGCAGATGGTCTTAGGCGACCCTCCATGAAAGGGTCGTCCAAGCCCTCAGAGGGATTGAGACCCACAGATTGAGAGCCACTGTTCTAGAACATTCAGCGTGCCTGATTTGGGTCTCAGACCAGTAAGTGACTGCATGGTCATTTCGCCATTCCATGGTAACCAGGAACATTTGGAAGCCAGTTTTAAGGGTGTAATTATCATTTCTGATGGTCTTTGGGGAAGTTGAGAAAAACTTTTTGGCACCACAACAGCTATCATGTCACCTAACTATGATAAAAAGCCACTTGCATGCCCAGCATATGTTGTACTCCAGGCCCTGTTGGTCTGATTCTCAGGCTGTGTAACATTTATGACACTTGGCCAAGGAATTAAATCCTTTTGACATACTACACCAGCCTCTGACATGTTGCCAATGTAAAATGACACAGCATACTGAAAATGATAACGTTTAAAACTGTGATTATACGTGGGTCCAAAGAACCAGCTGATGACACTTACAGATGCTGATATGGAATGCTAGCAATCATTTGGTTGCCGTCTAAAATCATACCAACGACCACACACACACACACACACACACACACATACACACACAAATAGTGACCAATAAATAAATATCAGGTACCTACCACACATAGCCAGGGTTTTAAGGACTTTTGTGAGTCACCCCAAAGTCCCCTTTGAACAGTCCTATAAGGCAAATGGTATTAGTATCCTTATCTTACCTCATCGTACAGATGAGAAAGCCAAGGGCCCAAGAAGTCAACTCACCAAACTTGCCTGACTAGCTTGGCACCCTCTTGAAAGCAGCCTAGAAATCCGAATATCTCTTTCAAACTCACTCCCATAAATCAAATTTTACCTGTGACCACACTCTGTGAATATAAAGCTCTGAGCACGTGTAAGTGTGTTAGACTTGCCACATGAGATCACCAGGCACATGATTCAAGTAATCTCAATTTCTTTCTTTCTAAAAATGGTGATAAACTCATTATAAAACTCACAAGGTTGCCAGGCAGTGGTGGCGAATGCCTTTAATATCAGCACTGGGGAGGTAGAGGCAGGTGGATCTCTGTGAGCTCAAGGCCAGCCTGGTCTACAGAGTGAGTTCCAGAACAGCCAGAGTCACAACAGAGAAACCCTGCCTCTAAAAGCCAACAACAACAAAAACAAAAACAACAAACAAACAAACCAAAAACAAAAAACCTCGCAAGGCACCAATATTATTTGGGGGGGCTCAACCATGTCCCCCTCTCAGACGTTGAAGTCATATATTACTTCAAGTGGTGACTGTCTGAAGACCAGGTCTTTCATAACGTAATTAGACTCAAGTAAGACCCTTACAGCAGATCCTGATTTAATCCACTGATTGTAGCAGGATGCTTTGAATAAGTCTTTTGTCCTGTGCAGTCTTCCTTATGATTGGATGCTGCTTGGACTTCTGGGAACTTTGCTTAGAACATAAAAGAGAGCAGGGACAGTGGCAGATAGATGACAGTTGGCAGTTGGTGGGTTGGTTTGTGAGCAGCTAGCCCTGTTCTATAGCAGCTCTTGATCTCCAAGCTTCAGGCAGCCAAGGACAGCCAAAGGGGACTGTGAACATTTCCTTTTTTCTTTCTTTCTCTCTTTGAAGGCCACCTGCAAGAATGGTGATTCTTTCTTTCTTTCTCTCTTTCCTGAGCTGGAGAATAAAAAAGGCACAGTGGGAACGTGTTACAAGTTAGGAATCTGTTACAGTAGCAATGTCCTTAGAAGAAGAGGGGAATTGTGCATACTGCAGGACCCTGGGGACAGAGCCACCTGCAAGCAAAGGAATCAGACCTCCAGAGAGACCACACTTACTGATAGCTTGATCTTGGCCTTCTAACCTCCACAGCTCTGAGAAATCAATGTCCATGGTTGAGATCACTCAGCTTAGGACTTTTTTATGGCAGCCCTCACAAATGAATCTATATAAGACACATTGAAAGCAATGACCACAGCAACCAGCAAACAGTAAGTGCTCAATGTTTCACTGTGAATAAAAACACATACTACAGAGCCTTGGCTTTGGCTTAAAAGCAACATGTCCTCATGTATTAAAACACAAACTGAAAAAACAAATGTTTCTTTTCTAGTCAATAGACTTTTTGTGAAACTTCTACAGGAAGACTGAACGTACTCAATTCTCTGAACCAATATTGTCTACATGCATTAGCTGGAAACCAGAATCTGTAACAAACAGCTCATCACTTCAGGAAGTTGATTTTACACATGACTTGGGACCCTTTCCACTCTTGTGGCTCCTATTGCGTATTCTGTAAGTCCAGGTTATGAATAGTGCCATCAGTTGACATCAGTGACACGCACACAATGGAGATATAGGCCCATGAGTCCGTGTGACTGAGTAAAGAGGAGAACAGACATTTTCTTGGATGGGCTACCCGAGACAGAGCCGCCAGGTAAGGGTCTTGGAAGGGACCAGTCCCATGGGTTTCCTTCCAAGTTGAGAAAGGTTACAAGGCCACATCTAGGCTCAGAAAAGTCCAGTGCAATGGACTCGGGACAGTTTGAAGACGGGAGGGAGGCTGATAGTTTACGGGCTGCATAGCCACTGTTCTGGAAGTGGAGCATTGGCTAATGAGCCTCCAATCCTCAGCTTCTAATTAAAGGCCAGCAACACTCAGACAACTCGAATATTGGATGTAATTCAACACCCTGTTAGCCATGCTAAATCCACTAATTTTCTGTATATATATGCATCTTGTGACATTTAAGCTTGTTATTTGAGAACAGAGGAAAAACCACGAAGCCACCGACCACTTTCCAGGTTACTATAAAATTTGAACTAATACACAGAACCCCAGTTTTTTCAGAGGAAGGAAGTCACCATGGTAGGCCTTGGTCTGCCATAAAACAGTAGGTCTGAGGCTCACACACTGGTAATCAACAGCTCTGTAACCTATAGATGCTGTATGATGCTTGAGAAATGTGACTGTGGAACACATGAGCACAGGGCCTAGCACAGCAGTTCTCAACCTGTGGGCCACAACCCCTTTGGGTTGCCTAAGACCATCTGCAAATCAGATATTTACATTATGACTCATAACAGTAGCAAAATTACAGTTATGAAGTAGCAAGGAAAATAATTTTATGGTTAGGGGGTCACCACAGCCTGAGGAACTGTATTAAAAGGTCACAGCATCAGGAGAGTGGAGAACCACTGTCCTGGAAGATGAGCCCTAGAATTTGAGAGAAATATAGGGGCCTCTTACAGCTGAACTCAATTTGCTTCTGTTAGGAACTGTTCCTCCTACTGCAAGATTGGTCTGAATTGACAGGGCAGCACCAGCCACTGGCTCCGCTGCAACCCACCACAAAGAGCAGCTCTGAGTGAAGAGTCACCAGCATTGTTTCCAATGTGCCAAGCCAGAGCATCAGTGGTAAGATGCTGAACAGTCTGAGAATGTAGCTGTAAGTCCTTAGAGAGCAAATTGCTTTCCATGGGGAAATCACTGGTTCAACTCTAACCACAGTCCACCCCAGGGGTCAAAATGTGGAAACAGAGAGACAATGCCTGAGAACTTGGCTCAAGCCAAGCAAGGAGTACAGGGAAAGCCCAGCCCTATCCTCACCAAGATCACCATGAACATCCCTACCCAAGGCTCAACCCCACCCCTGCAGCAGGAAGACAGAAATGGGATTTTAAGTTCTGGCCCTCTCTGATGATCAATCTGCATTGTCAACTTGTTGGAATTGAGAATCACTGCAGAGACAAACCTCTGGGTATGTCTGTGTGACTACACTAGGTTAATGGAGGAGGGATGGCCCACCTAATTGTGGGGGTCCTGGATGGAATAGAAAGAAAGAAAGCTGAGTGGCATCATTCACCATTCTCTGCTTCTGGATTTGGGGCATGATATGAATGCCCTCTGCTTCTGTTGTTCCTGCCACCACAGGCTGTGTCCCCTCCAACTACAAAACAAACCCTCTCTTCAGTTGCTTCTTTCAGGTATTTTATGGCATCTAGAGAAGCAACCAATGCATATATGATACCCATGGTAGGAAGCAAAGCTCTCAGAAAGATCTGTTCACAGACCACACTTAGAAGTCTACCACTACTCAGAGACCCCAGTGATCACAGTTCTACCGGGCTGCTTCCAGGCCAATGCAATTTGTCGTTCGAATGATGGCACTTCCGTTATCTTATTCGGAGAAGCCTCTCAAATCCCTCTGGTCCTCAGCTCCTTTATGGCTCTAGGAACCAGAAAGGGCAAGTATTGAAGATGAACACGGGCAACATAGGGAGTGACCCTCTCCATTACCGTTTCCCCACCTCTGCAGCCCAGGAAGGCTTTGGAGGTCACACACTCCATTAAAGCTGAAGGATGACTTAGCTGCAGCCAGCAGAGCAGGTCAGCCTCAGGCAGCAGCGGCAGATGTCATCAGGATGTGCATCTGCTTCCTCTGATTTTATTCCCTCTGCCCCCAAACCCTCTCAGGTGTCGGGAACTGTGGGTCTGGTGGGAGCGCGAGGAAGGGGTCTTACAGCTTTAGTTAGATATTGTATTATACTGAAATCCCAGAGTGGTGTGCTGCTGTTCGTATCTGTGTTGTTCTATGAACATGATGAGTGGTGTGGAGAACACAAGGAGTATTTGAAAAGCTGACCACTGGACTCTTACATGTCTTCCATCCATTTTCCATCAGAAGGAAATAAAGAAGGTCTGTTGTTCAAAGTATTCCCTTGCCCCGGAGACAAGGGGATGAGTGCATACGTGGCAATGATGTGAGCCAGCCTCCGGCTCCTGTACACTTTGATAAGCTCTCCAGTAGACCTATGGCTGCATGTGAAGAACCCACTCCACAATGACAGCACTCAGTGCCAGCAGCAATTGCTTGGTGGCTGCAATCACTGGGCTTCTCACCTCTGCTCAGTGCTGACAGGAGGTGAGTCAGATGGATGACCTTGTGGATCGTTCCTGCCTCTGAGGATCCAGGCCCTTGACATTGACCTTGTACAGCTGGATGGTAGGAGAGAAGCAGAACAGGACTGCCCCAGCAGAAGCTCTGCCATGAGCCTGATGTGGGTCCACATATCAGGTCTTATTCATGGAGCCTATGAACTCATCCTTCATGTTCTCCTAGCCTTGGCTTTCTCGTCTGTTATGTGGGAATAACAGAACTATCTTATGTCCTATGGTGGCTTGAATAAGAACGGTCCACATAGGCTCATATAGTTGAATGCTTCGTCATTAGGGAGTGGCACTACTTGACAAGGATTAAGAGGTGTAGCCTTATTCAAGTAGGTGTGGCCATGTTGGAGGAAGTGTGTCACTTGGGTGGGTTTTGGGTTTTCAAATGTTCAAGCCGGGTCCCAGTATTTCTCTCCACCTGCTGCCTGCTGATCCAGACATACAACTCTCAGCTACCTCTCTAGAACTATGCCTGCCTGCAAGCCACCATGCTTTCCATTATGATGATACTGGATTAAACCTCTGAAACTATAAGCAAGCCCCAGTTAAATGTTTTCTAATATGAATTGACATGGCCATGGTGTCTCTTCACAGCAACAGAAACCCCAACTAAGACACCTCCTTTGGAAATTTAATACAGTAGTGCATGCTTCCCAGGTAGCAAGTGTCTGGCATACAGTAAATGCTCAACCAATATGAGAGTTCATTGTTAACACGTTGAGTCTACAGGTGGTCCCTATGCAGTCTCTACGCTTGGAATCCAAGCTTGTTTGTTTTCTTTTTGGTTGCATTAAAGATTGAACCCAGGGCCTTTTACATGCCAGATAGGTGCTCTCCCACCGATTTACACTCTAGCCTTGGAATTCAAACTATTAATAAGCACAGAAATTTGAAGTTGTGCATTGACTATACAGTAAGTAAGGCAATTAAGAATTAGTTCCATTGCGTTAAGACAGGCAACCTAGTGAGAAGCAAAAGGCCCCATTCCCAGACTGCTGCTTGTGCTCTTTTCTGGGGTAGCAACTGTCTGACTCTCCACTCCAGAGTCAGTCCTTTGGGCCTGCCCTGCTGTCCTAAACACAGGGAGTGTTTATTGAGCATCTACCCTGAGAACAGCACTTTCCCAATGGCTGGAACCTGCTTCCAAGGCACATAGAAGCCAGAAGAAGGAATAGGAGCCACACAAGCCTTTTAAACAATGGGTAAATGTTCCCTGACTCTGCTGGGGGTGTAGGCAGCGGGGCTACAGCACCCATGTGTATAGGTGTCCAGTTCAAATGTCTCCTGTACGTTGTCTCCCTTCTTCCTTAGTGTCTGTCCCAGGTAGACACAACCTGGCTGAGGCTGTTCAGAGGCAAGATGAGGGCTTGGGAAGCTGGTGTTTCATCACCATGGAGACAATGTTCAGAGAGACATGGGGATAGAGACAACTACCTGTATGTTTTCAATACTAGACACTCCTGGACAAACAAGGCATTTCCTCTGAGCTCTGCCCCTGCCCTTGCTTCCTGAGTGCTCGTGGGATCTCACCAAGGTCTCCCCGTAACTGGCTTTCCCCATGCAAGCACTCCTTAACTAGCTTCTCTGTCATGCCTCAGCTGGAGTTCCAGAGCCCTGGAACTAAGCTCTCTTCATTGCTATGGATCATTTTTTTCTGAGAACATATTGTATCTACAGCCATTAAACTATGTCATGATCTTCCAAATTCCAAAGCAGAGATCTCCACCTACACATCTGCTTTCTCCTGCAGACTAAGGCTGCTTCACTCAGACCCTGCCTGAGATCTTTGGCTTCCTACTTCCCAGGTCCACACAATCCCTTCCCCTCCCCTTTTTCCTAGCCTTATTTATGTAGCTCTGGTATTCCTCAGTTGCTGTCTTAAACATTGCCCTTACTTTAGTGACAGAAATGATTATAATACACTTACCACACTTAAAGCCAACTGGGACCTGTGCAAATAAGAAAGCAGCCTCACCCCTTTACCTCAAGATGCTTTGTACTTGCTAAAAAAAATAGGTACAAAAACCTACCTACCATGTCCACAATGTACTGCCCTTGTACAGTGGCTGCCAAAAGAAAAGGATATCTCACTAAGGGCAATAGGAAAGACCATTCCTGGGCATTAAGCCATTCAGTTAGTAGTGACACCAGTGAGAAATGAAGGCTGTTGCTGACCCTTCACTGTTCTCCAGGAGGGCTGAGCTACGAAGCATATTATAACCAACTTAACTGCCACACACACTAAAATAGCTCTGCTTCTATTCAGAGTAAGATGGATTAAATTATTTTTACAGGGCTGGGTAGCAGTGTTCGACTAGCATGCATTGATATTCTGGGCTTGTGTACACACACACACACACACTTATGCATATAAACACACACACACATACACAGAGAACAATGAACATTGCACAGACATAAGCATGTATTAACTGCTACAGATTTCATGTTCTTCAAAAACATTTACAAAGTGATTGACTTAATTTATTGTGCATGTGTAGATGTACACATGTAAAGGTCAGAGGACAACTTTCGGGAGTTGTTAGATATCATTGCTAGACAACTGTATCACTGTTAAAGTTCCACAGTTGGCTGATCGAGGGGAAGAAAGTCACAAGATCCCTGAGAGTGAGAGAAAGCACGTGCAAAAGTGGACAGTTCCCAAGCCAGGAAGAATAGGTAAGAATTCACTAATGTGGTTTCCCTTAGTTTAAAACTTTTAAAACACAATTTGTAAGAAATGTTTTTGGTGGCTTGAATAAATATATTACCTGTGTAGGCATAAATAGGCATGGTACATTTCTTGCCTCAAGATAGGGGACATCCAGTTTAAATTGGATGATAAATAATCAAGTACTTCCAAGAGAGTGCCGTGAATCCGAGCAGAGGAATCACCATATCAGACACTAAATGTCTGAGGCAGAAACGAAAGGGACCGTCTAGTTGAAAGTTAACCAAGCACTGCATACACTTAATCCTCTTTCCTAATCTCTGCAAAGTTATTATACAAAAATTCCAAAAGAAAAAGACAATGACTATACTACCGGATAACAGATATTAAAAGTATCTTCAAAATTTAGCTTTATGAGTTTTTGCCTGCATGTAAATTTATGCATCATGTGTATGCAGTATCCTTGTACGCCAGAAGAGGGCGGTTGATTCCCTGAAACTGGAGTAACAGCCACTACATGGGTGCTGGGAATTGTACCTGAGTCCTCTAGAAAGCAGTCACTGCTCCTAACTGTTGAGCCATCTTTCTAGCCCCCAAAAATAAATTTAAAGGAAGTTACTTAATTAGGCAAAAAGTAGATAGAGAATTGATGATCTAACTATCTTTAGAATGAAACTTAACATGAATACTGCAGATGGAATGATAAAAACTGAGATCAATGAAAATGTATGTCCCAGAATCAGGAGCCAGGTATGGAGTATGAGGGCCTATCCCCTCCCTCCCTTCCTTCCTTCCTTTCCTTCCTGGTCTATGCATTACCCGGGTAGTGAGGTGGCCTAAGGAATCTATTATCCCCTCCCTCACAGGAATCTATTCACTAACTATATCCCCCAACCATACCCTCAAATAACTTTAAAATATTGTTTGCCAGGCGGTTCTAAGGCTCACCTGAAAAGGGAAATGTTAGAAATTAAAATTGCTTTTGAAATGGGAAAGAGGATCTGCCCGAGTAACATGCAAATCCCACAAGCACCTCAGTCAGAAACCCTGAGTGTTCAGCGGTCCTCACAGGAGTTGGCCTGAAGCGGCCAGAGGCAAGAGAGTCGTGAAGAAAGAGTCTTGGCTTTCCCTTCATATCCATCTTTTAAGTTTTGGTGTTTTGAGGTATTTTAAGCTTCGGCTGAGACCCGTCTCACACAGGCTCCTGGCAATCCTCCTGTCTCAGTGCGAACTGCCTGCCTGCTGTGGTGACAAATCTCTTTAGCCCAGCAGACAGATCAGAGAGTCAAAGGTCAGGGGCCAAGCATTGCTCTCTTCTGGGGAGTACGGAGCCTACAGTCTTGTCTTCTTCGGCGGCAGTGACTGCCTGCAGTTCTTGGCTTGGGGCCCCATTCTTCCAGGTGCAAAGCCAGAGGATTCTGCTGAGTTTCTCATCCTGCAACACTCTCCAGCTGCCTCCTTCACCTCCCTTTTCCACATCCAACAGTCCTCGTGATTACTCTAGGATCACCTGGATAATCCGGAGTAATCGCCCTGAGTTAAAGTCAGCCAAGGCTGAGTTCCTCTGCATCTGTAACCTTAATTCCCCTTGCCGTTGGTTGTTACCATACTCATGGGTTGTTTTACTATGTAGCCCAGGCTGGCCTGGAACCATCCTCCTGTCCTAGCTTGGGACGTACTCATTCACCATGCCTGAGTGAGTATGTACTACTTTTATAAAATTAGATATACAGGACAGACATCATTTTAATTAAGAGACATAACCTACTCTTATAATAAAAAAATGAATGTTACAAGGCCAGTCTACAAATGGAATACTCCAAAAGAACTGGCTCTCAAGAGATAAATATGAGTGGAGTTTTAGCATTAGAGAAAGGGTGTATTTCAAGCTATGGAGGAAGAAGGAAAGACATCCCACAAGAGGAAGCTGCAGAAGTTATTGCAAATAAAATACTTGATTTTTTTCCACTCCAAATACACCCATCACACATGGGTCTAAGACAAAAGCCTGGAAGAAATTAATAGTGTGGAAAACTATATAGGAAAATGCATTTGCACCCCCTGGGTAGTATAAGGCTTCCTTATATTCCAGTTCACAAAGCAAACCTCGGTAATAGTAACATAAAATGCGAATACAGGCAAAAGACTGAGAGAAAACATTGATTACCTGTACCAGAGACACCAGAGCTCAGCCCTGTAATCCCAGCTATGGGGAGGCTGAGCAGGAGGGGTACGAGTTCAAGGTCTGCCTGGGCTGCAGAGTGAGTTAAAGCCTAAGAACTGTGAGAGATCCTGTCTCAAAAGAAAACAAAAGTGCGGGCTTGTAGCTTAGCGGCAGAGCATGCACCTGGCATGGGAAGTTCAAACCCCCGTCTTAAAACCAAGGACAGCCACGGTCAGTCAAGATCTTCGTGTAGCCTGATGGGGCCATGATGCTACAGTGAAATGAGAAGAGCCATGAACAGTCAGTTCTCAGAATAAACATGACGATAGCAAGTATGGAAACCTCAATGGAGCTCCCATGTACGAAGGTTAACAGGTATGTGTGCGTGTGTGTAGGCACAGGAATTTGGCTAACTGCACACTCTGGTGGCCTTGAGAAGTTTAATCCCTTTGTGCCTCAGTTTCCTTACATAAAACAGGGTTACTAACATAGCTTAACTCTTAATTAGGGTAAAATGGGATAAGTTACTGGTGGCATTTTGAATGATGCCTGGCACAGGTGCAGTCCACTATGGTTCACTGTTGTGTGATACACACAAAGAGCTCTGTGCCTATCCATGCCCACTCACGGGCTTAAGAAGATGTTCAGCATACACCATTTGGTGTGGCAAAACTAAATTACTTTGAAATTGACAGCCAACAGATAAATACATTTGTACCTGTACAATATGGACTGTTTAAAAGTACTTCCGTCAGCCCAGTGAGATGGCTTATCAGGTACAGAGGCTTGCAGTCAAGCCTGACTACAGGAGTTTGATCTCTGGGATCTCCATAGTAGAGAGAGAGAACTAAGACCTGCAAGTTGTCCTCTGATCAACATGTGCACACGCATACTACACACACACACACACACTTTGACATGCAACCCTCCATTAAAAAAAAAAAGTAACAAAAAATATGTGTGTGATCTGGGGCACCAATACAGAGGGAAAAGTATGACTTTGTAAAATTATCTTCATTAAATGTACTTTGTATAGTATCATCTATAAACATTGGCCCACGTGTGCACATGCATAATACGCAAGCTGGCTAGGTAGACTAACTGATCATCAAGCGTTAGGTTCAACTGAGAGACCCGCCTCAATAAATATGGTGGAAAGTGGTTCAAGAAGATATGTCAGCTGTCAACCTCTGGCCTTCACACTCATACACATGCATACCATATACCACACACCACACACACCATACACCACACACCACACACATCACACACACCATGCACACCACACACACCATGCACACCAGACACACACACACACACACCACACACACCATGCACACCAGACACACACACCATACACATCATGCAAAACAAAACAACAACAAAAAAAAAAACCTGTTAATCAAAAGTGACCACCAGGCAGGGAAACAGGGCTGAGAGTCAAAGGAAGACTTTATCAAATAAAGTGTTTTTTTTTCCTTTAAAAGTAAACATGAATTGTTTTAAAAATGCTTAAAGTTGATATAAAATCACGATCACTTAGAAAAACCCAAATTGACACAAGAGCAATGGAAAAATCAAAGAAAGTTGTGTCACCATTATTTATCCTGTGATTTATTTTCCTGGAAATGATAAGTGCAAAGGACCCAACCCTCCTGAGAATGTCAGTCAGCTATGGGCTCTCAAGTTCTCTGAACATGGCCTAAGAATGTCAAAATCAGACATCATTCAATGGCAAATCCTACAATAGGTGTCTCAATTCCTTGTTTCCACTGTATATCATATTTTGGAAGTTCTGTCTCCCCTGGAAGGTAGTGTTTGCAAATTTAAAACATGGCCCTTCAATATTACTTAGCTGACATAAACAAATTAAAATAAGGCCAGCTTAAGCCAGTTGTGTTTATCAACCTGATCCCCTCTGAAAATGAGAAGTGAAGTCAAATACCCTTTAATACTATTTATTAGTGGAGTAATATAATACATTTTGACAAGTTGAGAAGCTTTAACAGGCAGCTGTTAAAGTCTCTACAGGGCCTGTTTAAAATGAAACAGGAGTGAGACGCAGTCCTGTAGCTGGTGCTACGAACAGCTCAGCCATCAACTATATCCTAACCAAGTACTTTTTTATCCAGCTAATTTACGGAGTGAATCCCTCAGGGTCTCCAGCGTCTAGCACTGCAGCTCATTAGAGCCCAATATCCAACTTTTCTCATTGTAGCACAGAAAGCATGTGTGCTTAAAATATAATTAAATGGAAAACAAACAAGATTCTTATTCCCTGACAGTCCCAGTATTTTTAAATTGACAAAGGCATGAACTTATATGCGAATTATTTAGAAAGCACGATGAGTTTCAGCCACTTATGGCAAGACATTTGCCCAACCCTTCATCCTGCACGCAATTAGGACACTAAAGACTTGGGCTATGAGTTCCTCCTGGGAATTAAACTTGCAGGTCTCTTACAAACGCGTAATGTGGTGAGACTTGCTGTCCAATGAGGTGTCTTATTGAAATGTCCCAGGCCGTTTCGCTTGTCACAGCTGTCCTCTCAGCCGCTTGCACTCACGGTGTATAGCTTTCATTACGAAAATAGAAATTTGTGTCCTAAGTGCTGTTACATTACTAATGCTAAATATTTAATTCCCTGGGGTTCCAATTATGGCTGAGTGCTGGCAACACTGATTCCACTCTCTAATAACAACTGTAAAGGCAATTGGAGCATTTTTCAATTAATTAAATACATAGTGAACGAGTAACCTCTTGTCATTTTGCCCTCCAGGACCTGAGCTAATTGCTGTAGAATAAAATGTTTTGAAAATTAACTGATATTCTGGCTGCACACTGTTATACCATTAAATTACAGTTTGCACAGTGAAGTTTGTCTTCTGATAGTTACACTCCGTGGTCCGCAGCTGTGAGAGAGAGAGTACCTGGTATTATGGGCTTAGCAGGGCCTCCAATTAGGGCCGAGTTGAAAGGCGAGCATGGCCTCTCGGAGCCCATCAGTATCAATGATAGTTTGCACTGCTTACAGATAAGCAGAACGGATTTCCACAAGGAAAGTTCCCCAGACTTCCTGACGGTCGTGACGAGCATTTACCATCCAGCTTCTCAAAGTGTGCTCAAAAGAATCCCCAGCACTAATTACATTCACACACAAACGCTCAAAACTGAAGTTTTAAATTTCTTTTTTATTTTTCCACACAAGAAAGCTGCAAATTGAATGTCTGGGAAAGGTCTCCTTTAAAAAAAAAAAAACTTTCTTGCAGTTTCTTGTTTCACCCTAGAACAACATCGTAAATAAGCCCCAATTGATGTCTCAGCTGAGAAGGATGAATCATAAAAGCAGACGCCACATTTAAAATAAACCTTTTTCTGAAGTACAGTGAAATTCGATTAAAGAGCTGGTCTCCTTGTAGCAAACGTCGCTGACAGGTGTTCCTCAGCCGGCTCTCCATGCTGGGAAGTGAGTGCCCTCTCGCAGCTGTCTGTCTAGCAGGGATGATCCCCTAAACAGGTCTCACTGAATTAGGAGCCTCTGCAGAAGCACTTGGCTCGAGAAGGAAGGCAGCACGATGAAATTAATCACTCTGGGAAGAGAGGGAAGAAATAATAGAGAAAATTTAATCATTTCCATACCAATCTTTAGGGTTTAAATCTTTAATATTTCTAAGATTATAGTAACATCTTGGAGAAATGAATCTTAATTACAGGATTAGCATGGAAGTACCAGTCAGTTAATATAAATAGATCAGCCTAAACTGCTGATCTCCTTTAGACTAAAGTGGATAATGAGAACTTTTTAGAATTCTGAGGTTGAGTTGACGTCTCAAGAACTAATGTCAAGACCATTGGAAAATATACATGGCCACATAGAAAAGAAAAATATAAATTCTTTGAAGGTTTATTGAAGTATTAATCCACATGGGATATAACATCTTAATAGACCATTGGCTTGATATATTCTATCATTAACAATTTTATTTTTGCTGTTGGAGGTCATTAACAATTATTTGTAAACTAAATCTGTAAATGAGGACCTGTGGAGATGGCTCAGCGGCTAAAGGTACTTGCTGCCAAGCTTCATGACTCAGGTTCATTCTCTGGGAAGGAGCTGAGAATGGACTAATTGACTCCTACAAGTTGCTCCACATTCCTTCCTTGGCATACACACTAACACGCACGGGGGGAGGGGGGAGATAGAGAGAAATATCAAATCCAGATACACAAATTATTATTTGCCAAAGATACTTATTTTTTTCCAGACCCTTAAAGCTATATTTAAACTTCTGTAAAGAGAATTTGCACTTTCAATATAAGTGGTTCAGACACTGTTTTTGCATTGAGAAATATATCAGGGCCAGGAATATAGTACCTGCCTAATATGTAAGAGGCCCTAGGTTCAATTCCCAGCACCTAAGGGAAAAAAAAAAAAAGAAAAAGAAATGAATTGAATTTTAGTCCCAATTGCCCATGTTCCTAGTTTTGAAAAACAATGTTATTAACTGACTAATAATATATGGCTAAGGCTGAGTGTGCTGGCATAGACATACACCTACGATCCCAGCAGTTTGGAGATACAGGCAGGAAAATCTCAAAGCCCAAACTGACTGCACATAGAGATGCTCTCTCAAAACAACTACAAAGAAACAAATATATGGCCCAAACAAGCTAGCAAATACCTAATTTTCTAAACCACAGTAATCATTAAAGCCAGTGTGTTTAGGACCAGTGTTCCCAAGTTATTGTGGGGAACTAGTCAGTTGGAATCAGTCATTATATCCCATGTGAACAGTTTTCATCACTGTCCAGCCACATCTCCCCTTGGGATCACATGCCCTCAGATCGAGTTCCCTCTCCCTTCTCCACCAGGACACCATGTGTGCAGAGGGCTTCGCAGGCCAATCTATAGTCAAAACCAGGTCTTACCTGTCATTCAACACACACTTGTACTTTGTAATAGTAAGCAAACCCCCCAGGCCTTGACAGCAGAGGATCCAGGTCCACCTGAAGGTGCTAAGAGTGGTCTGCCCTGGGGCCAATCTCCTGATGCTTCGGTTTCTCCTCACAGACCAGAGAAGGGGACAGTTTGATTGTTCTGAAGACTTGAAGAGACAAGTCTTTGAAGACCCCTGAGCAGGTGAAAGGAGTAGGCCTGTGGAAGTTCTGAGATTTCCAGCCCAAGGGTCACCTGCTGGCACACTCCACAAAGGTTTTCATGGTGATTGTGTCAAGAACAGGATGGAGTGTATAATACAGCCATAATAACATGCACAGCAGAGAAGAAAGTCGGAGCCATTATGGGCCTTGTGGAGTGTTTTAAGAATTAAAAGCTTTAGCTTCAGTCTTAACAGAGTACAAGCCAAAAGAAGGTCTGGGAGTTTTAAATGAAGGAAGAGAGCACTTTACCAGTGCTCACTGGTAAAGCACCTGTCTAGCATAAAGAAGGCTCTCCACCGTCACTAGCTCCACAAAGAAAGACAAAAGAGAATTAGCAAGACAAATGCTATCACCATAGAGGCCTGTTTAAAAAACTGAACTTTAGATATAGTCTGTCTCAAACCTGGCTTTCTTAATCTAGAGTATGTTCAACTAGCCCCATTATGCCTGAGTTTAAATCCCAGAGTTCTCCTCCACTGGAAAGAATGAATCTTGCAGGGGGCTACAGGACCCCAACGATTGGAAAGGAGGAGTCAGTCCCCATCCTGCCACTTGAGTGGTAAAAACAACAAAACCCACCGAAGTGCATGCTGGTCCTTAACATGGTGCTTGCAAGTGACTATTCTACATCAGAGGCCAGTTCGACTACCTGATCTCCAAGTCCACAAAGCCTATGGCTTAAGGAGATCTACGGGTAGGTCCCCAAGAAATGGAGGGCACAGAACCAGTATAAGGAATACCAGAAAGAACTAAAACCCAAAAGGTACCAAGTCCTTTAGTGAGAACTGGGTTTTACAGTCCAGCTTGTACTGCTGACCGAGTTAGCATCAACATTTTATGAGACTCCACCCATTATGTCAGAAGTTAGGCTCAGTTTAGCAAGATCTCCAACACCAACATCCATTGCTAATTTTTAAGACATGGATATCCTGAAAACCTCTCTCCCTGAGGGCTGCAGATCATAGCGGTTTGGGTATATTTAGATAGTTTTATGGTTAATGCACTGAGGTATAAATAAATATAGCCCAGTGTAAGCATCTCTGCTGAAAATATGTATGCTATAAAATGACAAATAAAATAGGTCAATAACTAAGCCCACAGTAAATAGCTCAGGCATAACCATGCATACCATTAGCATAAACTAAGATAAACTAGCCCTCTTCAGAACTGATGATAAATTTATTCACAATGGAATTTCAAAATGAAAAGCTAAATGTGAACTCATACTTGAGAAGAGGTCTTAGGAAAACAAACACAGCTTATGCATTTGTGTGCTCAACTGACATTCTGCACTGTTCTGGTTCAGTTATATCACAAAGACACAGTAGGTGCTTAATAGGCTATCTCTGAGCATAACTGTAATTTAACTGTTGCCTGAATGCCAGGTAGGCACAAAGAGAGATTTCAGGCTACTGTTAACTTTCTGTGGGGTATATTTTGAGATTAAAACGTGAAGCAAGTGAAAGCAAGGATCTGAAGTATATACTGCACACACTGACTTCGATGGGCTTGGGGACAGAGGCTACTGGGTAACACTGTTTTGGTTTGGTTGAGTTTCACAGCAGAACACAATAGCTGATCTGAAGATCCTTGGAGTAGGTGATGGAAATGTAGCATTACCTGTGCTCTCAACAACAGGTCCATTCTGAGCACCCCACCCCCACCCCCAAGCACTAAGCACTCTCCTTCCCTGAGCACCTCTCCCAGTTTAACCTTCCCCTTGTACCTTAGCGCCAACTCCAAGGATGAGTTGTTCAACCCCATCTTCATTTTCTTGACTCTCTCTTGAAGGCTTGTGTCTTCAGGATGGAGACCCTGCTGGCGTCCACAGCTTTGTTCTAAAGTTTTGGTGTGCTGTTAGATTCCTGTCGCTGTCACTGAAACTGTCACAAGATCCCAGAGAAAGGAACTTACAAGGAGAAATCACTCATTTGGGCTCATGATTTTAAGTCCTGATCAGTTGGCTCACTGCCTCGGGCCTATGGTGATGCCACACATTCACAGCAGGAGGACATGATGGAGACAAACATTTTATACTGCGAGCCAGAGGAACAAAGACTAGGGAAGCTCAGGGACTGAGTGCCATGCTGCTGAAGGGTGTCTCCAGGGTAGATCCTGGAGTCAATATTCCTCTTTCTGTAGGGAGGGGAAAGAAAGTGCTGTGAAATTCCGAAACAGTTGGTTACATTCTGTTCCTACTAACAAGACCTGCCCAGAGGATAACTTCTTAACCTAGTCTAACCTTCAAGGTTCCATCTGTCAGAGCCCAGCCGAACCAATGTCAGGCTCCTCTGAGCTTCTGGAACACCCAGCCTTGGCCATCCTGACCCCGTAAGCAGAGAAGACTGAGAAGGCATAGAGCTGAAGGCTCACCAAAAGGCTACAGCGTGGTGTCACCCCCCTCTCCCCAACACACCCCTGAAGGCCCCTCTAGCCGTTCCTTTTATCCAGCTCCTCACCCCAGCTGTCAGGGGGAAATTACAAAGCATAGTAAAGAGCAAATGCACACTCTGAATAGCCAGAGCCAGGGCCAGGCTCAGACAGCAAGGCCAGAAATTTTAACAAGGGAACAGCAGTGGCTTGAGTGGGGCTGTCATCTCCAAAGCTCCTGTATTGGAAACTCAGTCCTCAACACAACAGCATTTGGAGGTGGATCCGAACAGGACGGTGTCGTGAATGGATTAATGCTGCTATAAAAAGAGCAAGAAGGAGTGGGTTCTTGTCCCTCCCTGCCATGTGAGGACACGGCAGGAAGGCCTTCACCAGTCTCCAGAACTATGGAAATAAATCCTCTTCCTTCTAAATTACTCATCCTGTCACCCTGTTATAGCAACACAAGTCAACTAAGACACTGAACAGGCAAACAACGCCAATGGAAAAAGAAGAGGGTGTGTGAGGACAGATGAGAAATGAAAGCAGAGAGAAAAATTCAAAAAGGAACAAAATACAGATGCTAGAGATCCAACAGAAATGAAGGTGATTTTGATGTGTGTATCAGACAGAGGAAAGGCTCCTGGACCAGGGAGATACTGTAATGCAAACAGCCAAAACTCAAGCACATGCAAAAAATGACTGAAAAACTAAACAAAACATTAACAGCTTGGGCATGAATCCAAGCATTCAGGAGACAAGAAGTAGGTGAGTCTCTATGAGTTCCAGGACAGCAAGAACATGGTGAGACCATACACACACACACACACACACACACACACACACACACACACACACACACTTAAAACAAATATTATAGGGACTACAAAGAACATGGAGAGATGTATAGGTCAAAAACTTGGATCTACAGTTCTTTTAAAAAAAGAAAACCATCAGAAAGGAGGAAGCGAGGAAGACCTAACAGATGGCACTGTGAGAACAGGAACTTGATGCCTGGCTTACTGGGGCAGGAGAGAAGCTGTGAGTCACAGGGAGGACTGAGGAAGAGGTGGATCAGGCAGGAGACAGGAGGGCAAAGTCACACACCTGGGCCCAGGCAATGGAGAGTGCCCAGGTAGGCGGCAGTGTGCCAGGGGCAAGCAGCTTTGAAAGGCACATGAAGAGAAGTGGCCAGCAAATGACAAATCCGGGGCCAAGATGGGGCCCAGCAGCAGGAGCCAGGGACACTGTGACATGCACAAAGAGGTTAAGCAGGATGAGAACTGTAGGCTACAAGCTGTCTAAAGGTCTCTTAGACTGCTAAACGAGCTGTGACTAGGTCATGGAGACAGCAGACAGGAAAGTGTGTCCATAGCTCCCAGAAGGTGGAAGGCTAAGGAGGTAAGCATCCCTAGGAAAGCAGAGGAGAGACAGGGCTGAAGGGGCTAACTTAGACTGGGAGGAATGTTAAGTGGAATACACTAAGATACTGAAGAAAAGTAAGAAATTAGGGTAAAACAAGTGATTGGCTCACCAGAAGGGGAGCCCATTTCTATGAAAATCTCCTACAATTGTGGGGATGCTGGAATCACTATTAGTTCTAAATATAACATCATGAGCATCTTCACTTTATTGTATTTTATAACCACTTTGAGTAAATCTGTGACTCATATAAATTTAAAAAGAACTCAGCCATTCGGAAGACACAGACTTGTAAAATCAGATATTCAAAGGCTGGAGGACTACAAGGTCCAGGCCAACCTGAGAACTGCGATAAAATTTAAAAAGTAAAAAGAGGGTTGGGAATATATCCTACTGTCAAGAGTGCTTGTCTACCACATTATTGGGGAGGGAGGTGCCAAATTCTTTTCAAAGGGGTGCATACCATATCAAAGCTAGCAAAGGCTCTTAAGCATTCTCTTCTGACCTTGTACTTAAAATAATAATAATATGCACACACTTGCCCAAAACAATTTCTTCGGTTCTTTCCTCCCTCTCTTCCTTTTTAAATTTTCTTTTGGAGACATGTTACTTTGACTGTCCTAGAACTCACTCTGTAGACCAGACTGGTCTCAAACTCAGAGATCTGCTGCCTCTGGCTCTCAAGTGCAGGGATTAAAGGTGTACGCCACCATATCCAGCCCAAAGCAATTTCTTAAAAGGACATTGGCTCAATATAGTCTCATCAAGTAGTCACACTCTTAACTTCTCCTATGGGAGATTTTGGTTTTAAATTGGAAGCTCTCCCCAAAGAGCTTTAAATGTCTTTGCTATCTTAAGTCTGCAATGAACTGCAATTTGAAATGCACTGGTTTTACAGATCAGGTACTTAAGATACAAGTACAAAATATTCCTTAACAAATACAAAGGGAGGAAATGGACTGAGCCTCTTGACCTGAAAGATTTTTTGCAAGCCCTAGTTTTATGGGAAAAAAAGCACTGATCTGATTTGTACTCAGCTTCACAGCTCTCCTCCTCACTGTGGCCTGGGGTGGTGACCCAGGGCCTCACAGAGGCTAGGTAAATGCCCAATGCATTGCTCTACCTCGGGCTCACAAACCCAAACCTGTAACTTCTTTTAAAGAAGGCTGCATCATTTCTGGTTAAGTTCACAAGGAGCTGTTAGACTGCTGGCCAGGCAGACCCTTTGATTCTTCAAGAAATTCTGGCTAGACCAGATCTCACTCTGGTAACCTGCAACCTCCCTCCCTCTAGTTTGTAACCTGCTTTGTAGCTGCTGTCCTGGTTCCCCAGGTCATGTGACTCTCCTTCAGGACCCGAGCCTGGCTGACCCTTGGTTTCTCTATCCAAGGCTGCTCTATCACATCCATCATCACTAGTGTCTGTCTCCTGAGTTCTAAGTTGTTAATAATGCATTTCCTTGTGGGCTCCTTGCTCCTTTTGACTTTTTCCTTGTCTATAGATCCAAGTCTAGAAGCATGAGTTGGGGGTGGGACACTTATTTACTGTTCTTCTTTACGTCTTACTGTTGTTCTTTACTGTTAAAGTCCCAGTGCCTCAAAGTACTATGACACTGGATAGATACTTCAATACATTCTTCACAGATCAATGGCTGTATTAGTTTTAAAGAGTTTATGTGTGCCTCTCATCTTTTAACTTGTCATTTTTAAGAGTAAGGAGCATTTAATTATCTTATTCCTTTTACATAATGATGGTCATGACTACAGTTGGCTAAAGATAAAGTCACTGAAAGACAGGGATAGCCTAAGTCTGGTTCCTCACTTGAGAAAGTTAGAGATTTATAATCTGGACTGTGGGAGAGATCACTGAGTCTAGTTAATTATACCCAGTGTTTCTTAAAAGAAAAAAATTGGGCCTGATGATGGTGACTCATGCCTTTAATCCCAGTACCCTGGAGGCAGAGGCAAGTGGATCTCTGTGTTCGAGGCCAGCCTGATCTATAGAGCAAGTTCCAGGACAGCCAGAGCTACACGGAGAAATCCTGTCCAAAAAAAAAAAAAAAAAAAAAAAAGAAAAGGAAAAAAAAGAAAGAAAAGAAAAGAAAGAACTGAGATTGGTGTCACATTATTATTATAGCTTATGAAAGGAAATGAGACGAACAATGACTCCTTGAAATTCCTTTCCTTGGATCTTCCCAAAATATCACATAAGCCTTTACAAGATATCATTACGTCTTGGTAAGTAAAATATGCTGGGTGGGAATTGGAGCTGCTTTTTCCTTAAGCATTGTGTGAACATTTTTTAGGAACCATGTACCCAAAAAGAATTACTTTTTACTTTTTGGTTCTCTCTCTCTCTCTCTCCAATAAGAGCACAGCTGAATTAAAAGAGTACTTTTTGCACCATTACCAATCTGGTAAAATTCTGCAGGCAAGATGGAGTGGCCAAAGTGCGAGTCTATGGATCCAGGAGTCACAGGGAGTCTTGATGCCCAGTCTCTGATGAACCTGGAAAACTGCCCCAAAGTTTCCTCGGTGACCTGTGAACCTCATGGCACCTTCGACACTACCCCTTTCCACATGCAGGGAGATTTACCAAGAAAAGAAGAGACAGATAACCTAAAAAGCATCTAAGTATCAATGAACAAAACCTAGATTCTGAAACAATTTGTTCTTCTATTTAACTACAAATTTAAGATGGCCTGTATGCTTTAAAATCATTAACCAATGAAGTTGATACAAAAAATTTCAACAAAAATGAAGATACCCTCTTCACCTTGTACCCTCTCCAAAAGTCAATTAAAGTCTGAAAAATAACCACCTAAAGAATTATAATGTACCCCACAATTTCACTAGCGGCCATGTAGCCCAGGAAAATAAAAACTTATTTACACAAAAACTGCCACACGACAATGTATAGCATAGTTGAATTCAAAAAACAACTATGGTTGGGACCATGAGGGGTTAATGTGACATACTCACATGCCTTAAGGAGTTTCTGTAGAGGAGGTGGTTAAAATAGTCATACAACCTGAAACGTCAAAAAACAAGCCAATCCCTGTTGTCCGTAGACAACACTCCTAGGAAGCTGCTTGCTGCAGCTGGGGAGGAGAGAGAGAAGTGGGCACGGCAGGATAAGGCCTTTGTGGAGATGGAAATGGTCCTGTCTTGACTGTTCAACATCAATACTAGTCTGTGACCTTAAATATATAGCAAAATATTACTTCTGGGAAAAACTGGGCAAAGGACTCATGGACCTTTCTATTATTTTTTTTTATCTACAATTATCTCAAAATATAAGGTTTAAATAAAGATAAAACTAAGAAGGGGAGCCAGGTGTGGTGGCACAGGCCTTTAATTCTAGCATCGAGAGACAGAGGCAGGCAGATGTGAGTTTGAGGCCAGCCTGTTCTATATAGAGAGTCCCAGGACAGCCAGGACTATATAGAAACACTGTATCAAAAACCAAACAACAACAAAACCAGACCCACACCCACACCACACCCACACTCACACCTACACCAAAACAAAAACCAGAAGGGAAACATTCTAGCTACTGAATTTGCTTTGCTATGATGAGATCTAAGCTTCAGAAATGACCTCAGGGCTCAGAGTCTTTTTAACAACTGTGGAGGTAGATGAAGAACAAACTGGGCCACTCATTCAAAACCCACAGCAATTTCTGCACCTGTTTGCATCTTTGGATTTCCCGGCTGCTCGCCTCAGGGTGATCTCTAGATAGACACACGCCTTCCAAATTCCTGTCACTAGGGTTGGAGGGATCCTCACAGACCAATCCTTCCCTTTTCTACTAATGCTACAAAGACTCCTAAGATGAATTCCCACACAGCAAGAAGTAGGTCATGGCCACCCAAAGGTAGAAAGCAGGCCATCCTTCTTGACATAAATCTGATGTTCCCACACACAACGAAGGCTCTGCCAGGTGAGGCAATTTTCTTCCAGAATCTGAACTGCACTGATTGATTGATCTGTTCAGAAGAAAACGTTCTGAGGGTGGGGTAATAGAGAGAATTAAAGAGTATATGGGGGTGCCTATCACCTTTTTTCTCCCATAAATCTAACAGAGGCAGGGTAGAAAATGATTTCACACCTATCCAATGACAGCTGATTGCTAGAAGAATCATGACAACAAAATAATTTTTAAAACTCCTTTTCAATCATCAATATTCATTCAATCAAAGACATTTTAGAAAAAAGAATTAACACATAAAAGTTATTTCATTTCCCCCTATTCTTTGATTAAAGCAGTAAATATTCAACACTTCTCTGTAATATTAAGCATTTTCAATAAAACCAGTGCTAGAGAAACATACTCTACTGAGGATTTGAGCTGGTAGAATACTGTAGTCCATAAACAGCTACTCCTAAGCCAGCAATTGCTTGAATGCCCATGTGTTCCACGTCTTTTGCATCTACACAGAGACAGATCTTAGGAAACCCAAGAACAATGACTGAATCTAAAAATAATAATTATCTGTCACGATCATAGTCAGCCCTTAATATCTTGTATGCCACTGATTGCAACTTAACTTGGCCATGCTCCTTCATGGTTGGAAGAAGACAAACCACTAATCAATTGTGGACACTAATTGAAGATGCTACCTTGTGGTAGCATTTTAATAATTTAGTAATGGGGTGAAATGTTCCTGCTAACTGCTACTTTAAAATGTTTTCAATAACAAAAAGTGTCAGCCAGGGTACATGCAGCAGCCCTTGCAGACGGTCAGTACTACAGTCTCGGTAAGTGACTGAGCCTCCCTGGAAAGGGGCAGCACAATTCTGCAAGTGGTGGAGGTCATATGGAAAATAGAATTATATGCTAATTTGTTCCTATATTAAGTTATCACAGAAGGTCAGGTGAAACACAGTAAAGCAAAAACTGGGAAAAAATTGAGTAGATTGTATGAACCATGTCAAAGTAAACTGCCTTAATAGACACAAACAAGAAAGCTTTTGAAATTGGGGATCTTTATAATTTTTAGCTATCCCTGTGTAATCACATGCATAATTAAAAAAATGTTTTCTATAAATAGTTTTTCCCTAAAGGAGAACTGGGGCAGGATATTCTTTTTTCTTAAGGAGAGAAAAGAATTAGGAAAAAGGTCTAATATTCAAGGGAATAATTTTCTCAAAAAAAATCTTCACTTAATTTAAATTAACAAAGATAATTTTACGTGTAGAATGAAGACAGACAAATCAAGTGATGGGATGTTACTACTATAACCATAAGTTACTACTATAATGCTTTAGTTTACCTCGAAATAAACCAAACAATGTAGGTGCTTTTGCTTAACAAACATTGGTCTGAAGAAAAGATGCTTCATTAAAAAAAAATCTATCAAAGAAAAACTGAATTTTTTTTCCTTCAATGATATAATTCCGTGGCTATTACACTGACATAAAAACTACAATGGAAGACTTTAGGCTACTGGTTCTAATGGTACGTCTCTCACGTTTCTGTACTTCAAAAGTCTCCTTGCAGGAAGAGAGGAAGAACCGTATGTGGGTCAGGAGATGATATGGAGATGAACCCAATGGCACAGGAAGATATAGATGCATCTTTCCACAGTGCACCCAATTCACTGCAGGACACAACGCAGACAAGTGACAGAGGCCACCCATGCCACGCCTTAGGTAATTCTTGGGGAAAATGTGAAACAATTTCTGAGTTCTCAAGCTGGCCCTTTTCTCCATTTCGACATTAGTGGTGTTTTCAGTCTCTTCTCCACATTGCCAGGACCATGTCATCAGGGAGCAAGCACAATGGGCAGAACTAGCCTTAAATCAACTCATTTGAAATTTCTAAACAGATTTTACATATTGATTTTATGACTTAGTTACCATAAAGTGAGCTAGGTTCCCATTAAACATCACTGTGTTATCATCTTTGAATATGTCTTTTTTCCTAATTTACCACACTTTCTCCTTACCAAGTGAAACAGAGATATGAGTTGGACCTAAAATCTTTATACATCCTGATGTACAAACGCACAAATATCTATTTCTTGTTTGAAAGATTTTCTGTATCAAGATCTCAGTTCATAGAAAGTCGAGGATTACATGAGAGGAGGGAACAAAATTTGACAAAAATGAAGATCTGTAACAATGTCTAAAAACCAGCACTCAGGGGATTAATCTTCACTTGCAGAAAAAGCAATGTGGTGTCAGGCCAGAGGTGGCCTGCCATAAAACACTGCACATGACAACAACCCACATGAAATGTCTAAATAGAACCCAGTGTCATCATCTATAGTGGCTGTGTGTATACCTTCATTTTAATGTGGAAATTGTGAAAATGTTAATCCAGTTAAAGATAGCACCAATCAAATCTGCAGCTAGTCTATGACTAAAATGAAGACTCAAAATAAGACTTCAGAAGAATCCTTAAAACCAAGGGCCCAGCACTGAGACTCTGGCTATCACAAGCGACACCATCATTCCTGGTGGGCTGCTTATAAAAACTGCATTTCCCTAGCTAGCTGGGAGGAATGAAAAGCTTCTTACAACCAGCTAAAAAGAAAGTCTTTACCATGTCCCTGGAAAAAGCTCATTTTCACATTACTCAGGCTTCATTATGCTAAATCAATATTCGTTTAGTCACTGGGGTTATTGACATATTTTAAAATAAAAGTATACCCTTCAGCTACTGCACTCATTACAGGTAATTTGTCTTGTCAGAGAGCAGGGAATATTATCTTAGTCTTTCAGGGGCTGACAGCCTATGGAAATACCTCCCCATGGTTACAACTGTAAATAATTTTAAGGTAAAATATTGAAAAATCAATGACTGTTTCCTGCAATCTGTCACAAACAAATCAATCATAATCTGTACTGCCATCACGTATGATTTGAAGGAGATAAGAGCAGATGTAATTCTTGGCTGGAGTCTCTCATTTCAAAATCACTTCACATAATGGTGTCATCATTTAAACACTTAACAGTCAGTGCAACTGCCACTGTAACATCGAGTTGGACACAACCACAAGGAGGAGGAGGAGAAAATGCCCTCACTATTGTGTTAACAAACATTTAATTTAAATGCTTGATGCATTAGTAAATTTCCACTGTGAACAGTTTTACCTGCCCCTTTCACAGCTCGAAATTAATCAAGGCCGCTTTTCCATGTCCTGATGGGTAGGAAGTTAGCCTATGACTCCAACTCTATTCTCTAATACACTTGTGCCTCTCATTTAAAATAACATTATAGAGAACAATATCTGGAATTAACAATAAAGACCCATGGATTTCAGAATATTCTATAATTCTAACCCTATAACAACAACAAAAAATAGTGCCTCCAAGTCAAGATATACTTTCATGAACTAAAAAGTCAGCAGCAAGGTCGCAGATGCCCAAATGTTGAATTTTTACATTTTCCTTCTATTAATAAACACATTTCAACTTTGTAATGTTGTAACATTCTAAATGATCAGCAAGACCTAGTCAGCTTTAAAACACCCTGTACTCTAAACACAAGCTGTATCAACTGCTATATTAAAAGCAGGAGAAATAACTCAGCCACGCCAAGTGTGAAGTCTGTCATGGTTACAACACTGAATCCTTGTGCCAATGAAAACTGCCTTCCAAATAAGCACTCCGCTATCGGCACTTTCTGACTACATTGTAATGGTCTCCCAGCTGCTGACACTCTGCGAGTAGAGGCGGTGGGGGGTGGGGGGGAGTAGAATTTGAAACTAATACTCCCCGCTTTGCTCCAGGGCTCCCCCAAACTTCACTTGACTTCCAGACTAGCTGGAGTCTTTTCTGAAGGTTTGCCATTGTAAATATGCTCTAATACCTTTAATGGAAAAAATTAATTTGAGCTACCACGTTTCTTACCATTTTCCTAATTATATAATTAGACACCATGAAGCCCTTCAGTGTTTTATTAATGTGCCTTACTAGATATAGGTCAGGGGGTAGAAATTTGTGATGACAGGGAAAATGTTGCCTTTCTTAAAAAGAAAAACAAACAGATATAAATACCATTAAACGATTGAGGTTTGTGTCAACATTCCCAGACAAAGTAATTGCTCTTCTGAATGGACTGATTTATAACTGAGCCTTCTCGGTCAATGTGGCAGCACAAGCCAGAAGACGCCGGGGCCTCTGCTGAAGATGCAGTTGGAGCCCAATGTTGTTTTTCAGGAATCTTAGATTTCAACACCAGCAGTGGGTTTGAAGATAAAAATGCACATGGGTGAATGATCGGAGACGTCATCAAGAACGCAGCAGAGCCTTCCATTCCCTGTGAGCCCTGCAACAGCTGCAGAGCATGCAGCAGCCAGCCTAGTGTGGTGGGAAGAGAAAAGATGGGCCTGGCCAGGGTTTCCAAAAGCCAATAGAGCTCGGGCTGGAACCAGGCAAAGAATCCATGGCCCTATTGCTATAGTCAGCCTCTTTCTGGGGTCTCTGAATCTAGGGGCCAACCTGCAAGTCTTCCCCTGTGCTGGGCTGGGGGCTGGCGGTCAATCACCCTGGAGAATACACTCCTGAGTAAATACAACAAAAGCACAGGAGGTAAATGAGGACAGTTGGACAACAGGCTGTGTGCATGTCAATCCCAAACCGAAATGTCATCTGCTAGAGCTGTGCAGGACGCCATTGCAGATCTAATTCGCAGAAAGAGGCTATTTTAAGGGTGCTGAGTAGGCCGAAATGCTATTTCTCAGTTCTCTAAACACAGCCTGTGGCCCTGGGAGAAGCAGGCTCGGAAAGTTAGCAAAGAAAAACAAGATGATTCCCTTAGCTCAAAATTAAAGAACCTGTGGCCTACTGGACAGAGTTCTTGTGAATGAGAAAGGTTCAGGATCACAGAGAACAGTGCTCTTTGCAAAGATAATATTACCTCCCTGTCTTCCGAATCAGCTCCTTCCAACAGGCGCTCAGGAGCTCCATTACAAACTGTGATTCTTAAAGAGAAAACAGCCACAGTTAGCTTCATCTCTTACCACTTCCTTCCTTCACCGAATTACAATTTAATTACTGATACCTCAATTGATTTTATTCCTGGATGATGCATTTCTTAAAAAGCATACTCTTTAGCTATTTCCACAAGAGAACATTTAGTACAACCTTCTCAATTAATCAGCCATAACCCATTACTACAAAAGGATGGCTCCTGATATTTTCAAGAGTGCCCCCCCACCGCATCTATTTCATATAAGAGGAAGAGTTCTAATGCATTTGATTGAATACCTTTAGTGAAACCTGAATCTTAATTGTAAACCCAGCTCATAACAGATGTGAAACTTGATAAACCTGAATAAACCTGAATGTTAGATATTTCATATATTATATATTATATATATATTTATACACACACACACACACACACACACACACACACACACACACACATATCCTAATATTTATTCTTAGGAAAAAAAAAGGAAAACAAACCTCAATCTTCTTATGCTTAAATTCAACAACTCTATCATGGTTTGAAAACAGAACAGAACCCTAAGCTTAAAGGTAAACAAAGAGGAATCCGATTTCTGCCCGCCAAACATTTTCTTTACATTTGTGCTGGGCTTCTAGCTTGCTGTAATGCTTCAGCCTGAGTTTCTGTAGGTTCCAATCAGTAATGGGAACAAAAGTCCATTATTTACAAACAATTAAATAGCATTTCATATTACAGCCAAGACCATGCTAACATCTGTAATAATTCACAGAGAAACATTTGTTTTAGCAAAGGTTAGACTAACTAGACTGTCTTCAGTAAAATTAGCTTTTTTGTTTGGGGAGTGTGTGTGGCTCGGCCACCAACTATTGCTAATAAATTTTGTAATTCACTAAGTTCAGTTCCTTGCTCTATCCCTTAAAAAGCACGAATATTCAGCTAAGGAATTCTTTCTCATAACCTTTCTTCCCTACCTATACCCAGAAGCTCTATTTTTAATAACAATGACAAGTTTTACATACATCTGTATATTTTCTGTCATTAAGAGCTCAATACCTATGGCTAGAGCTAAATTTATTCTTTTAAAAAATCAGATCATAAAAATAATTCCAAAATGTGATTAGTTATAACTCTATTATTTTCTTTAAATAGTAATTTAATTTCTATTAATTATCACAACCTTGATCTTGATTTTAATTGTAAAATCCTTTTTATAAATCTCACTATCCAATGATACCATTCAAATAAATTATTCAATGCAATTCGAAGACAAACGATAAATTATTCAGCCATTCCACAAATCAATAATTTTTAAATTTACTGAACTCCTGTTTAGTGCATTAATAGAATTTTAATAATCAAAGGCCTCCGATGGCATCTCTCCACCATCCATACTCAGCCCCTATTACTAACAAGCACACTTTGGTAAAAGCATCTTGGTGCTTTTGGGGACAGCTTCACATACAGACACAACCAAAGCATGCAGATAAATCTTGGTATGTACAAGAACAAATTTCAGTCTCTATGTGAAATCATAAAACCCCATAGTTTGGAAGTGAACTTAGCTGAAAAATCCAAATATATTACAGAAGCATTGTACTTATCAGTTGGACAGGAAATAGAAATTATTCTGTGTAAGATAACACAGAACACTAGCAATACTTTGGGGATATTAGATATGAACATCTAATCCAATTTTCTCCAAGGTATCACTCCATATTATGGTAAATAAACAAATAAGAGCTGTATCAAGGTGTGGAATATCATTAGCCTGAGAAAAGGCTGGAAAAATGGATTACACAAATGACAACTGCAGGAGAAAATTATATTCTCTTTTCCTGAACAAATGTTAAGTGCATCCTCACTAATAAAGACTTACACTAAAACTACATTACAATATACTGTTTTTCAATTTTGAAGCATCTAAGTTGATTTGCAAGCTGAAGTGCTGCTGAGGTATACTAGAGCTATGAGAACACAGCCAATTTATATAGAAGCAAGTCATCAGCACCGCAGTTCTGAGCAGAGCTGCGAAAGCAAACTAGTCATTACTGAGCAAGGGAAAAAAAAAATCACCCATAGGTTTTACATGTTCATACAGACATGTCAGCTGTTATTCTGTTAGGAAAAATTATTCTCTACCAAGACAATGTTAAAAACAGAAGCTAATGCAATGGAGAAACTAAAGAGAGATATGTGAAGACAGAGATGCTACCACTCATTGCAGGTGGTGCTATTTCAGAATTAAAACAATGTTCCAACTATGACACTGTACTCATAATCTATTTTAAACAATCCATTCAATTCACGAAGGATTACATGATTTCATTCATTTCCAGCTCATCAGCTAAAGAACATTTTACTCTTTCCTAAGATTTCTAGAACATATAAACATTCATAATTGTATGATTAATTAAGGTAGATAATTCATTTGTATTAATATTCATCTCTTTTAGTACAACGTATCTAATTTTAATATAACACATGCAAAACAGTATAAAAGATGAGGACTGTAGCTGCCAGAGAAAACATTTAATGGGGGGGGGTGCTGAGGATAAATAAAGCAATTATCTCAAAATTAACACTCTTGTTTCAGTTTCAGCAAACAAATCTAAGTAAGTCTTCCTTTGATTTTAGTTCCCCATATAATTCTAACCAGCTAATTACCCTTGAAGTCAAGAATGAGCCATGACTCTCCACCTGGCCTTTCCCATCACATGCCCACAGTCCCTCCACTTTCATTTCCTCTGTCTACCCTGAGCTTTAATATTAAAGGAAAGCAGGGACACATCTTACACAGATGCTGACTGACAGCCAGCTTCCAGGAGATGTTGAGCTACAAAGAGGAGGGAAATTTTAACATAGCACTTATGTTAAAGGGTATGAGGTGCAGGGTAAGCCAAGGGTAAGTGGCCACCAACGCGCACGCGCGCGCACACTCCCACACACACACACACCCTGTCATTGCTTTCACACTGAGAGATTCCTAGTAAAGGAGGGTGATGTTATTTTAATGATTACCCAAGCTATAATCTGGGTTCGAAAACTAATACTGTATCATTTGCTCATCAGTTAAAATATATAATAGAGTATTTTGGAAGGAGTCAAAGTCTTTCTCTATTTCTACAAATGGAAATGAGGTATCCCATAAGCACTACAGCTCTGCACTTGATGGTAAAAAAGGGGACTGCTTTAGATCACCAATTCACTTTGGGGGACATTAAAAGGCATACATTTCTCATCTATTTACCTTTTCATATCCCTGTTTCTAGCACAGTAAACATGTCTTCCTCTGCAGATTGACTCTAGCCACTAACGAGTCTCTGCCTTGCAGTACAGCCCTCTATTTTATGCTTTGCTTTCGAAATTAGAAGCCATCATTCCACAAAGACAGAGTACAAAGAAAGCTGACATGAGATATTGCCAAAAAGCCACAAGTATTAGAACATGCCAGAACACTTAACATTAAACTATCATTCCTCTCTAAAACTTCTGTTGCCAAACTGCTCACAAAATCTGAAAGCTCAAAGGCAAGTTTCAAGTGCAATTAAATTCTCCAAGAGCAAAAGTGTACAAAATTATGCCCTCTTCTTATGTCTCCATTTATAGACAACATTTTCTCTGGATCCTAATTAAGATAACGATGCACACCTGTGTCAACATTCTCCAGCAAGACAGCCTTATCAATCATAATCCTTTAAGTATACTCGAAAACAGCAAAGCGCTATGACAGAAGCAATCTGTTGCCTTTTCTCATGTTGGTGTTGTGTCTCTGCCACAAGAATGATGAGATCTTTAAAATCCAGCAGATCTACTTTTATAAGTCTTTAAAGTTTTAACTGTAAACAGCTATTACACTAAATAAACAGGCGTCACCTCCTTTGCACTTGATAGAAACAATGACAACCCTACTTGTCCAGAACTTGAAGAGCAAGCTCCACTCCACGTCTTGGCAGTGCAATCACGGGTCTTATTTTAAAGCTCTATGTTTTAAGAGCTAGGCATAACTGGATCCGTGCAGACATGACAAACCAATAAAGCCTTGGCAAGTTCTAAAATGAAGCTTAACAAGCCTACATTAAAAACAATCAGAGTAATCTACCCCCAAGTACAACATGTTTAGAAAGATACGAATGCAGCAGTAAGGGGAATAAAAAAGTCTGGGTGACTTGGCACGAGAGAAGTACAGGTCCTACCTCTGTTGGTGGAAAAAAAGCTTCAGCCGACAAAAGATCTGGAACTACAGCTAACAAGTGAGTAAGTCCCCAAACGGGAAAAAACTGAGGAACAGAAAGGAAAAGGAAATGTGTGTGGGGGGGGGGAGGGTGTCGATCCTCCCCCAGTATCAAGATAAAAGTTAAAACCTTGTGTTTACCAGCCAGGATGTGTTTACCAAGCGAGAATAAAAAAAGCTTTCTTATAAATCGGGAGAGGGGCCACCAGATACTATCTGAATGCCTTCTGCCTGCTAATGATCAGCCTTAGCCTTCCCTCACTTATTAACACAATTCTGTATCAGACGCAGGCAGCTGAGACCAGCGGACCCATCAATGTGCAAATAAAGCAGAAAATAGAGACATCCTTAAGAAATGAGCCTTAAATTTGATGTAGAGCAGAGGTGACAACCACGGAAACAGAAACCATAGATTCTAAATGTTACGATATCGCACAGGATTCTTTCTAGCCTTCACACAGAAAAGACAGTAGAAGAAAAAAACAGGGTGGGGAGCAAGATGGGGAGAGGGGACAGGAACTGCCGAGCCGCCCAAGTGGCAGGACTCTGTAATGAGGATGTCTGCGTGACAGACTCGGGCTCTCCTTGGTGGCACAAACCTCCTTGGCTTGCTTTCAGAAGTCGTCGTCCTGGACGAGAGCCGAGACACTGGTGCGGAGGACACGAGTGGGCCCGGGGGACACGCCCACAAGCGCCTGTCCGCGCGCGGACGGCCTCACGCTCTGGCGGCCCACGCTCGGGGCCCGGCCGCGTCCACGCCGTCGGCTTGGTGCGCGGCTCTGCGCGGGCCGCGGACGCTCCCTCGTGGCAGGCCGCGCCGACCGTTAGCCGGGCTGAGCGGGCGGAGCCGGGGGGCGGCGCGGCCGCGAGAGGCGGGGACCCGCGCGTCGGGGCGGGGACGCTCCCTACAGACACCGGGCGCACTCCGAGCCCGGAACGGTCAGCCCGAGAGGTAAGCCTCAGGCCGGCGCGCGCTCCCTCGGGTTCCGGCCCCGCGCGCCGCTCCGTCTGCCTCGCAGCCGCCTGCCTCAGCCGCCGACCGCTTCTGGTCTCCATGACAATACGCAGCTGAGGCCCCGCCCATCCCCGCCCCCTTGGCGCTGGGACTCCGAGGGAGGCTGACTGCGTCATCGAGAGGTGGGGCTAATCAAGACCAGTGACCAATCAGAGGTGAAGACTGTGTAAAGGAAAGGCGGGGTGGGCCCAGAGGCTCTCGGAGAATGTAGTCCGCGGGGGTCCAACCTCTCGGAGGCGGAACCTGCAGCCGGAGCGCTAGGCGAGGGCCAGCCTGCGCGCGTGCGTAAAGGCCGGCCGCGGAGCGGCTCCCCGAGTGATCCGGGTGGGCTTAGTGTGTGCTGGGTCCCCAGTTCAGCAAACTGTGTGTCCCGCCGCTCAGAATCGTTGCGCGAAACTTTGTGTATAGTTATGCTCCGGCCTGCGCGTGGCCAGGTGGTGAAAGGCCACAAAATGCTTGGCGCGTGCACCGTGCCGCCCGTGGTCCTAGTTCACCAGCGCCCCTGTCTGTCCCCGAGCTCCCATGCGCCTGTAATTTGCGGAGGCGGGAGGTGGAGACCCGGGGTGAGGGTCTGTTTTGCCTTCTCACTGTGTGGCCGGGGGAGGTGGGGGGGGCGTCTGCTTGTGACTCAGTGGTGTGTGTTTGCCTGGCCAGCGCCTCGCTGAACAAACAGCGTTTGGGTTGGACACTGTTCTGCCCAGTGTTTGCAGTGGAACTGGGGCGGGTGCGAGCTAGGGGGAAGGCGACTTGGTGGAACAAAAGGGAAGAGATCCCACACCCTCCGTCGCCACAGACCTCGGCAGGGCGAGCAGCCCTGGGCGGACCGTGAGAAGCAGGCAGCGCTGCGTGGGGAACCCCAGTGGGGCCGGGGGCAACTGGGGGACCCACTCCGGTGTAACTGCTTCTCCGCCGTGCACTTCTTGCCAACTGCCTCCCTCGTTCCAGAGAAAAGCCACACCCCCACCCGGAGCCCCCCAAGTCTCCTCTCGCCGTCTGGCAAGGGTTGGAGGAAGGAAGGCCAAGCCGGGGTCCTCCAGCCTAGGCCTGGCTCTCGCCCACCTGCTGCTGCGGCTGGCGCAGAGAGGCAGTCATCCCGGCCTCTCTGTGCCCCGGGTGCGGGCATCCATCCGCTCTCCCTGGGACCTGAATTCCAGGTCTCCAGCGCAGCTCAGAGACCTCCAGCAGGAGGGAGAAGCCGCTGCGGAGCTAGTGACTAACCACCTCGGAGCCCAGCTTTCCGGAGAACAAGACGTCCGCCAACTTCGCTGTCTGCGCTGGCGAGGAGGGCGCAGAGCTTTCGCCCCAGCGCAACCCGCTGCCTCTTTCCCTTTGTGTTGCGGGGCGGCGCGACCCACGACCAGGGCCAGTCGTGCGTCGAGATTGCCGCTCCGCCCAGAGTTAGCAGAGGAGAGGAAAGTTGGAAGCGATCGGCGCGCTTGGGATGTGATTGTCATCCTGGGGCCGGCGCTCGAGAGTCTGAGAAAGAGAGAAGGAGAGGAAGAGTCGGGGAGGGAGGAGGGGGAGGCCGGGCAGAGGAGGAGAGGGGGGCGGCGGAGGAGAGGCGGGCGCTAGGGAGGGGCGAGGGGAGCGCCAGTGAGAGGGAGAGGAGCCGGGGAGGAACAGGGAGAGGGCGAGGCGCGCCTGGCGGCCGGGTTGGCTGCGGCCGCCCAGAGGCTCCTGCTAGTCCCCCCACCGACTACACCCCGGGAAGGAGGAGCTTCGCGCGCGCACAAGGCGTCAGAATCCTCAATTTCCAACTTAGCATCTTGGCAGGACCTTTGCAAAGCCAAAAGCAGAGCCCCCCGGTGCAAAGAGCGAGGGGGGGCGGGGGGAGAGAAAGCCTAGCCGGGACAAGCGGGGCGCGCAGAGGAGCGGGCGCGGCGGTCGCGGCGGAGGCGCGCGGGAAGCCGACCGGGAGGCGCCGCGGGCCGGAGCCCGGGAGCCGGGGCTCGAAGAGCTGCGGCCCGGGGCAGCCAGAGGCCAGGTGCCCGCTCGCTCGCTCGCCCTCGCAGGGCGCCGCCCGGCTCGTTGGCCGCCGCGGCGCGGCGCGCCCCATGCCCGTGTGTGGCCATGTCCTACCCGCAGGGCTACTTGTACCAGCCGTCCGCCTCGCTGGCGCTCTACTCGTGTCCCGCATACAGCACCAGCGTCATTTCGGGGCCCCGCACGGATGAGCTCGGCCGCTCGTCTTCGGGCTCCGCGTTCTCGCCCTACGCTGGCTCCACTGCCTTCACGGCTCCCTCGCCCGGCTACAACTCGCACCTCCAGTACGGCGCCGACCCCGCGGCTGCGGCCGCCGCCGCCTTCTCCTACGTGGTGAGTGAGCTGGGTCCCGCGGAGGGCGGCCGGGCGACCGGGGCCCGGCCTGCAGATCCGGGCTGCGGGGCACACGGGCCTAGGCGCCACCTCGCCCCGCCAAGCTTCGCGGCCCTTGCAAACTTGAGCGATTGTCTTGCTCGGCCTCACCCGAGTCGCAGGCTTCGGAGTAGCTCCGGTCAGAGCCGCGTCTTGTTGGGATCGCTGAGCTGAAGGGAAGGGTTTAGGGGCGGTGGGGGGGTGGATAGGTCCTTGCTGTTAAACAGCAACGTTTGGCTCAAAGCTCTGGGCCAACCTGCAAATGTTTCTTTTTTCTTTTTTTTCCCCTTTGGTTTTGCCATTTTGGAAAAGTAGTTCAAAAGAAGCAGACCTGAATTCTGAACAGGATAGTGTGCTAAATCTATGTAAATGTGTTTGGCCTGGCCTTTAATAAATCCTCCAAAATGTTGCAAATCCGTAATCCTATCTTCGCAATCCGATTTGGAAGTATTAAATTTCTGAAAAGTCCGGCGAGCTGCGGTGTATCCGGGATTTTTCGGCTGGGTGTGCTTTCTGGAAAAGCGCATCGGCTTCAGTTAGGGATATCATTTTTTGGACCGTCGGTTTGCAGGCTAAGGCTCAGCTTGTCCTTAGCGTTTCTTTGAGGATTAAAGAAAGAGCCTTGACTTCCCTCGTTGTACCCCCTTTGCGCCCAACATGCTGCCGCCCTAGCGCAGCTCCGAGTCGCTGCCTAAGCTGCCCAGGCCTCTAAGTGAACCGTGGGCCCTGCCGCAGAGGCCATATGTAGGCACGGGGCACCGACGTTCCCCTGTAGATGGGGGCCTGCAAGGTGGTGTGCCAAGCTCTGAACAGCCTCAGGGGTCCCGAAGGACCAGATTTAGAAATTGGGGGGGGGGATCACTGCCTTCTGAGGAGGGGGAGGGGTCCCTCTGTGTTTGGATCAGCCAGCTTGGTCTGCCTCAGGGGAAGCTAGAGTGTGGGCCGTTCTGGCATGCAGACCCAGGGTCAGAGGGAAAGTGGGTTTTAGCCTTTTAGGTGGCAGTGGAGCCCACAGTCCCCAGGCACCTAATGTCTGCCTACACCCCGCCTCCCCTTGCAGGGTTCTCCCTACGACCACACTCCCGGCATGGCGGGTTCCTTGGGGTATCACCCTTATGCGGCGCCTCTGGGCTCCTACCCCTACGGGGACCCCGCATACCGGAAGAACGCCACTCGGGACGCCACAGCCACGCTCAAGGCCTGGCTCAACGAGCACCGCAAGAACCCGTACCCCACCAAAGGGGAGAAGATCATGTTGGCCATCATCACCAAGATGACCCTCACCCAGGTGTCCACCTGGTTCGCCAACGCTCGCCGGCGCCTCAAGAAGGAGAACAAGATGACGTGGACGCCAAGGAACCGCAGCGAGGACGAGGAGGAGGAAGAGAACATCGATCTGGAGAAGAACGACGAGGACGAGCCACAGAAGCCCGAAGACAAGGACGACCTCGAGGGCCCCGAAGCAGGTTGGTGGGGTGCGGGAAAAGGGTGCGCTGAGCGGGACTCGAAAAGCATAGGGGGCCTGGAGGGGGCGCGCACGGGTCCCCGCCTCTGCTGGCAGGAACCAGGGCCCCGCCGCGTGGCCTCCACGCCTCTGACAGCCCGGGTTTCGCCCACAGGAGGAGCGGAGCCGAAGGCGGCCGCGGGCTGCGAACGGCTGCAGGGGCCGCCCAGCCCCGCCGGCAAGGAGATGGAGGGCAGCCTCAGCGACTCGGATCTGAAGGAGCCGTCCTCCGAGGGCCGCCGCGATGAGCTGCCCAGGCCCCCGCGCGCCGGCGGGCCCTCCCCAGCCGGGCCCGCTACCGCGCGTCTGGCGGAGGACGCGGGTCCTCACTACCCCGCGGGCGCGCCGGCGCCCGGCCCGCACCCGTCGGCCGGAGAGCTGCCCCCGGGCTCCTGCGGGCCCTCGGTCATCCACTCGCCACCGCTACCTCCGCCGCCGCCTCCGGCCGTGCTCGCCAAGCCCAAACTGTGGTCTCTGGCCGAGATAGCCACATCCTCGGACAAGGTCAAGGACGGGGGTGGCGGGAGCGAGAGCTCTCCGTGCCCACCGTGCCCCGGGTCCGTGGGCGGGCAAACCCTTGGAGGCAGCCGGGCATCTCCCGCTCCGGCGCCCGCGCGCTCGCCCTCGGCGCAGTGTCCCTTTCCGGGCGGGACGGTGCTGTCCCGGCCTCTCTACTACACTGCGCCCTTCTATCCGGGCTACACGAACTATGGCTCCTTCGGACACCTTCATGGCCACCCAGGGCCAGGGCCAGGCCCCACAGCGGGCCCCGGCTCTCATTTCAATGGATTAAACCAGACGGTGTTGAATCGAGCGGACGTTTTGGCTAAAGACCCGAAAATGTTGAGGAGCCAGTCTCAGCTAGACCTGTGCAAAGACTCTCCCTATGAATTGAAGAAAGGTATGTCCGACATTTAATTCGGGTGCGGTACGCCCGGACTTTCCTAATTTATTAGAACCTTGGCCTTGGCAGTTATTTTTCCATCACCAAGAGAAAGAAAGAGAAAGAAAAAGTAAACTACCCCTCTTATTCAGAAGTTTATAGTTTATGGAGATGGGTGGCATAAAAATGTATACATCTCCACACTCGAAAAGAATTGTTTAAGCCAACTGAAAAGAAAAAAAAAAACTTAAGAGGATTTGTATTAAATCTTATTCTGTATATTTAATGTAGCATTTTTGTATTTAAATTGATAATTCAGTATCTTTGAAGTAAATTATGAAATCAAGACACCTGTACAGGCATTTAATGTTTTGTAATATAAATATATACATTTGTGTTCCCCCAAACTGTTTCATAGTTTAAAAATACAAGTTTAATTTAATTTTTTACACCTATTGATTTTTCTGGGTATGAGCTAAAGTATTATTACAGAAAGAAAACAGGTTATACTCTTAGATTTAAAAAGTAAGAGAAACTGCAGTGGTCTTTGTAAAATGCAAAATATTTAATTAAAGGAGATTTTAACATAACCAGAGCCACTCATTACTTCTCAGAAGCCTCAATAAATTGTCCATTGCCTTGGTCAAAAGATGCAGCTGGAACTTTTTTTTTTAAGTGGGGTGCTGTCTGAAGACACTCATTGTGCCAGGGGAAAACCTGTTTAGGGCACAAAACCGGGGGAAGCCGCCCGGTCTGGCAACGCAGATTTGGATCACCGTTGCGGGCGTCTTGAGGGGGAGATTGGACCCTGGAGGAGCGAGAAGAGAGACCCAAGTGTGTGTCAGAAGGGAGAAAAGATGGCAAACCAAGGCAGAGACGCACACCACCCGAGAGTCATCGCTTAACCTAATTACTTCCAATCAGTGTCGTGTTTTATGCAAAGCAATCAGCTGGTGAACTTTGCTAATGAGTTCGATTTTATGCCGGATTTAGCCCTTATTACTATTTCAAAGGTGCTGTTAGCTAATGTGGGCAAGGAGCGTTAGGAGATGCCAAGTGGGAAGGCTTCCCCAAGTCACCGTCTCCTCTACCCCTTCAAAATTGGGCATTGATTTCTTCTTTGGATTTGATTAAATCAGTGACTGTTCCTTGCGCGACCGCGAGGGTGGCCTGCGGCCCTGTGGATGCAGGCGCAGCCTCCCGGCAGGGACCACAAACCCACATCGCGACGGTTCCCCCCTTTCACAGGTAGGTGTCACACTTGTCCTGAATTTCGAGCCTGCATTTTGCAGAGTCGGCGATGGGAGCGTGGGCAGAAGAGGGGTGGGAGGCGGAGGGAGCATCATAGTCACTGGGGGTAGTGAACAGAGCCCCCAAAGGGAGTCGGAGGCCCCTCCCCCCATGGGTCCCTTTTTGGATAAGTGGCTTCAAAAGCTCCAGGCCATTTGCGTAGATAAAGAGGCCATTGTGGACTTGATGAGGCTTGTCTTCGCTTTAGCACTTTTCCCAGCTCAGATTGCTACAAAAGTGTTTTTGAGGGTTGATTTTTCTCGTTTTAGTCCGCTTTATTTCAGCTCAGTGCAAACCTGGGATTCATCTTGTACCAAATGACCAAGGGACAGCACCCAGCGCCACCGCCCGCCAGCCCCGAGGTTCGGGCTTGGTTACCCTATTCGCGTCTCCATTTTGCACCTGAGATAGAAAGTCGCCAACCCTTTTACTTCATGGGAAATTTTCTGCAGTCGTGGGGGGTGGGGAGTGGGGGTGCATTACAGCAAAAACATACCCCAGCGAGGGGAATTAATTTGACTTGAGTGTAGGGACAGAACGTGTTTGCACACAATGGCGGCATAATTAGACTAAAGCAGAGTGTACATATTTGCGTTTCTCCTGTGTTACTTCTGCCCTTCTCGGGGTTTTAAAACACCCCAAACTTTCACCGCGGTTGTAGCTTTTAGTAATTTAAAAAAAAAATTACTGCAACAGGGCTCAATTCCCTTATCCGTATTGAAACAAGTTTGAAAACTGCGTTAACCAGAGGTTTTAAGGAATAGTTTTGTAAAAACAAACAAACAAAAAAATCGGAGTTTAAATTAGACAATTCCCACGGGGGAAATAGTTATAAAGCTGGTAGGGCGAACGATTAAACATACATGAAACGTTCATATTTTATTTTGTCCCTTTAATTATAAATGATTTTTTTAAACAATTGCATTCCAGAGATGACTTGCCCTGTCCCCCTCCCCTTTACGCCCCCTCTCCCCAGCCTAGTTCACAATCGGCTCCCCCCAACCCCCACCCGGTGCTTATGCAACCCCAGGAGTCATCTTCTTTTCTCTAAAGTCTGAAGAATAGGCAGTCCGCTTTTCTTAAGGGAAAGTTTAAAGACCACGTCAACGCGGCGGGGTTTTGGAAGCACTGGTCCTAAACTCTGCCCAACGATTTTTAAAAGAAAATTGCAGGCCTCCTTGTGTTCCTGGGAATATGCAAATGACGTGGCGCGGCCTCGCTGGTCCCCGGGAGAAGGCTGGGGCTCCAGCCGCACGCCCGCCGGGCTGCCTGGGAACGGGAACCGCGGCCCGCCGAGGAGCGCGCTCCCTTTCTCTGCACCCAGGGGCTTGGGGCTGGGCAACCCAAGCGCTCGGCTGGCCAGCTGTTGCCGCAGTCCCTGTTCCCCGCGTGCATCTCTCCTGAGTTCGGAGTCTGCAGTCTGTGGTTTTCTTTGCGTGCCTCAACTACTGCACACACTCCCTAGGAAGTCTGGGGTTTTCTTTCTTGTAGAACTGTTTCGGTGGTCAGCCGTGTTTCTGGTTTCTAGAGATTTTCTAATTTGGTAGTAGCCTGCGGGGCAGGTCTGAATTTGGAACACGTAGAAAATAACACCTGCGTTTATCCCAGGCGTAGTTGCGTGTCCGCGAACCTCCATTTTGACGGTCGGGGAGACGATGCATCTTAGGGGCGTGGGCACGAGGTGCTCCTGCAGATTAGTACTGAGGTTAGGGTTTGTTCTCAAGATTCAGTCCAGGCACAAAAGATTCGAGTAACAGTGCGTACAATACCTTTGAATTACCCTGGAGCTGAGTCCTGCTGGTGTCAACCACCTGTGCCTGGCTAGGCCAGTTTGGGATCCCCCTGGAACTTTGGCTTGGCGTTTCGGGACTAAAGGGAGCCGAATCCCTAGCCGGGTCGTGAAACTATTGCTTGGTGTGGGGGGGGGGTAGTGGGGGGGTGTCTCTGCAGCCAGTCTCCTGAGACCTTATCCCTTTGTGCCCGCCAAATCAGTTTAAGGGATTTAGTAGTCAAAGAAGAAATAGTCTGGTGAAATCTTAAAGGTGCCTGTCAGGGCCTTGAGAGGTGGCAAGGGGGTTCCTGCTCCTAGACATCAGGCACTGGGACTGGGAAAAGGTGGTTCTCCAGCTTGTTCCGCGGAGCTCTGCAAGGCCTTTTATGTTGTAAACACCTTCGGACCACTCACTGCTCTTTACTACCTAAATATTGGGGCCCAACAGATTTCGGGGAAGGAGGGTCGTGAGTCTTGGACCCAAGCCAGGCCTCCCAGCTCACCTGTCCCAACAAGTAGCAGGCTAGGTTAGAAGCAGGTCATTTCAAGGCGCTCAAAGCGAAAGGAACAGAATTGAACCCTCAAGGGGAGCCCAGCGCTGGCAGGTTAGAAAGGGCGCCGCCTACTGGTCCCCGGGAGCCTCGAGGTTCGTAGTGAGAAGGAACTGGGCCAGAGCTGGCCAGGCCCACATTCCCTGCTGCCCTACCCTGGCTTTGCATTTCAGCTGGGCGATCTCAAGCTGCTTCCACGAGCCAAGTTGCTCAGGCCCTGGACTCCAGGACCTAGTTAGCACTGGGAAGTTGGGTAGCAGGCCTTGACTAAATCACCTCTAACTCTACAGATTCAGGTCCTAGCTTCCTCTCTGTTTCAAAAGTCAGGCAACGGGAGGTTGAGAAGTGTAGGTACCCATGTAGCCCGAAGGTGTGTGTGTGTGTTGGGAGGACTTAGCTCGCAGGTAGGGGGCTTAGCACGAGTAAGATCGAGATCCGCTTCGGTTCAGGTGCGCCCCGTTTGTGCTTCTGTTGGTCCTTCCACCCTCGAGGGCCGGGAATCCCACAAAGTCTAGTTTAATTTGTGGTTTACCGTTTCGGGAGGAGCCTACCAGGCCACTAACCCCGTAACACCGTTTGGGCCGGTGCGTGGACATTACAAAATAAGGGAGAGTTTATTTTCCCTTCGCTTTGCTTGTCTTTGAACGCTCTTGTCTCAACTGTACCTTTAATGGGATCGGAGTGGCAAAGCTTGCTGTGCTCACGGCGGCTAGTGCAGAAAAGTGCCGTGGGCTGGCTGAAGAGAGCAGGGCGTGCTCTCCGACTGCCTCTGAGCACCCCTTGCCTTTCAGCCATCGAACTGGACGTTAATCGGACCCAAATGGAACCCTGCCATCCGCCCCTTTTGCTAGCCAAAGCTTTGGCATGGTCCCAAGACCCACCCTGCATGTCTTCCTCTGTGACCAGGTTAGACCCACTCTCCTTTTCGTTTTCACTGTTAATGCAAACCTGGGCCACCGACAGTGGGCAGAACGGGATTGTGGCCTAACAAGAGAACGCCTCCGGGATAGGTCTGCAACTCTGCCCGGCCTTTTCCACGGGGTTGCCCGTGGTCTTCTGCCTCTCTTGGGCTGTAGCCCCCAACCCTGGGTTCCCCAAGGCCGCTCGCCAGGCAGCGCAGGTTTCTGAGGCCAGAAGGAGCCCAGCGCACCCAGACGTCACTTTCCCAGTGAAATCTGCTTTTATTTGCTCCGAGCAAACCCCAGGCTCTCAGCGCTCCCGCCTGATGGATGCAAATGTAAATGTGCACTTATTTAATTGGATCAGGCCCCAAGATAAAAGAGATAAACGGCTCCCCGTTTGCTAACTTATTTTCTGAGGCATGCAGCGCCGCGTGGAGGGGAAGCTAATGAAGGAGCCGCGAGTCGCTCAGCTCTGCAGCTCTCCGCAGCAGCCCTGGTGCACAGACAGGCCCGCGCCTCGAGGCGGCCTGCGTCACCCCGTCGCCCTCCTCCACGCAGGCCCCCCAAGTCTGGCAGTCATGCCCTGGGACCCGCTGTGCAGCCGGGCTGGGAAGATGTGAAGGTTCGGGCTGATGTCTCTCTTGCAAATACCGGGTCCTATCGTTCTCCACATCGCCTTGACCCCTTCTGCATTCTCACCTTCTCCTCCCTTCCCTCCCCCGTGCTTGGGTCACAGCAGCTAAGCGCATTAGGTAGCAAATCCCCCCTTTCCCCCCCCAGGCTCCTCTTCCACCTCAGGTGGAGGGCGCAGAGAGAAGGCTGCTAGGTATGGATGCTGGTGGGTGGAGAGAAGATCGACTCTCCTGCCTTCTGGGTCAAGGGAGCAGTCCTCAAAGGGGAAGGACCCCCTTTTCTGCCCCCACCACCACCACAGGGCCTTCTTTTGGAGCTGAGGTTGCTTTCAGAATCGCCCAGAATCCCTGGATAAACTCCCCTCTCCCCTAAATTTGTGTCCTGTCAATACAGGACACAATAATTAAAAGGTGTCTTGGAGTCCAGACAGCTATTCCATCTGCCTGACTCCATTCTCCTTGAGACAGCAGTTCAGACCTTTAGAGCCTGCGGATCCTCCTGTGCCCCAATCTGGGGTTCCGGTTTCTTGGAAAAGTTTCTCTTCTGTTCAGAAAGGTGGGGGTTGATGAGACAGCCTAAGGAGAATGAGTGTAAAGGAGAGTAGAGGGGCGTCCTGGGAGGAGACGCTTTCCCAGTAGACCGAGCTCTCAGGAGGTGGGCTGGACTGGAGAGCTGGGCTTTGAGGGTCTGGGCTGGGCCGGTCACACGGATGTCGCTGCCATGCTGGGTTCCAACGAGCTGATGGATGGGCTTGTCAGGAGAGCTGTGTGTGCGGAGCATTTACCTCGCTAAACTGAAATTACTGTCTTTTCAGGGGCTAATTTGTGTAACTCCCATGGAGGGGCCTGGAGGGGGTTTGATGAGGCATAAAATGATGATTAATGAATTTATTGGCCGCTGCTCATCAAACAAGGGCTCAGAGCTTGCATACACGCCCTGAGCCTGACGGCGGCGCTCAACCCAGCTGGGATTCAGCCTCAGGGCTCCAGCACCTACGAAGCTTCACCCGTGTGCCTAGCCTTGGATGCTTTGCTTCGTTTGCACCCAGGATTGCTTCCTGTGAGCAGTCCTGGACCCCAGAATCTAAAGTGGGAATGAGATCCGGGAGATCTGGAAGAGAATAGGATGTAGCTGCCCGCCATCGCCCCCTGGGGGCAGGATGCTAAAGCCTAGGATAGGGCTGGGGTTGACACAGTAGGACACAGGTAGGTAGAAGCCTCTGGTACTGCTAAGTGACTGTGAGTCTGAGGTAGCTTGAAACTGTGAGCACAGACTGTATTCCAGATATATGGTAGCTACTGGGTGGGGGCTCGGGCAGGGGGTGGCTCAGCATTGTCTTCCCAAGTGTTCTTAGGCAGTTTCAATAACCTACTGGAACCTGATGTCCTCATCTGTGAAAAGGAACTGACCCCGAACCCCCATTCCCAGACATGGTGCATGGCATATACCCTTCAGTATAGCTTTTTAAGGTAGTGCTCTCTTAGAGACTCAAGTTCCCTGCAAACACTAGCTCAGGCCTGGGAGGAAAGCAGATGAGGGACACAGAGGTGGGTTCCTGGTGGGATGGCTGCTCCTCCTTGGGACTCCTCTCCACTTCCCCTGGCCAATAGCACAGGCAGGATCCTGAAGGGAAACTGTGGGGGAGCTTAGAAGGGTGGCCAGATCCACCAGTAACCCCCTGAGCCGACCTGGGAAAACTAACAGGAACTGCCCGTGTCTCTTTCACTGCAGCCCTAGGCTGCATAGCGAGCTTCCTTCACCCTTGACCAGGCAGCCCTTCATCTTGTGTTTTGGAATAAAGCTACAAGGACCTTTGGGCTACTCCCTTCGGTTACAATCAAGAATCTGAAGCCTCTACAGCTTAAGTTTTCTCAGAATTCACCACCTTCGCCTCCTTCCTTGCAACCATTCACACCGTCCCAGACTTCCAAACAATCCATTCCACCCTTGCTTCTAAGACATCCACCTTGTTGGAAGAGAAGGTAGGGAAGGCCTTCCTCAAATGTTCTGGCATTGACCCCTCTGGGCGGTTCTTACAGTGGTCTCCTCGTTAGTGCAAATCTACTTCAACCCTTCTGTCCTCCCTGCATCTATTGCTAACTAAGTATTATGGGCTAATGATGCAGCACGAGCAAGACAAAGCCCTACCCTCCTTGCACTTCTGTTTTTGAGGCCTAGCTCAACAAATGAGCCATGAAGACATCACACGGTATCTGCGTGAGGAGGGCTGTAGGGGCCGATGATGAGGGTAGCTAGTGGGTTCTTTTAGAGGGAGCCCAGGAAGCTCTCTTAGGGGGTGACCATGTGGGAGGAAACCTGAAAGAGCTAGGGAGCCTGACAATCAGACACTTAGGGAAAGAAGAGTTCTAGGGATAGGGAATGTGAACCTTCTGCGTGGGAGCAGGTTTGAGGGAGGCCTTTGTGAGAGAAGGCCAGGACCAATCAATCAGGAGCAATTTACACTGGGTCGTGTAGGTCCCATGGGATCTTGGTGTTTGTGGTGAAAGTCAAGTGATGAGGAGGGTTTTGAGTATCTAATTCATACCTACAAGCCTCCTGGTGTTGAGCTGAGCTTCTGGGAGCCACTAGTAGAATTGAGAAGACGTTAGGAGGCCAATAGAGAATCCTGAGGGAGAAATACACCTTGGAGCAGTGTGGAGCTAGAGTCAAGGAAAAAGTAAGGTCTTGTCCCCCAGGAAGAGAAGACTTTTTTTTTTTTTCAGATAGAAGAAAAACCAGATATCCTTTGACATGACACCCAAACCACCAGATCACAAATGGCTCACAAACACCCAAGCCACCGGATCACAAAAGGCTCTCATGAGTGTGTTGGGAAGCCAGTGAGAAAATATTCAAATGCTCAGGGTAAGAGACCTACGTCCATGGGCAATTTCAAACTGGACACTTCCTCTCCCAAAGCCAGAGATGTTAGCATACTATGACCAGGTCTCCCATTTTGTCCCTGCCCTCCCTCCCCCCCCATGCCACCACCAGGAGAGAATCTGAGGTTTGGGAAACGAGAATGACGTATCCCAGGTCATGAAGTGGGTTCCTAGGCAGAGCCAAATCCCAAATTCAGGTCTCCTAACTCCTGGCATGAGTTCTGCCCTGCCTCACCCAAGCCAAGCTCTTCAGGATATCTGTATTTTAACAGAGAGCTCCCAGAAACAAAATGCCTTAACAGAGAGGAATGAATTTATAATGGTGGAATCTCAGACACTGCGACAGGCTGTCAAGGGAGATATTTTTAGGCTGGGCCTGGAAACATCTTAGCCTTCCTCAAACGCTGCGGGCGGAGGGCTGCTTCTTCAACACTCCGTGTGTGAAGTACAGATGAGGGAAAAGCCAGAACGCGCCATCTCTCCTAGAGACTCAACAACAAGGAAGGATGGCAGCTGTTTCCCTGCCAAGCCGTTGTCTGCCCTGGGTAATTGCTACCTGACAGGATACGCACATTTCTCCAGTCTGAAGTGACTTCTGTCTGCCTACAGTTTTCTCACATAGCAGAAGCAAAAAATTAATATTCCTTTGCCCATCATCTTACAGAGTGAATCCCGCCAAACAAAGGTTTGAGCTGGGACAGGCTGTGAGTCGCCAGTCTTTGGGGCGTTCGCTTTGCATTTCTTATTTTGACACCTCAGCTTGACTGCTTTTTCTCATTGCCTTCCCTGACTTCTGCGTTATGCACACAACACACACGCACGCACACACACACACACAAATACATGGTCGTCAGCTCAGGGATTTGTTTTATTCTGTAAATTATCAGTCCTTTGTCCCCAAGGGAATCTACAGGCCCTCAGGAACAATGTCTCAACATCTTTCAAGCAGATTCAGGCATTTATTGGCTCTAGATTCTAAATACCTTCATGGTTCCAAAATGTTACGAACACGATCCCAGCTAGCATGATTTGACATCAGACTCATCACCCAGTTGTTTCTAAGACTTTTCTCTTTAGATCAAAACCACACGAGTTTTTGTTGTTTTGTTTGCCCTGTATTTGTATCGAGTATCTAAATCCAGACCCTGTGGCGATGGGAGTATTCTTCCCGAATACTCATGTGTGTAGCTGCAGACACCGGCAGCTAAGGACCAATTTATGGGTCCCATGAGTTGACTCATGGCTCATTTGAATAACTACCACCTCTTTTCTCCCATGAACAGTGTGGCAGATAATTCATAGGCTTGCTTTTTCTTGGTGGATGGAGTTATTTTTCCTCTCTATAGTCTTTCTTTCAAAGGATTTATTTTACTTCATGGATTGCAGAGATGTAACCCACCAGGGAAGAGAAGCCATGACACCAGGAGTGGCACTGGGCTGTGGCAGCAGGATCCGGGGTCTGCTTGATTACATCAGGAAAGATCAGGAAGCAGAGAGAGACAAAAGCTATTGCTCTGTTCACGCTCTCTTTTTTCCCTTTTTTATTTATTTCTATTTTTTAAAAACTTATTTTTACGTGCATTGGTGTTTGGCCTGCATGTGTGTCTGTGTGAGGATTCCAGATCCCTGGGAACTGGAGTTACAGACAGTTGTGAGCTGCCATATGTGTGCTGAGAATTGAACTGGGGCCCTCTGGAAGAGCAGCTGGTACTCTTAACCACTGAGCTGTCTCTCCAGCCCTTCCCCTTTTTGGTTTTGTTTTGTTTTTCTAATTTCCTTTCTTTCCTTTCTTTTTCTTTTTCTCTTCTTTCTTTCTCCCCCCCCCCCCCCCCACTTTTTCAGTTTGGCAAAGATACAGGTAGAGGGCTATCTGAGAACGTTCTGCAGGGTTCAAGGATAGCCCTTCTTTGGCTCAAAGCTCCTCAAAGTTGATTCCAGCTCTGTCTCCACCTTCCAGATCTATGCCATGGCCTCTCGCTGTTGGGACTGCTGTTGATATACTCAATTACTTCACATTTTGTACCACATACTAGTTTTGAGAGAACTATTTTTACGGCTACTGTGATAGATGCAGATGACAATGAGAAAAGGGATCCAGAAGAGCTTGCTCCTCCCGGACTTTAAGGAAGCGAGTGCTTTTCAGGGTTTCTGGCAGTTCCTATTTCTCCTGCTTTGAATGCTGTCCTGAGTTATGTAGGTATCTTTTGGGAATGCATGAAGTCATGTTATGATATGTGGGGCTTGTTGTTGATGTTTGGGTTTTGTGTGTGTGCATGTGTGCTTGTGTGTTCACCTCTGTTTGTATGTTTGTGTATATATGTGTGTGCTTGTGTGTATATGTGTGTGTTTGTGTGTGTTCATGTGTATATGTGTGTGTTTGTGTGTGTATGTGTGTTTATTTGTGTCTGTATTTGTGTTTGTGTGTATGTGTGTTTGTGTGTATGTGTGTGTTTGTGTCTGTATTTGTGTGTTTGTATGTTTCTGTTTGCATGTGTGTGTATGTGTTTACATGTGTGTGTTTGTGTCTGTATTTGTGTGTGTGTTTGCATGTGTGTGTGTTTACGTGTGTGTATGTGTGTGTGTATGTGTGCATGTGTGTATGTGTATATGTATGTGTGTGTGTGTATGTGTGTGTGTATTTGTGTGTATGTGTTTGCCTGTGTGTGTTTGCCTGTGTGTATATTTGCATGTGTATGTATGTGTGTGTGTGTATGTGTGTATGTGTGTGTGAGTGTGTATGTGTGTGGTATGTGAGTGTGTATGAGTGTATGTGTGTGTATGAGTGTGTGTATGTGTGTGCATGTGTGTCTGTGTGTATGAATGTGTGTGTGTATGTGAGTGTGTATGAATGTGTGTGTGTGTGCATGTGTGTGTATGTGTGTATGTGTGTGTGTGTATGTGTGTGTGTGTGTGTGCACACCCAGGGTTTTTCAGATTCTAGGCAAGTGCTCCATCACTGAACTTCCTTTCTCTTCTCTTCCAGCTTGAGACAAGGCTGTGTGTGTTACCCTGGCTGACCTGGAACTCCTGGGTTCAAGAGCTCCTCCTGCCTCAGCCTCCTGAAGAGCTGGGCCTCCAGGCCTACCAGCCCACCAGGCACACTGTCGCCACACTCTGGGAAAGAGAGCCACATCTTCCACAGATGTGGAAACGAAGCACTTGAGAGGTGAAGCTTCTCACTAATCTCTGACAGCCAGTGGGTGACAGAGTCAGGACAACTGTCTGTCCTGAGGGCCTGCTGCCTCCGTCCCTCACCAGCTCCCTGGGAGTTTTCCCTTCCTTCCGTCCTTCCTTTTTTCCTTTTTTTTCATTTTCCTTTCCTTTCTTTTCTTTCTTTTTTAAGAATGTGTATTAGTGTTTTGTTTGTATCCCTACCTGTAGTTGTTCGCTACTGTGGCTCACCAAGAGGGACACTGAGGCATTTTCATAGGTGTAAACTCTGCTAGACCTCTGCAGAGGGAACCACCATCCTGGCCAGTGCCAGACTCTGTAGTGGAACCTCAAGTGTCTCAGCTCAGGTGTTTTTATTCTTTCAGAACACCTCAAGTGTTCTACTGATAGCACATGCAGATCATTAGCAATTAAACAACCCCCAGAGAAATCCAACACCTGCAAACAATACAGAATGCCCTAGACTTAGAAAAGTCCCTCACCTAACAGTACATTAAACAATGTCAAACATAATTAAAAATAAGCTTCCCCAACATCTACCTGAACACCATTTGCATTCCTGATGCCTGTGGAGGCCAGAAAAAGACTTTGGACTCCCTGGAATTGGAGTTACAGACAGTTGTTAACTACCATGCGGGTGCTTTGAATTGGATCTGGGTCCTCTGGAAGAGCAGCCAGTGCTCTTAACTGCTGAGCCATCTCTCCAGACCCTGGGAGTGCTTTCGTAATCGCACCCCGTACTCACAACCTCATCCCAGGACGAGCTTCTGGGGACTCAGGACTTGACAGAAGAACACTTAAAACCTGCTTATGAGGAGTTGAGTCCCTCGTATTCTAACGGTCTGGGATGCCATTCTGTTCTGTTGTCTGGAACTACCCATTAGTGGTGAAAAGCTTTGGTCTATTTCACCTTTTACAGAGGAGGGTAGAGGGGAGGATTGGAGCTAGATCTCCATCTCTGAGCTAGAAGAAGTGTTGAGATACTGGGGCTGGTGGTTCTGGGGACCCTAGGATGGATCCAAATGGATGGCTGCTGTCTCCTTCCAAGAGGGTCTGCCTGCAAGTGTCCCCTGCTCCCTATATCTAGTTGCTCACAAGCAGGGTGTCTTAGGGTTCTATTGCTCTGAAGAGACACGGTGACCACGGCAACTCTTACAAAGGAAAGCATTTAAACATTGGGGTTGGCTTACAATTCGGTGGTTTAGTTCATTATCATCATGGGGGCAAACATGGCAGCATACAGGCAGACATAGTGCTGGAGAAGGGGCTGAGTGTTCTACATCTGGATCCACAAGCAGTGGGAGAGAGAGCAACACTGGGCCTGGCTTGACCATCAGAAATCTCAAGCCCACCCCCAGTGACACATTTCCTCCAACAAGTCCACACCTCCTAATAGTGCCACTCCCCATGAGCCTATGAAAGCCATTTTCATTCAAATCACCACTGGGGCTTCCAGGTCCTCCTCCCTGCCACCACTTCAGTGACACCACGGGGGACCTTGATTAGTGTTCCCAAGTGAAGGATATTAGCTACCAAACTGAAAAGTCAATGCCTTCAGCCTTGCCCACCCCCCCTCTCTCTTTCTCTCTCTCTCTGTGTTTTCCTTTTTTCCTCCATGGGTAACCAGGTGTACCTTGCACTCCCAGCCTGAAGGTAAGTCATGCCTTTCGATGGTATTACCGCGGCGCCTGACTCAGCATGCGGAACCCTCTTGCTCTAAGCCACACGTCCAGCTCCTGAACACTCATCTTCAGCCCGAACAGCGACATGCAACTCCCAAACATTCCTAACAGAAGCCACCATCCCCAGCTCCATGTCAGCTCCTTCTGCCATCCACTCAGCCTCCAGTAGAAGTGCAGATACCTTTCTTTCCCCATACCTCCTTCAAATTCACTCTTAAGCCCTCCGCATCTTTCTGAGGGACCTCTGTCAATGTCTTCCCCTCTACACTCTAGTCTGAGCCTTGTGGTCCATCAGGGACTAAACCAGATCATCCCCCTGGTCTCCTTGCCCAGTGGTCACTGCAGCCTCAGGGCAGTCCCATAGCTTGCTGCCCTGGGTACTCAGCACAGATCGGAGGACATGAGACAAATCTGTAGATCCCAGGCAGTGCACTCCTTTGCAGTTTCCCACAGAACATGCTCCTGAACTCAGAATGAACTCAGGAGTCAGACTGATGTGTGTTCAAGTCCTGGCAGCTGCGGTCTTGTTGTCTGAGTCACACTAGTGATCCAGGCAAAATGACCGGAGGCACAGACAGAGAGACCCAGAACCGGGGCCTAGGGATGGGAAGGGACACAAAGTTTTTTGCCTGGCCGCCCCTCTGGATATCAATATCTTCATCAGTAAGATGCAGTGTGTATGTGTGTGTGTGGTGTGTGTGTATGTGTGTGTGGTGTGTGTGTGTATATGTGGGTGTGTATGGTGTGTGTGTATGTGTGGTGTGTGTATGTGTGGTGTGTGTGTGTATATGTGGGTGTGTATGGTGTGTGTGGTGTGTGTGTGTTTGTATGGTGTGTGTGGTGTATGTGTGTGTTTGTATGGTGTGTATGGTGCATGTAGTGTGTGTGTATGTGTGTGTGGTGTGTGTGTGTGTATGTGGGTGTGTATGGTGTGTGTTTGTGTGGTGTGTGTGTGTGTGTATGTGGGTGTGTATGGTGTGTGTTTGTGTGTGTGTGTGTGTGTATATGTGGGTGTGTATGGTATGTGTGTTTGTGTGGTGTGTGTGTGGTGTGTGCATGTGTGTGTGGTGTGTGTGTGTGTATATGTGGGTGTGTATGGTGTGGTGTGGTATGTGTGTGTGTGTGTATGGTGTGGTGTGGTGTGTGTGTGTGTGTGTGTGTGTGTGTGTGTTAAGAGTACAAACCTCTGGTGTAAATGAGACAAGGTATACAAGCCTTGTAACAAATGTTGGCTGGAATCATGACTACCCAACAGGGATGGCTCCAACGGATGAAAAATGACGGAGACTTTCTCAGATTGTGTTGTCTGTTTCTCTGTACTTGGCTACTTCATGTCTTTTTTGCTGACCTACCGTGTTTAAGATGTCTCGAGTTTAAAGAAAACTGAGAAATGTATTTTAAGAAATAGTCCTCACAACATTATTTCATTACTTAAACCGTCTGCTGACTCATCCGTCCCTTGGTAACCGAGTCTTTCTTTACCAATAACTTTAATTACATCAATCACTCATTCCCCAAACAGCTGAATAATGAAAACTCCCAGAGGTGACACCACGGACTCCTGTCACACAAGCAGGGACTTGTGGCTGCAGAGCTGCCTTTTCTTTCTCGTTCTACAATAGCGCTCAGAACTTCAAACAGGAGGCATGTTTAGTCTTCATGATTTACTGCCTGTCCATCGAGCTCACTCTCTGTCTGTCACTAGCAATCTTCAGAGTGGGAGGAAATGACTATCTGTAACTTCTCGAATTCGGTCGCATCTTTTCATCTTTTGACATTTCTAAGTCATGAGTCCCAAATCTGCCCTGAGGGTTAAACACAGGATACACAAGAGTTCCAACGCTCATTCTTTTACTGAAAGCTGCTAATTGCACCATTCAGGAGTAAAGATGTTACCTAAACAATTATCTTGTTAGCAGTAATAATAGCTACCTTATTAAGCACCTCTTATGAGTCAATTATCACAGCAAAAAATGTCAGAGGGACCGCAACAAACCCCGTTGCTGTTATCATCCCATTTTACAGATGAAGAAACAAAGGCTTCACTGACAGGTTTATTTGAGAGGCATCAAAGGAAAGGGAGAGTCTGGAAATGTCTCACTGTCGTTTTCTGCAGGAAGACAAACGCAGGAGAGAGTGGCAGGCCACTTTAAGGATGAGCTAGCTGTTTTCCTGGCTCTCAGACAGAAAGCGAGTGGAATGGGGAACTTAAAAAGCTTGAAATCTTTTCTGTCTCTGAAAGAAGGCAGCAATCATCAATTTGGTGAGAGGAAGCAGCCATGCGAGGGCTGGTATCTTACAGAGCCCTACCCAAAAGTGTGCTCTCTTTCTCTGAGTCCTCCAGGTTGTGGTCCTCTCACCCAGACCCTGGCATTAACCTCTTAATCATTCTCGGTCTCCAGGCCATCCTTACGCCTGTCGCCTACATAGTCCTACCCAGCCAGTCAGGAGACAGAGGATCTATAGATGGGTGTGGACCACTAGAATAAGAAAAACCCAACTTAAAAAAAAAAACCTCAGCATTTCTGTCTGTCGTGAGAAACCTTTTATTCACTCGAACCTAGGCTCCAACATAGGCCCAAGCCTCAAGGCTTCTAATTCCTTGTGTTGGAGTTGCATTGCCCGAACACTCATCTTTCCCCAGGCCGGATCCTCAAACCATGGGCCAAAATCAACACATCCTTAGCTGTTTTTGTCAGGCGTTCTGTCACAGCCGCAGGAAGAGCAACTAACGCAGCCTTGGTGCCCTGGCACTCAGTTTTTCCACCCATGGAATGAGACAAAGTCATAGTGCTAGGAGTCTTTTGTTTTCCCTCCCCCACCACGACCACCACCACCCTAGGCTTCAGGAGGGCACTTTAAAGTCAATGGTGCCATTCACTACCTCGTTGGACTGCTGTGAGGTCCAGGTGATGGTTGCAGGCAGTCTCATAGGCCTCTCAAGGAACACACAGAAGTAGAGGCCCAGACCTCACCTGAGAGAACTTGCAAGGAGCCCCGACTTGGCTTATGGGAGCTGTTAGCCCTTCAACAGCTGTCTCCTTCCTCCTTCTTTTCTAACAGACTCTCATTTTGTTTGGGGTGACATAGATACCTGAGCCCTAGAGAATAAATCACCTGTATCAGAACCAGTTATGACGATTCCATGCCTCTTTGGAAGAGGCTCACTTTCCCAGCTTTCCTCGAAGCTAGCTCAGCAGCGGTGGCCAGGGGTGTATGCAGAGAAGCCTTCTGAATCTCTGAACAAAATGAGGAGGGTGCCTGAGAGCTGTGGCGGTAAGCCCTAAACGGAAGCTCCTCTTTTTCCCGTTTCAAAGATGCTTGACATTAAATGGCTCTCTATAGCCCCCGGAGCTGATTTCCTGATAGGCATACACCCAGTCAAGTACCATTGATACCACTCAAAGGAGAAGTAGAAAGAACAGGCTGCCACTCTGGCTTTTACAGGCAACTTCTAAAACATATCTACAGAGCAAAACAGAGAAAATCACCACGTCAGAACGGTGACATTTATAGTGACATTTATACGTGTTTGGTTTTCTTTAAACAGCAACAACAACAACAACACCCACATTCCTTCTTAGATCCTACATTTGCATTTCTCCCTGGACACACCCCTCTCCTCCCCTGGAGATATATATATATATATATACATACATACGCATGCATGCCTTGGATGCTGTTAATTCAATTCCGGGTCCAGGCTGAGATGAATGATCTAGGCGTAGCCAATACTCCATTCTTTGAATACAGAGACTTGGCCCCGGGGAAATCTGGACCTACAACACTGCTATTAAAATTGAAGAGAAGTCCAAGTTTCCCCATCTCCCACCCCACTGCACCCTATTGACCTTGTATCCTGGGACTGTAATGGTTGAGGATGAAGTTCCAGTGGAAGAGAACAGAGCTGAACTATGGAAGGAGACGAGATCACAGATGCTTTGACTCCTCGAGTTAAGCTTCACCCGAAGTCTGCTGGACTTTTGGTTGAGGGAGTCAGTATTTTTGTTTATTTAAGTAGCCCGCGTTTTGTTTTGTTACTTATTTGTGACCTGAAGTGTCCCAGTGATAACAGAGCCCCTGTAGCCCCAGAATTCTGGGATCACTAGAGAAAAAAAGATATGCAGGATATTCACAAGCACTCTCCCAGATGGCTTCTTTTTCCATCACAAAAATCACAGAAATAAAAGGTGTCGTCACTTCCGGGGAGATACTAAAACACTGCACAGTTTACCCTCTGCTCTGTTCCTGATGGTAGTAGCTCTGGACAGAAGACTACGTGGGACTGAGACCTCTGCTGACCTTTAATGGATGCATACCCTGAGGGAGAACTGACCACTTGTTGTTTGAAGCCATTCTGACACTGGGTCATTTGTTACAGCATCACACCTTATCCTGTCCTTAGAGATACACTCAAAGTTCTTATTTCTGTCTTGCCCCTTCTCCTTTCATCCTTTCCATCTTGTTCTTCCTTATCCTTCTCCCAGATCCACCCCTCCTCTTCCCCCTCCACTCCCTTGATCCCATGCTCTGCCTGTTATAATCATTCTTAACTTCTTCCTGTCAACAGATCATTAAAAGTCTTCTCTGATTGCTCATCCGCTGCCTTCCCGGCAATATCCAAGCAGACACTGGCAGGAGATAGCCAGCCTGCCCCAGCAAAGTTGTGCCCCTGGCAGCTCACCGGTGCCAATCAATTACAGCTGTCAGTCATTCATTCTCTCCAGCACCAGTCCCAGCAGGCCAACTTCCCAATCATATTACGAGACTCGCAGGCTTCCAAGTTCTGGAATAAAACCCTCTTCAGAAAGTCCTCTTCGTTAGCGTCTAAAAATCCACAGGATTCTGAAGTCTGTAGCGGGGTATACAACACACTGCTCTTCTAAGACATAACACAAGCAACGGTAAGTACCTAATACCTCGGCTTCAGCTGTTAATGAGATCGATTCTGGAGCTGATGAGCTCCTCAAGCCAGAGGCCCCCTACGCTTCCCCGGTACCTCTTGCCGCATCTAGCGGCATTAAGTTGTTGGCCCAAGGCTTGGAAAAGACTAAGTTCTTTTGAAAACAAAAAAGTAAAAAAGAGTAAATCATCGCTGACATTCAAATGTGCTTCGTCAGCGCTCTGTAGGACATTGTAAGTGTGGGAGGTCTCAAGCATGTCCTCCTTGGGAATGATGGGAGCTGCAGGGACCAGCACCAGCACAAACCTTGTCAGCTCCAGCTAATTGTCACTGTAGAGGAATGTGGACATAATGCTGCCAGCCCCTAGACCCCTGTCCCCAAAGGAAACTTGGAATCCATATACATTTCCAATTATATCACATTTTCCCCCAATCATGAGGTTCCAGCACAGTTGTTATGGTTTGGATACAATATTTCCCCCTAAACGGCTCACATCGTAAAGGCTGATCTCTGGCTGGTGGTGCTGTTTTGGAGAGGTTGTGGAAGTTCAAGGGGGGATGGGGGCGGGGACCTGGCTGAAAGGAGGTCACTCACTACAAGAAGTCCGCGGGCCTTCCTTCCCTTTTGGTGGTGTAGTCTCTGCTTCCTGTGCAGGGAGCCGGAGAAGCCCATATGCTGCATGCCTCTCAGTCACGTGCTCCCGCTGCCGCCACGTTCTGCGCAAGCACACGGGGGCCAAGCAACCACGGACTGAAACCCTCTGAAATGTCAAGCCCAAATAAATCTTTCCTACCTTTAGTTGCCTCCGTCAGGTATTTCATCCCGACAGTCACAGCTACAGAGAAACACTTAGCAGCACAACACCGCACCGGTGCTCTTACCTCCTCCCATCCTGTACCAGCCGACTCTGTTCTACGGACTCGGAACACACGCTCAGAAAGATGAAGTAAGCCTCTCCTCACCCAAAGCCACGCTGTGAAACTTGAACTACCAATCAGCAGCTGTCTCCTCGCCGTAGCTCCACAGCTGGCATATAGGCTCGCTGCATGTGACCGAAGCATGTACCCATTTCTATGGTGTAAGCTGCCAGCCCGCATGAGCTCCAGGCCAAGGACTACTTTTCCCATTGTCGCTTCCATATGACTCCCTGTGGCTGGGTGGTGAGAAGGGATGGAGCTCTTGCAGAGCTCTTGCAAGATCCTGAGTTAAATTTCCAGTACTGAAAGAGAGGAAGGGAGAGAGGGAGGGAGGGGAAAGGGAGGAAGGGAAGGAAGGGAGTGAGGAGGGGTTACCTGAAATGAGTGTGTTCTAGCATCTGGCACTTACCAGCATTCTCCTCTTAACACCTTGCTGTCACCAAGTCCTTCCATCTTGGAACATACAGGGAAAATCGAAGGACCACAAGGTGAGAGCCATCTGGCTCCCTCAGTCTTCCCTTGGAGATGACCTCCCTCCTCAGCAGCTTTGTTTCTGGCTTGGCATCAAGGACAGACAAATATCCACTGTGGTAGAGCTGTTACACATGCTCCTCTTGGGTCCTTACAGCAACTAGCATCATCCTAACCAATACAAACACAGATGCGTTACAGAAAACAACTTTCCCTTCCCGTCAGCAGGAGGAGTATTAAGAGCCATTACTCTCTTGGATGGTGGGTCTTGGATGAGAAAGACTCTGATTAGGTTTAGTTTCCAGTAATGGGGTGAGGTGACCCTGAGTGTCACCATGCTTGCACCCCACCCCACAGGTGAGTTTCAAGAGGGGTGCTTGTTCATTATTCAGCTGAGATGTGTACCCCATCATTCAGTCCCTGGAGAGAGGCAACAGACAGTGCAAGTACTTGGCCTGTACAGGCCACACACCCTCTACCAAGATAGGAGTCAACACGTTTGGGAACTTCAAAGACAGTTCAATATCTTTAGCATAAGGAGATTAACATTTACAAAGGTTTGCCCTTCAGCCTGTTCCTAGGAATCAGGAGATATAGCCAGAAGGGACAATTAACATTACCCATCTGCCCCAGGGTCTTCTGGCATTTTCTATTAGATTTTCTTCTCTTTGAAGACAGGCCCTTACTGCTTAGTCCAGGCTGGCCTGGAAATGATGATCCTCCTGCTTCAGCTTTCTGAATGCTATGATTTACAGGCACTTACCTCTAAGCTCAAGTCTCAGATTATTTTTTTGAGACTTCTTATTGATTTGAGGTGCAGGAGGTAAGCTGTGATGGTCTTAGGTTTGAGCAAGAACCCTGTACACACTGGGAGCCACGGTAGTGCACTGTGCATGGCAGCACGGGTAGAGAAGTCCAGGGGGAGGAGTCCGTCCTTCTGGGTACCAGACTCTGCTCTCAGAGCAGGGTCCCGGGAGGAAGACAGGGTACCTAGCTTCCTGCAGCCACAGTCAGTGCCCTCCCACACTGACCGCCTGTCCGCACACAGTGGTGGAGACGGGTGAAGCACGGGCTTGTCTGCAGCAAGAGGCCAAGAGTTCTCACCACATGCCAAGTACCAGCAACATAGCTGTGGATAGGGACCAAAATCCCTCCCAGCTGTTGGAAACTGTACCCTATTCAGAGATAATTGGCAATTAGTTAAACAACTCCTGTTTAGAACATGCCTCCTCCCCACTCTCCAAGACAGCTGTGTTTAAAAGGGGGTGGAGCTTCTCCTGAATATGAAACTCAACCTTCCAGTCCATAAAGCACCACAGAACTTTGTTCCTTAACTCATTGGGGAGCCAATGAGTTAAGGAACAAAAGAACCTGTCCAGATAGTGGACTCTCTTTCTAAAATCCTGCTTCCCTTTCCTCTTGGGTGTCACACACGGGGGTCAAGGCCACAGACTCTGGGAGTAGACAAATCCAGATGCAAGCAGCTCTTCCTTATCTTTGATTTTTTTCCTCCTCGGTGTGGGTAATTGTTGTGTTATGTCAGAGTTGTGTTAAGGTATCTTACGTTAGAGTTATCAATTCTCGAAGTTCAAAGGCATCTTCATCTCTCCTGCTAGACTGGATCCTTGAAGACTGAACTCTAATTGATCTCTAAAGCCCAAAGGGCATGGTCTGAAATCTGGGAAGGGATAGGGCCTTTCACACATATGAATCATCCCCTCAAGAGCTGTGAGTGGGTAACTGGATAAAGGATGACAGACGTGTACATCTGTTTAGCAGCTTCTGGGTGTGCCGGGCAGGATAGCAAGTACTTCCTATATATTAGTTAATTTATAAAATGAAAGAATACAGGAATAAGTGGGGGTGAGTGCTTGGCCTCAGCTCAAGCCTGGTGACATTTCCTTTCTAGGTGATAGGAGTATGCATGGCCACTTCTGAGTCTTGGGTACCTTGAGGGCCAATGCAAGTACCAGGCGTTGGTCTCTGCAAAAGTCACACAATGAACTCAGAGAAGATTGCTAAAGCTGTCAGTTGCCCAAAGAGCTACCTCAGCTCTTGTTGGAAACCTGAGACCTATAGGTTTCATAGAGGTCACCATAGCAGCAACCTGGGCTGACTGCTGGGTTTCCCCTAAGCATCATGGGAACACCTACTTGCTTTGGTGAGGCTCATTCCAATGGGTGCAAGGAGAATTTATGTATTGATTTATTTACTCTCAATTGCTGTGATAGACACTATGACCAAAAGCAACTTGGGGAGGAAAGGGTTTTTTTCATGTTGCAGCTTATAGTTCACTGAGGGAAGTGGATGTAGGTACTGGATGCAGGAACCTGGAGGCAGGAACCTGGAGGCAGGGGCTGAAACAGACCATGAAGGAATGAATGCTGCTTACTGGCTTGCTCCCTGTGATTTGGATGAGAATGGCCACCAAAGGCTCAGATATTTAAATACTTGGTTCCCAGTTGGTGGAACTGTCTGGGGAGCATTAGGAGGGGTGGGCTTGTTGGAGGAAGTATGCCATTTGGGGTGGAAAAGACCCTGTGCGCTCTCTGCCTCCTACTCGTGGATCAAGATGTGATCTCTCAGCTGTTCTTGTCACCATGCCTTTGCTCTGCCATCATGGATTCTAAATTTGTGAAGCCACAAACCCAAATTAAACACTCCCTTTTATCAGTTGCCTTGATCATGGTGTCTTACCACAGCAACGGAAAAGTAACTAAGACACTCTCCATAGCTTGCTCAGCCTGCTTCCTTCTCTTCCTTTCCCTTCTCTTTTCTTTTTGAGATGGGGTTTTTCTGTGTATCCCAGGCTGTCCTAGAACGTGCTCTGTAGACCAGGCTGGCCTCAAACTCTCAGTGAACCACCTGCTTCTGCCTCCTGAGTGCTGGAATTAAAGGCATTGTCACTCAACCTGCTTTCTTATACAACGTCCAGGGGTGGCACTGCCCACAGTGATCTAGGCTCTTCCACACATCAATTATTATTAATCAAGAAAATGCCCCCACAAACTTGCCTACAGGTCAGTCTGACGGAAGTATTTTCTCAATTGAGGTTCCCCCTTTCCAGATACCACTAATTTGTGTCTTTTTTACATCAAAACTAACCAGAACAATTTATCTATCAACTATCTATCTATCTATCTATCTATCTATCTATCTATCTATCCTATCTATCTATCTATCTATATATCTATCTATCTATCAGTTGTACCCATGGAGGCCAGAGGTTGGTTGTCTTTGTATATCACAAACCAGCCAAGATCTATACATTTAGTTAGTTAGTGTGTGTGTGTGTGTGTGGGTGTGTGTTTGTACAGCTCCGGCTACACTGTTCAATTGGTGGTCTAAGGACAACTTGCAGTTCTCTCCATCCTCCGTGAGGTTCCAGGAATCAAACTCAGGTCACCAGGTCTGGCAGCAAGTGCTTTCATTGCTGAGCCGTCTCACCTGCCCTCTCCCTCTTTTCCCTTGAGACAAGATCTCCCGATGAAGAGCTCACAGCTAACCAGGCTCCCAGTGAGCCTGGCTCTGTCCTCTCGGCACTGGGTTTCCAGGTGCCCGTCTCCATGCTCAGCCCTTTGCACCGGTGCATCTGAGAACCAAAGGAGCACAGCCTCTGCACCCGGAGAGGCCTGGGTGCAGCTCCCTCACCTCTAGCTACTCTACCTGGGACAACTGATTTCATTTCTCTGACCTGGTAAGATTGTCATGAATATGACCGAGACCACCAGCCACGATGGGGACAGTAGCCACACCGGGCACACAAATCATCAGCCTCGTCTCAGAGTAATGCACATCCAGATGTGCCAGATTCCATCCCCAGGACTGAAAAGAAAGAAAGAAAGATAGCTGAGGCCTATCAGACAGTCTCTGTGCCTTGTTCACTGTGTGACAAGACAAGCTGGTCTCTTCCCTTGAATATACCAAAGCGCCGCCTCAGAGGAGACCCGGCTGAGATAACCTCGTATCGCTCTCTTTGTCTGTCTTCTCCTCAGCTCCTGGGCTGAGGGTGGGTTCCGATGCGCCCTTGCCCCAAGGAGAAGTCATCAAGACCACGGGCCACAGCTCAGTGCTCTCAGCCCCAGGCCATCCCCCTTAGATCTCTCTCTTGGACATCCGTAGTCGGCATCCCTGTCCCCTTCCTAAGCCTGTTGCCCCCAGCTCCAGGTTTTTTACCCTGGATCAACAGCATCCCTGCCTCTGAGGCTGGGAAAAGCCAACCATCGTAGAGCCATCAACAAACGGGATAGAAATTAGAGACAGAAGGAGAGAGAGGCAGATGCATAATTTATGGCACGGTGGTGCGTGAGTGACAGGCAGCGGTGGGAGGCCTCAGCCTTATCGATCCTTTCAAAAACCTGAGAAAGGGCCGTGCTGGGGGCCAGGGCAGGCTTGGAAGGGGCAGGTGGGGGCAAGGCCATTAAGGACGCAGTGCGACCAGGCCAGCTGCCAGGGTGTATGGGGGGCTCTGGCAGGTGGGGCATAGATGCACACCCTAACCCTCTGATCGATGAGACCATGTCAAAACATAAAATGCACGCTTTGGCTCTTAAGCCAAATGTGCGTAAGATTTTTAAAAGCATTGATTCGAGATGGATCAATGGAAATCCTGGCATATTTTTTTTTCCCCTGTGCAAAAAGAGGGTTGATCACACTTTCCAGCAAAGCGCCCTGCAGGGTTGGCAAGGATAAGTGTTCTGGGGGTGTGTGCTCCCCTCTGCCTAGAGAGAAGGCCGGGTGCCTGTCTCCTGCCTTGCTGTGCAGGTAGAAGCTACCAGCTAAGAGTTGAGGCTCCCTGGTCCGCCCTGTGGACAATCGCATACAGTGCCTTCGGGGTGCACTTGTGGGCATCTAAGGACGAAGACACTCTGTCAGAGTATATTCAGGATGCCACAGCCTCCAATTCCATTTTACTATTTCTATTGCCTCCAGTCTGGCTCACCCTGCCTGGCCTGTTGCCCGAGCCTCCACCAGAGCTCCTGGCATAGTCTCTGTATCCACTGCCCCATAGTTCGGGGTGTTGGACTGACCCTCTGGAGAGCTCCTATCTCATGCTGAGCAAATTTCCCTGTCTTGCCTGGCTATACACCCTCTGCCCCCTCTCCCACCTTCTTCTACTTGCTGGCCCCAAGTGCCCAGCCTAGTAACCAGTACCCTCCCCAACCCTCCCCCATGGCTCTAGGGCATTCTTTTCTCCCCCATTCTTACTGTTGTTTAGAGTATTGTGAGTTTGTCTTTTATCACCTGCAGTTTTTCTGTAGAGTGAGGTCCCAACAGGGCAGACTCATTTGCTTCGCTCATTGACATGTTTACAGAAGTCAGACTTAGGGGGCTGAGGAGATAACTCAGTCAGTAAAGTGTTTATCTTGCAAAAACAAGGGCTTGAGTTCAATCCCCAGGACTCACATTAAAAAAAAAAAAAAAAGCCAGGCATGGTAGTTTACAACTGTAATCCCAGCTGGGGAGGTCGAGAGACTGGTTGACCCCTGAGGCTTACTGGTTAACAAGCTTAAACTGGTTGGCAATTTGCAAGTCAATGACAGACTCTGCCGAAGAAAGAAATAAATAAAAAATAAAAAAGGACGGTTTCCATCCCGAGGAGTAATATAAGTTGCCTTTCCTACACACACACACACACACACACACACACACACACACACACACACACGGAGGGGAGGGTATAGCGAGGTACTTCTTCAAGGAAGGGAGAAATAGGAGAGACGGAAAGTGGGGAAGATAGAGGAAGGGAGTCAGACCCAAGCAGGTTTAGCACCACACAGTGAAGGCTCCACGGCTGTTCCGGGGTCCTTGGCGCTCGCCATAGCTTTGGATCACAATTGCTGTCTCTGCTCTTTTGTGTGTACGCACACGTGACGGTTGGACTGTAGCCTGTTGCTACTTCCGCCTGGCCCTCCAGCAGTCCTCTGTCTTAAGCCTTTGGCTTGGTACGGACATATACTAAGATGTACATCTATATCTATATATCTTTTATATATATACCTTCTTCTCAGGCCTTTACTCTGTTTTAACTGTGTCTCTCTTTCTACTTACTCTTATTGGCCCCAGCCTGGCTCCCAAAGCTAACCCCTTATGCTTTTTGGCAATGGGATCAGCCCTGCACGCAGGAAGGTCCCCACTTTCTACATGATCAACATCTGAAATTGGTCACCTTGGGTTGTCCACTAATGAGACTCCTCCCACAAGGGTAGAGGGTGGGGCTGGGAGGAAGGAGCCGCAGGGAAGAACCAGATGCTTCTGGTTCCAAGGTCTCGGTTTCCCAGCAACACCAGTGAGCATCAAGCTTCCTGTGTTGTTCAGGGTCTCTAAGGTCCATGTCTCTCCAGATACCCTCCCCTGTTGCATCTTGTTCCCCTCGACGGTGTTCTTCAGGTCTAGAAAAGGCCCTTAGCCAGCAGAGAGGTGGCAAAGCCCAAGGACCCTGGAGCCAGACTATACCATTTACCAACTATCCTATCTTCAGCCGAATAAGCTTTCTGGCCCAGCCTTCCTCAGCTGCAATTGGGAACCAGCTCTGCCCCCTTTGTGTGTTTATATAAGTGTTAACACTTATAAAGGACCAAGTTCAAGGTGTATTTGTCTGTCCTTTTGCATCTCTGCTCTTGGGTTGTGCCAGGCACCACCTCTACCAGAGCAAGCCTGTCAGGCACTGGACATAAGGCTCACAAAGATGGGTTCAGGTCTTCAGGGTGGGGCCCGGGGTGAGTCAATGGGCAGGACCCAGAGAAAGAAGGGCAGAAAGGGAAGCATGGCCATGGCCTGAAGCAGACTCACATGGGCTACCAGTCTATACTTCCTGGCCACCTTTGTGGGGTTCTCTAGGCCTGGGTCTTCTGCTACCCAGAGTTCCTTTGAAAACAATGACAAGCATATGGCCTTCCTTGCTCAGCTTCTGGCCTTCTGTGTGGGTCAGACGTGTCTCTCTATTGGTCCAGATAACAAGATGGGTCCCAGAAGACCACTGACTACACAGATAGCGCCTCTGTGTCCAGTCAAAAAGGTGGCCAGGCTACTTGCTGGTTTGCTTTTGGATCCACCTCTTTCCAGTTTCAGGCCTTCCTGTGAGAGGTAAGGGCGAACTACATTTCCCACAATCCTTCAGCAACTGGCTGTTGGCTGGGTCCAGCCAATGGGAGGAGCTGTGGGCGGGAAGTCAAGAGAAGCCAGTATTTTCCTGGCTCTGTTTATTTTGAGTGGTGGATCCATCAGCTGAGCATGAGTGAGATTCCTTTTCCTGGATACGGCTCCCGGCTGATCTGTCCAGTGCCCACCATCATGGCCCAACAGGAGCATTTACCTGAGCTCACGGTCGCCAGGTCTCACGGTTCAGGGAAAGCCAGGGGACTGCAATTTCATAGCATACCTGATTTTACAAGATAGCAATGGATTGGAATTTTAGTAGGGTGTTCTGAGGGTGGATGAACACCATGCCCCTTGTCTGTAAACCTGCATCAGGTCTTAGCTAGGTTGCAAGTCGTCTCCTTCTCCTGCTGTTTCCTAGGCTACATCCCAAGGAAGAGAGTAGGATTGGGCAGCCTCTGTCATTGCCCTGGTCACGGGCTGACCGGTGGCTTCTCTGAGTTGGTATCTTTCTTTGAGAGCTAACTAGTTGACTAAGGCCACACACTCCACCTGTTGCTACATGGTCAAGCTAGTGTTTTCTCCCACTCCCACTGGTGTATCTTCTAATTATTTAGTATTTTCATTTAAAATCTGATTCAAAGCCAGGACTATGGCCCAGCTCTCCAGCCTGGGTTGTATCTATTCTGCTCTCAGGACTTGAGTTTATTTCAGTGGAATGTTAGAGGCTTGGCCTCCCTGTGGAGGATCATTCCAGGCCGTGGTTTAGGAACAGTCTGCTATTTCGTGACATTTGTCCGTCCAGCAAATCTTTGTTAAGCATACAGGGGAACTGGAGCTGGACAGAATCATCAACAAAACTTACAAAGATGGTTCTTTTCTCATGACATATAAATACATGTCAGACGATTTGAAAGTCTGTAATTGATATAGGAAAAGTACATACGTGGAATAAAGGGCAAAAAGATACTCCTCACTGGCTGGTCAAGGAAAGCCTGTGTGAGAACGGTGTCTGAATTTGCATTTGAAAATGGTTGCGCAGGAAGAATGTTCTAGAATGTTCTAGATGGAAGGTCAGCAAATACCTGGAGAGGGAAAGGGGCACAAAGAGGGAAGGCACAAAGAGGGTAGAGTATATGGAGCCCAGGCACAGGAGAGTGACAGGAGACAGAGCTGGTTGTGCAGCAAAGACTGGATCCTCTAAAGCTCTGTGAAAAAGACATGGTAGGGACCTGAGGTTTGATTCTGAGAGCATGGGAAGCCATTTCTAACCAATTCCTCAGCCACAGCCATTGCTTGGATTAGGTCCTCACAGAGACCAGAAGCAACTAACCTAGACAGGTCTGCTTCTCCAATAGGATGATGTCAAAAACAGAGGGGGGGGCTGCCCCCCCCCCAGCTATTGCCTGCTGGAGGCTCTGGGCTGGTTTGGACCTAACACAGAGGAACATGTGGAGCCCAAAGGGCTCTGGACATTCCACTGCATCCGAGTGAGGCTCTGACTTCTCCCCTTTCCAGGTTCTGCACTTCAGGGCTGGAGGTGGTTCTTGCTGCTTTTTAGGGGTCCGCTAAGCTGAGGTTGTCCTCTGTGGCTAACTAGTAGACTTTGAACAAGTTGCTTACCTTCCCCGGAGTCTTCCCAGCTGTCAAAGGAACACAAGCACAGGACTGTCCTATGGCAGAGGCCGTTGGGTGAGATAATGTGTAGAAGGACTTACAGCTGGGGTCCCGTGCATGATCGCTGTTTCCCTATCTCTATCAAGGGAAAGACTGTCTGGAGTGGGGGTTCTGGTAGGGAGAAGTGGGGTTGTCTCAGCTTAGTGCTTGGTCACAGCTCTAATGTCTGAAGCAGCTTTCTCTGCCCCGGACTTCTAGGGTGGCTCAGGCTTCCGCTGAACCAGCAGGAAGAGTTGGACTCTACTTTCCTCTTGGACCTTTCTCTTCAAGACCCTAGGCTAAACTCTGACCACTCCATTGGAGACACTGAGTTTGCCTCAGAAAAATTTCTCAGCCCTTGAGACTCAGGTTCAGGCAAGGGTCATCTGTGGGCTCCTGGCCCAGGGTGTCATCTTTTGAATCTAGGTAGGACAAGTAAGGCTGATGGCACCAAGTTAGAAGAAGCTGGTCAAGAGCAAATGATGGCGGTTATTGCTTAGAAGAACCAGACTCATGTGATGTCCACCCACATGGCAGCCCCAACTGCCAGGAGGCAGTATGTTCCCAGAGCAGTATAAGATCACTTCTGGACCCCCATTTGAGACAGGGCTCTTCATTTCAGAGACAAAGAGACTGGACTGGGGAAGCCAGCCAGAATGTTTAGGGTCCTACATCAAATGAGTGTATGGTGTCTTCTCTTTCCTCTATCCAGCGTTGCTGCTATTTCCCTCCTGTGAAAGCCACCCATACTCATCTCTCACGGGGAAGCCTCTGCACAGACCCCTGGCTGCCATCCACTCTTGCCTTCTCCAGCTTACTTTCCACAGACAGGTCAAAGGGGTCTTTAAAACAGATGGAACCATCAGACCCTGCGTGTACAGCAGCATCCTGGATGCTAGAGATCCAGCATCGTATGCTGGCTGCTGGCTGCTTTTACTGCCCGTTACTCTGTTACTCTCTTGCAAGAAGGCTGAAATTCCAAATACCTGGCTATGGTGATAAAACTTGTGCTTAGTATGTATAAGCCCCCAGCTTCAATTCACTGCACCCTCTATGCCCCTCAAAATGATAATTGTCCCCTCAATTGTAATATGGGACAACGAGAGAGGGGGAGGTGAGATGTGCCAGAGGGACAGGCAACAGTATCTGTTGTCTGCAGAGAGTGCAAAACTGGAAAGAGAACCCATGAGAAGCCATGTTATCACAAGGGCAGCAACGTCAATTAACAGATAGTCTTCTCTACTTGGCCTGCAACTGGGTGTCCATGCAGTTTATCATCCATCCTTGGGCACTTTGGAGACTGAAAGGGGACCTATTACTAATCACACCGAGCCCAGTGTGCTGATAGATATAAAACCCCAGCACTCAAGAGGCTGAGGCAGGAGGAGAGCAAAGTCTAGGCCGTTGGGCTACATAATTAGACTGTCTCCCGAGAAAACAAACCACCACCACCACCAACACCACCACCAATAACATCGATAACAACAAAACCCAAACAACCAGAGGATTCAAATGAAAATTAAGGGGGAGAAAAGGAAAAACAACCCCATTTGGATACCAAGTGCAAATGGAGGAGGCCTCGAAGCCCCCGCCTATCCTGTTTGCAAGGCCCTGTGAGGTTTGACCCTGCTCAGCTGTCTTGTAGAACTTGATTTTTTCACAGTTTCTACTTCCTTTAATCCCCAAAGCCCAGGCTTAGCTCTATCAATGCCCTAAGTTCTTCTTACTCTCGGGCTTCTTCCTATAACCGGGTAGGTAACACTTGTCTGTGGAGGGGGGCAGGGTGCTCCAGCCAGAGGACAGGTCCACGCTCTGGACTCCGTGACCCTTCATTTCATCCTCATCCTGGGTCTGTGGACTGTAGCCATTCCTTGGAGTCTCAGCTGAAATGTCTCGTTATCATGGAGACAGACCTTCCTTACTCTCATGAATGGAGTAGGTCTCTTCTCCGTGGCTCTTTCTCTCCCATTTCTTGTTACAGTGCTGATTGTCTAGTTAACGTAATATTTTGCAATCCTTTCTCCCAGAAGGCTGTAAGTCCCCTGAAGTCGGAGGCCATGTTTTTTCTTTTTCTTTCCTTTTTTATTTTTTTGATGTTACCCTCCCCGCAACCTAACAGTGCACAGTGTCTGGCATATAGCAAACACCCACTAACCCACTAAATACTGGTTGAGTGGATGATGGGTAAGTAAGTGGGAGGATGTGTGGATGGGTAAGTAGGTGGGTGGGTAAGTACAGGAGTAGATGTTTGAGAAGATGGTAGTGCTGAGACCCAAACCTAGGCTGATTCAAAAGCTTATGTTCTTCTCCACTCCGCTATTCTGAGACTGTTGGCCTGGTAGTAAAGTAGGTTATATCTGAGCAAGAGCTTTCTAAACTGAAGAGGTCAATGGCAAGGTCAGTTAAAAAAAAAAAAAAAAAAAAAAAAAAAAAAAAAAAAAAAAAAAAGATCAGGAGAAGCAAGAGATCCAGATGTGCAAATTCCCTTCAAGAAGGCAGATGTGACTCCAGGAATCCATGCTAGGTGAAACCATCACATCTGATTGCTAGTTTCCATTAGAGGAATTGTAGCAGGTGCAAAAGTGGAAGATTAGCCCAAGAATTAAGATATGAAAGGGTTGCTAGATCACTAAACTCCAATTAGGGAAATTAAACTGTGCACACTCCCTTCCTGATGCAATATTGGGAGCTTGCATTAGCTCTGGGCTCCAATTCTAATAAAATTAGAGAAGAACACCTTAATTGAATTGTGCTTAAAAGGATCATGCTGACAAATGTGATTGTGTCTGGCTGGGATGCATGCTTTCTCTAGCGATCATTAAATCCAGTAAGATGTCAGTCCTGGGATCCTGACAGGTTTCTGAAACGATCTGTGAACCGTGCTGAATCCTGGAATCTAATCAATTTAGAACTGCCTCATTAGGGCTGGCTGCTAACGGGTATTTAAAAATCAAAGCGAATGTCTCCACATCATGGCCGACTAGCTAATCATATCGATGCAACATGGCTGGATTGTGCTGCAGCAATTCATTTCTTCTTTAAGGAGCCACTGCTGCCTATAATTTAGGATTGAGATTCATCATCCTGATGCAGACAGCTCCAATGTCCAGGATTTTCTTGAGCTCAGGGTCTGGGGGTGAAGCCACCCCCAGTCATCCCCACCTAATGAAGGTAAGTAAAGTTAGCCCTTTGACTCCTCCCAACATGCTCCCCATCTCCCAAGTTCACTGCTAAGTATTGAGTTCAAGACTGGGTTGCCACCAATGAGAAGGGGGAGCTTAGAGACCAGTAGCATGTTTCCTAAGATCACACAGCAAATGAGTGACAAAGTCAGAATTTAACTACTTTAAAAAACCTTTTTCAAAATGTTATTAACATGTATCGATTCTATGTAGTAATGGCTATCCTTATGAAAATGTGCATGTAATGTATTTTGATGATATTCATTCCCTTTTCCCTTTCTTGTCCCTCTCACTTTTGCAGCAAATTTGATCTTTTTTGATATCATACCAAGTTCCCTTGCTCCCTCTCTCCTTCCCTCCCTCCCTCCTCCTGTCCTCCTCTCCTTCATCTTTGACATGGTCTGATGGGTTGTCTTGAATTTAATATGGGGTACAGACTAGCCTTAAAATCATGTCCTCCTGCCTCAGTCTACTGCATGTTGGGATTACAAGGTATATATAGACTTCCTAGTAATAATTAACAAAAATTCAGAACAATGGTTATTATTTCATTGACAGTTTAATTGGTTTATTTATATGTGGGTAGTGGAGTTTCTTGGCTGTGCCTGCATGTGTATGTGTGTTTGTTCTTGTGTGGAAGTCAGATAGCAATCTTAAGTGTCATTCCTCAGGAGCTGCCTATTTTGCCTGCCTATCTATGTATCTATGTATCTATGTATCTATCTATCTATCTTAAGACAGGTTCTCCCTATATAACCTGACTGTCCTGGAACTCACTATGTAGACTAGTCTAGCCTTATACTCACAGAGATCCTCCTGCCTCTGCCTCCTGAGTGCTAGGAGTACAGGTGTGCTCCATTACACCTGGCTTACCTAGTTTACTTTTTGAGATGGAGTCTCTCCCTGGGACTTGGGGCTTAATTAGACTAGACTGGCTAACCAGTGAGTCCTACGGATCCCCCTTCTCTGTCTCGCCAGCCCTTCACCCTTATGTGTGGCTTGAGGTCCTGGGGATCGAACTCTGCTCCTCATGCTTGCATGGCAAGCACTTTAGACTGGCTATCTCTGGAGTCTCTAATTGGATTTTACGTTAATGTTTTTACTAACAATGACCATCAACATCATCATTACTATAATACTGACAGCCAATACTAAAATAAATCGTATTAAAATGTAATTCATTTAATCCCCTCAACATCCCAAGAGGTTGCTCTGTGATTATTGTGGTAGTCCTTACCGGTTCACATTTCCGAGCCTTAGAGGGCCTTCTTTACTTGTCACTTTGCAGCTGGATGAGCCAGTCGCCTAGTTTCCCAATGGGTGGTAAGCAGAAGGGACAGGTGTTATTTACCGGCCAGAACATTTAATGGCCAGTTATCCTTTGCCATGCAGTCTATGAAACAGCAACACTGGAGTCAGTAGTTCCTCTGAACACAGCACACAGAGCACCACAGCTTAGGTCTGGAGTGTCTCCTGAGAGCTGATGTGTTAAGGAACGGCTTGAGACTTTAGGAACTGGGATCTCTATTGTGAGGTCTAGTCCTGGGAAGGGTCTTTGAAGGGGATGGTTGGGCCCTGCCTCTTCTTCACCTCTATTTTACATCCTTCTTTTGTAAGTTGATTCTCTCAAGTACTTTCTTACAAAATATTTTGTGTGTGTGGTGTGCGCATGTGTGTCACACGTTTCCCTGCATGTGAGCACACGTGTGTACAGCTGTGTGTGGGAACAGAGGTTGAGGTCAGGTGTCTTCCTTGCTCACTCTCCTGCTTATTTACTAAGGAAGGGTCTCTCACAGAATCTAGAGCTCCCCAATTTGGCTAATCTAGTTAGCCACCTGGCCCCTAGGTAATCCCCTGCCTCTGACTCCTGAGTGCTGGGATTATAGGCTGGCTGCCAAGCCCCTATGACTTTTATGTGAGTCTGTGGATCCAAACTCTGGCCTCTCAGCAATCTCCCATCCTCTCTTTGGTGGTTTTTGTTTTTGTTTTTGTTTTTACAGTGAGGGGAAGCTTACTAACACATAGAATCCCTTAACTGACCCTCAGAGGGTAGGCAGCACAAGTAGCAATAAATCTGTGCTGCTAGGAGTTACCGAGATATAGAGGTTGTTTGCTGTTTCATCGGAGCCTGGCTTATCCTGGCTAAGGGAGTCACCACCCCATTTTACAGATGAGGAAACAGACCCATAGTGACTAAGCCACATTCAGGCATTGTTAGTCAGTGTCTATACCTCAGACATCTTACTTCTGCAGGACCCATACTGGACCATGAGTGACAAGAACCGCTCTGCCGAGCCCTGGGTCAGATATTTGTCATGCCATTCAATTCCTGTCTGGGCAGAGACTTTTTTAAATAAGCTTTGTTGTTTGACACAGTGTTTTGCTATGTAGTCCACGCTGATCTCAAATGCACCATCCTCCTGCATCAGTTTCCAGAGTCCTGGGATTACAGGTGTGGCACTATGCCTGGATTAACAGGCTCCTTATAAAGCTTCAGAACTATTGGCTTCTTGGAGAGGCCCTAGTGATATAGCTACATTATCAAGCAGGCCCTCCATTAGGTTCTCAGTGTCACCAAGAGTTCTGACTCTCTGATGGAGAGATGCCAGGGCCAGTGAAGGCCAGACAGGCGCTACATTTAATAAAGGCCCCTCTGCCTAGGAACTACTGAGATGTAGAGGCTGTTTGCTATTTCATCAGAGTCTGGATTATCCTGGCTAAGGGAGTTACCATCCCATTTTACAGATGAGGAAACAGACCCACAGTGGCTAAACCACATTCAGACACTAGGGTAAGGAAGGCTGCAGCATAGGGTAAGCCACATTCAGGTTCCTAGGGTACAGAAGACTACAGTTATGCTTTCTAAAGCAAAGTCTTTGTGGAACCTCTGACAGGTGGGCCATTTCCAATCCCAAGAGCAATTTTAAGGGTGGGGCTGCAAGGAGGGAACCAGAGCCCCCCAGACCTAGAAGGGAGTGTAGGAGAAAATTTGCAAAGATTGTATATACTTCAGGAAATGTATACCCTTCGCCAAAGGTATCTGAGTCAGTTAAGAAAGTAATTGCAGCCCTTCTCTGCAAAGAGAGGGCAGGATGGAAGGGCCTGCTATTACCAGGTTCTCTCAGGCACAACAGCTTGTTTACTGGAGGGATGGGAACTGCACAGTGATTGTCTGGTGGCTCCAGGGCAAAGCCTGCAGCCCCGCTCCCTGCTTGTTTTTGGGTCCAAGTCTGGTCATCAATCCTAGAGCTCAATCAGGGGGTGCCTTTGCCAAGATGCTCAGAGGAGCAGCTGCTAGGAGGCAGACAGCTAGCTGGGTGTCTGCCACTGGCCCTAGAGAAAGAGGTGCTGCCCTAGCTGGGCCCTGTTAGAAGGCACTTGGGCCCAAGCTCAAGAAATCCAAGTGCTATCATGAGCTCCGGAGCTCACCTGCTGTGGGGACCCAGGCAGCTCCTTCTCTTAGTGCATCTCCAGGCTTCCCATTGTAAAATGTAAGGGACCTACCAGGTTGGCTTTTCTCTAATTTAGTATATTCATCTTATTCTTTTAAAGGGTGTATAGCGTGTGTTTCTTGCGGATGACATGCTTTGACACAAATTAGTTTTGGCGTTACTTGGATGTTTCTATGTATACTGCAAACCCACAGTGAACAATGGTAGGTTACATCAAGAGAAAACATTTAAAGGATGCAGGGTGACATATTGGATTTCACTGAGGAAAAGAGAATAATGATAGAGCCCCCTATAATAGAAATAAAATTATAGCACTTGTCCTGCCGAGCCTCAGGAGGTGTGTCTGCTGGTATCAACACCCATTCTCTGCAGACTCCTGCTCCCAGTGACACCCCAGATGCTGACACCTGACTCAAGTGAAGGAGGAAACTAGCCACCAACCTTCCCTGAAAGGCTTCGCTATAGTTTCTCTATCACACGCTTCTGATCAAAATCTCATTAGAGTGCATCTTATTGGTAGACTCAAATCATGTGATTTTTTTTTTCTCTAGCTGCAAGAGAGTCTGACAATACAAATGTTTGCCATTTCTGCTTTCTCCATAAGGACACGGACCTTAGTTCATAAGATAAGCATAGCATAGTCACAGGGAGAGAGTCCAGTACTGGGTGACAAACAATTGTCAAGTGTCTCCTAAAATGACAAGTACCAAACAGGCTCAAGACTCACACGTCAGATTTAAGGACAGTAACACACAAGCTTAAAACCATTCAGGATGAATGGCATTGTTCTGACAAAGTCAAGTTACCAATTTGAAGAAGTATTTCTTGCTTACTGCTAAACCACGTCTTCTGATCTTCTGAGTACTGGGAATATCCCACAGCACATTTCTTTTATTATTCCTCGCTTGCCACTGAAACATCCTTTCATAGTGATGTGTGTTGTTTTTCCTTTCCCCACAACCCTTAGGGATCACACTTGTATGTCTTGACAGATATGGCCTTGGACAGCATGACATGTTCTTCTGTTCTATGACAGTTTGCCTTATGGCCCAGAATATTCCAAGAGTAGTAAGGAGTGTAAGAAGTATCATCTCCCGAATACACCTCGATATAAGGGAGTCTATCAGTGCTCTCCTTCAAGATGAATCCTGCCTGACTTGGTGATGTTTCCAATGCTGTTTTCCCTGCAGCATTCTGTGTACAAGAAGTTGTGTTTCCTTGTCTTCTTAAAGTCAGGCACACTGTTGTAACTTGTCTGGGTTAAAAAAAAAAAAAAAAGCCAGTTCTGGGTGGAAGCATTTCAGAGTTCATCCTGATTATCATGTCCCTTCATTCTGTCTTGATGACTAATGAAAGTGCAGGTGGCCTCTCTCAGCCTTTGGGAATGAAATGTCAGGGAGCAGAGCTCCCGCCGCTGTGCAATAACATGACGCTAAATAACATGTATGTCAATAAATCTCTTATTTTGAACTCTTGAAATGTTGAAGCTGTTTGTTCTACAGCACGACCTCATCTGTCCTGACAGATAGATACACTTAGTACTACATACATGCTATCTTAGTACTATCTTAGTTAACTTTATATCACTGTAACAAACACCGTGACCAAAAATCAACTTGTAGGGGAAAGGGTTTATTCCCCTTCCACTTCCACATCACAGTCCATCATCCAAGGAAGTCAGGGTAGAAATTAAAGACAGGAACAAGGAGGCAGGAACTTAAGCAGAGGCCACAGAGTGTTGCTTGCTAGCTTACCACTACTCATGGCTTGTTCAGCCTTCTTTATTATAGTACCCAGGATCACTAGTTCAAGATTAGTACTCCCCACAGTGAGCTGGGCCTCCCACATCAATCATTAATTAAAAGAAAATGCACCAGAGGGTTAACCCTAACCCACAGGGCAGTTTGGTGGGGTCATTTCTCATATGAGGTTTCCTCTTCCAAAATGTGTTTATCTTTTATCAGGTTAATATTAAACTAGCCAGCACAGGTAGGGATTATAATCACTGTTGCAGAATGAATTCCAGGACATCTGGAGACAGACAGCTACAAACCTCCAGACATTCAATTCATATCCCAGGCCAAGTTCTTCCAAACTCCGTGTGTCGCAGCAGTTCCCAAAGCAGAGAAGACGGATTTGTGGCCTCTGAAACCATGAGCCAGTCAAACCTTTTCCTCTTTAAGTTGATTTTCTCTGCTGTTTTGTCGCAGTAACAGGAAACCGTCCTTCCCTGCTGGTGGACAGCACTCCCACCACGTTGAGAAAATTCGTCAATGATGTCACCAATGTCAAGAAAATTTGTGAACGTTCTTCAGACAGGCAGCAAACAGCCTTGGTAGGTGTCCTGTCTAGCTCACCTTTCTAGATTATTTTCACGTTTTCTGGTGTCTGAGCTATTTTACAACCCTCCAGACAGTTGTAGAAGACATAATAATCCAATAATTCTCACGTGTAGCAACATAAATAGTTCTGTTGGTTGGAATTCAGTTGAATAATTAATTGTTTTTTGTTAATCTATTTGTAATTCTTTTCAGCTTTCTTAATTAAATCTGTATATTTGTGTCCTTTGAATTTTTTTTTTTTTGAGCAGACTATAGCATCTTATTGGTTCCCCTGTCGATTAATAGGTTCAATGAAATCTATTTTTGTTTTATTTTGTATCACCATGCTTTGAACACAAGGCCTTGGTTATACAAGGTAAGAAATCTACTACTGATCTCTGAATAAAACCTTTGACGCATGTTCATTTTATATTTGTGTATAGATCATGATCTTATCTTTTCATATACACTTTAAAAATCCTGTATCAACTAGGTCCCCAGAGGGAGGGGGAAATCACGGACTGTGTATCACATTCTCCTACCCCTTAGCTACCTCACACCCATTTGAGCTCAGATGTGTTTGAGTTTAAGATTTGTATTCTTGTCTGTTCTGTCTCATTGCACACAACCACGTCTTGAGGCAAATGGGGGCATTACCAGACACACATTGACATATTTTCCACTTGAAACATGATGCACCTTAGATGAACTGAATGATTTACAGATAAGTCTGACCCCAGCACTTGATTTCTGGGTCCCTATATTTCTAGGACATTCTTCTTTCTTTTTTTAAATATGTATTTATTCTATATTTTTATATGTGCATGTCTATGTGCATGTGCGTATGTGCAGGTATTTTCAGAGGTCGGAAGAAGGTGTAGAATTCCCTGGAGCTGGAGTTACAGGCAGTTGTGAGGCATCCATACTGGGTGCTGGGAACTGAACTCTGGTCTTCTGCGAGAGCACTGAGCACTTTTAACTACTGAGGCATTTCTACAGCCTCCTGGAAGAGTTCTTATATAACTCAAAGGCATGTCACTTTCTAGCTGGGACCTTCCTTGAACATCTGTTCGAGGTTTATTTTGTTAAAATGAAAAAAAAACCAAGGAAGATTGATGGGCGGTTTTGATTCTTAAAATGCTCTCTGAGCCTTTATTCATAGAAGGCTAGGGAGGCGTAACCTGGGCAGACTGGGCCACACTGGCCTAGTATGGCTCAGGCCAGAGTCTGGAAGGAATGGGCTGTGCACAGTTGGCACGTTGCTCCCCTAGGGCCATGGGAAGGTCATGGGTTTCATAGGCATCCTGATTACTGTACTCTGCCCAGAGCAAGGTCAGGATGAATGGAGTGTTAGGACTTGTGGAAGAGTCATGGGTTTGGAGGTTAACAGGTCCAAGGTTCAAATCCTGCCTCTATTTATTAAAATGTGACTTTGGAATATGTCATTACATCTCCCTGGGACTCAGTGTGCTCATCTGTAGAAGGGAGAAAACAACTTAGCTTGATAGAGACACAGGTCAGCTCCTTTCTTCTCCACTAAACCTGGGGCCTGAGGGCTGCTGAGGCCCAGAGCAGGTGCTTTTTTTCAGGTCCTACTTATCATATGGGCTTGCCCCTCATAGCTGGTCACAGTGGCTGGCACAAAGGGTACAGATGGCTCTCAACTTCACTTCTGTATATGCTTCTCTATGACAAGCCCCGCCCCCTTCTGCAAGATGGCTGCTACTCATTACAGCTGGTGAGCCATAGGCTTTGGTTTGCTCACAAAACAAGAGAGAGAGCTCAGGAAAAGCAGAGGAATGGAAGAGCTGACTATACTCTTACCCTCCAAGTGGGGCTTCTGCCCCTCGACTAGGCTTTCCTGGTAAGGCTGGTGACATCATGACCCCACATCTTATATTTTCCTATGTCTCCCCAGTATCTGCTCTTAGACAGGGCCAGGACCTGCCTCTATAGTCAAGGTAGCTTTTCTAGGCGGTTGCGTCACCCTAGACTCTTGTTTTTGACCCCTGCAGCCCAAGTCCTGCGGGAACCTCTGTAAACTTTACCTCTGTCAATGTCCCTGTTGAGGAAAATTGGCTCCTTTGACACCGTTTTAGACAAACCATAATGTGTGTGGAGCTGAAAGAGGTTCTATTTACAAGTCTGCAGGAAATAGCCCAGGGCAGAGAATGGTAATTGCAGGGTGAAGGTTCACGGGGGCTTAGAAGATCCAGGACCTGCCCTGGAGTGGATCTTGGACAGCCCAGCTGGAGGTGGTCCTGAAGCTCCTTCCCAGGGCAGGTGCAGGTGGACAGCTACAGGAAGGGGTGTGGGTGGGCCACAAGGAGTCAAAAGTATTGGGAGAGGGTTGGATCAGTAAAATGAGGACAGAGACTGTGGACAAGATGGGGTCATTCCTTCCTTCTCTCAATGCTGCTGTGTTTCTGTCCTGTGTTCCTGGATGTGTATTCAGTCACTCACACACTCCCTTTCAGAAGACTGATTTTGGTACGGATACTCCCGACTCTAACCATTGTGTGCGTGCACGCACACACGAACACACGCCTGTTCTATTCTCTTCCTCCAATCATGCTTTCTTCATTCTCCTGGTACCCACCACTTCAGAGCCCCATCCCTCCTCTCTCTAACCCCCCTCTCAGCCCCATCTCCCAGACAGGATCTCACTATGTAGTCCAGGCTAGCCTAAAATTCAAGATCCTTCTTCAAGATCCGTCTGCCTCTGTCTTTGCCTCTAGATTGCTGGGTTTGCAGGTGTGTGTGTGTGTGTGTGTGTGTGTGTGTGTGTGTGTGTGTGTGTAGCTAGAGATGGATCTCAGGGTCACGCAAATACTCTACTGTTGAGTTACACTTTCAACCCGACTCTGTCTTTTCTTCTACTTCTTAAGTTCCACGGTGTTTGAGACCTAGAATGTCCCTTCACTGTATTGCTAGTTCCTAGAACAGTGTTGATATGTCAGTGGTCCTCACTCAAGGGATATTTAGGGAACACAAGGATGAAGGAGCAAATAGTGAATGACTGACCAATCCCAACTAAAGGTCCCTTTGGTCTCCCTCTTCCATTAACCACCTCCCTGCTGAAGGTAGGCTTCCTCGTGCACCTTCCTTCTTTGACCTCTGAGCTGAGCACATCCAGGTGTCATCCAGATGGGGATCCCACCTGAGAAGAGCATGGAAGTCATCCAGAGAGAAGTCTATCAAAGGGTCAGAGCCTAACACCTGAGGCTCAGGATGTTGGACGAGACAGCTGAGACTATCCAGGATCCAGATGGAACTGCGGCAAGACTTGAAAAGTCAGTTGTTCCTGGTCCCCGGGGCCCATCTCTGCCATGGGCTCACAGAGCAGACAGTGGAGGCAGCTGGTACGGTTGCTAACTTCACACATCTTGGGAAGATGGCTTTGGGTTGTTTGGACTTAGATGTGGAGACAAGAACTGGAGATGTGGATTCCTTTAAACTGTGTCCTAAGCAGGGCATGGCCTCCCTGGACCAGCCTGTGCTCTGTCTAGAACTTTCTCCAGGTAACTGTGTGACCTAGGCAGCTACTATACAGGACCTCCTGACCTGCTGACTGATAGCAACAGGATGCACCCTAGCCAGATTGAAAGGAGTCCTGGCTTTGAACCCCTGGAGACGCTGAAGATGGGTCCTCCTCACCAGTGGAGGGAGGCTAGGCCCCTGAGAGCGCAGAGCCTGCTACCTCAGCCTGGCCTCAGTATTTTTAGTGTGTCCCTCCTTCCTTCCCTTCCGCAAGCCACTAGCCCACTCCTTGCCCAAATAACAGCCACCAAAATAACCCTGCAGTTGACAGAGGGGGACTGGGAGGGTCCCCTTCGTCCAACCCATCAGCCAGGAGTGATCAGAGGCCCTGGAACTGGGTGTGACCCACGTGAAGGAGGCTCCTAATTGTATCTTTAGGCAGAAAGAAAGAAAGGAAGAGAGAGAGAGAGAGAGAGAAAGCCAGAGAGACGAGAGCCACCTCTGGGTTGAAGAATCAGATGCCTGAGCCAGTGGCTGGGGATATCCAGAGGTCTGGATTTCCAGCGACAAAACAAGACTGACAAGGTAGCAGCAGCAAAGTGAGCCCAGTGACTCACTGCTGTGGTGGGGGCGCCTGTAGATAGGGAACCTCAGGGTGGGGTAGTGCTTGAACTCACCTCAGAGGCACTGATGTCCTGGCTGCTTTGGCTGAAGCAGCGCCTCAGTCAGCATCCCTCAGCTGCCTTCGTTTTATGTATCGACCCCCCTGCCAGCAGGAAGCTGGTCTATTTGCCCCTCATAATATCTTAGACTAATGGCTCAAGCTCAATTAGCAAATAACTCAACAAAAAGGAAAGCTGCTCTGTCTGGCAGGGCTGTGGAGCTGACTCCTCACCTTCTGCTGAGAAGCTAGAGAAGGGAGAGGAGAGAAGCTGGGAAGGAGACTCCCCAGGGAAGCCCCCAGCTCAGAATGAACAAGCCTGATTTCAGAAGCTGTACTCTACCATTGGTGCCAGCATAGGGCAGCAGAGACAACGCTTGTTGTCTACAGGAATGGAGGACTCTAAGTGTTTTGTGTGTACGATGACAGGCCAGTCTGGTGGCAACCGGAAGACTGTGACCCGCTATTTCCTCCACCATATAAAAGATGAAGCTGAGACGCTGGGGAAACGAGCCACTTGACCCGAGTCCCTTACCCTCACCGACCAGGGCTCGGAGTTGGACTGTGCAGCCTGCCCCAGAGGATCTAGTTTCTGCATGTCCAAGGTTGGCCACTGAAGTTACCCAGGCTGTGACAACTGGGATGGACTCCCATTGACACACCTGTATGGGGTCTGCACCTCTCTTGCCTGTTTGGTAGAGGGCTTCCAGTCTGATGTTTCACTTGCTATTCATGGTCCCCTGAGTGGTCGGTCGCGTTTGCATTTATGCTCAGACCATTTCACTCCCATACTTTAGAGATGGCAACAGAGGCCCAGAGATCACTGGGTACTGACCTGAGGTTGTTTGGGGCAGAAGCTCCTGACTCTCGCTGCTTTCTCAGTGTGCCCATTTCCCATACCCTTTGTCATACTCTCACCTCTCCTTAGCTCTGACCCAGCCTGAGGCCTTTGCAGGTATTCACGTTCGCCAAGGGCTCACGCTGCCATGCTGCTGCCAGTGCCCTGGACGCCATAGGTGGCTAGTAAGCACCTCTGTACTTTCTAGGCATGTTGTCACCATACCATATGTCACTTTGCCTCGATGGCAGAGACTGGAAGAGATTGGATGCTGGGAGCTTTATTCTGAAGCAGGGACTATTACCAGAGGCCATGCGTCACTCTCGTGGGGCGTGACTTTGGCGGCCCACCCTTGCCTGGTGCATATCTCTAGAAGTCAAGAGGCATAGATTCCAGGACATGGGCTTGCCAGTGACTTTCCTAAGCCAGGTCCTACCAACAGAAACAAGCTTCCATGCCCTTGGGTTCTTGTGTGGGGGTTCTGACTAAGATCAAGAGTGGTCACAAGTGATTGGACCCAGAGCACAAGCCTCTAACTACATGTCTAAGGTCTGCCCTCTTTCAGTGTCCAGTTTGCTTCTCTGCAGAGTTTGCAAGGCTGTGGGGCCAGGCCACCCAGCCCTGTCTAAAGTCTGAATTTTCTTCCATCCTTTCAGTTTTTAATTCATTTATTTGCTCCTTCATTTATTCTGTACTAAGACATCACCTCCTAAGAGTCCTCCCTTTCTCTCCCCAGCTAATATGGCACCTTCTTTTTTCTCCTAAATCCTATTCTCCTCTATTTCTTTCCCTTATCCTGGACTCACCCAACCTCAGCTCCTCACCAGCTCTGCCACCAGCTCTCCTCCAGGAGAGTGTATACTGAGCCATTCTGTTCCCCTCACCATTCCCACACTTCGAAAAGAACCGCGGTCCTAAGGATGAGCTCGGAAAGCATTTGTCTGAGTGGAAAATGTGGATTAAGGTCACTCCCTAAGGGTTTTGCGATCCCCGGCTCTGGCTCTGGGTCGCAGACCGAGGCTCCTCTACGTGGAGTCGTAATGTAGACTACGGGGTCGTCAAGCAGTCTGCGCTTGGAAGAGGGGGATCTTTGTAGGGCACTCATGCTCATTCCATTTGGAAGTGGGGGCTCTCGCACTGGCGGAGTCCACCGAGACTCCTTGGAGAGCTTGCCCACCCAGCCCCACTTTGCAGCAGCATCCAGACACCCATGATCCGCTTCCCATGTGGAGGGTCTGCTCAAGAACTGGAGGAAGAAAGCTGCTTTAAAAGGTTTCTTTTAGACAAAGCAGGAGAGCAGTGTATCATGTACTAGAGTGGAGGTCCGTAAGCTTTCTCTGTAAGGATCAGACAGTAAGTATTTGTACACACACACACACACACACACACACACACACACACACAGACACAGACACACACTCTGCTGGGGATCGAACCCAGGGTCTTGCGTATGCTAGATAAGCTCTCTACCACTGAGCTACAGCCCTATCCTGTTAGCAAATATTTCAAGCCTCATATGGTCTGTCTTTTGTGTCAGCTCTGCACTGTAACACAAAGCCATCAACGCTGTGGTTGTAGTATGTACAACGCTGTATACTGTGTGGTAAGAAACTTTGTTTTATGGACACAAATTTCATATGATTTTCAGGTCCTGGGTAAGAGTTTCTTCTTTTACCTTTGACTCGTTTATTTTTAATAATTAAAAAAAACATAAAACCATCCTTAGCTCACTGGCCATGAAAAGAGACAGCTGAGAAGCAGGACTGGCCTGGAAGCCCCAATGTGCTGATTCCTGTAGGCATCGGAGCACCTGGGTTCAAGCTCTGTCTGGTCATCAGCTGAGGGTTAGCTTGTGCAGGTCAGCTGTGATGGCCTCTCCAGGCTGTTTCTCAATGGGGCCTGGGAGAAGGTAAAGGGGCCTGGGTTTCACATTCTCAGAGACTGGGAATTACAGACATTTTGCTAATGAATGTAAGGGGAACTCTTGCTCTTCACCGGCTCCCAAACTCATTGCTGTTTTGGCTCTGCCCTGTCCCTTGCTAGTGGCTGAGAGGGTCTTTGAGTCTTTACAGAAGCTCGAGGACAAATGGATTTTGGTTGAGCCCAGGAGCATCACCCCAGCCATCCTCACCTCCTGTGGGGGCCCCTCACCATGCATGCCTGCCCCTCTTTCCTGCTGCCCTGCTTAACAAAGACAAAGACAGCAGTTGACACTGTAATGCTGAAAACTGCTTGTTTCAGAACATCCCAGTAAACAAGCCCGTCTTTGTTTTAATCCCAGCCTAGCTTACTGTAGTTAATTATAGGAATTTGTGGCTATTTATGTGAACCGAGGACAGGCGAAAACATTCATTTGTCGGCGGTTTAAGTGCTGGGTGGGAATGGGCTCCAAGTGTAGAGAGGTGCAGGTAGCATCTGTCCTGGGGGACCGTGCAAGGTAGCAAGGGGCCGAAGTGTGTAATTATCCCCACTGCTCCTGGAGAGAGGGAAGGCCCCCATGGAAAGTGACACCTAATGACTGTTTTCAGTCCAGCGGGTAAAGGGAAAGGCCTATCGTGAAGGCCATTACCTGAGATGGAGTCTTGCACCTGCCAGGTGAACAGGGTTACTTCTGGGCCTGGCAGTGGCTGCCTTGTTCCTGTCCCAGCGGATCTGGGGGAGAGGAAGTACAGCCAAAGTTCCCAGGGGTGTGCAGATACGGTGGGGGCCCAGAGGCTGGAAGGTCTGGGTGCCGCCTCTTCTCCCTCTTCTCCAGCCCCGGAGGAGCCACGGTTAGCTAGGAATGTTAACAAAGCGGAGACAGTGCTGGCTAAACAGAGGCTCCAAGACAATTCCTGGCCCAAACAAAGCTCCCAGGCCCCCACCCTCATAAGAAAACAAGCCAGGCCTTTGTGCACACTCAATAATTATCGCTTGCAATTACCCTAGTCAGGGCTGTGCTGGGGCAGTAGGCCGGGTTTGGGGGAGTGTGCAGTTGGAAGGCCTAACCCTCAGTGGGGGCAGGGACACGGTACCTGCACTGGGGCCAGTTCTCTGGGATGCCACTTGCCTGGGAGCCACTGGCCAGAGGGACCCCAAAGACCTTAGGGGGCCTGCTCACGACTTCCCTGTACTAAATGTGTTCTCTGGGATCACTGGGAGCTCCAGTCACATCTCAGATCAAATCCCCAGAGCCCCCCGCACCAGTGGCCTTTGGCTGCTGTATACAGGACTGGCGTGTGCTGAGATATTGTCTCCTGTGTGCTTGATCACTTGTGAGGTCCTTCCCTGTGCACACGGGCCCCCAGAGTTCAGCTCACCGTAACCCCTCTCCTTGTAGGCCTTCCAGACAATCCTAAAGTTGCATCTAAAACACCCCAGAGCCCAACATGAACTTGAACCAGACGTCCTTCCCACCTGTAGCTCTTGTTCTCCTAATCTTGCTCCACACCCAGGCACCTGACCCAGATCCCAATGTCTCCCGCCTCCTCCAGGAAACCTTCAGCCCTGTTCCACCCGAGGCTTGTCAATCCCTGGTACTGACTCTATTCTGTGGGTGAGAACACGTGTACATGCACGTAAATACTATATACACACCACTGTGATTCTAGCACTCGGTTCTGAATTTAGTAATAACACGACAGAATTTATCATGATGTTGACCATACCCACATTTACCGAGTGCTTACTATGTACCATGCACATTGCTAAGTTGTTTCCCACACATTTAATCACGCAGTCATCTTAAGAGGTAGATACCGTCTCTTGTCCCTGTTTTATACTTGAGAACTGGCTGCACAGAGAAGTGGAGTGACAAGTTCAAGGTCACAGAGCAGCAGCGGTGGAGGTGGTACTTGGGAGCCTGGGGTAACAGCTTGTGAGGGCTGCTCGGTTGATTCTGTGTTTTCTGAAGTCCATAGTCCGCCCTTGTGGAGTCTTGAAATCAGCTCTCAGTGGCAATATTTACACCATGGGAATCAGCAAGCACAACGAATGAGGTCCGTCCTTCCCTTGCCCAGAATGCTGGCTGTCGAACCCTGACCAGCACATCACAAATGCGCTCACCCTGTCCCATCGCACAACCCACGACCCTCCATTGCGAATTTTGTATTTCTCCAGTTGTCCTCCACAACCACAATGCCTGTTGTGCGGGAGGTGAGCCTGCACTCTGTCCACTCAAGACGGCAGGGGTTTGTTTTTATTTTACTCCATTTGATGGTCTCCTGACAATCTTAGCATTTAGGCCACACTGGCCTCCGACCGGAGATGGCTTGTTCTGGTCCCCTAAGTGCTAGGATTACAGGTGGATGGCACGGAGCTGGGTTGAGAGCAGGAATTTAGTTCTTCACTATTGGGGACTGTGTGGGACCCTGGCTGAGTCCGTTAACTTGGGCTGGGACAGGACATGAAACCAGCATGGCCCAAGTTTGGTTTGGTGGAGATTCCTGGTTCTTGTGAGGCTGGAGCCCTGGACAGCTGAATCACCCTGGACATTAGGATCCCTCCGGTGGGACTCTGCCAAAGGCCTCTCTCCACTGTCTGGTGGCCAGACAGAGCTGAGGACTACAGACAGGCCAATTAGAGGTCGGCTTTGTCTTGGTTTCAAAGATACCGAGAAAAGCGTGGATAATGTTAGCAGGAGTCAAAGTTAGCCCTTTGCTGAGGGCCCAGCGGGCTAGCTCGGGAAGCTATTTTGGTCTTCCTTGACTGGTGGCTTAGAGCAATTTGCTGGGCACCCATGGGCCAGAAGGTCCATGAGACTCCTGCCACCAACAGCTGCCTTTTTACACCAGGATAATGATGGCTTCTGGGTGAGAGAGATCAATAGGGGCTAAAAATACGTTTCCGTCCCATCTGGATGCGGCTCCAGGCCTCTCGCTGACTCAGAGGCCCGGGTGAGTGGCAGAGTGGAAACCGCTGCACACTCCTGTAGTCTGCCTCCTGCCTCCTCAGGGCCCAGAACCCTCAGACCCCTACTGGGGAGACCAGCAAGCAGTGTTGGGGCTCAGGGTGTCTTGAGGCACCTACTTCCTCACATGGCTCCTCAGAGCAGGCCCTCAGATGTTGATTGTGAAAGGAAGCCAGACAGTGATCCCCTCAGGGCTCCGTGCTAGCCCGGAGCTGGACACTGTGAGCACAGGGGTTGGGGGGACATAGAATCTTCGGCTCTCAGGAGCTCACTGTCAGGGAGGAGACATATAGTTCTCTAAAAAGGCCAGGAGAGGCCCAAGGTCAGCAGAGCAAATATCTCCAAGGAGGCTCTTTTCTATCTCATCACTCAGGCACAGGTGCCTGAGAGGCCTCATTGCACATGATGCTCCAGGAGTCTCCATGACATCATTACTGTAGCGTCCCACTCTACGTCCGAGCAAAGCAAAGCTAGCTCAAAAGCCACACTTCCACAATCACCCAAAGTAGCCAGTAGCTGAACCCGCTTTGGCCCTCAGCTTTCACGCATCCTAATGACCAGAGCTTGACAAACTTCCCCGAAGGGCTGGATGGTAAATACTGAGGCCTCAGGCTGTTGGTCCTATGGCAGATGCTCCACTCTGGCCCTACAGCACGATGCCAGCCATGGACCACGTAAATGGGCAGGCAAGGCTGTGTTCCAGTGAAACTTTATTGGCAAAGGAGGTGGCAGGATGGGTCTCGCTGGCTGCAGCTGACCCTTAAGATCTTATATCTTGAGGAAACAGATTCAGGGACTTAGAAGGCTGCCTCACTATACCTCACTATACAGTGGCAGGTTCTGCCTGAACCTGAAAGAGAAATGAAAGCCAAACCAGCACTTAATATTTTCCAGTAGTTAGAAAGGAAACAAGAAGCAGGTAAAAAATAGCTTTCATAATATACTTGATTTAACCCCACACATAAGGATTCTTATCACCCTAACAGGTAATAAATACAACAAATTTCTAGCAAGATTTTTCCCATTCTATTTTCCTATTGAGCCACCCAATCTGATGCATATTTTATTTTTCTATTTTACCACACGTGCCAATTTATACTTGAGAGGTGCTAAGCTCTCAATTAGCCACACGTGGCCTAGAGGCTGCCTTTTAAGACAGTGTGTTAGTGGAGTAAATATAAAGTCTTTTGATCGGTATTGGATTAAATCTCTGGAGTAAGATACATATATGAGGACAATAGAAATGGGAGAAATTTCTGGGTGGGCGAGTGGATTAAGGTACTTAGAGAAACAGAACCAGTACAGTAAGTATACAGAAAAAATGTATTAGAAGTAATTGGTTAGACCCAAAGATCTGTAGCAGCCAAGCTGAGACTTGAGAGAGCCAGAGGTCTGGGGTTCAGGTTGAGTTCTGACCCTGAAATCCACAGGAGCTAATGTTTTAGTTCAGTTCAAATTCAAGAGAAAAAGCCCAAATGTCCCCAAGTGGAAGCGTTCAGGCAGGAGGGGGTGCCTCTTATTCACAGGTAGGGTGGTCTTTCCATTAGGACCTTCCCCTGATCCACGAGGCCCACCCACATCAAGCAGTGCAATCTGTCTGTCTCAGTATAAATATTCAAATATTAAGCTTGTCCCAGGCTGGTGTTTGATCAGATGTGCAGATGCTTCACAGTCCAGTCAAGTCCAAATTCCAAATTGACCACCATACCAGGGAAGGCTCCCTGGAGAAAGAACTGTTCACACTGAGATCTCGAAGCAGAGAAAGAATTGATCACATTGAGATTTAGAAAGAGAGAATGTCACACACAAAGAGAAGGATATTGCAAATCCACACAGAGGGAACAGCGAAGCCCAGGAGCATGAAGATATTTAAACACAGTAAGCTTTTTGCAGAGGACTCTTTCTGGACTGTAGGGCCCAGGTCTGGGGATGGAGAGCCAGGGAAAAGGTCAGGATGGGCACTGCCAGAGTATTGGAAAGAGTTGCAGGACTTGATTCTGAGAGCAAAGTGACATTTGGCTGGATGGTAGCTTCTGCATCAGCACACAATGGAGTCTCTACAACACAGACACCACCCACATAAACACTGCACACCACACATAGCACTAAGCGAACCCCGAACCCCGTGGTCTTGGTGAAAATTCAGTGTGGTTCCCAGAGCAGTAGCCCTAGCACCACCTAGGAAGCGCTGGAAATGGAGCCACTTTGGATCCCAGTCCAGGCCCACAAGATTCCTGGACTATGCTTAAGGTTTGTGAACCCTGACTGCTTTTCGTGGGAACTGACAGAGGTTTAGTCCTGCCTCCTGCCAGCAGCCCTCGCCGCCCTTCCATGGCTCCACTGCCCAAAGCACTTAGAAAGTTTCCTGTTGCCGCTACGGGCAAGCCAAACCGAACGGATATACCAACCCTGTTTCCTGTACCTTTGGTATTTTAAAGATTCCCTGGTTGGTTCTCCTAGAGCTGTTTCAGATCTTCGCTTTTCTTTCCCAGGGCAAAAATGGTAATGGTTCCTGCTGCCGGGCTGGCAGGTTCTGTAGTGAGCACTGAACAAATGGAGACCCAGTGGCCGCTGGCTGGACTTCAAAGGCACCCACTGTGGATGGGTAGGGGAGGCAGGATGCTCTAGGAGATGGGAGTTACATCATGGAGGAGAGAGTAAGCATATGATTGGGTTCGGTTTCAGCGTGAGCCAAGGCTGGCTGCCCAGCGCTACCCGCTCGCTCACTCTCTTCCAGTCCCAGGTTGGTGTTAGGACCTCAGGGTGCTTCTGGGCAGGAGAGGGGCTCCAGATTGTATGTGAGGGGTATCCTCACATCGTGAGGGGCATCCTCACGTCACAGCTCCGAGATAAGACAGTGGTTCTGAGCACAGCTGAGCCATCCTGCAGTACAGCACCCCAGCACTCACTGAAGATGGCCAAGCTTAATGGTTTGGGCATTTCTGAGTGGCTGGATACTATAGCCCAAACACCAGGTCCACTCATAGCAAAAGGAGGAGGGGAAGATGTTGAAGGTGTACATGGAGAGCAGCTAGCCAGGGCCTTTCTGACCACCAAAGCATTTCAAGTAAGTGTATAGCGTACACTCAGGGTTCCACCCAAAGGAGAGTGCACTATATGCCCCAGGCTTAGGACTTTCACATAGCCCACAGCACCCTCCTGATGGCTTGTAAGGCGGGCCTTTAAAGGATCAGAAGCCATTTTGCAGATAAGAAATATGAAGCATGGAAAGGCTAAGGAGTTCATTTTATGTCCTATAATCTGACAGGTTCAGTTTGGTTTTTATGTGTACTGGGAATTGAACCCAATGTCCTCATCTCTCCCTGTAGTTTTCACTAAGCTTTCCAGGCATGCTTTGAGCTTAGGTAGGTAGCTCAGGCTGGCTTTGAGCTTTCAATCCTCCTGCCTCAGCTTCCTCAGTGGCTGGGATTATGGACCTGTGCCACCATCCCAGCTTGAACTGGACAGCTCTGAGTGCAGGGTTTGAAAGCATCCCCATTCTGATGCCCTGCTCTTCCTTCTCATGTAACGCCACTTCCATCTTTACAAGCACGGTGAACAGGAGGTTACCATGGCGCCTATCTAAGGTGCCATTCCAGAAGGTTCTCTGAGCATAGGAAGGCTTCTAGCTTCTGCCCCTGTCTTCCTGGTGTTTCAGGGCCAGTGAGACACAGCTGTGGAGGACCTTGGGAACTGCAGGCTGTACACTGAGCGCCGGGCAGCTCTTATGCTGCCTTAGGCACTGGACGGGGGTTACTATGGCTATCTTTTGGGTTCCTCAGAGATGCTGGAAGTTGAGATTTGTGTGTGAGATTTCCCCATCTGGAAATATCAAAAAGGAAGAGGGTTTGAAAGGAAACATCCCACTTTCCAGCAAAGCCATTTGCAGATTGGCAACCCTTGTACAACCAGGGCTCTTGGGGAGTCTCATACGGATGCAGAGAAACAGCCTTTTCTGCCTTCTGAGTCAGGCTGAGCCCTCATACCCAGGCTAGAAACTTCTTTGGCCTCCCTCCCCTCCTCTCCTCTCCATCCTCTCTCCCCATTCCTTTCCCCTTCTTTCCCCTCCATCCTCTCCCCTCCCTCTCTTTTTTCCTGTCTCCTATTTCTCTCCCTCTTGTTCTTTCTAAACAGGATTTCAACATATAGACCAGGCTAGCCTCAAGCTGACCATTCTTCTGCCTCGGTCTCCTGAGTGCTGAGATTACAAGCCTGTGCCATAACATCTATCGAAGCTAGAACTTTCTACGTTCACACAAGTACTAGGCATTGAAGTTCCTCTCTAAGAAACTATGAAGTCTGAGATCACGCCCCTCACCATTCAAACGTTCTAACCCAGGCCCCACTGTTTGTCAAAATATTAAAATATATCCAACCATTAGTCAGTAAGTCCCTGTCTACAGCCCCCTGATAACTTCCAACTCCAGGCTCCCAAGTTTGCTTAGGAACCCCAGATTTCCTGCTATTTAGTGGGTAGCAGATGAAGTCTCACCTATCAGGAATCACTTGACATGTGCTCCAGGAAACCTGCTGGGCGTGTGGGAAGCATCAGTAAGTATTTGGAATATTATCCCTGTTGCTACCACTCAAAGGGCCTTTCCCCTCCACTTGTTAATATTAACTACTTTTGTGTTGCTGTGGCCACAGTCATTTGGGCTCACAGACTGTAGGAATTTCAGACCTTCATTGAGGGGAAGGCTTGGCAGAGCCACTCAGGTCGTGGCAGTGGGTGTGGGGAATGGAGGCCGAACAGGAAGCAGAGAACACGACAGAAAGCAGGGTGGGTATAAGCCACAACTAGTGGTCCACTTCGTCTGGCAAAGGCCACCTCCTGAAGGCTCCACAGCAGCTTTCAGTGCGAGAATCTGTGAGGGACTTTTCAGATTCAAACTGTAACAGGGCTCCTCCGCAAGATCATGAAGTGCCCCACCCCCGCCCCACGCACCCCATCGTACAGCCTCTTCGTCCTCTTCCTTCTGTGCCCTCTTCCTCCAGGGTGGAGCTGGCTCTGTCAAATGAACCCCTCTCAGAGCCCCCTGCATCTGATAGGCTCTTTCTCTGGGCTGGAAACAGGGGCATAAGGCAAGGTACTCATTTTTAGGGAAATGGCAGGTGTCCGAGGACACGGGAACTCTTTCTTTCAAAGCCTCTGGGGACAGGGCGAGCTCCCATTGGGAGAAATCATCCCTGCACGCCTTCAGAGGGACAAGAAACATTTCAACTGTGTTTCCCGTGACGGAGAGCTGCTCTCTCCCATCACTTCCCGTCTGCTGTGTCTAAGAGATTTTTGCCCTCATTTGGACAAATTGGGGGGAAAATGATGCAGATGAGGAAATCTCTTCTGGCACTTTTGTCCCCTCAGGGAGACACAGGGAGCACACCCGGGGAAGAAGGCTCAGGAAAATCACTTTTGAAGTTGCTCCTGGCCTGGCACGGCACAGTCTAAAGGTCTTAGAGAGGAGGTGGCAGGTGACTACCATGGCTTCGGCAGCAGGGCCTGTGGCTACGGAATCCTGCACAGGCAGGGTGCTCCTCCTTCTGCCACTTTTTCCTGTGGAAGCCTTCTCGCTGGAAGGAGAATACATGGGCAGCGTGTGTGTAGGGGTCCCTGTCATTTGCCGCTCTCTCTTAAGAGACCCAGTTTGATACATAGGTGGTCTCCACATATACCCCAAAGGCTGGGAGGGTTACTGGACCCAACTCTTGTGCACAGAAGTAGAAACTGAGGCCTAGAGGGGAAGAATTTAGGGATTGTGCTATGGTAGTTAGCGACAGAACCAAGGCCCATAGGTTGGGTCCTGACTGGATACACCAGAGGTGTCTCGGCAGCCTCTCCTGACCTTTTCCAGGCACACAATGGCCTGGTGACATTTTCCAACCTGCCAACATCTCCTATGCTGTGTTTAAGGCTGTGGCTTCCTGGCAGAGTGCACTAGATCTTCGAAGGGCTGTGGGGGACTGAGTCGGACCCCCAGGCTAGAGCATCCTCTCTCTGTGTTTCTCCCATGTCTATATTTTTGTGTATCTAGTACATGTTAGTACTATGCACAGTCAAGTCTCCCAAGTAGGAAGCGTGTGCAGGAGGCAGCCATTGCCAAGGGCACCCCAGGCGCTCTGAGAGGCTCTCAGAAGAGGATGGATAATGTCATTAGCTGACACCTCCTGAAACTCGAAGGCTCTCTTCCAAGCTTGTTACTTGAAGAGGGTTCACTTAATCTGAACAACTATGAAGAAGGGATTAAACATCCCCATCTTACAGGAAAAAAAAAAAAAAGCTGAGATCTCAGATGTCTTCAGTGGCTTTTCTGGGGCCACAAATGGGATCATACTGAGCCGGAATTAGGTGCCTGGCCCACCTTGAGCTGCTGGCCTTTCTCCTTCTGCTGTGACACTCATCACTTGAGGGCAGAGGAACGTTGGTATGGACCAGCAACCAAGGAAGGCCCCTGGAAGAGGATAGCTCCTGACCAGGTCCTGATATAAATGATGTACTGAAGAAAGAAAAGTAGGCTCCCAGGTCTTGGTGTTCCGATGAGACACCCTTGTCACTTACCTGCAAGTGGTCATGGGCCAGTACTTGCCCAGTTTGTTTTAATTCTATGCACTGTGAGCTGCGTAGCGTTTATCCTTGCTTCACAAATAGGGAAACCAAGGCGCTGATGTGGCTTGCTTGGGCTTACTGTCACATCAGTGGCAAGACACACATCACCCCACCATGTTATGTTCCTGTTGTCCCCGTGTCCTCCTGGGTGGTACAGGTCACTCCCCTGACTCTGCAGTTTCAGACAAGGAACCTATGGCATGAAGATACTAGCTTGGGTGATGTCTGCAGGAATCCATCACTGGCCCGTACAAGTAGCCTCTGTACAGGTAGTGGGGCTTCCCCTCTCCTCCATTCTGGCCCTCTTTTTTTATTTTCCCAAGCAGGGTTTCTCTGTTGTAACTCTGGCTGTCCTGGAACACACTCTGTAGAACAGGCTGGCCTTGAACTCACAGAGATCCATCTGCCTCTGCCTCCTGAGTCCTGGGATTAAAGGTGTGCGTCACCACCACCCAGCTCCACTCCTGCCCTCTTAACACCTAGAATCCAGCTCCATCAGGAATGATCTCTTGTGGGCACAAGCCCCCGAAGCTAGTGCCATGCTCCTCCTCGGCCCCACCACCCTCATCTTCTAAGACCTGGGTTTGCCCACCGTAGGCTCCTGGGGAATAAAAAAAACCTTAACTGTGTTTCTTTAAACTGATCATCAATTTCCCCTTTATGAAAATTAACACTGGAGAGGAAATGTCTTGAAAAATACATCAACGCGAGGCAAATGGCTTTCTGAGATCAATGTCAGGCACACACACAGGTGCGGGGCGAACTTCATTTCATTCCGTCTCCCAATCTAGGTCCAGGGTTGGCGGGGGTTAGCGGGAGCCTAGTAGCAGGCAGGGTCCCGTCTTCTGTACATAGCGATGTCCCCCGTGACTGCTGGGGGCGGGGGGCAGAAGGCCCCTGCCTGCCACGTGCCCCGCCATTCCTTCCCTCCAGGTATTGCCACTTAATTTTGTTTAGAAATTTGAAAAGTAAGTAGGAATGTGGGCTGATTATAGACTTGATTTAAAGGTTTGATTTAGGTTTCTCTCTGTTCTTATATCAAAGATAACGTGGAAGTGAAACTATCACGCTCAGGTAATGAGATTTTATATTAAAAAGAATAAATTAAGCTCATAAAACTGTAGGTGGGAGGGCAAGGAGGGGCCGTTCCCTTCACGGAGGGAGCCTATACATTTATGTAACAAGTACCTGTCGTGATTAGGAGTCCAGGTTTGGTCCCAGACTTTGAAGTAGCCTTTGTCTGGTCTACTATCCCCACAGGGTTTCAGGGATGAGATTCCAGGGTCTCAGGAGGCAGACATAACCTCTCCCTTTACCACTTAACTGCGACTGTGGGCAGGTGGCGTCCCCTCTCCTACCCTCCTCCTCCTCTTCTCCCAGGTGAGAGAAGTGCCACCACCACGTTTATTATTTTCATATTTATTGTCATCCGCAGCAGATGTAGCGGACGCACGATGTGCGCATGCGGAGAATACACAGTGGGCACTCCAGAGTGTGACAACTTGAGTAGCAGCTCTCTTAGCAGACAGATGGGAATTGCTGCTACCGGTCGAGCAGAGTCTCGAAGTGAGTGAAGAAATAAAACCCTGGCCTGCCTGCCAATCACTGCCCATTCCTGCCAGGCCTGGGAAACAGTTGTCCGTATCCGTCCAGAGGGCCTGAATCCCACTTAGGACAGTAGCCATGGACGGAGGCTGTGAAGACAGCCATCTCAGCCTTCCCCTCTGTTCCAACCTCTCCCTTCTCTGTGAGCAATAACACGAAATACAAAGAGCAGGAATCAAATAAAGACCCCGAAACTGAGCCGTCTGTGGTCATTTTTAAAACAGATCCTGTTTGAAAAGCTGGGTGACATTTTCCTTTAACGCCTGATTTTTTTTTAATGCTGGCTGCATTTTTTAAGCACCCAGCCGGCTTGTAACTCGCCAGAGCGGTACAGTAGCATCGCCGACTGTACCATTTGATCATTAATTTATCACAGTTCTAGCAGTTTGTCTGACAGGTGATAGTACTTTCATCTAATGAGCTTCGGCCCGGGTGGGGGGCTCCGCAGCCTGGGCTGGTGGGTCTGCAGGCTAAGGGCCATGCTCCCTCTGGCTGTGGGCCTGTTCCATTCCAGAACAGCGAAGGCGCCAGAAAGCAGCTGCTCAAGGAGGGTCCTGCCACAGCAGATGAGGCTTGAGATGCCTCAAGTGGGCTCAGGACAAGCAGAAGTTATGAATGGGACTCCAGGCTCGGCAGTGAGGAGTCAGTGGTGGTCAGGGCGAGGTTGGCTATGGTATTGAATGCACTGCAGCTCCAAATGTGGAGGCCTCAGTGGACAGGGTGGATCTCTCACTCAAACAGCCTGTAAGGTCGGGGAGAGGACTAAGGCTGACACCTCCTGGGGGACCTAGTGCTGTCCCACTCTGGTGGAGAGGAAGGCAAGAATAATCACATGATACTTTCATGACCAAGGGCAAGTTCAAGTGGGTAAAGAAGTAGGGTGCTACCAGACCACCCAAAAGGAAAATTGAATATCTGTCTGCAGTCATGGTGCCCACCCTCTAAGAATTGTGCTGGTAAGAGACTTCTGACTGCCCTGTGTGTCATAGTTCCACACCCAAGGCTCCTTCCTCCACACTCTGTCGATACCTTCCCACAGCCAGCCAGCATCACCCTGTTCTTGCTCTCTTACTCTGTCTCCCTGGGCTCTGAGCCTCAGTGGCCTGGTGCTCCAAAGCCATTTTCTTGTAAGTTTCTAAGGCCCCTTTAAATGGACTCAGCAGGATCAACAGTGGCCATACGCATCTTGATTCTAGACAGGAACTCGAGAAAAGGACCCTCTTTTCCTCCTTTGAGGTATTTCTTGGCATGCCTGTCACACAAAGAGACACCAGCTGCTCCAAGGAATTTGGAGATTTGTGCTGACTGGGTTGTCCCAGGGCCATGGGGAAGAAGACCCTGCGACCTACCAGCCTGCTGTCTTCTAATTGATTTGGGTGTCTCAGTTGTCTAGAGGGATGGAGCCCTGAGCTCCTGTGTGCTGTCAGATGATTCACTTCCTCCTCCACACTTTTCCTGCTCGGTCCGTTCACTCCCAGGAGTGGGGAGACTTGGAGCCATACTCAGGTCTCAAACAGCTAGAAACCCCTGCTTTACACCTGCAGTCTGGGACTCACCCCAGACTAGTGCTGTTCAAATCTCCAGGGACAGGGCTCGGAGTGTGGTACCTCTATAGAGGTTCTCCAGGTGACTTGAACACGGAGCCTGGGGTGCAAACCTCTGACTGCCATGACCTGGCTTCTGCCCAGTTCTCTGCTCTTATCCCTCATGTTTGTCTTCTTCATTCATGCTTCTCCAGCCTTCCTTCAACCTCCCACAAGGCGACAGGCCATCCTCGGGTCTCTGTCTCCAGGGCATTTGGACTTGCTGTTGTTCCCTTGGTATAAAATACTACCTTTCCTCAAATGCTGGTAGGGATCCTTCTCTCTTGCTGTTCATCCCCAACCCTTTTGCTGAGATGTGTCTGTGGCCCTCCAGTGTGGCGTGGCCCCACCCTCAGCCTATAATATCTCATATTTTCCTACCTTTTTAACTTGCTGTTATTATGCACTGTGTGTGTGTGTGTGTGTGTGTGTGTGTCTACCGGAATATACTTCCTGTGGGCAGACTCTGTGCTGCTTTAGTTCATTTGTATGCCTACCTCTCTAAATGCCTTGTGTCTTGTTCAGTAAACAGTTACTGAGTGAATCCATGCAAAAACTAATATTTACGGAACATTTTTCAGAGGTTTGTACCTCTGCCGATTATTTTCCAGAGTCTATTCTGGGAAAAGGCATGTCTCTTTTGAACAACTCACAGGAGTAGATTTTCCTTGGACAGGTAATTGCCCAGATTGTGTAACTCTGGAATAACAAATTTAGCCCTGTGCTTCCTGGGATCCAAAGCAAAAAGGGTAAGATTCGCCACAGAAGCTATGTTGGGCCGTGTGGCCAGTGTATCTGCTTCTTCCTCCTCCTTCTCTGTGGTCTTTGATTTTCCATGTCTATTTTCATAGCATCTGATTACAAGCTGACTCAAACCCTTTTTGGAAGCAGGCGGAATAAAAATAGCCAGGAACACAAACAACTGATTGGGGTGTGTAATGCCTATTTTACAGACATGCAATACAAGTCCGGGGCAGGTGGGGTGGCTTGTCTGAGGTCACACAGCCTGGGCAAGGACCCAGGTCCCTTGAATTCCAGGCCACTTCATCCTGCTCTGAATTACAGTGGAAGAGCCAAACCCGTGTTTTGCTTTGCTTCTGACATAATGTTTGGGATCCGACATTATTAATACTTCCCTAAAGGAAAAAAAAAAAAACCCAGAGGGGTGAAGCACCAGCCCTGGGTGGTTCAGCAGGCTGGGAACCTGGGTATGGTGTGGTGCTTTCAGTATTCAAGGCCCCTAAGCACAGCTGCGGGTCCCTTAGTATTGACTGGAAAGCATTGTTCCATTGTTTTTACCTTAGCAGTGGGCTTGGGTGCTTCGGGATGACCGTAAGGGATGACCTGCCGGCTGCTGCCTCTGTATAGCTCGAAGAGAGCACGAAGTGATAGAGAAAATCATCCGGCCAGCATCCCTAATTGCTTTCAACAGAAACTGTCACCAGATAGGTAGAAGCAGAGGCGAGGGGGGAGTCACATCAATCTCAGCTCACTCAGCGCACTGATCCAGTCTGACCAACGCACGTCCTAGCATACAGATGTTTTTACTGAGAGGAATATGAGCCGAGAAGAGCCTGCAGCTCTTCCGGTGCTGGAGAGTGAGAGGATCGACCTGACGAGGAGTCGAAGACGTTAGAATCAGGATGTGGTTGTCAATAATGCAGAAGTAACACCGCTGATATATTGAACCTTGCTGCGTCCAGGGCCTGTCCTCTACACGCCAACTCCGTCTTCTCACTCAGTCTGTCCTCCTCCCCCATCTGGCATTAAATTAAGACTCGTGGAGCTTCGCACCACATGCAGAAAGTACGGGGAAGTAAGCATGGCTTGCTGAGTTCCAAGTAGTGTTCTAGAATGTCCCATACGCAACTCATTCCTCTCAGAGATCTGCCATCAGCCCTGTTTGCAGAGGGGAAGACTCTGACTAGCGAAGTAGAGGAAAATCAGCCTTTACAAGTCCCATGAAAGCTTTCTCTAGTATTGAGGGCTTTTTTTTTTTTTTTTTTTTTTTTTTGTCTTACAAGACAGGGTTTCTCTGCTGTAACTCTGTAACCCTGGCTGTCCTGGAACTCACTCTGTAGACCAGCCTGGCCTTGAACTCACAGAGATATCCACCTGACTCTGCCTTTCAAAGTGATGGGACTAAAGGTGTGCACCACCACATGTGGAAGATACAGGCCAAGAGCTTTCTCTAGTACCCAGAGCATGGACATCACAGTCCTGCCATGTCACCTTGGCCTAATGAACACAACACCTCTCTGCCCACACCCTGGCCTGATAGCTCCATAGTTTCATTGCCCTCCACTTTGGATCCTTTATTGACAGAGCTGTGTCTCCTGGGCTTCTCTAGGCGCTGGTTTAATCCGACAATGAAGAATGTCTGGATCCTTGTTATCAATGTGAAAGAGACTCTGCCACGCCAAGTTGGCTATGTGTAGAGGCCTGCGTGCCTGTTCTGTGACAGACACCTGAGGCGCTATTACCACGACACAGTGGTACCCCACCCCACCCCAGCAGTGGTTCTGGGCACTCAGTGGTCCAGGGATACAAGGAGTTCAGACAGTGTTCTGCTCTGCACAGGGCTGACTGGCCTGGACAAACTGGGCCTGGCTCAAGCTGAACCTGCTGAATAGCTAGCCGTATGGATTTCTTCATGCTGGAATATAGGATGGCCACAGATCGGCATAGATGAGTCCCTGAGGGTGCCGCTGTCCCCACTCAGCGCCTGTGGAGAGGGTCGGCAAGTCTGTGGGAGGGGGATAGATGAGTTCCAGGATAGATGGCTTGGTGCATTTCTTTTAGAGTCACCCTCCAGGCTTCAGGAAGGCCCAGGCAATGCAGCCCGAGAGCCATTCACTCATCTGCACCTGGCCCTGGAGCCTCAGTCTCTGGATGTATGCTCTTCTTTAGAGCATCTTGGAGATGCCATCTTCCTCATCTCAAATCCCATCCAGAGTATCAGAGCTTCGTAAGATACACTTCAATGAGCAATGGAGCATATTCATAGTGCATTCACTATAATTAGCACCTAGTAGCCGTGGTTTGCTGCAAAGTTCTGCAAAGCTCTAGAAAGCTGGTTTTGCTTGCAAAGTTGAATCGGCCCCACTGGCTTGGGTGTGGGCTCCGCTCTGCACAGACTTCTCTGGCCATTTCTAAGGTCAGCACAAAAGACAACTTCAGCCAGTCCCTCCTTACTTTATTCCTGACCAAGGATCCTCCAGTTAGCTAAGACTTAGGTGGTGTTTCTGTCACCAAGCATGTGACAGATGGCAGCGCTGTCAGCACTAGCGGTTTTCAACTTGGGCTGATTCTACACCTCTCTACACGAGAGGAGACATTTGCCCTATCTGGAGACAGTGGGTTGATATTTTATGAGGTTCTGGCATCCAGTGGAAGTCAAGAGCTGCCAGACCTCCAGCAGGGCAAAGCCTATCCCCCCTACAGAGAACCATCTGGCTCCAGATGTCTGTCAGTGGAGCTGAGAACTAGAGAACCCGGGCCAGGAGCCTGCTATTTGCTTTCCAGCTCTGACATTTCCCTGAGGGCCCTAGTACTTAGGAAGAGGGTTCTAAGTCCACATCAGTGTCTTCAGAGACAGCTCATTCCCGTCAGCATTGTCTAAAACAACAGTAACCTTCACCATCTGTCCTTCAAACGCCGCAGCCACTAGTGGTTAACTGAGCCACTGATGACTAACTGAATTCTCTGGGTCCTGACGCCGCCTACTTTGGGGGATTTTTGCTTATAAGACAGTCACATCTGGGTACATGTCTGATCTGTTGAAATAACCCAGAGGGACAGATGTCAAACACACTTATTTATTTGTTTTTATTTTTTTGAGGAATTTCAAGTCTACAGTAAAATTGCAGAGAGATCTATTTCATGCTCATGACTCTTCCCTCACCTCTCCAGGGAGTAGTCTCCATGGTGACCCACAGCCCTCACCAGAGGGCCAGGTTTGGTACCAAGAATGACACTACACTTGACTGTTGCTAACTCTTAGAATCCCTTACATCAGGGCTCCATGTTGGCTGTGGTGTTCGTTCCATCAGTTGGATACATGTAATGACATGGAACTACCAGGGTGTCCCTGGAAAGAGCTCTCTGCTCTAAAAGTCCTCTGTGCTCTGCCTAGCGTCTCAACCTGTCCAATCCCTGGGACACAGAACTGTTCACTCTTAGAGCATCTTTTCTAGAATGTCGTTTACTTGGGGTGCTGCAGTATGTAGGAAAAACCTCCCGACGCTGAGAGAGGGCAGAGTGATTGCTTTTACAATGATTAGTTCGATTCATGATTTTGGCAAGAACTCTCCAAAAAAAAATAAAAATAGCGTTCCCATCTGGTCTTGTAATCCCACTTTTGAAACGACATTAAACATTAGAAGCAGGATCTTAAGCAGATAATTGCAGAACCGTGCTTGGAGTTGAATTTGTCACAAGAGCCAAGAGCAGAAGCAACCCAAATATCCACCAAGGGATTAATGGTCAAGCATATGGTATCGATCCACAATGGAATACTATTCAGCCTGCAAGAGTAAGAATATTGTGATACCCACAGTAAGATGTACAAATGCACAGACAGCTTGGCAAGTGACAGAAACCCATCACAAACTGTTCTGCTTAGATGAGGACTCCAGGACAGTGAAACTCACAGAGACAGAGGGACTGAAATGGTAGTTAGCAGGGGCTTGTAGAAGAGGAAAGGGGAAAAGCAGAAAGAGGAAAGTTGTTTAAATGGTCAAGAAGAGCATGGGTGCACAGCATTGGTAATAAACTCAACTGCATTGACCTTGAAAGTGGTTGAAAGGTCAATTTTACATCGTGTGCATTTTATCTTGGTTTATAAAAAGGTTTTGGCACACAGGACCCTGGTATAGACAGGCCAGTGTGCATACTGGAGCCCTGGGAAGGGGTCAGTTCCTGTTGGTGAGGCTGTAAGGTAATCCTCAGCCCAGAGCATCTTAGAGAAGGCACATGTACGGGGAGGGGGGGCAGGGAGCACCAATTGCAGAGTGTTGTCTACCTAGTGTTCTGGTCAATAACAGAAGATGGCTGCCATTCTTCCTTGGCAAGCCTCTCAGTGCACTGCTGAGCTATACAAAGATATCCATTTTACAGACACGAAAATGGGCTCTGGGAGTCTGGAGGCTTGCCTCTGGGCATAAGGCCCAGAGTTGGGACAGAATCTCAGATATGGCTGGCTCCTTTTGGCATCTGCACTGAGTGACTGAGCTGGATCAGGGAGAACTGAGGAACCAGAAAGGACAGTCCATGCCAGGGGTGATGTGGGCTCCTAGCTGACCACCATTCTCATCACAGGGACCTGGAGGCTGAGGGAGGCCACAGGGAGGGCACAAGGGACAGTCCTCTTGCAAGCGGGGGGTGATTTCCATGTCTGTCCTTCCAGAAAATTGACAGGCTGAGGTGACAGCTCTTTGGTGACTTGGCTCTACTCTCCCGAGACCAGAAGGACACTTGATCCCAATTATGGAAAGTGCCTGGGTCAGCCATCACTGGGCATGATCCAAGTGCCTCGTATGGCAGCTGATTAAAAACGAGACAGCCCTCTTATGAACCCTTGAGTCTTGAAGCTAAGGCCTTTTTGGGCCTTGTAGTTGAGTCTGGACAGGCACAGTTACCTCTGCTTTGCCCTGGCACTGTAGAAAGAGGGGCTGCCCAGGTGGGCCAAGGGCCAGGAGTCATGCATGGAACCTGAAGGTCACCGGCAGACTGCAGGGGTAACCTCACAGGTAACGTTTGACTACCAGATCCTTGTCAAGCTAGGGTGTAGCAAACCTGGCCTGGGTGTAAGGCCAGGCTGTCCTCAGCGGGAGTCAGCCCGTCATCTCTCTCAGGCGTCTGAGGTCTGTTCCTTCTGTCCTCTGCTGGGTCAGCACCTGGCCTCATCACCAATGCAGCGTGGCTGGGACCAGGGAGATGTCAAGTCCAATGTGGCATCTGTTGGTCATTTCTTTGACAATGCCTTTACTCCTAAGTCTCGCTGTCTTTGGAACCAGTTTGACTGACAGGCAATAGCATCAGCCTTATGTGGAGTGGTGAGGTGCACATGACAAGACAAGCCGGAGGACCAGAGACATATGAGGGGCCCTACGAATCCAAAGCACAATGCCTGTGGACCATGGTGGAGCCCATCACCAAGTCTGGACACGGTCTTCTGCTTCTAACTGCTTTGTTATGAAGTTAGGCAGGCCCCGATGAAAGATAAGAACTGAGAAGTCCAGGAAGAGAAAGAGACCTTTCCAAGGCTACACAGGGAGCTAGTGGCAGAATGGCATCTGCCCCCAGAGATTGTCCCTGCTCAGATCCCAGAGAGGGTCCCTCTGCTAATGTTTTACCCACCACACTGATGCTTGTCCGTCAATCCTACCCACTGTACACTCATTCCAAGGTCATGATTGGATGTTCATGGTTCTCCACTGCCACCTGTGATCACATGGGACACATGTGAGGGTGCTTTGCAGGGGGACAAGGGGACATGGAATCCAGATCTCCAATTCAGTAGGAAGCTGTAGGAGGCAGAAATAGCAGCATCACCTGAAAGCAGTCAAACTGTACTTGTCCTGCCTTGGTTTCTGGGACTCATGGGACCACACACATCTCTGGACTACACCATGACACTGGTGCACGGCCATGAACGAGATCAGAGATTGGTAAGTGTTCGTTCGACACATTCGCTGTCCCTTTCTCATCCTTGCTTGTGGCAAGGATCAATAATAGATAACCGACCTCTCATGGCAGCTTTCCTCACTAAGTCTGGACCTAGCCTGTGCTTTTCACTTTAACAGACATTAGTAAATGATTACAGTTGACAAAACAAAGCAGTCCTCTTTGTCATGCCGAATCTCAATTCATTTGCTTGCTTTGCGCTTTACGTTTCTTTTCGTGTTTCGAGACAATGGCATTATATACCCCCAACTCCCAATTCTCTACTCTCTTGCCTTGGCCTCTTGAGAAGCGAACTTTCTACCAACTGAGCTACATCCCCAGTTTCAGGCTTAATGTTCTTAACAGGGAGAAGTCCCCAAAAGGAAACCACTCACTTGATGAGTGCATCCTTAAGCCAGTGGTGGGGGTGGAGGGGTGTGCACAAGGATGGAGGTGTGGGCTTCAGAGTTCACAGATGGCTGTGTGGTGCCCACATGGTGAGCAGTGGTGACAGGGAGGGGTATCAAGAGGCCAGTTTCGGGGAGCATGCATTCTGGGTGCTGGGGTACTGTCCGATACCTTTGTAGTTTGGATCCAGCGTTTCTGACCCTTGCCCACACAGCTGCACGAGATACATATAAAAGAGAGGAATCCAGTTTCCCCTTTTGGGGAGTTTATGAGACATACCGCTGCCTCTCTTAGCAGAGTATGAGCGGTGTGGGACCTGAGCCCAGGCCTGTCCTCCTCCAAAGTCTGGCTCCCTTCTCTTCCCAAAGCTGAGCTCATCTGATTTTTTTAGTTTGGCTATTTCTTTAGAAAGGTTCTTCCTCTCTCTGCACCTTCTGGAAATGGGAGAAGGAGACGGGGAGGAGGAGGGGGAGGGAGAGGACAAGGAGGGGAATGGGGCTGCCTCCTGGGTACCTTCCTTCTGGGAGGGAAGCAAGCACCTCATGGGAACGCATGCCCCAGAGAGCAGGTGGCTCCTCTGACCTCTCCAGGGAACCGCTGGGGCCGTGCAGTTCCAACAGCTGAAGTAAACCTCGCACCAAACCTGGCACCGGCACGTTAGCGACAGCTCCCAGAATGTAAAGGGACACACAATCATTCCTAATACACATCCAGGGTGAGAGCCAGATGTCGCTGGTGGCAAGGAGCACCGCTGGCAGACAAGTAGACACGCAGCCCTCAGCTCCCAGGAGCCCATGTAGGCCGCCTCTCAAGATGGCTCTGCCTCTCACAGACACCTGTCTCTCATTGTCACTGTTACACAGAGACCTCGATGGGACAGGAACTGATGCATACCCTTGTTGTGGGCAAGGAGCCTCTGCAAAGTAACTGTGTAGAGCCCCTTATCAATCTCTCCCCGAGCAGAAGCTATCCCCATTCACAGATGTGAAGACTGAGGTTCAAAAAACACTTGCCAGAGGTTGCACACTAATTTGGGGGCAGAGTTGGAGTGCAAACGCAGGAGTCTCAAACTCTAGGCAACTGAGCTTTGTGTTGTCCCGGGTGATCACACGTGTGGGCAGAGGGACAGAGGGGACTGGTCCCCGAACAGTCCCTCAGCTCAGCACCCCTCATCTAAGGAAGACAGAGCTGGAGAGTCCACCTAGGATGGAGGTTTCACCCCATCTCTCTTGCGGCTCAGTGGTGCTGAGAAAGAAAGAGTCATAGGCCACCCTGGAAGAATCATCTGTCCCTGTGCCTGTTCAGGGACAAGGCTTGGTACCCATAATTTGAGAAGTCTGGGGTGGGCCTTCAGTTTCCCACACCTTCAGAGGCTCCCTGAAGCCACCAACTGGCTCCCGGGATGGAGCCCGGCCCCTCTCAGCTCTGCTTTGGCAAAGCAAAGCTTCTCTGCCACCTCAGAGGGAGTTAATCTGCATTGACAGAAGCCCGAGGGCAGCACGGCTGCTGCTGTGCCATTGGGAAGAGCAGGGTGTGCTTCAGGAGGAAGGAAGCAGGCTCCCCCGCACTCTTGGGGACCATGGCTGGGTGGTTCTGCTGGGTTTAACCACTTCACGTTGGATCCTGTTTCCCTGGTGTCAAAGACCAGCAGATGACAGCAGTCGGTCGTGGCAGGTCTGTGAGGACAGGAGGGGCAGCCGAGGGACACGGGCTCCCGAAACACGTGGAATACACGGAGTTGAACTCGGCTTTACATGGCTGCCCTGCCTCAGCCTTTCATCCAGGCCTGTAAGAGCAAAGGGTGGGAGAGGCCTGAATCCTGGCCCAGCAGCAGGTCCTGCTCCCCAGAACAGGAGGGATTGTTCCTGTCTCTGTTAAGGAGATCTCCCATGTTTCAAGGGCACAGGAGAGATCTGAACCCAGGACATTTGGTCTATGGAGGTCACACTCCGGAGGTTCCTCTCTGGTCACAAAAAGCCACAGGTTATTGTTTGACACCCTTCCTGGGCCTGGGCACTGCACCCACTTGAGACCTTTAGAAGGAGGCTATAAGCGGCTCCTATTGGCCCGTGAGCCTGTCTGGGTGGGGAAGAAAGTGGCTTTGGTGGCAAAGGGGATGTCAGCCCTTCTCCCATGCTTTGTCTGGAATGGTGTCAGCCTCATGCTGGCTGTCGGTGGTCACACAGGAGGTAATCATGAGTGTCTCTGAACCTCATTGCTGACCTCTATGCACAGACACCGGGGCCACTGCACGACCATGTGTGGAGACAAAGTCCAGTCCTGGCTTTCTCACAGAATGGTTCATCCTCTGGCTTCTCAGAGACTCAAAGAATGGGCCTGTTTCCCCTTGTGCCTCCATTACCAGAAGGAACCGTCAAAGCTATGCTATGGAATGGTTGGGTCAGGCCAGACACGGCTCCTATACACTCACCTCTCAGGTGTACACTCCTACGCTCGCCCACGTGTGCCCCGACACTTCCTCACATATGTCTGCATGCCATGCACACATGCACACTCACACCCACACGTCTGAGCATACTGCACGCATGCACATTCCTACACCTGCACCTATGGACAATGTACACATCCACGTTCACACACACACATCCATGCACAATGCACACATTAGTTCACTAGTCCTTAGTTCATCATACATAGCTCACACTTGCACACACACAGTGTGTCTATGCTCATACACGTGCTTACATACCATACATATGCAAATAACATCACACCTACACACTTCATGCCTGCATATGTGTGCCTCGTTCACATGTGCCCTCACACACACACACACACACACACACACTCATACGTGCTTATATACATACACTTATATACACACATACCTGTGTGACTATATTCATATGCACACGTACACACACACATACATGCACACGCACGTGAACGCACACATACTATACCCGTACACTCACATTCAGAGGCATAACTCACAGTTACTCATGCAACTTCAATCATACACACACAGTCTCACATGTATACCCTCATGGACTCACACCTGTGTACTTGCACACTCACGCCTATACGCTCATATGCCCATGTCCACACCAGAGACTCACACTTACGTAACACACGTACGCTACCTGCGCACCCTGCGAACACACTCTGTAGACGCCAGTTGCTCAGGAGAAGGGAGAGAGGGGTTTATCTACGCACAGGCCCCAGCATCTCAGATGCCTAATTATGATTTACCATTTTTAGTCTCGAGTGTTCCGACGCCTCAATAAAGACACTACTGCAGATTAGGAGCAGTCAGAGACACAAGGAGCTTCGTTTGTCTTTTAAGCCCACTGAGTGCATTCCTCTGCGCTGCTTATAAAACTTGTTTGTTTGTTTTTTTTAAATTTAATCTTTTTTTTTTTTTTTTTGGTGCAAGCATCAAAATGATTGAAGTTTTTCCACAAGATTTCAAGTTGACTTGTTAATAAGAGAGAAGCCTGTTTTCACTGAAGCTGATTTTCAATGACTCAGGGCACACGCGCGGAAACGAACCAGAGAGACCGGCCAAGCTACAGACAACAGAGTCTGGGGTCTCAGACTCATGCTAGGAAGAATCCACTTAGATCTGGGTTGTAAGGGTAGGGCCTTGAGAGGACAGAGAAGGTCCCCGGGCTTGCTCCTAACCAGCGATGAAGTATTCAGTCTCTTTATTTATTTTATATTATTTATCAGGTATGTGTTGGGGGGAATGTGTGTGCCACCGTGTGTCTATGGGAGTCAGAGGACAACCTTGGAGAGTCAGTTATCTCCTACCCAGGGTTCCAGGGACGGAACCCAGGTCAGCATTCAACTTGTCAATAGCCGGCAAGCTGTATTTGTACCTTCAGGCCCGCATTTATTCCGATCTTTAGTCTTACAGTCTTTGCCTTTTAATTGGTGTTTTACCCATTCACATTTAATGAAAAATGTTTATGTGGTTGGATCAAAGTCCCATGCTTTATTTTACTTTATTATTATTTTTCTTCATCTTTATCCCCACAACCTTAAAGATCCACGCACTACCCCAGCACCCCATTCCTGTGCTGCCCTTGGCATGTGTATTTCACAAATGTGCACCATGAACTGTCACTGCAGTGCTACGTTATTTTGCTTTAAGCAGCTCTATGGATGTTCAAAAAAACATTAAAAAGAATGATAGCATTGCACACTTACCTACAGAGCTACTGCTGATGGGACTCCCTGTTTCCCTCCAGCTTGATGAATTTCCTCTTACATTTTCTGTAGCTCACATCTGATGAGGGCACACACAGCCTTTTAACTTACTTTTATCTGAAACTATTTTTTGTTTGACTTTCATTATTAAAAGATATTTTAGTGCATATGTAATTCTAGGTTGGGGGTCAGTGAGATGGACCAGTAGGTAAATGTACTCGTTGTCAAGCCTGACGACCTGAGTTTGATCCCCAGGACCCACAAAATAGAAGAGAACCAACCTTGGCCTCCTCACACACACCATGCCATATACGTGTATATATGTGCACATATTCACATACACACACACATAAGAAACCTTATATTGGGTACTTTCTCTTTCTTTTAGAATGGGAAAATGTAAATCACTATCTTCTTTTATTACTTTTATCAGACATTAATAACATTTAAAATTATTTCCCCATATCTAATAGCACCCCCCAACCCAAATTTCTCTCACGGTTTTCTTATTATTTTTCTGTTTTCAAGAGTTTAATTATGATATGCTCTGGTGCAGTTTTCTTTGAGTATATCATTATTGGAATTCACTGAGCTCCTTAGATCTGTTTATGTGTGTTTTTCATCATACATAAATTTCAGGCATTATTTCCTTAAACTCGTTTCCGGCTTTATTATCTCTCTCTATTTTTGGCCTCTGGTTTTATGCATCAAAGACCTTTTGATATTGAACCAAGCATACTGGAGCCTTTCTATTTTTTTGTTCACAATCTTTGTTCTTCAGAGAGAAACTTCTGCTATCAGGCCAAATAAATTAATTTTTTCAGATATTGCATTTTTTTAGTTCTAGAATTTTATTTATGTGATCTTATTTTTCAAATAAGATTTCTTTCATTATGAACATGATTCCCCTTTGGCTCATGAGTATATTTACAATAACAACTTTACAGTTTTTTATTTATTAATTCCAACAGCTGAGTGATCTAAGCATTGGTCTCCACTGACTGTGCTTCTGCTCGTGAACGGATAACGGGAGCCATGCATGAGGGTGGTGCACCTATAGTGCCAGCCATCAGGGGGTGGAAGGGAGAGGGCCTCAAGTTTCAGGCTGGCCTGGGCTCCACAACAAGATCCTGTTTCAAAATATATAAATAGAACAAGAACGAACAAGAAGAGCGAGCCACGTTTTTTTTGTTTTCTCTCTTATGTGTGAGATTGTAGAAGATTCTGGACTGTGTTATGTTCTTCTGAAGAGTGTTGAGCTTTCACTTGCTTCGTGTAGCAAGCCATTATCTTTGTTAGACTCGGAACACATGTTCTAGTTATAAGCTGAACCTCGTATACCGTCCTTTCATTGGGGAAGCCATGAAAGCTTCCTCCTTTCCAAGGCTCTCTTTGTGCTTGCTGGTGACTGTAGCGCCTGCACTGTTCAGATCCTTCCACCCAGACACTGCGTTTTCTACCGGTGTTTGACCATATCTTGTGTGCTTTCAGCTGCTAGCTAGCTAAAAGCCACAGCTGAATTAACTTGTTTTGCTGGTCCCTTCTCTCAAGGGCTGACTTGCTAAGCTCTTCCTGGCTGGTTCTCTTTCTAGTCCTTTGTGATCAAAGTGGTGGGGCTTTTTGTTTATATTTTTCCCCAAGAGTCTAGCTTCAGGATGTCAGATCTGCTAAGAACTTGCTTGACTTTGCTGAAAATGAGTTATATATCTCATCAGTGACTAATTTCGTAACTAAATTGTGAATTCAGGCTTATTCTTTTGTAGTACTGGAAATAGGATTGAGGTCCCCAGGCATGCTAGATAAGTGCTCTACTATATATCCCTAGCCAACTTTAACTTTTATTTTAAGACGGAGTATTTCTAAGTGGCAGAGGCTGGCCTTGAACTCATTCTGTAGCCCATGCTGTCCTTGTACATGTGATCTTTCTGCCTCTGTCCCTGACTAGCTGGAATTACAAGTCTGTACTAACAGATCTGATAAGATTTCATTTGTTAAAAAATTAGGTTTTGTTGTTTACCAGGTTGTGAGAGGCAATTTTGCACTTGGGAGTGCTCAGTCTCCTAGCCTGGACTCTTAACATTTGGAGACTGACTCACCTCCATCATGGCCCACCCCAGGACAAATCCTGGGTTGTCAACCTTTCACAGCTACTCTTGTAATCTGCAGAGGTGTGATCAAGCCTGCAAATGTCTCATATTTCTAATTTCATGACAGCCAGAGTGACAACAGAAAACCCTGTCTCAAAATCCCCCACCCCATGTAGTAGTAAGGCTGCTATGGGGGCTCAGCAAGGAGATACGGGGGCATTTTCATAGATGGAAGCCCTGTCAGACCTCTACAGAGGAAACCACTGTCCTGGCCAGCGCCATACTTAATTGAAAGTGGAACCTCAAGCATCTGAGCTCAGGTGTATTTGTTCTTCCAGAACTTCTCAGGTGTTCTACTGATACCATGTGCAGATCACAAGCCATCAAACATCCCCACAGAAATCCAACACCTGCAGACAATACAAAACACCAAGGCCTATACATTCCTTTTTCCAACAGTGCACAAAAACAATTATTTTAAGCACAGCTAAAAATAAACTTCTATAACCCTCCCCTGCCAAAAAAAAAAAAAAAACAAAACGAAAAAGAAGAGAGATAGAACTCTGTCTCAACGCAGAAAGCCTTTGTTGTGTGAACTTAATATTATGAGCCTTTATAGAACGTGCCCCTTTACAGTGGCTCATTACAGTTTGCTATGGATTGAAGAGTTTCTTGGGAGGTAAGAGTTTCAGTGCTAAAATCAGTTCATTCCATGGACCCATTGAGGAGCTGGGAACATGACCCACAACCAACACATTCACTTGCTGCAGTCACTCTGCAGAGGTGTAAGTCCTCACTGCTAGTCACCCTGGATTGATGTTATTCTGAGTCCTTAAAGTTACTATGTGGTGGAGTCACTGCGGTAGCTCTTTGATGATGAAATCAGTCCACATCTGTGATGCTGTGAGTCCAAACCCCTATAGTGACCTGGATGAACTGCTCACCGTCTCTCATCCTCTCTACCTGTTCACTAAGGACTACAGGGAGCCACACTTAGTGACTGAACTGAGGTCTGAGATGCTCTGAACACGGGGTTCATCTCAGTGGACGTGGTTGTGAATGTCTTTATTATAGGCTAAGGACTAGAATATTTGGAGGATTAGGGAGAATCTTGTGCTAGGCTCAGGAAGGAGAGGGAAAGATTGGGACATGGAGATATTTCTCTCTATCTGAGCACAGAAGGCTGGCGGGAGAAGGGCAGAGTTGGGCCAGAGATGGCTTTAATTTCCACATGTGGTTGGCAAGTCCAGAATTAGGGTGAGGCCTTATATATAAGATTCATGAGGATATTGGAACAATCTATAATTAAGAAAAATAATCATTTGAATAAACTATTTTTAAAAATAAGAATGAATGCAAAATATCCATGATGAACATGGTGCCGGTGATGTTTAAGATAGGCTGAGATTCTATTCTTCAGAGACGTTCCCTTGCTTTCTTCCAACTCTGGCCTTGTTGGATGCTCTTTCAATTAAAATTTTGATATTTTTCATTGATTCTTTTCTTAATGAAAAACTATTGTTGTAGTTGTTGTATTGTGTGTATTTGTGTGTGTGTGTGTGTGTGTGATGTGTGAGGGTGTGCACGATTCTCTTCCACTTTGAATTGAGTTCTGGGGATCAAACTCAAGTGCCTTCAAGCTGCCCAGCTGTCAGTCCGGCCTCTGTCATGGGTTCCCATGGTTACTGCAACACTCTTCACAGTCGCCGAGTTAGAGACTCAGCCTAGACACTATGGGTGCATCTGGGGAAGCTTGGATACAGACACAGAGTGGAGCACCATTCAGTAGTGGAGAAGGTTCCATTATGACATGTTCACATGTGTGCGGATTATAGGAAACCTGTCATTTTCTAAAATGAATTCACGCTAATGAAAATAAGACATTTGTAACACTAAAAATGAAAAAAGAAAAAAAAAACTCGTTCATTAAAATTCTAGAAGGGTGTGGAAAGGGGTTAAGAGAGGTGGATGGGGGTGAATATGACCACAGCACATCGTATGCATGTGTGAAACTGTCAAAAAAATGACATTAAAAGTGTAGAAATTTTGATTTTAGTATTTTGGCCCCTTTTGAATTTTTTATCTGAAATGTACCTATCACTCTGCAACCCTGGTCCTGGCCCAGACCACACCCATCTTGTATCTATGTCCTGGAAGATGGCTAACAACAGCCTTTCCCCTTCATGTATGACTAATCACATGGTTACTCCTCCCCCAGGCCAAGTCCCCAGCCTGTGATATGCAGGAGACATTGTACCCCAGGGAGGCAGGGTATCCCTTTCTTTTTAGAGCTCCAGAGCCCCAGGTCTTTCCCTCCTCCTGGGTCTGGCACAAGGGGTGCCAAAGGAGAGGGGGCCCCAGATCTGGCACTTCTATTTCAAGGCAGGCGATGGCTTCCTTTGCCAGCCCAAATGAAACCTTTCCTCTCCCGAGTCCCTCGGCCTCTCATTAGCGGTTGTGTTTGTGGGTAATGGCTATAAGGAGAGGCAATAAAAAGTCCAGAATGCACTGGCCGGCCTGCGCTTAACCCTTCTGCAAGGGAGTACGTGCCAGTGCCGGGTGAGGTCTTAATGACACTGTGGACCCAAGGGCCAGAGCGGGCATTTGCTGTGCAGCTGGGTTATTGAATCCCCATTAGTTAAAAATGCCCGGCCATGGGCCAGGAGCCCAAGAAAATAAGTGGTGACAGGTGAGAGAAAAATAGCCTCCCGGAGGCTCTGTGGCCACTTCAAAGGCCGCGGCCCTGCTAGGTAATTGAGGCCTAATGGACACCACGACCGGGAAATGGCTTGGCGACCAACATCCCCTGCACACAGGAAAGCGATGGACAGGGGATTGGAGAAGCCACAGGCTGCACAGCCCAGAGTGGCCCCTGTAATTAGGCCAGATGGAGCCAACACCTCTTCTGTCAGGGTCTGAGCTGATTCCGTTCTGGGAGGGGAGGCGAGAGAGGGATGCCTTGGGACAGAAGCAGGTTACAGGGAGAGAGGGTGTTTTTAGCCACATTTGTTTTACAGTATGGTGACCATTCATTCTGTGGGTGTGCACTCATGGGAGCTCGTTAGGATTGCTGTGAATGTTTACAGGTATCAGTGGTGTGTGCTTGTGCATATGTGTGTTCTGTGTGCAAGTCTCTCTCTCTCTCTCTCTCCTGTTTATCTTTGTCTCTTTCCCGTTTTGGAATTCTACTTCAGGAAGTTACCTCCGCAGCCTGTCTCTATTTATGCTCTTTAAATGACCTTGTCCAGCAGGGTAGGCTTCCTGAAAGTCTAGAGTCCTGGCTTGGGGTGCCAGGTTGGTCTGGCTCTCTTTGTAGCAGCCCCCATAAGAGGGTACAGAATGGAGCCCTCCAACTTGCCAGGGTGGTGGGACCCCAGTACCAGGCTCCTGTCGAGAGGCTGAAGGTCCAGAGACTCAGCCCCCTGCACATGCCCTCAGAAGACCCCCACTTCCACAGATACCCCCACTGTTTCTTACCGCATTTTTCATTAATTTTAACTTAAACTTACCATTGAGAAGAAGAAACATTTGAATGCTACGAGAAAGGGAAACTCAGTGTCATTTGGCATGAAGAGCAGATAATGCTCAAAGGAACCCAAGGCAGAGAGAAGGAGACCTTCCATTTTGCCGGCGGTGGCATTGCCGGATGCCACGAGCTTGAGGTAAGTTTCACTCTACAGTTCAAAGAGAGCTTAGTGAAAGATAAGGGGCTGTGGTCACATACCGTCCCCAAGGACTGCGTTCCTGATGTCACCCAATAAGGAAAGCATAAAGACTCAACGGCACAGTGGGCCCATGTCACCTGCTGGTGCCAGCTCAGGTAACTGCTAAGCCCACAGGTGGTACTGGCGAGCAGTTCTGTGGCTTGGCCTTAAATCGGGCCACATAGGTCTGTTGGACAGCTCACCTGGCCTCCCAAGCTTGTCTTCTTCCTCAGATGCAGGCAAAGCTGAAGTCGGGGAGAGGGTGGATACAGGTGGGCGGAGGAGAGTTGTGTGAAAGGCACTCCGGAGCCCTCAGCTAGCATTCCGTTCTTGGCCTAACATGGAGTTTTGGGTGCAAATAGCTAGAGATTCTCAGTTTTGACCAGGCTTCGGTAGGGCAGAGCTGACCCAGGGGCACTGACACCATCTTCTACCTTGAGCTAACAAAAGTCATGAAATGTTGGAAGCACGTACTGTCGTCTTTTATTACACACACACACTGACTGTCGGGCACAAAGATGCCCCATTTACACGTGTTTCTTATCACGTCTTTCATTCAACCAATTCAATTTTAAATTAAACGTTTGTGTGTTTTTTTTTTTAAGCACATACATTGGTTTGCTATGAGAAAGGGAAAACTCATTGTCATTTATGAGAAAGGCCCAGGGTTTGTGGGAGGAGCCCTCCATCCTTCCTGGGTGGATGAGGCCACGTGCTATGCAGATCCAAGGCGTAGCACCCTAACACAAGCTGGGAACTCTTTTAAGCATTTACACAAGCACACACTCCCTTAATCCTCATATCATCGAGTACCATGATAGTTAAGTACTGCAGGTAGGTATGTACAGTGCTTAAGTACCCGGTAGCCCTGTTTTAAATGTCGGGTTGAATCAATTGTCCAAGTTCATTTATTAAACAGTAGAGTCTGGAATGTGAATCCAGCCAGACTTCAAGCTCATTCTCCATCCCCTCATCCCACCTCTTATTTGATAAAGGTCTCATGTTTCCTATTCTGGCCTCAAACTTGCGATGCAGCTAGTTGAGGATGATTTTGAACTCCTCATTCTCCTGCTTCCACCTCCGTAGTACTAAGTTACAAGCAGGCACTACCACAGCCAGTTTGTATGGTGCTGGGGATCGATCCTAGGCCTTCATGCATGCTAGACATGTGCTCTACCGTCTGTGCTACGCCCCCAGCCCAAGTTCAGAGCCATTGATGCCTGAGCCAGAGGGGCCTCTTCAGATGTATGCGGTCATAGTGTGAGTGATGTGAGAGCGAGTGTGTGTGTGTGTGTGAGCCCTGAGTGTCTGCAGCGCAGGCCACCACCAGACAGCTTAGACCAAGAGGAGTTTACTTTAGAAAACCAAACCCTGCTCATTTCAGTTTGCTCACATGGCAACCACCTCTAATTCCATTGACAAACGCTGCATTTTTTTCAGAGCTGCTGTTGGCAGAGGTGGCCAGAATCTCTCCATTCCACATTCCTCCAAGTCACCAAGAGGATCAGCCTAAGCACTGCCATAATTCAGGATTCAGCACTCAGGTTTCATGAGGCAGCACCAGAGATACCATTGCAACCACTGGACCATGGCACGAGGAGGGGCTGAGGGTGCAACTCAAGCTGCCCCGTGCCCGGTTCCTTCCAGGGATCGACCCATCCCGGAGGTCCGCCTGCATCTCAGACAAGCCTGGTCTCTGTGGTGTGAGTCTCAGGGCTCACCCACAAGCCACTGCTTCTCTGCCAGCTTTGGGGACAGGGAGGGAGGTTTATAAATAACGCTCTCAGCTAGCTATTCACCTCCCTGCTGGATTGGGAATCGCTGTGGCTGGGGACAGGAGCCTGTGTGTGGCTGAATGCTGCCATTGAGAGCAGCCAGGAGGACCTCCATGCCAGGGATGATGAGACACCGTTTCTTAAGCAGGGTGGAGGAGTCAAGGGCCAGGCAAGAGTCTAGCAAAGTAACGGTCCTCTTCACTGGGTTCAAAGTGGCCTCATGAACTCTATGCTGCCCCATCCTTGATTACCAGAACCTTTGCTCCTTTGATCTACTCTTGTTGGAGGGTTTTTTTTTTTTTCAGGGACCATGTCCTTAAGCCTAAACTCCACAAACCTATCCGTCCTTCTTTCCCTTATAAATCTTCTCTGGATCCCTAATGCCATCAACCTAAAGTAAGAGAGAGAGAGAGAGAGAGAAAGAGACAGGATGGGGCGCAAATCATGTTTCTGGGATGCCTACCTGTCTGGTTCCTGTTTTTACTGGGCAGGTGACTTAGAGGCTCAGATGACACCCTTGGGTCTCCTTGACTAAGCATCCTCCCCCAGCAACTGGGAGTGGCGGCTGCAAAGGCTCCTGCTTCCTTCAGACATTACCCTGTGCTGCCGTGCTGGGGAAGACAGTCCTTCCCTCAGAACATGACACACCAGTCCAGCCCTGCCTCAGTTTTGCTCTTCAGGAATTCCGTCCAAGTCTTGGAGAATAAAGAAACCCCAGGAAATCGGGAGGCATAAAATGGGTAAAAGTTTGCTGGTTATATTTTGTCAGTTCGGACGTTAATAGATACTTACCGGTTAGAGTTTCTAGCTGGGGCAAACATGCCAAGATCATTCTCACTGTGCTCACATGCACATGTCACGTACAGGCAAAGATATGTGCACACAGCTATCCCATGCATGCTCCTAGGTCTACTGTGTGATTCATGGGATCCATGGGATCCATGGTGAGTGCCTGGAGCTATGACAGACATCCCAGAACCACACATGTTTTCCTGTACATCCAAGTCTGCTAAAAAAGTATAATTTATAAATTAGACACCATGAGAAAATAACAACAGGACAATTACAACAGCAACTGTAACGAAAGCTGTTTAACACTCGCAGATTGAGGGCCGGTGAGAGGGCTGGGAGGGAAGACCCTGACCGCGCACGCCTGATGACCAAATCCAATCCACACAATCCATGCTGTCCAAGCTGGCCTCTAACTTCCACATGTGCACTGTGCCACACGTGCCTCACAATCACACATATTAGACACATGCGCGCAAATAATAATAAAAATGAAAAGCACAAATTTAAAAATTAGCATGTGACTTATTTATTTCTGGAACATTCCACCTAATGTTTTTGGACTTCAGTTAACTTTGAGCCACTGAAATTTTGTGAAGACTGGAACTTTGACTAAGGGTGGGGTGGGGCGCGCAATGGCTTCAGGTAAATCTTAACACGGGAGTTCAGACTGCATGTTTCTAGTCCTCGTACTCTGCACCCTGTTCGCCCAGGGCCGTATCACATCTGTTTATTGACACGCAGAGTCACATCACCCAGAAGCTCGTGCCCAGAAGCTCGTTCCCGCCCGGTGTCCTGCCTGTCTGAATGATAGTCCTGCGGCCCTGCTTCTTAAATGAAAACACCGCCACAGCTCCACGTGACACTCCCGCACACCCCGCACTTCATCTCACCCACACACGGGGCATCATTCTAACCCTTTGGTAACGCGGTAGCTTATTTCCTTAAAGAGCAACACGGTTGATTAATGCTCTCTCCCTGGGTTTCTCTCTTGTCAAAGAGGAGGAAGAGTTGTCTTGTTTGTGTGTCAGACCCATTAGCTTAAATAAACTGCCGGCCTCCTGGAATGGCAGAATAGAGCAGCTGCTGCAGAAGTAAGTCACACGGTGAGGAGTGGGCCGAAGATTCCATCAAACGCCAGGGGATGGCTTATTAATCTCACTTCGGGAGGCACTCCTGAAGAATCAGTCTCCTTTATTAATGATATTTCACTCAGCTCTGCGAGACATCTTTTATCCAGCCAGAAGGGCAATTATCTATTTAGGCCAGGAAACAATATCCAATCCTGCCGTGGCTCTAGGGCAAGGAGAGGAGCCAAGAGAAGAGAGAACCTCACACAGGGATCCTGCCCCCAGCCTGGTCGCTGCTGGGTCCGTTAGACTGCTATCGGGCTCCTGCTGAGCCAAGTAACCTCTAGCATTGTAAGTGTGTGTGTGTGTGTGTGTGTGTGTGTGTGTATGAACATGTGCATATATGTGTACACGTGTGGTTGGGGCAAAGGGGCTTGGGGACAGACATCCTGACTGTTTGAAGAAGCCCATGTTGATTTATGCACACAACGAACATATGTGAGCACCTCTGTGTTAGGTCTTGGCAATGTTCCTGGGGATGAGCAGTGCATGGCTCCTAACCCTGTCCAGAAGTCATTTCTACACCAAGGTCTCTTCACTAAATCCTTCCAGATTACAGTCAAAGTTCTCACATGGAAGATCATGATAGAAAAAGGAGGTGTTTTCTAGAGTTAAACCACCATTTATCCTTGTCTCCCCTGTGACAGCTATTGTGCAGATACAGCAAATGACAGGAGACCCTAATGTAGCCAGCTTAGTGGGGAAAGTAACCACACCACTGACCTTCAAGTCATATTTGGTATATCTGAGCGCCGAGTGTTTACATCCCACAGTCACTCACCTAACAGGCACGCAGAGAGCACCGGCTGCATATTTGTTCCTGAACCTGCCTCCAGGGAGCAAAGGGAGCTGGGACAGTCTTGTCAGTTGGGAGTTTGTAGCTAATGGGTATGAAAACAAAATAATAAACCCTCTAAGGTGCTAAAGGACACACACAGTGGCACCCACAAAGTGCACATGTGTGTTGGGAGGGGCACCGTGCTCATGGACATAGCAGATGGATATGAATCCGTTTTCTCCATCCTGTGACCAAACATCAGAGAGAAGCGACTTAAGGGAGGGAGGGCTTATTTCAGCTCACAGTTCAAGGGGATCGACGTCTGTCTTGGTGAAGAAGGCATAAGGCAGGGGCGTGAAGCAGCTGGTCACAGCGTGTCTCATCAGGAAATAGAGAGGATAAATGGTGATGCTCAGCTTGCCTTTTTTTGTTTTTTGTATTCAATTTTTTCAGTCTAGGACCCCAGCCCACGGGATGGTACCACCCGCAACCAGAGTGGGTCTTCTCTGCTCAGACAAACCTGTCTAGAAATACTTCCTTGAATACCTCAGAGGTGTTTTCCATGGTGATCCCAAACCCAGCTGAACTGACAAGATAAAAAGCCACAGGTGGTAGAGAGCTGGATGTGGAAGGTGTCCACGTGAGTTTGATATTAGGCTCGTTGACCTCCCACCCCGTTTAGTCACTGACTGTCATTGGAACTCGGCATGGGGTCAGTGTTCTGGGGATTAGCATCCTGATCCATAAGGTGGAACGTCACATCGTAAGAGTGACTTCTCTTGTGACATTGTATGGGTTCGTGTATGCAAAAATGGTTCTCAGTAAAAAGAAGGTTCTGTGATAGCCTATGATAGCCCAGTAACTGTCCTGAGAGGTTAGTGCACAGAAGAGCCATTCCTGCTGTGTGCCTGGAAGGGGTCTGAGCCCTTGCGACATCCCACCTGTAAGCTAAGTGCTTTGCTTATGCTGTCTCTGGAGAAGCCCAAGCCTGAAATTCTGTGGACAGAAAGGAGCGCTTCTGGATGGAGCTCCCTGTGAACCATACAGATGGAATGGATGGTTTGTCTCCCATACAAGGCTTGGGAGAGTAGGGTCAGGTCCATCAAGTCCTCGGTCTACTGAGGATGGCACTGCAGCGTCGCCTGTGTCTGTACGTCGGTATCCCCTCATGTTTGGTCCGAGAAGCCTAGGTCCAGCCCCTTCTCTGGGATGGGCCTGATTCCCCTCACCGACCTCTCTTGCCCTTGGATGAGCATGACATGCCTCTCCTACTTGTCATTCTGACTTCCTGGGGGCAGCTCTTCCCATGGGTCCTGCTGGTCCCCAGTTCTGCCTTGTGGGGCTGGTGTGGGTTGGGGCACCTTGGAGACTGAGGAGGGAGAGGCCAGTAGTAGAGGGCTGGGCACAGCACTGCACGTCTAAGGTTCCCAAGGAGGAGCACAGGAAGCCGTTTTCCTGCTAAGCTGGGTTGAGACACCCTTACCCTATGGTCCTGCCCAAACTGGCTGGTGGAAGGCCTGCCCGCCAGGCCACACTCTATGCCCTGCTTCCCGCCCATCTCCTATGCTGGGTGTACCCTTCCTGTCTCCCTAGGCTAGTGGAGCTCCCTACAGGTGACCTTTCCTGTGACAGGTGGGAGGAGGCAGGTTAGCCGTGGGCCTGGCAGGAGGTCTTCACTCTGGGTGCACAGTGCCCAGCCTGCCCCCGTGGGTAGCAGAGGCCGGAAGCCCAGCCCCTCTTTGTCAGCACTTTGCTGCCCCCCAGCCCTCCCCACCCCAGTAATTAAAGAGGTCTCTGGAAGAAGAGCCGGTACAGTATGTCATAAAATCTCTCTGAACTACCTATATTTACCCCTGAAAGTGAATTCTTTATAAGACCCAGGATATCAAAGCGGTCGGGGATCAAAGTCGTTTTAATAAGCTAGGCGAGTGTGCTTGCCCATCCTGGCTTCCTTTCCCTGCCCTCCGAAGGCACGTAGGACACCCCTTGGGCCAGATTGTCACTCTGATTGCTGATTGTGCAGACCTTTAGGGGATCAGAATGGTCCACTCCTCCCATTCCAGGTCCCACCCACCCTTCCTTTCGCAGACCCTCGACACTGCACTGGGGGCTCCTGTGCCCTGAAGGCCCATCCGGAACCAGTCACTGTATGCTGGGAAAGACCTCAGCCAGGGATGGCAAACTTGCCCACCGCTGAACTCAGAGCTGAGAGGTGCAGCATTAAACACTGGAACAAAGCCAGTTAAAATGGTTCCCTTGGGGTTGGTTACTGGAAAAGGGCAGCTTTGATTTGGGTGTCAGTTACAGGGTTGTGTTCAGAAGAGAAAATTCCTGAGCTGGATCATTAAGATGTGTGCACATTTTTTTTTTCCTTTTGCAAGTGTGTTCTATTTCAAGAAAGGCTTTAAAAGTGCCAGCACTCCCCATAGGACTCAGCCTGTCTGGGTTTTCCACAAAGCCAGGCTACCTTGGGTCATTTTTCCCTGTGATGTGGCTAGCATCCACCCGGAATGAGGCCTGGCTGTACATGGTGAGTGAGGGGCTCCAGTCCATTCAAGGCCCCCCAAAGATGGTTGCCTCACACCTTGACCTCCTGCCTACTTTTATGGAACTTTTGGCCTGAGATAATGGTCTAGTGTAATGCTCTAATTTTACTGCTGGGGAAACTGAGGCCTAAAGAGAGTAAGACTAGACTAGTATATTGAGACTAGATCCAATTTTTTCCCTGTAGGTTTAGACTTGTTTTGTTATATACAAGGGCTGTCAGACTACTTAGCCAATGAGTCAACTTGCTACTTGCTTTTTTAAACAGTTTTATTGAAACAGTCCCATCCATTTATGTGCTGTCTTTGATTGCTTTGGGGACAATAGTGGAACACTTGAATGTTGACCTAGAGACTGTTCATGACCCGATTTTCAGTAAATGTTGGCTGGCCTTTGTTTTTGGTGATATTTCCTGTATCATACTCTGACAGCCAGTGATACACAGGGTAGGCCAGCATCCTGTCCAAAGCCTGATTCACAGTTCAACTCAGAACCCCAGGCCCCGCTGCACTCCCTCGCAGGGCCTACACAATAGTGCAGTTCAGGCTCCAGAAATATAGGGGAGCTGAGGGACACTGCTGCCCTAGGAGAGTTTCCTATCCTCTCGGGACCTCTGTATAACACACCAGCCACACCCAGGTCAGGACAGAGAAAATACAGACCTGTCACGTGACTCCAAATGCTTTGGAGTTGTAAGGGGTAAGGTGTGAGGCAGTAGCTCACCACTATTCTCTGATATCACTGAACACTTTCAACACTGGGATCTCACTTAGCAGGCTTAGTGAACTATCCCATGGCATACATGACACCTGGGGTGAAGCGTGCCTTGCAATAGGAGTCCTGCTTTGAGGTGCCTCGGGTTGTAATTATCACCTGCTCATGTTATAGAAGAGGAGGTTTTTGGGGTGTGAGAGGCTCCAGGGTCCACAGTGCTGTGTAAGCATCTTCCTCGGGGTTTCTTCTGCCCCTTTCTGTAGCTATAACGGTAGAGGCTCCATGTGGACACAGAGCATTCTTACTAATAAGTTAGTTAGCCTGCACAAGGTCACATAGCTAGAATATGCTAGACTTGAACTTGGTTCTTTTGTGTGAACCAGTAGACACCACTGTCGCCCTAGAGGTCAATGATAGGTAGCATGGTAGGGAAGGCCAGGGATGAGGGGGAGGAAACTCTGAACCCCAATCTCGGCAGCTGGCTCTGTCCCCAGAGACTCCTGGAGAACTCTTGGGATCTACTGGCTGTCTCTATTAAGCCACTTTGCATCTAGTGGACCACTGAAGAAGAAAAGTGGCCCCTCATGAGGTAGAACTCCACCCAAAGTCACAGTTCAGGAGCCGAGCCTGGCTAGAGTCAACTCAACTTGCTGTCCTCAGAGGTTCCAGGGATACTGGGGACCCTGGGATGCCCAAAGACTTGAGCTTCTACAATGGTCACAATTGGTCAGACAGTGGGGCTTGTGCTGACCAGAGACCAGGCAGAAACCCGGCCAGGTTCTTCTCTCCTACTCCCAGAGCCTGTGCTCCTAGGAGATTCTAGGAGAGCCCTGCTGCCAGTACCAGCCCTTGGGCAAGAATCCTGTGCACCAGAAGCCTGGTTCAAAGGTTCTGCTCAGGGATACACACCCTAGTGCTGCTCCTCTTATGCAGACTGCACCCGCTGTGAGGGAGGTCCTCTCTCCCAGGGTCCCATTAGTCTTTCTAGTCTCCTTCCTTTCCATCCTGGAGCTTACAGGGGCCAGGAACAAGTCTGGCCATCAGTACCAGCCCAGGGCCTGGTTTCAGAGCAAGGAAAGAGGTGCTGAGTCAGCATGGGCTGCTCTTCCTTCTCAGCCTCCAGCCAGCTTGGCTTCAGTGAAGGGAGGAGAAGCTATGTGCAGTGGGGTAGGCAGGGGCCACCTGGAGAGGTTCCTCTGCTTGTTGTGAGAGTTCCCAAATCATCTCACCCCTCACTCAGTTCTTTGTGTCTCCATGCAAATGTGCAGAGAAGGAACTCACAATGTCTCTTTTACAGGAACTAAGAAGCTGATGGCCAGAGAGGTTAAGTACATTTTCCAAGTCTCACAGCTAAAAAGTGGTGGGGCTAGGATCTAGGTCCAGAACATTTTGGGGTCATAGGTCTGTACTTGAACACATACAGGCCTGCCCATCAGATCACCCCCCCAAGCTCAAGAACATGGCGACTCCTTCAGGGCTAAGACTGGGATGGAGCAAGGTTAAAGGAATCAGTGGGTTCCATGGGCTGCCCCTGAGCTTGCATGAGCTCACATGGAAGGTTTCATGGCATTTGTGTCCTGAGTAACTGTGATGGGCTCGCACATCTCCTTGGTGAGGAAATGGAGGCTCCTGAGCAGGATGGAAGACTGGGGAGTCTGGAGAGTGAGGGTAGTAGAGGGGCCAGAGGCAGGGGTGAGGGAGCAGGGACTGTGCTGCCAGGAAGCAGTGCAGAATCAGCAGTGACCAAGAGGCAAAGCCAGGAAGCTGGCCAACAGTGAGGGAAGGAGACTGGGAAGGGCTCCCGTGGCCATACGCACGAGCCTTCATCTAGAAGCTTGCCTTGTTAACTTCCGTTTCCTGTGAGGCAGGTTGGCCCTGTCACCTCAGTCTCTTCTGGAAAAATCCCAGCTCTGGCTCAGAGACTGGCCCAGTTGATGGGGCTCCTTCTTGAAAGTGCTCATCCAGGTTCCCTAGCAACCAGTGAAGCTGGCACTCGGAGAGCCCCTCGCCCCCCAAGAAGGCAGGAGTTCATATGTGTGACACCTTCTCTTCCTGGATCCCCAGGGAGGGTCAAGGTCAGCTGGAGGTCATTGTGCCATTTAACAGATGGGCCAATCAAGGCCTCTAGAGGCATCAGGCTGCTCTTGGGCTGGAAGGAGCAGCTGGAGCCTGATACTGTGTCTGTGCCAGCTAGCTGGGTCCCTCCTTCCCTGGCAGAAGGTGGGAAGTACTTCCTCATGCCTGTGCCGTGAATCTCATTTGAATCCCTCTACATCAAAGTGTGAGGTTTTCCCGGGAAGGCTTAAAAAAAAAAATTACTTTCGAGTTTTCAAAAGAAAATGTTGTGCTGACTTAGACATCAGAGCACACTTAAAACTTGGGGGATTGTACTATTAACATTTAAAAAAAAAACAAACCTTTTTACTGCTCCCCTCCAAATTCTCCCCAACTCTGGTCCTAGGGACAGAAATCAGGTCCTCTGGTCTTCTGCCTGGTGAGGCAGGTATTCCTCCCAGGAGTGCCCTATGCTCCCCACCCCCACTGGTCAATAGTTCAGGCTCTGTGACCCAGGGAGGAACATTGACTGTCTCAGAGCATGGGACATCAAGGTCACCCTTCTTTTTTGGTTTCAAGGAACCTTCTGCAGGTTGGTAAGGTCATGAAAGTTGGAGTCAGTGAACCATAATTTCAGGCTTCAGTGCCACCGTGGGATGGGTAACTGGGCTGCCATGTTAGTTCACCCCTCCTCAGGGAAATGGCTTTGCAGTATCAAACCCCTCAAAGGAACAATGCAAAAAATGATAAATTGGGCTTTTGTGTGCGTGTCTTGTTTTAAACCAATATGATCTCAATTCTTTTGTGGGCTTTGAAAGTTCATGCGGGAATTCCCCCCTCGCTGTAAATACCTAGCGTCCGGGCCTTATGGCATGTGATCTGTAATAAACTTCAAAAGGACACCTTTGACATTTTAGATAACTTGCAAATGATGATGCGAGCGATCTTTTGCCACTACAAAGAAAGAACAAAAGAACCGACATGAAAGAGAAATCAATAAACATATGGCAATTAATAAAACATTTTCTATGAATACCCTACAAAGAGTTTTACAACGGTATAAAAACCCAACAGTTGTTTCAATGTGGATTTAAGGAGTCTCAGCTGGCATATTAAGACATCTGCACTGGGCAGCACACGGGAAGACACAGAAGAACTGCGGCCATGGCTGGGCTTGTAAATCCATCAGATGAGAGGGTGCCATCAGCAGAGGGATGGCCAGGAAAGGGGCTGAGGGATGGGTGCTCTCGTTCTATCTGCAGGAACTAAAAGTGAGAGGCAAAGGGGAGAGAGGGCTGTCAGCTGCTGGGAGCCCCTTGTGGACTAGCCATTTGGAAGTGGGGCAGAACCAGAGCTCTGTGCTCACAGCTGGGTTCTGCAGCCCACCTGGGAACTTGAGCTTCTCAAAGGAGTTGGACTGGAGCCAAGAGGACAGGGTTCCTTAACAGAAGGATTGAGTGACCCACGGTATGCATGCCAATTCCCAGAACCCAGTGGGACTGCTGGCTTCTGAAGTGCTTCTTCCTTCTCTAGGGCTGAGTTTGATTACCCCCCTCCTACCAGCCCACTAAGGGGCTGCTTTTACTTCTGTGCAATGTGGTCTAACCATGCTTCCTCCACGCTTGTGCAGAGCTCAAAGGCGCACGCTCCCAGGAAGAGGTGGGGAGTAGAGGCCTACTCTCAGCCTGCATAGACTGGGCCTTGCAGTCTCTCTGCCGGCACCCCTCCCCAATCCTCCTTCTCTCGGTGGGCTTTATGGCTTCCACTGTGGTGAGACTAACCAGGGGCTTCTGGCCTTTGTGCATCTGGGGACTTCTGCTGTCTTCTGTAGACTGGAGCCAGGTGGAGACTCTTAGAGGCTGCAGCTTGTGGATCTGGCTGCAGTACATCTCCCAGAGTTGTAAGGCTTTGGCTGGTAGGTGGCACTCCTTGGGAGAACCCCAGAGGATGTTCAACTGAAGCCCTATGGCAGTGTGACATGCAAGAAGAATCAGCAGAGGCAGGACAGAAGGGGGCAGAAAGCAAGCGGATCTAAAGAGACATACCCTGCTCTGCGGCATGTTCTCAGGTATACTACTAGGGGGGTTCAAAGGTAGACATGCACTCTCTCTCTCTCTTTCTCTCATGTGTGTGTATGTGTGTGTGTGTGTGTGTGTGTGCGCGCGCGCGAGTGTGCGCGCACACACACATGACTTTATACTATGCAGTGGGAGATGGCCATGTGGAATAAAAAGACAGAAATGTTTGACCCCTGGGTCTTGAATGACCTTGGTTAATTAACACCCTGGGTACTTAGTCTCCCTCTCTGTGTCATGTGACCATAGCCCACGGCTTGAGAGACCTCAAAGTCCATCAACCACAGGTGTCCTTAGCTTAATGGCAGGCAGTTGGTGGCCCAGCCCCTTTGGAGGGGAAGGTGGGCTGTCGGATCTGACTTCTCATGTGTCTGTTCTTTTCTTTTCCTGCCCTCCACCCACAAGATTCTACTCAGTCTCTACAGCCTAGATTCTCCAAGTCCCAGGCGATAGAGACCATCTGCCTCCATCTGCCCGCGCCTCTCAAGTGGTTGTAGTGCGTGACAGTTGGCTGGTTTGGGCTTGTATACCGCTAAGTTGGAGACCTTGTCCCTCTCTCAGGCAGATTGCCCCATCTTGGTCTTGGCAGTAAGGACAGAAGGTGCTTCCTGACCCTAGGTGGAAACCGTTCTCTGGGCTCAGTCTCAACTGCAACTCAAAATTAGCGCCTCTGGGCAGGGGTCCAGGCCTGGGATATTTCTTGGTTGTGCTGGGGATGGAACCCAATGTCTTACACCTGGTAGGCAAGTGCTCTACCACTGAGCTCCAGGCTCAGCTCTGGGCAGGATGCTAAAGCATCCCAGCATGCGCAGCGTGCAGGCAAACTCAACTGTTGGCTGCTGTGAGACACCTCAAGGACTGTTGGGCAGTTTGCTTCTTGGGCAGACAGGAGATCTCTCTGCGAGGATGCTTTGTTCTTGAGGACAACAGCAAGCCTAGTGCAAAGAGGCCTTACCACAAGGCTTTGCACTGCTGCCCACTGCTCCCAGCTACCTTGTCACTAGGATGCTTGTGGGACTACACAACCCAATGCCCTCCACCTACCAACCATAGTCATATGGAATGGGGTCCCATGAAATGACATTTTTATTGACCCCCTCCATTTTCCCCGAGGGTTCTTTGTGCAGTTCTGTCAGACCAATGGTAATAATTTTGATGTCAGGAAATTCTGGTCTGTCTTGAACTCACATACTTAATTACATGGCTTATCACTTAATATCTCCATACCAAGTCTCTTCATCTATAAAATGGGAGTGGTCAGTTTTACTAGAACAGTAGTTCTCAAAACCTGAGGGTCATGACCCCATGTGGGGGTGTCAAATAACCCATTCACAGGGGTGGCCTAAGACCATCTGAATATCTGATATTTATGTTATGACTCATACCAGTAGCAAAATCACAGTTATGAAGTAGTAATGAAAATAATTTTATGGTTGGGGGGGTCACCACAACATGAGGAACTGTATAAAGGGTCGCAGCATCAAGAAGGTGGAGAACCAGTGTACTAGAAGGAAAAATATCTGCATGAAAGAAGCCAAGGAGTACAAAGTACACAGCTGGGTGATGTGATGCATAGCTGCAACACAGCACTCAGGAGTGAGGTGGGGCAGGAGTATCATGCGTTCGAGACCAGCCTGAGCTACATGGTGAGACCTTGTCGCACGCATTTTTTCCTTTTCCTTCTTCCCTCCCTCCTTTTCCCCCCTCTTCCTCCTTCTCCCTCGACCCTCCCAACAAAGGAAGGGACCAGCGCTGGGAAGACCCACCTGTCTACACAGACTCTGCTTCACTGTGCTGCGCTCCTAAGCCAGCTCTCTCCCACACAGGAGAGAACCAGAACCCTGGAAGGGAGGTTCAAGTTCATCCCATACCTGTGACCACCTAGGACTCAGCTGTAGGGGTCATGGGAAGCCCCTCCCTTTGTGCTTTGTGAAGAACCCAGGGGACCCCCCCCCCACACACACACTAACTGCCACACTGAGGTTGAAATGACGCACTTCCCCACAGATCGGCATGCGTCTTTCTAATGGTCCCACGTCAGCCATCACTTTTTAATCGCTGGAATCCCCACCCCCACCCAAGGCACACCTTCCCGTGTTTTACCTTTCTTCAGCAGTCAGCAAGCTTTGGTTGCCAGCCTCCTTTCCAGATGAGAGCACATGCCAAAAATCCCAGAGCAGCTTCTCTACAGTCCCACACAGAGTAGGGGTTCAGTTGGGTCCAACCACTCTGCCTACGTTAATAGGCAGAGTTCTAACAGACCTCAGATTCCCAAACCATTGGTCTGCATGGCCTTCTCAGATCCCTCTCCAGAAAAAGGTGGAGCTTTCATTCTTAGGGTAGCTTCTGATTGGGTCACTCTGAGTTTACCCATGGGAGAGTATCCTGACCTGGACTGGTCTAATCAAGTGATGAGAGAGGTCTTCGAGGCGTTTCTTCAGTACCGATGGTGAAAGTTACCATGTGTCCTTCAGTGTTAAGGGACTGTAGTTTGACAGCACTGCACAAGATTGGAAAAGGACACAGGATCAAATGAGGCCCAGTGCTAGCCAACCAACCAGTCCACAGAGACCCTAGGCTCAAAGGGAGTACCCGTATCCTCTTTCTAACCTGTGGGCTCGAGGGAATCGTGAGAGTATCCATCTGTGAGGGTTCAAGCATCTCAGTTGTGTGACTTGGTACACACTGCACCCAAAGAGCATAGACTCTCCAAGTACAGCCAGGGCTTACCATTTCCAGACTCTCTCCATGGCTCAACCCATCAAACAGGATCCTGAGCTTCAGAAGACCACAGAAAGCAGACTCTAGGACAGGGCTAACTAAGGTGACTTCTTACCTCTGCTGTAATGTCTTGGTTAGATTTCAGGAAATTAATTTCCCATATAAAATTCAATTTAAAGTAAATTAATAGGAAGAGATGCTCCGCCTCCCGCCCGCGTCCAAAGGGAGAGCATTTGCCCCCGCTTCAGCGTGTGAATTAAAGATCAAGGATGTGGCCTGTCATTAGTGTTACCAGGAGTGGGGCTTTTGTAAATTTCATAGGCTTTAAGATCCTCCTCCACTTAATAAGTTTACTTTTTCCAGGGTGTCTTGATTCTGCACAGCCCCTGCTTTGGGACAAGACTCTCAGCTAATTGGCAGCTGCTCCGCCCCTGGGCACTGCTTTTAGAGAGGAAAAGTGCAGAAAAGGAGTCGATTGCTACCATTTATGAGCTGCCCTGGGTGTCCAGCTGCCCCTGGGGAGCAAAGGTGTCTGGGAATTGGAAGGGCAGAGAGGGCTCTGCTGCAGCCAAGACTCCTGGGTCATCATGCTCAGCAAGTCCCAGGGCCTCCAAAGGGAAGCAAGGCAAACACATGTGGGACAGGCAACCAGGAGCAGGAGGGGCCGGCTCCTCTTCACCTTGAACCTCCCTGCCTAGTCCCTGCCTAGATACACCTCCAGGGAAGGTGCCTAGCTGTGAGCACATGCTCAGACCATAGTTTGCTGAGGTGTCAATGCCAGATAACTGTCTCCACATGCACAGAGAGACTTATTGCTAAAATACCCCCACTGCAAACACACACATATGATTGCACACGCAGACTGCTAGGTCCCAAAAGGGCACGTCCCCGGTGCTCCAGCAGGGATCCGTGCACTCCAAGGACGCCCTCTTTGGCCTGCTGACTTCCCTGTCTCATTTTCCCACTGACTTCTTGGGTTCCTTCCCCGGCAAATCACTTGCCTCCATCTTGTCTCAGCCAGACTTGGGGAAAGCCAGACTAAGCCCTCTGTTCCCATGCTCATGCCTGGGGCAGACATCGTGACTCAATCCCACTCTTGATACTGGGGCTCAGGATGCAGACTTTCTCAGTAACAGTGCTCTGGGAAGCCATGCTGAGTCATCCCCCTGAAACAAGAACCTTAACTCCCCAGATCCCACAGTCTGAGTCTGCCTTCTTCTCCTGGGGTCAGCAGTACCCACCCAGACTCAGTGCCTTGAAAGCTTCAGCCCAGCAGAAAGGCTTATCCCCATACTGTCAAGTGTGACCGTGCACTACATGTACCTACGGTAGCTGGTAGATATTAGCATTTACTCTGTATCAGCCACTGACCTAGGCAGAAAACACAGAAAACTACACCTACATCTGGTAGCATACTGGTAGATCTCTTCCTCACCAGTTCACGTTGGAAAAGTGGGGCACAGAGAACTCAAGACACTCGTCCAAAATCTCACAATGTGTGGTGCCAGAGCTCAGCTGACACTGAACAATGCCACCTCCTGCAGAAGGCTATTTATTGAGTGACGGAGCCATGAGACACTTCTTAAAGCATGGGATAACACACACAGCCTCCTAAAGTGGTACACAGCCTACAGGGTCTGGACCATATTATCCACCTATCCCTTTGACTGGGTCAGGAACTTTATAGAGGTCAGAGCTTTAACCAATGGTCTGTTGTGCAGCCAGCCAGAGAAACGGGGTGTCAGTCCCCCAGGCCCTGCCATTTTATTTTTGATTAGCATTTGAAGCCTGAGGCCCAGTAATCACACCAGTCTCAGATTCCCGAAATGACTGGCTGGTTGACCACACGAGACACGTATGTTCACCACTCATGGAAGGCCTTCTTCAGAGAAGAAGTCACTCGGTTCCTCATTGCTTTATCTGCAAGAGGAGAGAGAGAATGTTTCTTTACCTCAGACCTCTTCAGCTATCTCCAAAGGCTGTCAGTGGGGATATCCATGACCAGAAAAGAGAGACGGAGACATGTAATAGCTTGCTGAAGTTTGTGCTAATTAAACACATGTCACCTGCAATGTATAGCTGTCTCCTGCAGGGCTGTGGACCGGGCATCAGGCCTGGAACCCCTGTAACCAGAGGCTGGGTCAGGAAGAATGGGAACTGGGCTGACGATGGACCCACAGCCACAGCAGCCAGTGTTGACCTGGCTGGCCCTAACCCTCACCATACCAGCTCCTCCCTGTGCTCTGACAGGAGTCAGGTTCTCCTGGGAGCTGCCTGGGTTGGACCTGCCCCTCCATGTCGTGACTTTGACTAAGTCACTCGACCTCTCTAAGCTCCCGCTTCTCAGGTTGAGGATAGACGACTACTTTAGCGTGGGAATTCAGTGAGCCTGGAACATCTCCCACTCAGCAACGGCCTCTGTGGCTCTCACCCCGCTTCATCTTCACAGGGCTTCTGGGAAGGTTTTGATTATCCCCAGTTTAGAGAAGCAAAAGCTGAGGTACATTTAGGTATCTGGGCTTAAGCACTAGGCCTTCCCAAGTTCCAAGGATGCGGGAGTCTTTCTCCTTTTAAGGAGTCCAAGGGCATTCTGAAGATGGAGGGAGTAGACAGAGCCCCTGAGCTTCAACTCTTTCCTTTTCTGGTCCTTGAAGGCATTGGTGCTAGAGGCTGGTCAAGGAGCTGAGGCATCGACTCAGGACCAGATAATAGTTCTGAGTCATTCCTGCGCAGTTTGGCTATGCTGGAATCGTGTCAGCAACTCCCTTTGTTCTGTGGACCTGGATGGACACCCAGGTCAAGGTTAATACATACAGTCCCTCTAGCACATGGAGCCCCTCCTCTCCTGCCTCCTCCCCACTGTCCTTCTCTCCAGGGTCTCACCATATACATTAGCTTGGCCTCTAACTTGTGATCCTACTGCCTCAGCCTCTCCAGTGCTATGAGTTCCATCACACCTCACTATATTGGAGACGGATTTCGGACCTTATTTCCCCTGGGACAGGGACCTTTTTGGCAGTACACAAATTGTACAACTGTACTCGGGGAGCTCACAGATGCTTGCTATTTCACTCCCAGTTGCCTCTTCCTTGAGCTTCACAGGGCTTACCCTGTGAGCAGGGCATTCCTGAAGTATCTGTAAAGAGCGGTTATCTTAGTAGGTACAAGTTGTATGGCAATTTCATTTAAACTGAGACATTCCATCCTGGAGGGAGGCTTAAAGAGATGCAGGAAGTAAACACTGCACAAGTTTTAGGAAGTTCCTGAAACTTTCAAGATTCACAAAGGCCCTCCCTGCCCAAGTTATATAAACAGCAAAGGTGGCTTGGGAGAGGAGACATTCTGGTATGTCAAGCTGCCTCCAAGCTGTGCTGATAGCTCGAGGCTGCTGCTCTCCTGAGTCGACACCCAGGCTGGGGTGGGATTTTCAGAGAAATAGTTGTCCATGGTTCTGTAACTAATCCCAATAAACTCATTGGTTTGCCAAGTTGAACTCTGGTAGTATCCTTTCTCTGGCCTGTGCCCTATCTGGGTGCCGTTGCTGGGTAAGTTTGTTCCTAACATTCCAGGAAGTCACACACCATTGCAGACAGACCTAACCCTACATCATGAGGAGCTTTGTGAAAATGAGATGTGGCACAGACAGGAAGTGACGAAGGGAGATGCTTCCACGTTCTGTAGGTCTACATCTGTGGCCTGGCTCTGAGACTTATGAAGGAGGTCCTTGTCAGACTCTGAAGGGGCTGGCGTTGCTGTTTTCCTTCTTCAAGGACTAGGCCAATCATACTGTGAGATTATCACTTCCCAAGTCCATTCGATGTTGGAGCCTTTGGGACCAGAGCAGGAGCTACCAACGAGGCGGAGAGGGCAGGAACTCTGGCCATTTAACGCAGCATTCAGCTGCTCCACAGGCTGCTTTTGTAGACTGATGGTTAACAGTGACTGTCAACTTGACAGGATCTAGAATAACCCCTGGAGACAGCCTCTGGGTATGTATGTGAGGGAGTTTCTACTTTGGGTTAATTGAGGTGGGAGGACCCAATCTAACTGGAGGTGGTATTGTTCTCTGGGTGGGGTCCTGGACCACACAAAGAGAAAGGGAGCTAAGCAGCTACGGTCACCTCTTGGTTCAAGTGTCTGCTGCCATGCCTGCCCCACAGTGGACCAATCAGCCTTTCTTCCTGAAGCTGCTCCTGGCTGGTCTTCTGTCACAGCCAAGATAAGAAATGTATCTTGTTATACACTCCTCTGGGCTCTTCCTGGAGGTGGGCACTTCCTCTGACCAGTGACAAATCTGAGAGTCAGAGTCTGCAATCTTTCACAAAATGTGTGAGACCCGGAGCCCTGTCTGCTTCCAGAACTATGGCTCTGGCTCTAAGAAGCAGAGTCCACCTCCCAGCCCCAGGGTGCTGTCTGCGAGCCCCGCAGAGACTCATCTGGGGGAAACTGAGTCAGGAAGACCAGTGTGGACTTCACTGCCCCTGCAGTGAGCATGCTCACCACCTCTTGTGACAGATACAATTAGCCAGGAACATTTTATTTCTAAGGAGAGAAGTGCACCTGCTTTTATTTCTACAAACAGCTCTGAGTTGGGCAAACAATTGTTTTGATCCTTGGTAGAAGCTGAAAATGCATGGCAGATATTCTCCACTGCTGGCTGCCATCAGGGTACCCTGCTGAAGGTAAAGTGTGTGTCCCTTAGCTGTGTGTCCACCCCTGCTGACAGACTCATGTGGAAGCTGCATCTCAGTGATGCCCCTTGGGCAGCAGATGGAACCCGGTGTGTAGTTTTCACAGTTCTTGTAGAACAGTCCTCCTGGTCTCCCTCAGAACCACCTACTCCACTGCAGAGCCTCCCAATGCTTGCATTCCCTGACTCACAGAGCTCCTCCATTCTGCCAGCACCAGCCCACTGGAGGTCCTTGTGAGGAGCTCTGAGGCCTGGGCCTAGAGGCTCTAGTTCTGAGACTGAGTTTTAATAATTCTAGTCCTCTCTTTTGTTTATTCCCATGCACATGTATGCATAATCACCCAAACATACATATGCATACCCACGGTGTTCAAATTTCACAGCCATGGATACATGTGTACATATGCCTGACTGTGCACATATGTATGTATAACCATATCTATTCACATACACACCCACATTTGGACAATTATGGCCTGTATGTGTCTGTTGCACATACTGCTCGCACATACACATGCTCTGTATGTGGGTATAATCACACCACCTGTATGCAAATGTGTACTCTGAGTGTGTGCACAGGCATTTCTGCAGATAAAAGTACGTTTGCTATCCACACGCATACCGTATACGAGCTCACAGGCAAACGAATGTGTGACCACACCCACACCCACACCCACACCCTGGCCATGCATGAACAAATGCTCTTTATGGTAATGTACAGGAGACTGTGGGAGTCACCAAGTGTATTCATCTGTATCCTGGCACACACATTTGCCATGGACATATGGGTAGACACAGCCCATGTGCAACACACGCAAACTTATTGATAACAGAGTTCACGGGTACGAGGACACTATCGTCACAAAAAAAAAAAGTAACCGATGTGCTTGTGTAACCGACAGGCACTCCCCGCAAGCAGGCTCAAACGCCTAGGCGAGTTACTCACAGGCTCACGCACTTCACCACCTTAGGGCACCGGAGACGCGCCCTGGCACGCGCACACTCATCCCCTCTCCCCATCCCCGCGGTCTGGCTGTAATTGCTCCCAGCCCGGGACTGTGCAAAGCGCGCCGCGGGAGCGCACGGCCCCGATCCCGCAGCGCTCTGCGCGCCCCCAGCACCGCCGCCGCCGCCGCCGCCGCCCGGCCCGGCCCGCGGCCATCAAAAGGCCGCTTTGGGCGCGGGCACCTGCTCGCCGGCCGCCTCCGCGTTTTATCTGGCGCGGTGAATAATTGATGCGCCGTTGCTTTGCAGTCAAACGCGCGGGCTGCCCGCGCCGCCGCCGCCCGCCGGCCGCTGTGATTTATTATTTACCAGCGCGCGGCCGCCGTGTAAGGTGAGCACTGTGGCTGCTCGCAGAACTGTTACAATCTGGCCTCGTTAGTGGCCTTTCTTGCTGCCTCTCCAAACGGCGGCCCCGCTGATTGATTTTCCCGCCGAAGCCGTGCCATGAAATCCCAGCGCTGCTGCTCTCAAAGCGGCTGCGGAAAAAGCCAGGCTTGGCCCTTCTTCCCGCAACAAGAGCCTGCGTTCGCGCGCGCGGCTTTCATGGCGTCCCGGGCTCCGCCGCCAGCCCCATTAGCGCGGCGCCCGGCTCCCGCCGCTCCTGCGGGCGACGCCAGGCTGCGCGCCATGGTCGCCGGGGACCGCGCCGGGCCTTTCAAGCCCGCGGCGAGGCGCAGCCGTCCCGCGACCACAAAGTTTCCCTGCCTTGGAAGTTTTCAAACGCGCTAGGCTGATCCGAGGCGGGGACCCGGTGGCTCTTCCCGGGAACTCTCCCACTGGCAAGGAAGAGGGTCCCTCAGGACTACCAGCCCAGGGAAGGAAGGCATTTGGGGAGTGCCCAGTGTGTGCCAGGCATCTGCCTGGTGTTTGGTCTCTAAAAAACCCTACACCCGACTCGTGAACAAGGACAGGCCACAGAACTAGCAAGAGGAATCTAGGGTGAGCCCAGGCTGGCCAGTCCTAAGCCACCCACTAACTGTTCTGGGTACTGCTAAGGCTGAAGTCGCTGTGTGAGCTAGGGTGACTTGAGCATCGCAGGTCCTCTGTGTGGGCATCCGGGTCTTAGGACTCCCACTGGGGGTGGCAGTCACTTTCCCTGGATGCTGTTAAACTTGAAATTCACACGATGGGCGGGGCCTGGCTCCAAACATGCAGGTAGTAAAAGTGACCCATTTGGGAGGTTCCCTGAGGGAAGAACCTGGGATAACAGGAACACAAATTACCTTAAATAAGGCTTTTGTGTTTTGTAGTGTGGCCCAAACTGTTCTCGAGGCAGGGCCTCTAGGACTGAGTGGGAAGTCCAGAAACTGATTCCCAGAGCCCTAGTAAGTCCTGCCACCCTTCTGAAGGGCTTCTCCGGCATAGAGAAGGTAAGGTCCTTTCGTCTGTTCTCCACAGTACGGGGCAGAGATGTGTCCATGATATCTGTCTTGCTGTGCTGGTGGGGGTTGGGGGCTGGACAGTAGAGACACTTTGCAGGGTGCAGAGTCAGAGTCACTCAGTTCTGAAGCCAATGAAAAAAACCACTCAGAGCCACGGCTCGGAATGACCGGAGTGTGGTACGCTCCTTTGGGTTAAGTGTAACTACTGTGTTGAATCAACACAGCTGTGACCACACACTGGAGACCCTCACGAGCTCTGGTCCATGAATGCTCCTTCATGGAGGGAAGAGACCTAGAAATCCCCCCCTCAACCCACTCCATGGTTATAGAAGAGGTAGAAAATTGGGGTGGGCTCATCAGTAATGTAGTTGGTGTAGGGGTGTAAGTCACCCAAGGAACTTCTTTGTAGCCTTTGAGCCCCTAGTGCTCCTGTAAATGACCCCAACAACCTCATTGTTTCACCAAGCTGGGCATGGACAAAATCCTTTCTTTGGTCTGCGGGTGCATCTAAAGTGAGCGAATAGACTGATTTTATGCTCCCCAACAAGTCACCAGACACAACCCTTCCTGTGTGGCCAGCTCTCTCTTAAGCATGAAGCATCCCACGGTCAGACCTGCTGTTTGTTGAAAGGGTTCGCCCTGGATGGCTGGAAGAATCTTAGAACACTTAGGCAAGGCTCAAGGAGCTGGGGACCACAGTTCTAACTAGAAGCCAAGATCTTTGTCTTCAACCATGTTGCCTAGACCTTTTGCAAACTGAAACATGCGCTTAGTCCCCTGGCGAAGCTGCCTCTTCTGCCCTTGGAGCTTCCCTGCCCCCATGCTTTGGGAGCTCAGTCTCAGCCGTCTCCCAGGCTTAGGTATCTACCCTGGCTCGTTCCTCCGTGAAAATTTATCCTTTTAAAATCTTGATGTGAAGTTTGCTCCCTGAAGCTCTTATCCATTGGTTCTGTGGATGAGCACAAAGCACACGTCTGCTCTCTCTTAGATTCAAAGGATTGCCCAGTTGTTGTCTGACTCCCGAAGTCATCGACTATTTCTCACATCCTTATGGGATGTTTCCATAGTGACCTGGTCTCTGCATGACCTTGGAGAGTTAGAGGACACATTTGCAACACATTGCAACAGGGTCAGGCCCCTGTTGCAGTTACATGACTGGAGGTCTCAGGAGAAAGGGATTTTTTTTTTTTTTTTTTTTGCACTTACAAAGAACATGAGCCATAGACAGGACCAGAAGCCAGTGTCCTTGCTCTTACCTAGTATTTTTTTTTTTAATCTTTTATACTTACCTTAATTTTCCAGTCCTTCTTTTATTCCAATTTAATACACCAAGGAGATATGGAGAGGGCCAAGGCTGAGTCCCTGACGCTCCAATGCTATGTTAGGAACTCCCAAACAGCTTCAGCCACTGACACGGCTCAGGTCTGGGTTACAACACATCACTCAGACACCATCGACCTTCCTTTTACTTGAAGGTGAAGTCTTAACCTGAAAGAGTAAAATTAGACAAGTAAAATTAGACTCGGACAAAGTCCAGTATGAACTCCCCTGACCACTGCAACACGGAAGAGGAAGTCTATTCATCTCAGCCTCCTGAGTGACCCAGCTGTGAGCAGAGCTTGCAAAGACAGAATGCGAATAGCTTGGATCTATTGGCCACATCAGTATTGTTAGTACTGGGGAAGGGAAAAGGATAAGTTCCTAAAAAGGAAAACCTTCCAAGTATATCCAGAGACTTCTTTTTCCATCCCCAAATGGAATCACAGGAGCTGGGTTTAAGCTCGAACCGAAATGATGACAGACTGGACTAAATAGATAAGATAATTTTGAAGACACTGAAAGAGAGGCAAGTTCTGGAATCACCTAGATCGCTGATGGCTCCAGGGGGTTTCTGAGTCGTGGTGCAGAATGGAGTCTAGTGGACTGCTGAGTTGGAAGATGGACAGAAAAGTCCAGGGAGATAAGGCAACTGGAGAAGGAGTGTAGGAGAACAGGGTCCTGCACGCAAACCTGCAGAAGGGCCCACCTTTGAACACACTGTCAATCAGTAGATTTCATGAGGAGAGCGCCACCCAAAAAGAGAAAACCAAATGCTCTCTGAAGTGCACCCAGGGCCGGCAAGGAGACATACTCATTCTTACCAGACGGTCTGGAAAAATGTGTATTTCCTGAGGGTACTGGATAGACTATGCCTTTGTAACATTAATCATCTGCCTTCTACTAAATGCTGCTCTGATCCTGCGGAGACAGAGAAGTTCCTTTCATAATGATAATAGATCAAATTCTCCAAAGCATCTAGTAGTTTTAAACATGTATGCACTTAATAACGGGGCTTCAAGAGACACCAAGTAAAAAGTAGTTGAACTTCAAGCAGAAATGGGCACATCCATAACTAGACTTGAAAATACTAATGCACATTTCTCCACAGTCAATAAGAGAGAAAATCAGTAAAGCTCCAGGAAATTGTCCAGCCATAATGGTGAACACCCCATCCAATCACACTGGGTACATGCTACAACATTTAGCAAAATAGACTACTGTGGGCCATCAAACAAGCGTCAGTAACCTTAAGAAACGCAAAGTGTGTTTTCTGATTACACAAAGGTTTTATTAAATCTCAATGGTGGAATAAGTCCAGAAAAAAACCTAATATTTGGAAGCTACATAATAAACTATCAAAGAAGAAATGAAAGAAAACTAGAAAGAATTTTTGAAATGAATGTAAATAAACAGAAAAATATGTGTTGCATCTAAAACTGTTTGTATACAAGGAAACTATAGTAAAAGGGAGAGTCAATGACTCAGTTTCTATCTTAAGAACTTGGGAAATAACCAAAATAAAAAAATAAACACAAAGGAAGTAGAAAATTCTCCAACAGTGAAGCTTAGTGGAAATACTTAGAAACAGAAAAGCAGAAACAACAACATCTGCCCTTTGAGTTTCTTGTCAAATGAGGTTCATCCCTGGCTAAAGCAGGTTCAACATCTATGAACTAATCAAGGCAAACTCACTGCATTGACAAGAATTTTAAATGGCTATTTCAATAGATTACATGGATAGGTGCTAAAAATAATACCTTGATCCCAACTTACACACACACACACACACACACACACACACACACACACAGACACATACACACAAGAGAGAGAGAAAACAAATTTTGAATAAAAGAATACAATTTCAAATTGATAAGAGTATTTGTGAAAACCTACAGGTAACAGTTATTTCAATCTTTCTTTAAAATATTTTAAGAGTTACTACTTTATTTTATGTGTATGCCTGTTTTGCCTGTGAGTATACTGTGCAACACATGTGTGCCTGATGCCCACGGAAGTCAGAAGCCGTCAGATCCTTTGGAACTAGAATTAGGAATGGTTGTGAACCAATACGTGTGTGCTAGAATCTGAACCCAAGTCCTCCACAAGAACAGGTGTTCTTAATCACTGAGACATCTTTACAGCCCCTTAATGGTTAAAGATCCTTCTTTCCTGCCTTCCTTCCTTCCTTCCTTCCTTCCTTCCTTCCTTCCTTCCTTCCTTCCTTTGTGTGGAAGTGTTGAACATGTCATGGTGTGTGTGTGTGTGTGTGTGTGTGTGTGTGTGTGTGACTCGCTCACAAGACAACTTGAACTTGTAAGAGTGAATTTTCTCCTTCTATTCAGGTCTTTTAGCTTGACAGTAGTTACCTTTAACCACGGAGACATCTCATCTGACCCTATGAACAGAATGATAAAATATGATTGTTCTGTTCTTAAGATCAAAAATCATGTCCACATTTCTCATTAGTATTTAATGTTCTATAAGGGTCTATCTAATGTGGTAAGATAAGGAGAAAAAAAACACAACTAAAAAGCATCCAGATAGAAAAGAAAGAAAGTGAATTCTTTATTGGAAAATTACATGGTTGTCTATGGAAAAAATCCAACAGCATCTGTAAGAACCTGCCAGAATGATCAGCCACAGTGACAAGATTGCACCATCTAAGATCAATGCTTAAAGTCAATTAAGTTCTTATATAGTATAAACGAAAAATTGAGATTTGAAATAAAATATAGCATGTACCAAAAACTTAAAATACTTAAGTATAAATCTAAAAGCAAATATGCAAGGTATTTGCACTAAAAAATAGAAACAATGAAAAGTGCGGGATAAATGTAGGGGTGTACCATGTTCATGGATTAAAAGGCTCAATACTGATAGGAAGTTAATTCTCTCCAAACTAATCAAATAATTTAATGCAAATCCATTCTAAATCCACACAGCAACTCAAAGTCAAGGAAGAGTCAAGGCACTTTTGAAATTGTAGGTCAAAGTTAGAATATTAATAGCACCTTATGTCTACTAATAACACAGAATCTATCATTATAATCAGTGCAATGTGGTGCAGGTGTTGAGACAGATGAACAGATTGACGAAACAGAACAGAATGTATCAACTGGCCTCTCATACACAGACAACAAACTCTCTACAAATAGAAGTGAATGAAGGAGAACCTTCCAGATCAACAGTGGCAGAGTATGTGAACATCCATACACAAAACACCCTTGATGAATACCTTTTGTCCTATATAAAGATTGGTCACAGCCCTTGAAATGGATCAAAATAAGACACAAAACCTAGGGCTGAGCCCAGTATGGTGGATCACAATTTTAATCCTAGCATTGAAGAAGCAGAGGCAAGTGGATCTCTTACAGTTAGAGGCCAATCTAGTCCACAAAGTAATATCCTGTCTCAAACAAAACAAAATAAAACAAAATAAAACAAAACACTTGACGACAACAACAATGCCCAAAACCAAACCAACCAGACAAAACAACCAAACAAACAAAAACAAAGAACCTGACGCTATAAAATTCCAGAAGAAAACAAAGGAGAAAAAAAAAAAAAAACAACTTGTAACTTTAGATTAGAAAAGAGATCACAATCACATTGCCGGAAAGAAAAAAATGAAGGGCTTCTGCTGCTTGAAACACCCTGCAAAGACAAGATGAGTTGCAACCTGTGAGAAAATCTCTGCAACTCTTATTTCTGGCACATGTAGAATATATAAAGAACTTCTAAGGTTTTACGATTGGGGAACCAACAGCCCAGTGAAAACATGGGCTGAAGGTTTGGATGTGAGAAACAGAGGAGTTGCAAATGGAAAAAAAGCACACAGAAACACGTTCATGATCATTAGGTACATGCAAATTAAAGCCACAGTGTGATCCTATCACACACCACGGAAATGGCTAAAACGCACCCCGCCAAATTCTGGCCTGGAACCCTGCAGTGCTGGTGGGATGTAAAATGGCTTACCCGCTTTGAAAACTGCTTTGAGGTTCATTTTAAAAGCGCTGCATGCACCTGTCGTTTGACCCAAGTGTTGCGTGTCTGTGTTAAACCCAGAGAAAAGAGAGTGGGAATCCACAAAGGCTTGCACCTGGATGGCCTCAGCAGCCTTATCTAGAACAGCTAAAAATTAGAAACTACCTAAATGCCCATCAACTTACGGGTGCATCCATCCCTGACCATTTCACGGTGTGTGTGACACCAAGGCGAATTACGTATTTTAAACGTGTAGTGTTTATCTTATGTCAGTATCCAACAAAGGCTGCTACATTTAAATGGTAGTAAATACCACATTAAGAGGTGTTGAACAGGAGAAGCGTTCCAAGGGAGAAAAGTGGATAATTTAGGGGCTGTTGCTGGCAGGCAGGGAAAAGTTAGGCAGAAGGCTCTTGTTCCTCTTCAGTCTTTTAGAATTTTGAAGTTCTCAACCATGCGCATTGTTACTTCGATAACCTTTCCTAAGTTCACACATGCGAACACATGTCACACACATGTCCATCCACCCTTCTTTTCTCTTAAAAACTTTAGCACACAAAACAATAAATTTCATTATGATTATACATATATATATGTATGTATATAATGGTTCTTTGTTTCTGTTCATGGTATTTTGTCTTTCTTCCTTTATTATTCTTCTTTAATTTCACCTCCTCTTTCTCTCTCCCTCCTCCTTTATTCCACCCCCCCCCCAACATACACACTTAAATATAGATTCAGTGTATGAGAGAAAACATGATTTGTCTTTCAGAGCTTGGCGTGTTTAGCTTACTGGATCGTTTCCAGTTCCTTCCAGTTTCTGGCCCGTTTCATAATTCCATTCTTCTTTGTGGCTGACTAGACCCCCGCTGTGCATATCCCACAAGTCTTTATCCATTCACCTGCTGGCGGACCTTTAGGCTGACTGCGTATCTTGGCTACTGCGGATAGCGCGGTATTTAACATGGATGTGCAGCTGTGTCTGGGGTTGGCTGAGTTAGACACTTGTATAAATCCAGAAGTGGGTCACTTGGGTTGTGCAGGGTGAGGCTCCTGTTTGTGTTTTTTAGGATTCTCCATACTGGCAACCACAGTGTGTGCAATACATACTCCGACCTGAGGGCAGGGCTCTCGGAAGAGGCTGTGTCTGGCCCTGGTCTGACCTTGGGAAGCCCAGTCCTCCTCTAGGGTGTTTGCCTCAATCTACAGGTCACTTCTGGGCCCCAGGCACATTGCAGCAAGGCAGTAAGCCACAGGGTGTCTGTGTACCCCAAACTGCCTGGGCTTTAGTACTAGCTCTGGCTTCTCCCATGGAAGGCAGAGCTTCTCCTTCTCTTAAGATGGGGGCATTGAGGGTATCGAGGATGCACTGTCCCAGGCAGCCTATGAGAAAAGACAGGGGACATGGAGGTCTCTAAACTCAAAGCCCTCTGAGCCTCACTGTCCAGAATCAGCCAGTAAACACTCACCTCAGTGGACATCTCAGTGCATGCAGAATCAGTGGCTTCTCCATCCTTAGCTTGTCCAGGGCTGTTAGGTCTCATCTCTTTCTTCTGTCTCAGGTCTGATACCTGTCTTCTCATGATCACATTCACTTCAGCGTGGAGATTCATACCAGTGTCCCAGCTCAAGTTGTAGGAGGCACGACATAGTGAAAACACCCGAGATTTTTAGATTAAGACACTGTGTGGCCCTTGGCAAATTTCATAACCTGTCTGAGCCTTCTTTTCTTTATCTTTGCAGGGCACATGATTATGCCTACTGCAATGCAAGGCTGTTCTGAGAATTCAATGAGACGACATGAACAAACAGGTCCAGCACACAGTAGGCATACAACAAGCAAGTCTCTTCCCAGACCTTTCCTGATTTTTCATCTCTCCTGAAGGACGGGGACTGAACTGGATTCCACAGAGCATCTCTGATACACGGTACTTTCCAGGTGAGCTGTTCTTAGAGAGCAGGACGCCTGGGAGAGAGGCCACCCAGATTTCCCCCTTGGGTCTGCCGAGTGGCTGGAGTATCTATTATACATGCCTCCCATTCCAATAAATATTTCAATGCAAATAAATAAAGGATGCCACAGGCCTCTCAGCCAACGACTCTATGCAGCTCACTGCACACATCTACCCCTGACTCCTGACAAGGTCACAGTCTCCAGGGATCCTATGGTGGCTCTCTGGGATACCACAGGCCAGCGTGGGGGCAGCAGGAAAAGAGCAAAACTGACTTGTGACAAAGGAGATGACACCTCTCTTTGGAGGTAGCCTCTGAAACTTGTGGGCTTCCCATCAGATCCCCATCTACTAGTGACCCCCGAGCACTGTTCAGCAAGGGTGGCCTGTGAAAGCATCTTTACAGCAGGAGTTGACAGAAGTGACACCCCAGGGCGACTCCCGGGGCTGGCTTCCAGACAGAGCTGACTGCAACCCTTTCTTCCCCTCATGGCAGTGGGCAGCCACTAGGCCCATTCATTCACTATTCATTCACTCGCTCGCTCACTTGTTTGCATATAAAGTAAAGAGCTACGGACCAGGTTCACACCCATTCTGTGTATCAGAGGCTGAAAAGACACTGCCGCACCCCCCCCCCCCCCGTGCTTTGGGACAGGGCACACAGGACTCTGAGATGGCCTTTGCTATGGCCTGTGCATGGTTTGTCCCCCAAGGCTCGAGTGTCCTCATGGTGGTACTGTTGAGGCTCTGTCAAGATCTCAGAGAACCACTGTTCTTCAGTCCCCAAGTGAAGTGTCCGTCTGCCCAGCTGTCACTCAAGGGGCCAGAGATGACACGTCTTTATCAGAAGAATGGCAGGGGTGGGTGGACCCTAGGGGCAGGCCGATCAGGCAGGTTGTTGGTAGAAGTCATGGTCCAGCTACTGTCTATGGATGCTCCTACCACATCACCTACCTACCTATACAGCTACCAGACACCTCTGACTCCCACCTAGCCAGGTATCAGCTGTATATTCCCAGGTCATTCCATCTATCATTCATCAATCCACCACCCCACCCATCCTTCCATCCATTATTTTACCGATATAGCCATGTATCTGTCTTTTATTTCATCTACATATCATATTTTATTCCTTCCTTCCTTCTATCCATCCATCCATCCATCCATCCATCCATCTTTCTATCCACAAATGCATTCATCCGTCAATCATTTTTCTATCCATCTACCCATCCACGCATTTGTTTATCAGTTCGCTCATGGACCTGAATACTGCTCGTGTGGGACATTAGAGTGGAATCATGTTACCTACTGTGGAAGTTGACATTTAGTTATGTATAAAGTAATTGTTTTCTGCACTGCTGGGAAAAGGGCTGCCTAGGCCCTGGCATTTTGTATCGTCTGCAGGTGTTGGGTTTATGTGGGGGATGTTTGATTGCTCACAATCTGCATGTGCTATCAGTAGAACACCTGAGTAGTTCTGGGTCAATAAAAACACTGGAGCTGAGGGGTTCAGGGTTCCACTGTACAGTATGGTGCTTGCCATGGGAATGGTTCCCTCCACCGAGGTCTGGAAAGGTTTGCACCTATAAAAAATGCTTCCTTGTCTTCTTTGGTGAGCCTCCTCAGCAGCCTAATTTCTATGAATAGTGGACCAAAGTGGGGCACAACATCACACCAGCCATACCCATTGTGGAGACAAGGAAGAAAAAGAAACTCCAGACCTTGCAGAGTGCCTCCACCTTTTTTTTTTTGTCTGCAAACCTGTCCACACACGGTCCAGACACTAGTGAGGTCATCTTGATAAGATACATCTGCTATGGTGATGAGAACTCCACCCCACAAGTGAACCCTTCCTACAGACAAGATTGCCAGTTGTTTTTCTGCAAAGCAGACTATCTTAAAATCCGGAAAGTGTTTCTACAGTGTTAGCATGCAGAAAGCTGTCTTCCAGAACTGGCCGAGGTTGTACTTTGTGCTGGCTGCTGAACTTGGTACTGCGAGAGTCACCCAGGTGGTGCTGGTTTTGAAGGGATGACCAGGTCATGGAGAGCAGCTGAGGCCTGGTCCTGTGAGAGGCCAAGAGAGGCCATTGGTGATGGTGCAGCCTCAGTGGCAGTTGAAGGCCATTGAAGGGATCATGCACCTGCTATCAATAGAACACCTGACGAGTTCTGTAGCAATAAAAAACACTGGAGCTGAGGTGTTCAGGGTTCCACTGTCCAGGATGGTGCGTGCCATGATAGTGGTTCCCTCTGCTGAGGTCTGGCAGGGTTTGCATCTATGAACATGCCTCCCTAGTCTCCTTTGCTGATCCACAAAACAGCTTAACTGCTACAGTTACCTTCAATGTCTCATTCTTGGTGTTCTTCCCACGGAGTTGAAGAGCAAGCCTCAGACACCACTCACTCTGTGATGATGTGAATAGTACTTGCTGAAGGGTCCAAGAAGATCTAATTACTGCCATGCCCTTGTAGCCAAGGGTTGACTAAACAACAGGGCTCTCCAGGAAGGAAAAGGAAAGGCCTTCCTAACAGAGGGAACAGAGTGTTTTAGTGCTGGGAAGCCTACACCAGAATGGCAACCTTGTTGAACAGCAGAGAACTGGGTGAAACTGGGTGTACACACAGGCAAGGCTTGGGATGCAGGTTCTGGGTATGATCTCTACACATCTGGGACGGTGCCAATTAATGACAGGTGTGAGGACTGGGGGAGGGATCGTGGGAGCAGAGGAGTTAAAGAAGGCAAGAAGCTGCAGGCAGGAAGCATGCATGAAATTTGCAGCGGAGACACACCCTCTATGGGGCGGAGGTGAACAGGGTAGGCCACCTTCATCTTGGGGTGACCTAGGATTTGGACTTGAGCTGCACAGGTTTCTGCAGGTGGTGGTGCTAGCTGTGGGGATTCAGACTGTTTCTGGACGGGTTAAAGAGCAAAGTGTTCAGAAACACGGGTCCTTTTCTCCTCGTGAGGTATCTAGAGAGAATGTCTAGGGGGAAGTTGAGGCTGCGGGTGGTCCCAGGACCAGGCAGCATAAAGTACTCAGCTCTTGTGAGTCTGCCCCTCATGCACACACCACATAGATGCAAACCTACAACTAAAAACAAAAACGACGGAAAACCTGGGCACGGTGGTGATTTAGGAGAACTGAGATCAGTCTGTCCCTGGGCCTGTAGATGCCAAATTGGACAGACAGACAGACAGAGAGATAGGCTGTGCCCACGAGCACAGGCAATTACAAGTAGAGCCAACGGCCCACTTGGCACACTTCTGGGGGTGTCAATTATTTAAACACTAATTAACATAGCTCTGCATGTCTTTTTTGGGGGGCGCACTCAGAACACTCGGCATTGTTATCACGGAAGAAAAGAGAGAATGAAATATTGATGGGGCAGGCTTTGTTCTCTGCTCAGCCAGAGCAGGCTGGTTGTAGGAAGCGGATTCCCGCCGTTGCTGAAGCTTTAATTAGGAAGGTCGTTGGCTTTTCGGGCGTCTTGGATTCCTTTAATTTCCACTGAGGGAAGAGGCTTCCGAATTTTATTGAACTCAGTTGAATTTTTATTTTCAAAAATCAAAACAGAAACAGCTCGTGGCATCTGTTATGAGCGTTGGGTGTTATTTGCTCTTTAGAGATAAAGTTGTTTTTATACGGGGGAGAGAGAGAGAGAGCCAGGGAAAAACGGGCTGGGGATTTGTCCTGGGAAAGGGCTCAAGTGGGAGAAGGTAGTTGCAGGAAAACAAATCTCGGCTCACCCGCTCAGCTCGGCTGCACTCAGTGCTCCTTCTGGCCTGAGAAATCCATTTGAAGGAGCTGTTTGAACTGGTCAGCCGACGCTGTTAACCCTTGGGGCACCACGGTCTAACCTAGCCTCAGGAGTTCCACAGGTAAGAGATGGTGGGGAGAGAAGAGGGGCAGGGTCCCGAAAATGGAAGGGAACCAAGGCCAGGTCACTACAAGTGACTGTAGGTCACTGCAACCTCTCACTGATTAGCTTGTTCTGGGGCCTCGGAAAAGGACCCAAGGTTAAGCAGGCCAGGTATCTGGCAACCACTAGGTCACACCGTGGAACAGTAGTGGCTGTTTGAGGCGGAGACCCACAAACACAGTTCCTAGGGTAAAGGCAGCTGGGAAAGGGGTGTCTCTGTGAAGAGCACTAAAAAAATCTGTAGGGAAGGCGGTTCACTCTCTTCAGAAGAAATACCTGGACTGGTCACTGTGCATACCGAAGATGCAGAGCTGCCAAGGAAAGCTCAAACCATGAATGCTATCTGGTAGAAATGGCAACAACACGTGCAAAGGCCCTGAGGCAGAAGACTGTCCAGGGGGCATTATGGTAGGAGACCAGCTTATAAGGGGCGAGATAAATGGGAGGAAGGTCAGAGGGGTGTGGAGTCATGGCTGACCTTCAGAGATTCTGCACATAGGTTAGCTTTTATTTTAAGTATGGTGGGAAGCAGAAGAGGTGGGAGCTTGTTTGGAGCTTATTCAGGACACCATGAGATGCTCTGCTCTAGACCGGTGAAGAACGGTGTTCTTCCAGCAGAGACGGGTGATGGAGCTAGCTGTGTGTGCTCCCTGATGCTGTAGCTCTGCTCTCTCACTGGCCTATTTATTTTGCAAGCATTTGCCGGGATCCTAGCCAGGGGGCGGGGAGTTCTACCGGGGACTCAGTGGCACAGGTGACCAGGGCAGACCTCATGCGTCTTGGTGGACCTCACATGGCAGTGGAGGCGACGGCTGATTCACCCAGTGGTCAGAAAACATGGCAACAAGATTTCAGGTGATTCTAAATCTTCTAGAGAAAAGGGAAGTGAGTTGCAATCAGGGGTTCACCACTGAGGAAGTTTCCTTCACCGGGGTGGGTTGGCAATGCTGGAAGATATTTGATCACATAAACTTTGGGGAGCTGTTATTGGCACCTAGTGGGCAAAGTCGGTGCAGATGATGCACAAAGCAGCTCCTAGAACGAAAAACTATCTAGTGCAAAAAAGCCATGGGCTGAGATTAAGACTCCCTGGGTAAGAGCCGAGAAAAAAAAATGTCAGCAGCCCTTGCAGTCTAGGTGACAGTAAGGTGGTAACATTTCAACTGGGACAAGAAAGAAGGTTGGGGTGCAAATATCAGGGAACAGCGAGTAGAGCAAGCAGAGGCAAAGGCCCTGAGATACAGATGCAGCCAAGGAGTAGCTGCAGACATGACTCATCTTTCTTAAAGCTTCCTGTTCCTGTAGCAGACACATCAAGGGGCCCAGAGTCCACCCTGGGAAGCATTTCTCAACCTTGTGTCCAAAGAAGAGTGCACCATCCGTTCACCAGAAGGCTGCTAGATGTTCTACCCTCCACCTGCCTCTAAAGTGGGGGGAAACCCCCATCTTGGGGGAAACCATCCAGCCCCTGAACTTGGAGCTGGAGCCCCATCTTCAGGGATGGGCCTAGAGACTGGGGAGGGAGGCGCCCTACTCAAAAGATAATTCCCCTCACCTGCACCGGGAGAGTAGGGCATTTACAAAATATCTCATGCTCATGCTACATTTTCTTTTTTAATCCCACCATGAACTAGAACTGGCCAAACCCACCTCCATTTCATATAGGAAACAGACTCCGGGAGGGATAGGACTTATCTGATGTTTGCTAGACAGCAGGGTAGGGGGTTGGAGCTGATGGCCTGACTTCTGAGCCTCTGTCTTCCACCCAGAGACCCACTAGATCCTCTCCGACTTCATAGACAAGCTTGGTTCAAGAGCCCCTTTCTCACTGGCCCACACCCTCCTCGCTGTGACATTTCCTCTTCCCACCCCAGCAGCCTCGCAGGGCCCAGCCTCGCTGGAGGCTTTGATTAAAAATGCACCTCCTAATCTCATCAGAGCCCAGAAACATGCATATATGCAAATCAACATCTGCTGCCCTACTCCGGGAAGGATCTTCCCAAAGTGCTCTGGGAAAAAGAGACCCAGCCCAGGGAACTCTAAAGGGAAGATTCCAGAACATCCGAAAGTCACTTCAAAATCCCTGAGTCCCCTATGAAGCCTCACTGTTAATGTAATTGGAGGTTCTACTTGAAGGAGCAATAAAGGAGCTGTCCCCAAGTGGCCTGCCTCGGGCTGAGACTCTTTGCTAATCAAAGCTCTTTCCATGTTACTGGAGACGCACTGGACTGCGGTCCAGCCATGGGGGAGCCCAATCCTCTGGCCAATGAGGGAAGCAGCAGCTGGGGTCATTTCCTTGATTTCACTAAGATCTTCCTTGCTGGGTTGGCATGTGAGTCAGAGCACACAGACCTGGCTGCTATAACCAGCCTGTCAGAGGAACTTCGAGGGTCTCTCAGGAGGCCCATGAGGCAGCTGGAGGTCAGGGAAGGGACTCTTGTCCTCAAAGTCAGCCTGTGCTGAGGGCTCCTTCCACCCTCCACAGACCTCAGTGTCCTCCGTGTAGACAGTACTGTGGTCCTATGGGTCAGGCAGAACATGACATTTGCTACTTACGGCCACATTCTAGTGTCCAGAATTCCTTCTCACCTAGAGGCCAAGCAAAACTCTGTCTCTGACTAACAGACATTCTCTGATTAACACTGGTTTGACTTCAGGGTGATGCCAAATCAACACACGTTTGGTAGAAAGCATCCTTCGGATTTTTATCTTTTCTATGGACCATCATGTGGATTGATGTTCCTTTGAGATACTGGCAAGGAACAGCAGAGCTTCAGCTCCAACGAGCCACAAGATCAGGAGGGGAAGCAGCAGAGACTCCAGAGGGCTGTGTGGTTGGCGTTCTTGGGACACTGAGCTCTGTGACTCCACGTCCTATCATGTTTACAAAAGGCACATCTGTGTGTGCACATGAGGCACTCAACACTATTGTCTTCGAAGACTCTGAAGCCAGCCATGGAGGCACGTGACTGATTCTAGAGCTCTGGAGGCTGAGTCAGGAGGATCAGGGGTTTGGCTGGCTTGGGATACACAGGGAGACTCTGTTTCAAAATACACAAAAAAAAGACAATGCAGACTTTGTGTTAGGTGGTCCAACCGCAGGTGAATACTATCTCCAGGTATGCTGGGATGAGAGAGGTATGGCAGGCATTGCCTTTTTGATTTCTGACATTTTCAACTTACAAGGTCGCTCTAGTAGAAGATGAGAAGGGTGCTCAGGAGGAAGGGCGAGTGTTCAGGGGTTGTATCTCCTAGAATCCACCTCTTAGGTAGCTTCAGAATTGGAAGGGTCCTGGGGATACTGGCTGGTGAAGGTCTGCTGAAAGTAATGGAAATAGACAAGCATGGGGAAGCTTTTGGGGGTGTCAAATCACTGGCTCGGGTATGGGAACAGTGTTCTAGAAACCTAAGGTACAGTGGCTACAGCCATGGACCGCATGTGGGTGAGGAAATCCCACTAGTCGCTTGATCCTTACATCCTTTGTTCTGTGAGGATCCCAAAGAGGATATCCAATTGGCTACATGAAAGTCTGATACCTACCCCTGGCTGCACAGGTCTGGGAGAGGGCTGATCTTGTCCTGTTGGCTTCCACACAGCATGGAAAGCTCCAGAATCAGGCATTCCATCCAGAACACTCCTTTAAAGGATAGGGAAGATTCTTCTTAAAAGAATCAGGAAATGAGGATTCCAAGAGACTGAGCGTTGGGATCCAGCTAGGGCCTATGACAAAGACGACTCCTTCCAGGTGGGCCCAGTTGGGGTTAAAAGTCTTCTGACAACAATAGTGCCCACCTGACACTTGGTGACGTGCAGAGTTTGATGTCACTTTCCTCCTCAAAAGCCTTGAAGGCTCCGTCTCTTCTGCTTTGTCAGTGTCTGGGGTCACCGTGGTTCTCTCTAAAAGAGACGTGACTGTTGAGAGATGCTGGTTTTTTATTTTTTAAAGGTGGCCCATGGGGTGGGTGGGGTGGGGTGTCTGTGAAGGGCATTGAGACAGCAAGCTGCTCCTATGGAAGCAGGGCTCTCAGTCTTGGGGTAAAGCTGCACTGCTGATGTCTATGTAAGTGGAAACCATCTCCTCCCTGAGCTCTTCTTGGTTTTGATCATACTGTTTTGTGGGGAAATTGAATATGATTCTACTTAAAATGTGTGGGAGACATGAGTTGATTTATCTACCCAGTGTTCACTGCATCCTTCTGTTGGAAAGAGCACCCCAAGTTACTCTGGGGGAACTAGCCTCCTTCCCTTTCAGGCCACATGTTCGCATGAGGGTAATTTTATTCCCAACCCCCACATGAATTTGCTACACAGGTAATCATAATCATGGTGATCAGTTAAGGAATGGACACATGGCCCAGGCCAGATCAATCACAGGGAATTCTGAGACATTTGCAGAAGCAGTGTGGACAGACTGGCTGGCTGGCGGTCATCATTCTTGCTGCCGGCTGCACCACAAGGAGCGAACGGGAAGATGGTGACATTACCAACAGATGCCTGTCAATCTCCTCCTTACCAGTGCAGGTATATGTCGTATCGATTTGTCACATCGATTCTCAATGGTCCTTAAACTCTGTTGAGCCTGGTTTTCTTCATCTGCAAGTTGTAAATGAAAGATTCCTGCAAACCGCAAAATAGTAATTCTGGTAGACTCGGCCTGTAGGCTAGAGAGAATTTCTTCCTTCTTTTATCTTACTTCTTTGAGTTTTATAAATTTCACTTGGATTACTTTTGCAATTAAAAAGATGTGTCGAAAGATGCTTGTGTGGCTGACCATGGTGGCATGCACCTTTAATTCCAACATCTTTACATGACCCCTTCAATTTGGGCCTTCAGCTGCCACTGAGGCTACACTTTTACTAACAGCCTCTCAAGGATTCCCTTAACGCCAAGTCTCAGCTGCTCCCCAATGACTCCCCTCTTGCCTTAAAAACTGGGTGAGTCTTATGGTACCAACTTCGGCTAGCAGCATGAGATACAACCTCAGCCAGTCCTGGAGGACAGCTTCTGTGTGCTGACCCTGAGGAAACACTTTCCAGATTTTAAGATAGAGTCTGGTTTGCAGGAAACCGACCTTAGTCCTGATTCTTTTAGCAAGCGTTGGGTCTCAGCATCTTTGCAGGTGTTCCTTGTCTGCAGGAAGGGATCCCTCATAGGGTGGAGTTCGCATCATCACAGCAGATGTGTCTCATCAGGACCGCCTCACCAGAATCTGAAACATTTGGTCTTTCTTTCTTATTTATTAATTTCATAGCCTTTTCTTTTCATAGAGCCTTATTATCTTTCTCACTCTCCTCTTTCTTCGGGAGACCTCCGCTCACTATTTTTGCATATATAATCTCTATTCTCTAGGAGCCACCTCGAGTGTACTTTACCAGACTCTTGTGACGTCTAGAGTTTGTTTTTCTTCTTCCTTGTCTCTGTGTTGGATGTGGCTGGCATGGTGTCAGTGCCCCATGTTGGTATACCATTTGTAGTTGTCATCCACTGTATGGGCCCAGAAGAGAGAGAAGGAGACACATTCATAGGTGCAAACCCTGGCAAACCCTGCCAGACCTCAGCAGAGGGAACCACTATCATGGCTAGTGCCATGCTGGACAGTGGAACCCTGAATGTCTCATCTCAGGGGTTTTTTACTGATACCTAAGCTCCTCAGGTGTTCTATCTGCACTGATAGCACGTGAAGATCATGAGCAATCAAACATCCCCCGCATAAATCCAACACCTGTAGACAATACGAAACACAGAGGCCTAGGCAGCCCTTACCCCAACAATGCACAAAACAACCATTTTAAACATAACTAAAAATAAACTTCTACAACAGGTCAAAGGTGAAGGTGCTCAAAGGACAAAGCAAAAGTCAAACAGATCCACATAAAGCAGAAACTGATAATTCAATGGCTGTTGCATCATCCTAAGATGGATGTCTGGTGTGTATGTGTTCAGAAATGTCTGTATCATCCTTGCATTTATAACTTTGTATCATGAAATTTCCAGAACCAGGCCCTTTTTTGACCTACAAAAATTGTGTTCAAATGATTCCAGACTATGTCTAACTCATATCAAGTCTGCTTCTACACCTGTTATATTCATATCTATCAATATCTATCTCATCTATGTCTATAGATATTGTTTTTCTAGGCCTAATTTTTCTCACAAAAGAACACGAATTACTTTAATTATTATAATAAAAATTATTTGGGTATACCACCCTTTCCATAGTGGCTGGAAACAGAATGCAAGGTCTGAGAGTCAAGAAGGCCTTTGTCATTGCTAGACATCCACAGCTCTGCTGGCCTGGGAAGAAGCAGCTCTACTCTGCTCGCTGCTCTTGGAAGATTCTGTGATCCACAGGCCACTGCTCTCGGCAGGGAGAGGCAGACCAACTCTACAGCTCAGTCCTCTTCCCTCCCAGTTCCTCCCAGGCTTGGTTTACAGGGCTTTCAGGAACATGCATGGCTTGTAACTGCCCCAGTAGACCCCTGAGTGCCTGCTCTGGCCAGGGGCTGTTTGTGGAGCCACTTCAGACAGCCTGAGTCCCTGCCTTCTTGTTCAGACAAACAAAAGCCCATCCGGTTACCACGGTGGATTGCAAGGCATCCAACACAAACCAAGGCCGCCTTTCTGGCATCAACACACAGCCCGGTTCCATTCTGACAGTTACAGGATATTTGCCCGGTCCCTCACTCTTTTAGCCCGTTTCCCGGTTCTTAATGCCTTATTGTCACATGTGCCCAAGACTGTTTTAGACCACATGAAGTCCCCTGAGCAACTCTTACACAGTAAAAGAAGGCCAGAGCCAGGGGGCCTTGGCCCCCAGAAATTACTTGTATCCTGGAAGCCCCTTATTGCCCTAATTCAGGGAAACTTGGGGACAGCCTTGTCCAGTTCACATTTATCAGGCAAGAAATGCAGGCCAGAGAGGAGGGACTGCCAAAGATTTTATTGTGAATTCAGGACAAAATATAAAATAATTTTGTTTTGCTTCATTTTTCCACCAGGGCTTCTCTGTTGTAACTCTGGCTGTCCTGGGACTCACACTCTAGACCAGGCTGGTCTCGAACTCACAGGGATCAGCCTGACTTTGCCTCCTGAGTGCTGAGATTAAAGGCGTGGGCCACCACTGCTTGGCTTGTTTAATTTTTGAGACAAGGACTTGCTGTGTAGCCCAGATTGGCTTGGAACTCAAGGCCATTTAATGTAGGTCCCCAGAGAACCAGGTATCAAACGTGCTCCACCATGCCTGGAGCTGCCTGCATGGTAGGATCCAATGAACACTCAGGAGGAAGTTCCCTCCACAGAGCTATCCTCTGAATGCTGGTCACCCTGACCTTGCTCAGTCAGGCCTCTATCCGTCTCAGTGACAGGGTTATGGAGGAGATGGGAGAGTTGAGAAATAGTCCTAGCCGGCACGTGGCTATAGATAGGAACATTTAAACTGCATATAGAGATTCAATTTTTAAACACATATACCACATATATGTGGATGAACATCTCTGCCCTCAGATTAAAAAAGAAAATGATAGCAGCGATTGGCTCCGGGGAGCAGACCCAGAAAACAGAGTGGCTGTTTGTCGTAAGCCTACTCTGGAATTCTTATCAGGCACCTTTGTACTTGGTGAAATAAACATACGTGTGACATGTCCAGAGTCCCCACAGTGAGCTCTCCCGAGCCTCACAGTGACCCTCCTGGGAGTGTCTACATATTCCCATTTTACAGACAGAGAGTGTGTTATTGACCAATTAGAGAACTCTCTGAAGGCCCTGGTGCCGGTAGATGCAGAACTGGCATCTGTTCCCAGAGAGCTGAGCTCTGAGGTGTGGGGAGAGGGGGTGTCACCTCTGCATGAATCTGCCGCTCTGGAAAAAGAATCACTTGGCAGATGAAACAGTAAATGAACAGGAACCTCTGGGGAGGAAACGGAAGCAGGTGTGCAGGTGGGTCACAGGTACTCCGGTAGCCCTGTTCTCCGCTGCAAAGCTTTGGGCAGTGTCCCACATACTGAGGCAAGGTGGCCCAGGCACAGGGAAAGCAGCAGGGTCAAGCCAGCATGGGAATGGCTGGAGTTGTGGCATTAGAGGATGTGGGGCATGAAGCTCCTGACCTGAGGTTCAAAAGCTGCCAAACACCAGCTTACCATCTGCCTCCTGACCTACCACTGAGGAGTGGGCAAGAGCCAGGGCCCATAGCCAGCACCATATAAAGTGCTGATGCTCCTTCAGCAGGGCCAGTTATGAATTTGGCTCTATCTCTGCCCACCACACACCTGCCATGGGGTAATACACAGGTAGCAATGGTAACAGTAGTCTAACGTGACAGCAAAGACAGCCACAGAGCCTTGTCGCTCTTTCAAGGGCGAAGTGGGATCCATGTTTCTCCTTCCTGAGCTCGGTGCTCTGTTACGCTCTATGGTGCTCAGTCATGATCTGAGGTGCTGGGTGGTACCTGATGGTGCTCTACAGTGATCAGTGGTACTCTGATGAGCGGAATTGTACCGTCCAGCCCTTAGGACATCCACTTGCTGTGTCTGAACATGTACTCTGCAGAGCCCTGTATTTCTGCGGTGTTAGAAATACATGATCTACAGGGAGACAGGCCAGTCTCACCTTCCAGCTGTTCCTGCAGAGACTCCGGAGATGCGACGGATGGACCCTTGGAGCCTCCACACCCATCACAACTGATAGCTATACGCAAACCCGGTCGACGTCACTTGGAATGTCTAGGGGCACTGAACATTATCTGTTCTTCTAGGTGGGTCACAACTCCGTAGGGGTCATTTAGCTGAAGGCGAGCGTGGCAAAAAAATTGGCAAGGTTTGAGAAGGCATCATGATAAGAGATTAATTCAAGATCAGGGTGAATCTGAGGCGCTCCTAGCAGCTCTTGAGCACATGGCACGCCGGGTCTGCGCTGCAGCTTGAGCCTCAGCACATGACTGGATCGATTTGCACTGTGCATGGGGCCACACCTCGCAACACCAGCTGTCTTGTGTTCAAGGCTGTTGTGAGGTTGTTTTTTGATTATGTGTCATGGCTGCTGTTTTTACTGCACACGCAAAATGTTCTGTTCTTCTAGAAACATGAAGGTTTTATTAAGAAAAATGAAGATTTACTTTTTTCCAAAGAATCTTACTATGTAGTCCCCCTGACCTGTAACTTGCTATGCAGACAAGGCTGTATCTTTATCCTTTGGCTATGCCTGTCATGTGACTTGCTTTGGCCAATGGGGCAATAAATTCCACAGAGACTTGACCAGTGTTTGAGCATGGGGCTTGTTCTCTGGTGACTCTTCCCTGAAGACTCTTCTCTACTGCAAGATGGTGAGTGACTCTTGGATAAAAGCCACAGTAACCTCAGGAGCCTGGAGACCATCGCTGCTCAGCCATCCTCTGTAGATCTATGAGCTGACCAATCCGGATCCCTACACAGCCGAGGCTGGCAATCTATGTGGCCTGGAAGAAAGGCCCAACTAACATAAGCCCAAGTAACTCCCCTGCATACCTGGGAAAATAGGTTATTTGGAAAGTCATCAAATTTGTGGGGCATTTGGCTACAGAGCAAATGAAACAGACACAGTTGCCATCTGACTATTCTAAAACCCCAAAACCAGGATGCAAATTATGCAGAAGAGCTGTCACCTGGCTGTATCCCCTTCTCCACGTGGCTGGAGCCTGACTTGCTTCCTCTGTGGTCCCAGATCTCACTATCTCCCCATTTTCTCCTAGGCCTGGTCTATTGTGACCCTAGCAGCCTCCAGTGAGCCCAAAGAGTGACCCAATGCAAGTCGTTCATATTTCTTTGCCTTAATTAAAAGTCCAAATGGGAATATTGGCAGCTTAGGCCCTCACTTGAAAATTGAGCCATATCCCCATTAATAGGAACATGTAATTAAAACATCCGTTAAAAGTCCATAACATTAAGTTAATGGGGGAAACCCAGGAGGGATTCAATTAGATTTTATTTCTGTAAATTAATATGAGCAACTTTTTAAAAGTCCCCGATGCTGATTGCCATTCATAAAAGGCTCTCAGAATATTAGAACGGGACTGTGAGCGGTAGGCAAACTCCAATGGGATCAGAGCAGATCTTAGCTGAGGCCCATGTCCTGGTGGGCAGGTAGAGTTCCCATCCCCCATCTCCTAGCAGACTCACTGTCAGAAATGCCTTGGAGATCTGGACCCCTGGGCTCTGATCTCAGAACTCAGTTCACCCTCTGTCCACGTGACCAACTATGGCCGTTCTCGCTGACTATTCTGTTAAGATGTCCGTTGGAGAAGTTGGAAGAGATGAATTTGATCCTCAAGGGGAAGACGAAGAGGAGAGGTTCGGGTGGAATCAGACAGTCTTTAGTTTAGGCTTTCTTAAAAAAAAAATTGTGAAAATTTTATTTTATTTTATTTGGCAAAATACGAATAATATGCTGGAGCCTGTGTGGTAGTATCTGCACTCCCAGTGCTTGGGAGGCAGAGGCAGGAGGATCAAAGTTTGAGGCTAGCCTGGGTTACATGGCAAGCTCCGGGCTGGGCTTGGCGATATAGTGAGACACTGCCTAGAAACAGCAACAACAACACACACAAACACAGTGGTGGTATTATTTAAAAATATGAAAAAGCAGAAAACTGTATAAAATGAAAATAAGATCCAAAACCATTTCTAAGGAATCTCCACTCACACTCATGCAACCACCTCAGGCTAAACAACACCCCGCCAGTGAAAGGAGGGGAGAAGGGAGGACAGACAGGTGAGTTAGAAAAACAGTCCCCCCCATGGGTGTTACCTAAATACAATAACCTAGTCGTGACACCAGAAATGTTGCTATTTCCATTCAACTGCTGTTCTTTCCAAAAAGAACCCAGGCTTAAGAAAAAAGACGAGAGCGATAACTCTGCTGTCGAGAGCATGGAATACTCTTCCAAAGGAACCTGAGTTCATTCCCTGCACTCACATCGGGTGGCCCCCAGTCGCCAGTAACCCCAGCCCCAGAGTATCTGATGCCTCTGGCCTCCGCAGGCACCATACACACGTGCACACTCATTCAGAACATGCACATAATTTACAATAAAATAGATTTATGAAAAGGGAAGAAAAAAAGATGGCAAACACTCCATACCAAGGTCTACCTCAGGCGGGTGGCCCTAGATAAGGGTCACGGGAAGAAGGGTGACACAGAAGTCACAGGATCTACAGTCACCCCCTCCCCCCGAGTGACTTTGGGGCTGCCTGACTCTGCCCTAGGCTGGTTTCCTGAGGTCTGGAGAAGTCAGGGACATATCTGAAAGACACAGTCACCTTCAGTTCAGGATGAGGGCCAGGGCTCAGTTCATCTTGCCTCTCGGTCTGTGGTTCCATGGCAAACACTAGCCATTGCCTATCCAAAGCCATCGTCTCCTACCGCCTTCCTTCCTGCTAATCCATCTCCCATCTGGTCAGCGAGGGATGATTTATCTAAACAATTACAAAGATGAAGCTTCCTTCTGAGAGAGATTTTGCTTTAATCTCCTTTTTTTTTTTTTTTTTTTTCTTTTCCCTGCCTTGGATGAAGGCATAAGAATAAACAGCCAGCAGCCATTTTGGAACCAGGAGGCAAAAACATGCAGTCCAAAGCTAGTGTGCTTAGGATGGTGGAACTGAAAGATAAAACAGCCCTTAGACCTTGATCCCATAATCAAAGCGCTGATCCAATGCCCTAAGGTGCCCTCCTCTAGCTATCGAGTTATCTGAGAGAGCAACTCCCTACTCATTCAGACTATAGGAGCTGGGTTGGCCATTCCTTAAAGACAGAAGCCTTTTTAACTAACAATGCCATATTTCCTGTACTATTTCTAAGCTGTATTTGAGATGGATGGGCTACGAACCGGCATACCCATTTCATAGCTTGAGTAATAGTGAGCCTGCGAGGCTTCCTCTGAATCCCCTACCCCCACCCCAACTCCATATCTGCAGAAAAGCATGGCTTTTTAGCATGAGTTAGCCTGTGGTTTGGGGAGCCTGCAGCTGCTTCTGAGGCTCTGGCCTGGGAGAGGGTAAGATCACAACAGAGCAGGGGATGCATGATGTGTCCGGGCCAGTCAATAGGAAGTAGCTACCTGTTAGGGAATCAAACCGCTCCAATTGGCATGTAGACTAGAAGCTGATGGCTTCAGGCACAAGTATTCTGCTGGCTGAGCTCTTCGGACTGCCACTGCGTTCTGAGGTCTGCTGTTAACACTGTGCCAAGCTACGGAGCACCCATACCTCAGCCGCTCTGATCATTTCTGGGTCTATAGAGAATGGGTCCCCATTGTCTACAGACCCCTGAATGATGGGGACACTTGAGTGTGCTTTCACCCAGAGTTCCCTAACTCTGCTAGAGTCCAGACTTCCCCAGAGAAAGAAGCAATGTTGAAAGTCAGAGTGGGTGAGTGGGTGGGGCTCTGACCCTTTTACCCTCCCTTAGGACCCTTTTCCTCCTGCTGGGTTGCCTCATCCGGTCTTGATGTAAGGGCTTGTGCCCAGCCTTGTTCCATCTTGTTATGCCCTGTTCGAGTGGTAACCCTGGAAGGCTTGCTCTTTTCTGGGGGGAAGCTGAGGTGGGTGTGGATCTGGGGGAGAGGAAGAAGGGAGAAACTGGGAGGAAGAGAGGGAGGGGAAGATAGGGATAGGAATGTACTATTCAAGAGAAGAAAAAATAAATTATCTATATAACTTCAGCGTGCTGGAGAGTTGATTCTAGTGGCTATTAGAAACAACAAACAACAAACAACAAACAAACCGACAACAGAAGCACACACAAAACAACCTAGCCCTAAAATGTTATTAGCTCAATACAAAGTTAATTTTCTTACTCGCCGTGTTAGTCAGCATTCTGTTACCATGACAAAATACCTCAGCTGATCAACTTACAGGCTCATAGCTTTGAAGGTTTCAGGGCATCACCAGTTGCCCCATTGCTTTTGGGTTTGAACATACCGTGGAGAAAGGTTTAGCAGAAGTTGGAAAGTAGAGAAACTGGAAGAGGCTAGGGGCAAGACACCTACTCCAAGCACCCAACTTCCTCTCCCCAAGCCCCATCTTTTAAAAGGTTTAATACCTTCTGCTGGTGTCACCGGCTGGGGACCAAGCGATATGCACCTTTAGGAGACATTCATTCCAGATCCAAGCCATGAGACTGGAACTGGCCTGTGGCAGGAGACCCTGGGGGACGGCGATGACTTTCACGAAGTCTCAGGGACTTGAGCTTCTTCTCTATTCAAGCCTGACCTTTGTGGGGGTCTTCATATTAACTCATAGGAAGCAGAGATAAGAGCAGGTGGCCCTGCTTCTTTGGTTCCTGGGGAGAAATTTAAAACTTGTTCAGAGCCCCACAGAGTCCAGCAGGGAGCTGGAAACAGCTGGAGGCAGGATGTGTCCAGCCTTTCTCCCTGCTCACCACTCCACACAGGCATTCCTGGATGGCCAGCTTTGCTCAGTGCAGATCTGCAAACTCTGAGGCAGCCAGGGCAGGGAGAACAGTGTGCTTGGGGATCCATTTCCCTTCCCTCCATTGCTTGTTCCTGGAAGATCATCACCGAGTTAATGAGTGGTTTTCCTTCTATACCTAGAGAAGGAACTTTGCAGCCCCAGTGATCGGAAGCATTGGGTGATGGGAGAGGCTTCAGGTAAGAACCCAAAACCAGCAAAAGATTTCCAGTGTTCAGTAATAAGTGAATGCCAAGAGCAGCCTTTATGTGGGAGTCTGGGAGACTGCAGCTAGCAGGGTGGATGTGGGGAAGCCACCTCTTCTTCCCTGAGGCTTCTTGTGCTAACTGTCCAAATGGTGGGTGGGACAGGATCTTGGGGAACCATCTTCAAACCCCAGAAGGAAGGGAAGTGAATATTTGGGGTGATCCTTACTACACACCAAAAAAAAAAAAAAAAAAAGAGGCTCTTAGAAGCCATATTGAGTATCTGCACTTCCTGGCTGTATAGGAGTCTGCTTCTCCAGGACTTCTGGGGTATCTTCATGGAGGATCTCATATCAAAGGGGGCCCATGCTATGCCGTCATCTCAGCAAAGAAGCAGGCTTTGTGTCCAAACATGGTCAGAGGTGGCTTGGTAAAACTTATTCTGAACAAGAAGGCTGAACAAAAATCTGAACAAGAGGGCTGGTACGGGCTGAGGAGGGAGTCCACTGTTGCTACGTAGCCCCAGTGACTTGATACCCGGATGCTTCAGAAGAAGCCAGAATCCCAGTTTTTCATGGGAGATCTTCCCCTCATTGAATGTTGAGACAGCCCTCCATTTCTGAGTGCAGGACAAGTGAGAGCTGCCTGGGGGACTGCTGGCCTGAGGGGCTGCTGGGAGCAACCACGGCAGACTCAGTACAGCCAGGATGGGTCTGTTTCAAGCTTGGGAAGTAGCCTGACACACTTCATCTGAGATTGGGCAAGCATCCTCATCTTTGCCCTTCTCTGTGTCTCCTTCTGCTTCCTCGGCGGCTTCCCTCCAACATCTGTTTCCTTGCGGGGTGGAGAAACGAAGCCAGGCTAGTCTGCGGTAGAGTCAAACTTCATGTACTCCACCCCACCATTCCCATACTGATGTCCTGCTGGCCCTCCTGGGTGGGTGTCTGCATTCAGAGATGGGGTCTTGAAGGAAGTAGCCAGGCTGAAAAACCAGATCATGCTATCCTCCAGACTTGCTCCAAGATCAGCAGTGGCCAGAAAGGTCTTTATGTTTATGGAGGCCGGTAACTGGGAGAAGCTGGGCCGCCAATGAGATGAGAAGCACCCCAGAAACAGCTAGCTGCTTCCACTGAGCTGTCATCTCAGGGTGCAAAGGGGGCATCTTGTTTTTTTGTTTATTTTTTGTTTATTTTTTGTTTTTGTTTTGTTTTGGTGTAGGGGAACATTTGGAATTCTTTATGTTAAGAAAAGCTTTTTGGTTTAACTGACTAGAACTAGAGGTTCGTGTTCCCACTCCAGCTGTGGTAGAGTTGTTTATGAGTTGGAATTGGAATCCTTGATGCAGGTAGCTATAATCTGGTTGGGTGTAGTCATTCTGGCACCTGTAGCTTGTTTTTAGGATTGCGTGCCGCATGGGTTTATGGGAACTTTTGGCTGAGGGCAGAAAAAGTCTGAAGGCCCAAGAGTCGTGGGTGGGTGTTGGTTGGTGGTTCCTTGGTTGGGTTGCTGTCGTTACTGAGATAATTCCTAAGAGAACAAAGGTGGGAGAGATTCGAGCTTAGGACAGCCTAAAAAGAGGCTGTGAAGATTTCTAACCTTTCTCTCTCGCTGTATCAAGGCTACTTGTAAAAGTGGTGAAGATTTCTATCTTTCCTTTCTCTTTCCCTAAATTGAGGGTAAAATATTGTAGTGTACTGCTACATTTGGTTTGGTTTTTTCGAGACAGGATCTCTCTGTTGTAGGTCTGGATGTCCTGGAACTCACTCTGTAGACCAGGCTGGCCTCGAACTCACAGAGATCTGCCTGCCTCTGCCTCCAGTGCTAGGATCAAAGGGGTGTGCCACCACCACTGCCCAGCTCATCTTGCTTTTAAAAAATGAAATTAAGCTTCTGCTCTTTGAGGAGTAGATGCTCGTTCTTGGGAAGTCAGGCTTTGCTTCTTGTATGGCTCACAGTTCGGGCAGCCCAGGAGTTGCTCTGGGCATGTCTGTTAGAAAAAGTTTGAAGTTTGAATTCAGGTGTGTGGGGAATCACGCGGGCTATGGAAAGCTGGTGGGGGTGGAGACCTGAGGGTTGGGGAGGCCACTGGTGAACCCTGACCTGGGGCTCTGGGCACAGTGAAGAAGCTGCTGCTCATGGCTGTGATCGGCCCATAGGAACTGCTAGGGAGGTTGTCCAGGTACCGTGGGAAGCTGGTCATGGCTAGTCCACACTTGAGAAGTTCCCTTTCTCCCCCTTTAGTGGATCATCAAGGTCCTTTTGTACACTCGTGTCCTGAAGCTTTCAAACTTACTGTCAAACTGGGTGGGATGAGGCACACTCAATCCAAATAATTAAGAAGCTGAAGCAGGAGGATTGTTTTCAAGTTCTAGGCCAGACTGGGATTCATAGTGAGAGCCTGTCTAAAAAAAATTTTTTTTTAAATGAATAAGTACATAAATAAAATGTGTCCTTACGCAGTGGCTGCAAGTGGCCCCTGAGCTGGGGTCCAGATGCCATATCTGACCAGGTTGCTGTTCCCAGGGTAGACGTTCCAGCCACTGACCACATGAGGGCTCTAGATCTCTGCAGGGCCTCTAGGGAGTGTTCTGCTTCCATGCCAACACTTAGGACCCAGAACCCTCTCCTGCATAAGGTCTCTTCCCACCTCCCTCACACCGAGGGTTCTACTCAGTCAGCCCATCACAATGTGGCCAATGCTCTCTCCCTGGGTTTTTTCTTAGTCTTTCCATCTAGAAGGCAGTGTTTGCTAAAGAAATTGTGGGAAGCAATGGGGAATTCTGCCAGACATGGGTTTCTTTTTTTTTCTTTTCTTTAAAGATGAAAACTCATCTCACTGTGTTGCCCAAGCTGGCCTCCGCCTCTCCAGTATTGTGAAGATAGATACATGTCACATCCTCCAGGCAGATGTGAACTTGGATGCTCACTTTGCCTCTGAAGCTACACCTTCCGCATCTCCCTAAACCGTACTCCCATTTCTTCACTGATGCTTCTGCATTATGGGTCACAAACCATGAAATGGGGGAAGAGAGCTCATAAGTGAAATGCCTCTGTGCTCATCGTCTCTTCCTGTGCTTGGTCCCTCAGGAAGGTTCAGAGAGGGAGGGGGCACTGGTGTCCAACCTAGAGGACCGTTTCTGTCTTTTGAGGAGAGCTCCCTGGCTCTTGCTGTCATCCCTAGGCCCTCTGGCTTGAGTGCAGCTGAAAGCTGGTAGGTGGGAACTTGGGCCATCTCCCTGCTTAGTAGCATTGCAATCGCTTTGCCCAGCATTTTGGGCGGCAAGGAGAGCACCACGCAGACCCTGCAGTGTCTGAAATCTGCTCTGCTTCCCCAGTGGGGGACCTGGACTGCTGGAGTCAGATGTGAGGGCCGCTTCTCTGGCTCTGTCCTTAAGCTGGTTGTTATTGGATGCTTGGCACAGCATCCACATGCTAACCCCAGAGCTAGAGGACTCGGGCCAGGGGGAGATATGAAAATCCCCAACATATGTCTGTTGTCAGCGATGACAAAGCTACCTTCATCACCACCAGGCCTTGTCACAGCAGAATCCTGTTTGTCAGACATATCACTCAGGACCAGGGGAGAGTTGGGGGTGCCATCCAAGGCACCCTTGATTACCTCTCAGGGGGCACAGAGCTCTGTGCGCTGTGGGGAAGGCTTAGATACAGACCTTTCCAGATCCAGGCTAGACAAGAGGCCAGTCATGGGCGACCAGAGCCTTACCACTGCTCCTTCCCAGAAAGGGTGATGGATTGAGACATAGAATTAATATACGTCTCTCTATTTATATAGAAAGCCCTTACAAATCACATCCCTCCAGCCGGGTCTTTAAATAATAGAAGGCTGTAGATTATGGCTTTATTAGTCCCTTCCAAAAGCTTATAAAAATTATCTTTTGCCGCAGGGAAGACATTTTATCAGAATTTATGGCAACTTGGAGTCTTGAGCTATCAGACTGAGAAACCAAGACAATTTCTGAGGCTCTTCCAGCCGCATACAGACCCTGGTCACACTCTCTGTGTAAATTAAAATCACTCATGCCATCTGCTCTATGAAATAAGACACTTGGCTCTCCTATCTGAGCCTACTCTTTAATTAATATAGACTCAAGTAGGCAGAAGCCATCAACCTCAGTGAATGACTCTGGAGCATGGGTGTGAGATACTCAGGGAGAAATAGCCCGGAAAGAGGAAAACCCCAATACTTCCCTGTAGAAATAAAGCTCAGTCTTGGGGTAAATGTTCTCCATGTTGACAGGCTGAAAGTCTCTGCTATTTAACAGCCAGCCTGCTCGAGGGCCTTAGTGCTGTTGTTTTCCCGGGTTTCCTTGGGAAATCAAGGCTCTACTTTCCGATTGCTCCTATCTAGGTCAGTGCCCCCCTCAGGTGCATTCATGAACCCACATCTGGCCCGAAACCTCTGTTTGAGAGACACACAGAAACTAGAGCCACGCGTAACTTCACCACGATTTCTTGTTGCCACGACACCCAAGAGTTTCATCAATGGATACATGGCCTTGGATAGGATCCTAAGGAGCTTAAATGCTCTTTTGTATTCTAGCCATGCTTGTGTTTTGAAATTGCACTTGGCAGATGCTTGTAGCACGTGATGCATTCCGTCCCTCGTTAATTTTCTGGATTGGTTTCTTGACATATTTTCCAGAATGCCTTAAACATCATTGAATATGTACTAAGTTGCATTCTTGGGTACTCCCTCTGGACTGTCACGGTTCCTATTTTAGACAGTGCAGCCTCAAACACTCAGTTTCCTTCGCAATTCATTTCTGCTGTGTTTTCCCAAAAACCCACAGCAGTTTGGAAGTCAACAACAGAAGGAATGGGCATCTTTGCACATTTCGAGAGGGTGGGGACCCAGCCATAGGGAATCGACGGGTTCCTGGGCGGAGGCAACACACTGTGAGGAACGGATGCTGATGAAGAGGCAGACACCTTGAGGACCTGGGTGGGTTAACCAGGCAGAACAGTGTGCTTTGGGGCTGCTCCCTCCTCTCCACCCATATCCCGGATGTTCTTTGACTTTCCCTTCTGCCCCACATAGGCAGGACCCTCACCTATATACACTGTAATTTCCCTCTCCCCAAACCCTGATCCTGCTCTAATCAAAATGCATTAGAGACAGGCAAGAGTTGTTCTTGCCACTGTCATTCCAGTGGACACACTGCCCGCAGTAACAGCTGTAGAACTCTGCAGCAGAGACGGTCACAAACCATGAGTTAATCTCCACCGTTGACTGTGAAAATGGATGAATGTCATTTCAGGGCGAAAGCAGTAAAGACCAATTGGAATCACTGGCTCTGGTGACTTGGGAAGCCCTGCACTAAATTGAAGAAGCAAAAGAAAGAGCCGAAGACAGTGGCACAAAGAGAAAAACAGCTATGCCTTAAGCCACTAAGATTTTAGAGTTAGGTATGATGGCACATGTCTTTGATCCCAGGACTCAGGATGCAGAGGCAGGGGATATTTGTGAGTTCCAGGCTGGTTTGGTCTATCTGCACAGCTCTATCCACGCGAGCCAGAAATATACAGTGAGTCTCTGCTTAAAAAGAACAAAAATAAAATTCAGAGTTTGTCACTTTGCTACTGTCTAAACTGATCTGATGGACAAATCTGCTCATTTTTCCAAGTGCTTTCTCAAACCGCCTGTCTACTCTCCGAGGGGAGGGCTTGCAAAGGCCATCACTCCGCAGTAAAACTCAATTTACTTAATTTGGGGTGTGTGTGTGTGTGTGTGTGTGTGAGAGAGAGAGAGAGAGAGAGAGAGAGAGAGAGAGGAAGGAAGAGAGAGAAAGAATCTCATGTGGAAGTCCTGGTTGTGCTTGAACTCATGGATAGCCTCCTGCTTCTGCCTACAATTTGCTGGATGTACATCACCACACCCACCTATAAAATTTAACTTAAAAACAAGTAATGGATCTGGACAAAGGGTCTATGGGTGTTGTTTGTATGATCTTTTCAGATTTTCTGTAAGTATAAAGTTGCTTCTAAATGAAAGGTTTAAAACTAAGAGGAAGATCATCAACTTGAAAGGGCAGGTGCTGATAAACCATCTGTACAAACTGGGCCCAGCTCCACCCACCTACCCCCATCCCGCCCGGCTGAGTCTCATGGGGTCACGAAGCAGCTGCTGTCCTGTCATTTCTCTAGGACCTCTCTGATTTAGAGGGGAGCCTGCCGAGACAAAGATGGCCCTAGATGCTCTGGCACCCACGTGCTGAGCAATCCAGCCATGGGGGCAGGATGTCAGGCCTGGTCTCTGGCACCTGGCTGAGGCAGGAGTGTAGTCTTGGCAGAGCGACTGCCTGGAAGATTCACACAAATTCCACCTGACCTTGGCCAGGATAGCCTGGTGTCCACCCACCTGCTTCTCTAAAGAAGGTGTTGGGCAGCCTTCCAGGGCAGGGCCTCTCCCCTGTAATAGGGCAATAGGAAATAGATCTTAAGAGCAAGTGAGAATTATTGCTGGATTTAATCACCCTGAAAATATCTCTCTGGCATTGCCCCAGAGCTCACTCCTGATGTTGATCAAGGGCTCCAGGGAGAAGCAGCCAGTTCCCCACATTGGGCCTTAGAACTAACATTGTAAACCAAGTTGACAGTCCTGAGAAGGATAGGTTCACCCAGCCCCAGTGCTGCAGCCATGGGGATGGATGGGCCCTATAGACTCTACCTCCAGAGAGGTCAGGGCCACAGTCCTGGACACTCTGAGATCCACTGCTAAGTCCCCTCTATGTTCAGGCAACCTGTGGCAGAGGGACCGTATCAGACTCATTCCCATGAGAAACCAGGGGATGGCTGCGTCCAACTCATGGGGGAGGGGGGATATGTCTTGAGACTGCCTCATTTACCACATGACAAGATATCATCTTGGTTGGCATGAAGCCATGACTCAGTGGTCCAAGTGTGCTCTGGTGGAGGGTGGTGGTGTGACCATTTGAAAGCCATGGTGGGCTACACCTACGAAGACGGCCGGGTAGTCTGGATAATGTCAAGGGTGACCTCTACAGCTTGCAACAATAAGAGGCTAAAGATTATTCACAAGGTGTTAATAGATTGGTACAAGAATCAGAATGCCTCAGTGGTACCTCACAAAGAAGCTCTTCTCACCTGTCCAAGATGGGCAGAGCAGCAGAGCAGAGGGCAGAGGCCTCCATGGTTAAAGCCACTCAGTGCCTGAGTAGTGGGCTGCACAGCCAAGGCAGGGCTGGTGTGCAAAGAACTGGGCCCACTTGGGAAGTTATGGGATCCTGAAAGATGGAATGGGGATAAGTGTTCAACGGTCCTGAGGATGTGGACTCTTCGACCCAGAGCTCTTGGCGTTTGCGAGAGTGCCCCTCACCCTTGCTTAATGACAGCCAGCACCTGCTCAGGGCTGAGAGGTGTTGCCAAAGCCTGTCTCCAGAGTGGTAACAGGTACTTCCCTCAGGAGGTGGTCCACGGCGTCCACTGGTTGTCTTACAGAGCTGAGCATAGCATCACCATGGAGCCTGACAAAAGTGGGAAGCAGCTAGAACATGGTCCAAAGGAAAGAGAGTGCAGGGTGCCCACAGTGGGGCTGGTGCAGAAGTGGCTGTGATTGAGGACCAGGCAGCAGCCTGGAGGCTCCTGGGACCAACTAAAAGGTAGGAGAAGTTTTGTGTTTGAAACAGACTCATTCTGTAGCCAAGCCTAACCTGGAACACACTACATAGTCAAGGATGTACTGTGACTCAGGGAAATCCTCCTGTCTCAGGCGTTGGGCTTACAGGCCTGAGCTTCTGTTATCATCTTTTAGAGATTCTTCTTCAAGGGTGCTGAAGGAGAAAACTAGAATGTCAAGAATCCACTGACCTCAAAGTATTCTCTTGGAACGTGGAAATTTAAGATGTTACCAAAGACCCTTCAAAGACCCCTGGGATGGGGCACACTCACTTCTAGGGTGATTGTGGGAAGTATAGGACAAATCAAGACTGACTCCACTGGGTTACAGGGTCTGTTTCCTGGAAGAAGAGATAGGGAATCAGGGGAAATGGAAGGCTGGAAGGAATGTATCATGGAGGCCAGAGACTTACAAGAAGATTGAATTCCATAAGAAAGCACGGCAGGCTCTCAGCCCCCCAAAGCCACCAGGAATGCCCCATCGTGAGTGCAAGCAGTGTGACCTAGGAGTTTAGGGGAGGCTGTTCTCCTCTAAGATCTCTAAGACCTCTAAGATCAGAATAGCAACTGACCAAGGGCCCCTGAGGTCCATTGCCACCTCTGCTGTCAAGCCACTCTTCCTACAGACTGCCTCAAGGGATACTTAGGCAGGCTAGTTCCAGGAAGGGGGATGCAAGTTTCATCCAAGCTTAGGTGTGCTGTTGAACTTGAGACGAGCTAGATGCTAGGTTGGGCTGCTTCGACCCTTCTTAATTTCCTCTGTGTACTTCCATTACCCTCCTTACCTGACTCCACTTTCTAGGTGGTTCCCTGAGCATCCTGTGGCTTGCATTTGTGCCTAGACTAACACATTGAGGAGGAAGGCAGAGCAGAGAGGCAAGACCCAGCCCCAGTTAGTTCGGGAATGTGTCCCCGCTGTGGGGTGACGAGTCACTGTTCCTCCAGCACTCTGAGCCAGTCCTCTTTCTCAGTGGCTGAGTCAGCCTGCCCACCATGCTTGGCAGAGCCTTTGAGGCCCACAGTGTACATTACTGGATCTCCAGTAAGACTCTTTTGTCTCCCACCTTATAACTGATTTCCCTGTTACACCAGGCAAGAAATGGTTATTGTTTGTTTGTTTGGTTTTTTTTTTTTTGGTTGTTTTTCAAAATGACACTTGGTTCTATAGACAAAGAGTCACTACCTAATAAACCTGTGGCTCACCCAGGGTATTCAAATTTGGCATTTATAAATGACAATTAGCTTGTTGTGGGAGCCCTCCGAAGACTTGATTCAGCATCTGGCTGAGCAGCGGGGACACCCTGCCATGCCTGGCGTGTTCCCACAGGCAGACTCGTCGGGGGCCTGTTTGGGCAGGACCCATCCAGACCAGGGCGCTGCCGGCTGCCTTGTGCGGCTCCTGCTTTCTAGTTGCTGCTGTTCTTACATCTTAATTATGAATTGCTGTTGGTTTGGTTCCCTGGTCATCAGCTCAGCTTGTGGTGGGTTGTTGGTTAACCCCACAGCATGTAGGGGTACATATTTGCACCAGCAGAGTGTGGGGTCTATCATTTTCCAATAACGACCAGACTCGGAACCATGTAGGTGCTGTAGTTTGGCAGGGAGTCACCCTTGCCCCGATTTCGACAGCAGGAGTCCACATGGAGGCACCTTAAGTGTCCTCACGGGGCTTTCCGATGTCAGCTCCGCCTTCCTCTCTTTCCTTCTGGCAGGATGGGGTAAGATTGATGGTCTGAGGGCTAGGCTGGGCTTGCACCGGCAGTGGACACAAGGCTAGGACTGAGACCCTGAGGTAAGGGAAGGGGAAGAAGGAACCGGAAGGGAAGCAGGGAAGACGGACTCTCTCAGTCCCATTTCCAATAGAGGCTGGCCCAGGGAGATAGGGTCTTTCCGTTTATGCTGGCTTTGCATGGGGCTGGTTGGGATGGGGTGAGACTGTGAACCAATATTCAGCAGGAACCAGTTATCACGGGCGACTGCTGGGGAGGTGACCTAATCCTGAGTGATTACTGCATTAATGCAGGGTTAGAGCATTTGACAGCAAGTCTCAGAAGTCAAGTTGTGCTAACGCAAGTTCAAATGATGGTGATGCGGGGATACTGGGACGTCCACAGGACAGACGTGTGTGAGTGTGTGTGTGTGTGTGTGTGTGTGTGCGCGCGCGCGTGTGTGTTTGCGCGCGTGAGCGTGCACGTGTCCAAGTAGGACGGGAACTGGGATAGTTAGAGCTCCAGTCAGATACAACTAACTCTTCCTGGACTATTACTGGCATCTTACACATAATGCCAGACGGTTGGCATTGATGTTCTCTGCATGTTTTTGCTTAGGCTTTTACCACAGCATGATGACACAGGAACTAAACAGAGGCACAGATAAGTTAAGTCACTTGCTCAGGGTCATGTAGCTAACAGAAAATGGAGCCAGGGTTGAAATGCATTTATGTCATCCGGATTTGAACATGCCATCTACCAGAGCTCTCTGGGCATGCCTCATAGTCTGCTCAACACCGATTATGATAACCACTTCGCTATTGTGTATATATGTGTATGTGGTGTATGTATGTTCATGTGTGTGTATAAGTTAGCATGTGCTGTACATACGTGCCCATGTGTGTGTGTACATGTTGGTATGTGTGTGACATATGTGTGCATGTTGATATGTAAGATGCATGTGTGTACATGTTCATGCATATAGTGTGTATAGCTGGTGTGTGTACATGTCCTCCTATGTAGTGGATGTATGTGTACATGTTCTTGTGTGTGGAATATGTGTGTATATGTTTGTTTGGTATGTGTGCACGTGTTCATGAGTGTGCACATGCATGTAGGCCAGAGGTTGACATCAGGTGTTCTCTTAGTCAGGATTACTATTTGTTGTATAAAACACTGTGACCAAAGCAACTTGGGGAGGAAAGGGTTTATCCGGCTTATGGTTTCACATCCCTGTTCATCATCAAAGGAAGTCAGGACAGGAACTCAAACAGGACAGGAAGGAGGCAGGTGCTGATGCAGAGGCCACGGAGGGGTGCTGCTGACTGGCTTGCTCTTCACGGCTTGCTCAGCTCGCTTTCTTATAGAGCCCAGGACCACCAGCCCAGGGATGGCCCCACCCACAGTGGGCTGGGCCTGCCCCACCAATACTAATTAAGAGAATGCCTTACAGCTGGACTTATGGAAGTATTTTCTTAGTTGCGCTTCCCTCTTTTCAGATGACTCCAGCTTGTATCAAGAGGTGTCTTTCTTTACCACTTTTCAATTTAGTTTTTGAGATAGGGTCTCTCACTGAACCAAGAGTTCATTGATTCTGCTAAACCAGTTGGTCAGAAAGCCCCAGGAATCCTCCAGTCTCTACCTCCTCGGTGCCTTGATTAAAAGCTTATGACACCGTGCCTCGTTTTCTATGAGTGCTTGGGAATCTAACTTAGGTCCTCATTTCTGTGCAACAGGTACTTTACTGAACAAGCTGTCTCTCCAGTTCCTGTACTGCTATTTGATCTGCCAAAATAAACAGGAAAACATAGTCAAGTAAGCAGTCGAATACCACTGATAGCAAGACCGATATCAGAGTGTAAAGATACGCGCCCCACAATCTGGGAGAGAGACCCTTCTGTCTCTCTCACAGACAAAGGGATAGCGATACCTGGAAGATGAACGCCTAGCTAGCAGATGGCTGAGCGAGATTTGAGGTGCACAGTTGGTTTCGATGCTGCACTTTAACTACCCCTTGCTGCTCTTCTGGGTGTATGGAGCTGGGCTCTATGAAAATACTATACAGCAAGGGTTTGTGATCCAGCCAAGGCACCCAGGCAAAAGAGGGGAGGGCAGGCCAGCCTCCAGCATGCTGAGCTAAAGAGCTGCCCATTGCACCATCGTGTCCAGGGGGCCTGGCCAGCCCAGGGAGATGGAGCACACGGAAGGCCAGCACCCCCTGGAGGAGATATCAGGCTCTGCTCTAGACAGAGGGGAGGCCTGTGATGATGCCCTATCCTCTCCAAAGAGCCCCTGCCTTCCAAGTTCATCTTGTCATTGTGGACAAATATAGACCAGCAGAAACCTAAATGAGCGAGTGGCTGCTTGGGGCCGCAGGCAGCTAACCATAATGGGGGTTTTGGGGTTTCTGCTTCAGACAGAACATCACATTCCTCAGCCGAAATAGCTGGGTGGAGAAACAGGGCATCATCGGATGGGAACACCCGGCCAGGATGAGCCAAACAGGACAGAAATAGGCACTGGCCACCACATGAAGGGAACTCGTAGGTGTGGAGCTGGCTGGGCCCTGCCTCACTCTACCCTGCCCCGCTAGGGCTGCTGTTCCCACAGAAGCTCTGCTGTTTACCTGGATATCAGGCTTCTGCCTCCATGATATCAGCCCTTTCTTAGACAAGGGTCCTTAGGAATTGGAGAGGGTATGCATCCTACTAATTCTGGCACTCCTCAAGTATACACTTACTGATGTCAACAGTCAGAGACATGCTGTATTACCAGCCAGGGCCAAAGACGGCTGTCTAAGCATGTGCTTAACTGAGGCAGGCAGATGCATATATAGGGACACAGAGGCACATGCAGGGCACGGGCTAATGCACACAGCCTGACTTTCATGTATGTAACAGACCGATTTTCATGTATGTACACCTGCACTCAACGTCCCTCACCCAGCCCAACAGGGAGAGCACATGCCTTTTTGTGGACCACGAAGGTATACCCATGTAGAGAGCCACCCACCTACCTTTATTCTACTAGAGGCCTGGTGTGTGTATGCAGGAGTGTACGTATACATATACCAGAGCAGACACATGGGAGCCTTAGTATGTATCTAGGCAGGAGCCATGTACACAGAGATACATGCACACGTGCGCATGCACGCACACTCATTCACACACAGAGTCGCACATTTGCAAAAGCTGTCTCCCGGTCCTCGCATGTCGGCTCTGGCTTCTTAGGCTGTTTCCCACTTTGGTCATGCTCATTCAAAGCTGAAGCAATCTTAGCCAAGTGAGCAGCTGAGGTCAAAGGTCAAGTTGTGGTGAGTGCTGGGATGGAAGGGTGGGGGGAGTTACACAGAATCCCTTTCACTCTGCACTTCCCATCCTCATCTTGGGCTAGCATCTTTCTACCCCCGCCCCTTTGCTAAATGTTTTGAGATGGAGTAGGCAGCAGACCAGGCCCAGGTCCGCCCCATGGATTAGGCCTACATGTGTCCATGCTGGGTTGGTTTCTCAGCCACCAAAGACCTATGAATACAGAGGGGACCAGAGCCGTGTGGCTCATTCCTTTCCACCCAGGCCTGGGGCCTCCACTCATATAACAAACGAGTACTAGAAAAGTAGGCTTGGTATCCCACTTGGCTGTTATGGAAACTGATGCCCAAGGAGGCCAGGCTTCACCAAAGCTACACCTGTCTGCCTCCCGCCTCACCTGTGTCCGTCCGATCTGTGGACTCTTAGGCTCCATTCCTCAGGGGCAAAGCCATTCAGGAGCTTTTCCTTCCTGAAGCAGCAGCTGGAGGGTGCCCCCAGAATCCTCCACGCCACTCCATCAAAGCACCTTCTGGGGATGGTTTACAATATTCTGTCCCTGTGAGCAAGCAGGAAGGAAGGAGAAATGGAGACAGCAGGGGTCAGTATTTGTTCATCAGAGGCCATAGCAGATCACTATGGAGGACTGGCTGTCTGTAGGCAGGGTGCCCAGTACCTCTCAGACGCACGCCTTCAGAGCCACAGACTGCCCTGGCCCTGGCCCAGGTAGGTGAGAGCAGTGTTGGAACCTCCCAGGAATCCACAGGACCTCTTACAAAAGACCCTGCTTTACACCACTGTGGCAATTCGCCAGCTGTTCTTTTGTAGCAGAAGAATCTTTCCTCTGATGATTTTTCTTTGAAGTTTTAAATTAAGATATACTTTATGTTTGGTGAAATTCTTTCTTATAAACACGGGATGGTGCAGACTGCTCCAGCAGAGGTACGGACAAGTTCATCTCCCCCCTACTCCCCCACCCCAGGAAAAGAACTTGTGGTTACTCCTGCCAGCAGCCACCGATCGGTTTTCTTTCCTTTGAGTTCAGCTTTTTCTAGAATGTTCTGTAAATGGAAACATGCATAATGCAGGTATTGCACTGAGCATCGTGCACACGAGAGCTATCCGTGCTGCCGAGTGTGTCGGTAGCTTGCAGCTCTTTCTATGAGAAGCATTCCTTGCTGGGAAGGTCCCACTGGTTCATCTGTTCCCTAGGAGGAATACGCCAATTACTTGTCCTTTAGGCTATTATCAGTGAAGTTTCTGTGAGCACTCTTACACAAGTTGTGCACTTATTTGTTCTTTTGGGTGAATAGTCCTGGACTCAGCTTTCTCAGAAACTGCCCGAGTGCAGTCCTGAAGGGTGCCATCTTTCACTCCCACAGCACTGTATTGGTGTTTCTCTAGCTCTCTTCCTGTGGGGTCCTCCTCCCCTTCCCAGCACATGGCTAGAACATATGGCCGCTCAGCCTAGCCCCTGGGAAGGAAAGCACAGAACGTGGGTCAACGTATCCAGACTGGTCCAGGGTAGGGGGGACTAAGAGGCGATGGATTGCAAGGAATTCCAGGAGAACTGTCAGTGGAACCTTCTCAAGTCATGGTATTTTATGGGGTTCAGGGGGAGAATCTTTTGGTACTGAAGGGTAATGTTATTGGTTAAGACAGGGATGCTGGGATAATCGCTTAGGTAAGCAATTCTGCCAATCATAGCCCGCCCCTTGAAGGGGGTGGAGTTTTGCTGTGGCTTATGGTGTCAGCACAGAGACTGCAAAGGCGAGGGGCCAGGGATCCTGCCAGTTCCTCATTTCAGGCTGGGGTTCCAAGAGTCCTTGACCTTCTGTTTCTGTGTGACCACATCCACGAGGGCACCACACAGTGAACGAGGGCTCCTATCAGTGTCATCATAGCTACGGCTTTGATAGTTCCTGCTTTCTGTCACTAGCCTAGCAACTACGCGCCAAGTGCTATTTCTCCAGAAGCCCCAGACTATGGAAAAGGTAAGTAGGGCTGCCTGAGGTCAAACTAGAGCCCTGACCACTGACTTTCCTATGCAGAAGTGGGGATCCTGAGTCCTTTCTGCAGGCCAAGTTCGAAAGAGTAGGAGGTGATCACCCAAGGCCACATAGCTTGTGGACAGAGGACACTGGGCAAGGACCAGCCTCTGATCTTGTGCTTTCTGATCACTGTGTCAGGGCTATGAACAGGGGACTGCAGTCCTTATGTTGTGCTCCAGGGACCTGTGTGGGGCTAGGTTGAGGCCTGAGTTGGGTGCAGCCTGGGGCTACTACCATGTTGGGATTTTTGGATGAGGTGGTAAGAAGCAGAGGAATGCCAAGGTCTTTAGGATCACAGAGATACTCAACAACAACGATGACAGCAAAACCTGACGTGTTAGTAGCCCTTTCTGTTGTGATAAAATAGCCGAAGCAATGTAAGGAAGAGAGGATCTATTTTGTCTCACAGTTTGAAGGTAGCGTCCATCACAGTGGGGAAGTCCAGTGGCAGGAGATGAAGAAGCAAAGAGCCACAGGTGCTCACACACAGCTTGCTTTCTCATTCTCCTGAAGTCCAGGACACAAGCCTGGGGCATAGAGATGCTCACTTGTAGGGTGACTCTTCTTAGCCAACCTAATGAAGATAATCCCTTACAGGTAAGCCTAGAGCCTTGTCTCCTAGGCGATGCTAGATCTTGTCTGGTTGACAATTAACACTGGCCATTACACTTGGGCCAATGACTTTCCCTCTTTGCCCCTCAGCTGCAGTGCTCATACAACGGAGGCATGTCTTACAGTTCCATTGGGTTATCAGGGCGTTTGAGCTCATGACCCAATTCTTTGTTGGGTATACTTGTTTAGTCATGTGTGCAGACAGCATCATGCGCCAGCAGAAACGCACGAATGAGACAGGATGGGTTCCGATCTCAGAGGGCATCAGAGCAGCGCAGAGACAGTGATCAAATAAACAGCACACCAGGTGGTGGCGTGCGCTACAGAGAAAAATAAAAAGGATCAAGCAGAATATGGATACATGTAGAGAAAGGAGGTACCACAAGAGACAGGGTGGTCAGGGAAGGGTCCCTTGGGTGCTGACACCTGAGCAGAGAGACTTGGAGAAAGTAGGAATTTCGGCCACGCATAGTATTTAATAGCTGTGCATCCTCATGCAAGTTACTTAATCTTGCCAAACCTCCTTTCCTTGATCTTAACGTGGATTGAATTAACATCTTCCACAATGGGCTGTTGTGAGGTTGAGAGAAAATACAAAACGGGCAGCCAGCATGCTGCAAAGGGCTGCTCACCATGGTCCTCTTCGTTCCTCTGTATGGAGTTCCAGCTGGGCTAGGGGTGAACACATGAGATAACATTGTGTGCGAGATATGAGACATGAGTTAATCCTCCAGCAGCTCACAAATCCCGAGAGTAGCACCTCCTCCATGTCAGCACATCTGACTCTCTTCCTCGTGCTACGGAGGTTGGAATTAGCGGCCCTAGTTCTTGTCCCTTCCCCATATACCTGTCTTTTTTTTTGTCAGGGGAAGGGGTGTTGGCTATTCTTCCCAGGGGATGGCATGTACTTCCCTGCCTTGACCTTGACCTCAGCCACGTGGTCACATGACCTCAGCTTTAACTAACAGGGGCTGCTAGCACAAGCGACAGAAATGGTGGTCTCTTATGCTTCTGCCATATAAGTAGCTTGCTGACTCAAGGGGGCAGAGTCCCATGAGCTACAGTGTGGAGCCAGGTTCAACTCAGCTCAGATAAGACCAGCAGCTTCCAGCCAACCTCCAGATAAGCGAACAAAAAGAACCCTGTTACTGAAGCCACTGAGTTTCTGGGTGGTTTGTTACATAGCACTAAGGTGGTAGAGATGACTGATATAAACATATACATATATATGTATGTGTGTATGAGTGTATATGGTATTTAATCATTTAATATAAATTATACATATATTTACCATTTAACCCTTGCAAAATCCTTAAGTAGCTTTTTATGGGTGAGCCGAGGAAGGTTAAATTACACATAAATTTGTAAATGATGGGTCATGATTTGAATGCACACCGTCTGATTTTAGATCCCATTATGTTGATCTTAACATGAAAGAAGAGGGAAGACCTAAGGAGGGTATGTTAAGTGATGTGACCACCACAGGATCACATATTTGACACATCTGTGTCTAACAGGTTAAGGAAGCATTGCATTGTGGGATGTGAGGGCTCTGGCACAGTGCTGCTGGGAGCATGGTAAGCAGATGTTGGGGGGATGGAAAAGTATCCAGAGGAAGTGCATACAGGGGTGCTCACGTTGTTGCCTGCCTTGCCTTCAAAGCCTTCTTCCTGCCTGTTATCTGTCCCTCCTAGGCCTCAGCTCCGAGCTGTGGGGCCTTGACTTGGGAGGCCTTGCCTGTCTTTTTGGCTGTGATCAGTTTCCCCCACTGTACCCCCAGAGCTTCGGAGACCACTTGTCTATTGCATGTTGCACAGCTCTGGTGGCACGCGTGCTGCTGTTCTCTGCAGGGCAGCGCCTACACACGGGATCAGTGCGCTGAACGTGTGCGTCAAAAGTGAAGGACAGTCCTGGGCGTGAGCTCTTTCTCAGCATTTTGTGGTTCGGGAACACGAATCGGTTCTTGTGACACTGTGGCCGTGTTTGCACTATGGTATGATACAGAGCTGGAGTGTCCTCTGGGATACAGCTCCCTGGGCTAAACAGCTGATGCTGGAGGTAGATGGGAAGCCTCGGGTCCTTCCACATGGACCTCTGCTGGGACTCCTGGAGTGACATCCCCGAGGGAGGCTAGCTGCCCTGAAGGAAGTAATCCAAGCATTCCACTTGAAAGCAATGGCTTTCACGACAGCCTCATAAGCCACATATCACAATTAAAGTGGATTCCATTGTCACACAGAACTTCTGTGACACAATACGGACAAAGAAGGGCCCACGAGGTTCTGACTTCTGGATGGGGGCGGGTAGAGGGAGAACTTTGAGAGCTAGATACCCCAACAGGCATAGCAGTGAAGTACAGAGTGTGAGTGGTGGGAACACCATCAACACCACATGATGACAGAGCAGCAAGGGAACCCCGAGGTCTTCTTCCAAGAACAGAGTAGAGACAAGGCCGTAGGTGCCTGTGTGGGTAAAGATGAGTTTTCCAGGACGTAGCCTCAAGAAGCAACTAGAAAATGAGATGGGAGAGAAGGGACATGAGAGGAGCAGAGAACGGTGTAGGGGAGGGGAGCAGAAGCATGGACCAGGGCACCTGCCCCTGTGTCCTGTGAAGCGTACACACGTATCTCCCCGGATGTCCTTCTTGACGGGAAGGAATGTTCGTCTACAGCTCCTACCATTACCCCGTGTTGCTTAAACAGGACACCAACACTCTTGAACCTGCTTCTGTCCCCACGACACATGAAAGGCCTGGGAGGCTGCCAAGACTTTGGAGGAAAACTGTGTCTAGGGACACTGTTACCATCCACAGCTGAAGTCTCCATTCAGGAGGTCTGAGGGGACACACAGCTCAGAACGCAGCTGCTGAAGTGCCCTTGGAGAGAGCAGTCTGAGAAATCTTTGGAGAATGGCACCCACTCTGAGACACACGTGACCACAATGAACCAGCCCTGGGGTGACCAGAGAGAGCGGCGGAGTGAGCGACACACCAGGCTCCGGGGAACAGGGAGGTAGGCTGATTCTGAACTCGTCAGAACAGAGGACCATGGGAGGACCACGTGAGCAAGATGAGCCAGGCTTGGTGGATGAATGAATGTGTGGGTATTTGCAGCAGGACTTACACCATGCCAGGCCCCATGCAGGGAATCTATAAACGCTAGCTCTGTGATTCTCACTGCAGTGCCGGTGCTGAGTGGGACTGTGGCCCCTGCCAAGCTGTGGCCAAGTTCTAAGCTCTGTGAACGGGACTCTGCTTGGAGAAGAGTCTCGACAAGTATTGTTAAATTCAGAGTCTCAAAACAGAATCCTTTTCTGTTGTCCAAATCCATTGGCAAGGGTCCCTTATGGAGACCGAGGCAGAGGACGGCATTGGGTAGCCTCAGCTAGGGCACTCTGGAGCCAGAAAGAACTAGGGAGGTTAGGGAGATCCTTCACTGACGTGTGGCCTGGCTGCCCTCTTGACTGTGACTATCTTGTCTCCAGAACAGTGGAACGGTATGCTCAGGTCACTTTATAGCACCCAGACTGTGGCGATCTGCTATTCCAGGCCTTGGGGATCAACACAGACCTATCCATGAGGGGTTATTATAAGCATAGAGACTTTTGCAGATAAAGATAGGGGTCCGCAGAGAGAAGTGACTTGGTCCCCGTCACTCAGCAGGTAAAGAACAGAACCACCTTCCATACCAAAATCTATGCCCTTAACCACAAACTCGGCAGACAGAAGTTATGCGGTGTCTCAGCTACTGCCCACACCTAGTAAGTGGCAGAGCCAGGATTTGAGCCTAGGACTCTGGCTGTAAAGGGCTGCAGGCTGCACTGGGCTGGGAGGTGCACTTATCTCTCCACTATCTTCCAGCAGGCTCTGTCTTCCGCACTGCCTCTTTGATGGAGTGGCGGTCAGGTCCTGGGCCTCCCCGAGCATGCTAGCATCACTGGGTGCCATGCAGAGTCTGTGATTTATACAGTGCAGCGTGGCACGTGCCTATGTCACCTTCCCACATTAACAAGACTGGAGGGTGACAAGTGGTCCCTTGCTGCACTCAGGGACCCTGCTCTCACCTGCAGTCATCCCTGTTAGCCAGATTAGGAGAACTGATAAATGGAGTTAGCTTGGGAGCCCATTACGCAGCAGCACACAGGATGGAAACTCCCTAGAGGTTTCTAACCTCCTATTTCACGGGGGCAGCCAGTGATGCTGGACTGTGTGCCTCTGCCTTCAGGAGAAGCCTGGCTCATCTGTTGCCACAGCTCACTACTAAGAGGTTTGCCTCTGATCCCAGTCTATGGGGCTTTGCACCAGCCCCATGTGAAGGCTCATGGACAGGACAGGAGTGGAGCCTGAGTAGCTCCAACTCACCCACCTCTCCTAAAGTGCCCAAAGTCTCCCAAAGCTCATGCCTTGTTCTTCCTGCCGCTGGGGTACAGTTGACCACAGCAGAACAAGGGTGGCTTGTTCTAAGTGGCTCCGGGTCTCAATCTCCTAGAAGAGTCATCCAGATCCATGATCAGGTTTGAGCTCTGTCACACATGATGGTGAATCAGTTGCTTCCCCGTGGTCAACTTCCGTTTCCTCTCCTATGAAATGGATCCTTGGAGGTAAACAACGTAACACGTGTGGAGGGCTCGTCTCACTAAGCGTGTCACACAAGGTCCCTGCTTTCTCTCCACACAGCACAGAGGGCTTTGAAAGTTCTGGGGCGCTTAGGAACTGGGAGCTGTGATATAATGGGCCTGAGAAAGGTAGGGCCTGGTAGCCTCCCATACAAGGCCTTGGAGCAACTGGTCTCCACTGGGGTTCCTGAGATCAAGTCTGCCCTTCAGTGGTGGGTAGGCAGAGTGATCCTGTTAGCAGGGTTCTGTTCTCTTTTTCTCTTCCAGACCCAAAGCCTGTGACTTACTCAGACTCAGAAGGGTGAGTAGACCCCCCCCCAACACGTCATCCCTGTACAAAGGGCCATACCTATTGAGCTGAGTCTTTGCCCTTCTCTGAGAAGGGTTTTGGATGATAAATTTGAAATCTAGTGCGTCTTCTGGGAACATTAAAAAGGAAACTCTTAGGTCTCACCAAGGTCTACTGAGGCAGACAGATTGGTGACGGAGCCCGAAGGTTTGTGCCCTAACAAGCTTGCCAGATGGTTTGAATCTGTGCTGAAAACGCAAAGCCAATGGCATAAACAAAAATAGTAGTTAATTCTCTTCCCTTCTATCACAAGACATTCAGAAAGACAATCCTGGTTTAGGGTGATTGCTCCAATGTGTAGTTCTACTGTCTGCAGCTCTGGGTCCACTCCTAAGACTGCTTCTTGCTGAAAAATAGCTACTGAAGCTCCAGCCACCATGAATGTCCTCCGGCATGTGGAAGGAGAAAGTAGTCAGGAAAGACATGTCTCTAAGTTAAACATCCCCCTACATGGCTCCTGGGAACCCCACTGTAACCACTCAACTTTCTCTTATCTCATGAAGCATCCATAAGGCAGAGGTCAGAAAACTCTTGTTTTATGTTGGCTTTACTGAGCGTTTAGATAGAGACAGGGAGGGATGGACAGTGTGGGCCTCTGGCCCTGTAATAAACTCTTGTTCTTAGTCTTCCTCAGTCCTCAGAGCCAAATGTGACTATCTACCCCACTTTACAGACAAAGGGAACAACCTTCAGTAAGATCAAGGTTGCTCCGCCTGAGTTGCTCATTAGCTTTCTCTGAGCTGTTTCATCTTTTCAACCCCCACCCTTCTCCACCTTGCTCTACTGGCGATCTGGGGGTGGGTGTGGCCACCCATCAGGACTCTTCTCCAGAAACCAAAGATTCCAAGGAGCCAGAAGTCTCTGGGCCTGATTATGGGCAGAAGATGAGAAGGAGGGAGGGTTCAGGCCCTCTGCAGAGCCCAGGAAACCCTGTGCTTTTCCAGAGGTAAATAGTGAAACTTAATTAGCTACTCACACATGCTGAGTGAGTAATCCTCAGGCTTTGCAAGGCATCTGCTCTGTGGGTGCCTGGGGAACGTCACCAACTCCCTTCTACCTGGGCACTAAGGTTAAGCCTGCCTGGTCTCTGATGGGGCCAGTTTGGTGCAGGAGGGCTGAGAATGAGGGCTTGCTTCTCCAGGCTGTGCCCATGGAGTGCTTGTTAACGCATCCTCCTGATTTTATTCTTGGGGGAAAAGGGGAGATTGTCCAAGGCTGACATAACATAATGTAGCAATTCAGCACGGACAGCCATAGGTTCCTCTCCTCATTTCAAAGGCCTTTACTAAAATATATCAAGATATTTCAGAACCGAGAAGTAGGGAAAGATAGTAGGTTCCAGTAACAAATGTAACAAATGTAACAGTGCCTCAGTTTTTGGGTGGAAGGGGAGTCCCACGGACATATGGCAGAATTAGGGGGCACCAGGAAGCGGAATTAGGGAGCACTACCATACCTCTGAAAACTCCTTGGTCTCCCTTCATTTGGGCTTCACTAGCTAGAGACTTGGGTGAACAAAAACAAGGCCCCAATTTGAGGTGACCCCATTTTTTACACTCTCTGAGCCTGTACCAAACTTGCTATGCTCCAAACCCCAGCTTCCACCTTCATTAAAAAAAATATGGGGTTGCCCTCACTCATGTCTTTCGATTCTCCCAAGTTTTGGCCACTTGCTGCATGAGGATGTCTTCCAGGCTGGACAGAAAGGGCCCAGAAGGAAAGTTGACCCACCAGCCACAACTTGGGTTTGGGCTTCCTGACTTTGTACATAGTTTTAGTGTTAGAACGCTCAGCAGAGACCAAAGGCTCTGGGGCTGGTGCATGGTCAGAAGGCTAGTCCCTTCAGTGTTCACCCATCCCTTCCCACCCACACTGGACTCTGAAGCCCAGAGGAAGAAACCCAGTCTTCAACAGCCAGTCAGGTTCACCCCTTCCCACCCACACCAGACTCAGAGGACAAGTGAAGGCCTGGCCTTTAGGTTTTTCTCTGTGCCAGTTAGGTTGCACAACCTCTGAAGAACAGAGTCTTCTGGTGTAAGCCACCTTATGACAGACCCCAGGAACGCCATGCTTTGAGGCCTCCCAGGCAAGGCTCAGAGCAAAGGTCAGGCTGCTGCAGCATGCAGGGCCACATTGGCTTGTGTCTACCTCCTCAGCCTTCAGTGACTTTCCCATACCCAGCGCCTATCCAGCAGCTGCCTGCGACCCCTCTTTCTGGAAGCAGGCAGATTTCCAAGCTGGCCCCCACCTCCCAGAGAAGCCCGCTACTTGTTATTCAATCAAGCATGGTTTGGAGGATGCTGCTTCAAAGCCTTGTGCAAAGCCTTGTATCAATGGTTTTCATTTACAGAGATCACATGGGTGGATCTAACTTACTCACAGAGCCTTTAAAAGTAGTGAGCTTCTTCCTTGATGCCAAGAGAGGAGTCAGAGGAACTCACCAGCATGGAGCAAGCAAGTGCCCAGGACATGGTCACTGGCAGAAACAGACAGCTGCTTCAGCACCAACGCAGACCTCAGCGGACAGTCACTTTAATCCTAACAAGTTGATGTAATAATCAGAGAGGCTGGAAGAGGATCTTGACCCCCAAGGGAGAAGCGTAGCTCCCCAGGCAGCATTTTGGATTTAGCCAATGAGACTCTGAGATCTTAGCTCAGGCCCAGATCTAGCAGATGTCACACAGTGGCAGAAAACTACCCCTTCTACCTACTACCAAGGAAAGACGTTCTTCCTTCTTTCTCAGGCCCTGCCCTTGGGACTTTTCCCAGGATCAACCTCCCTTCTCCACAAGTGCTCCACCTTCAGAGTTCATATCCGAGAGTACTCTGCAGATTTCCCCCTGAGCTCATTCCCAAACAGAAATCCTTCTCTAGCCACGTCTACTGTTTCCTACTTGTGCCCAATGCAATCACATGTTGGGAAAATCAGCATTATTAGGACGGGCCTTGCAGAGAGGCTTTGCATGTGCTGTTCTCTCTGCCTGTTCCCGTAGTCCAAACGAGAATCTGCCTCCTCACAGAAGCCTACACTACCCACAGGGAGTGATTTCAATCCCTGGGGTCATCATTTCCTGTACTTCCTTTTACTATACAGGGCTCCCTCTTTCTTTGTGTGACTTGACTTCCTGCCTCCGGCACAAAGTTCATGGCTCCTCAGGGTGGGAGAATACTTGGCACACGTTCATCCTTTTTGGCTGCACACAACGCCTATGTGTCCCATAGGTTGATGGGATGAGGGAGGGACTTCTGGCTCCACTTACAAAGCTCTTCCTACAAACACAAGCACAGTCTGGTGCTTGCTGGTGCTGTCACTCCTCTGCCAAGACAGGGATGTGGCTAAAAAGTCATTCTGTGACTCAGTGGAGTTGACTCGTGCCCAATGTAGAGCTCTGGGCCCAGTGGCCTGGGTGCAGTGTGGCTTTCCCAGGATGTATGTGTCTAGGGCTCTGCTGGGCTGCTGACCAGGGTACGTGTTAATCATGTAGATCCTCTGGGCTTTAGGTTTCTTGACAATAACTAAGGAATTCATAACTAACTTCCTACAAGGGCCGTTCAGAGACTTGATTGAGACAAGGCATGCAGAAGTTAAATACGTGCTTGGCATATAGAGCACTTCAGATAGATATTAGCTATTACGATTTCTCCAGGGCTCTCCATCTCTGCTGTGTGGTTCTCCCATACTCTGGTACAACACTAACCGATGGTTCAGAAGTGGCATCTCTTTGAATGAGGCAGGGATAATGAGAAGGTTCTGAAATTTGGTAGTGGTGGTGGTGGTGGTGGTATGTGAGTGGGTGGATTTTCTGCTTATTTAATATTCAGATGTTCCCACCTGTTTTCAAGGCCCCATTCAGCATGTAGTCAATTCTGGCCAATGGACTGTGAATAGAAATAGATGAATATTGCTCCTAGGCCAGAACATTTCAATGTTGGTATCTGGTGACCTGGCATTGCCCCTTCAGTGCCCATGCAGGCCACATGCTGAAATGGGGGATTCACTGATCAGTGAGTCCACAGCACAGAGGCCAGAGGCCCTGAAGAACACATTCACATGCAGAGGACTGTGCAGAGCTGACAAATCAGCTCCTGTCGGGTGGGCACACGGTTGTTCTCATTATCGCTACCTAACTTCATCTCAGTTGGGCTGGTAAGGACAGAATGGCTGAGCCATTTAACCTGAGTTGGTGATGAGCCCTTGCCCTTGCTAGCTGAGATAAGAGTCTCTAACTGAGACAGCACGTGCAAGCTCTGCTGCTAACAGCTTGGTTATTCTTAAACTGAGCCTGTCTAAATGGGCCAGGAATGATCCATCCTCCCCAAACCAGTACCCCCTGTTCTAGGAGGGTTATGAGGAAAGGTCACTGATGACCAATCATGAGGTTCAAATCCCCTTTTGGCCCTGTACCAAATACTTGAGAGAAAGCCTAAAGTCACAAGCATTTATTTTAGCTCACGGTTTCGTAGCATTTACTCTATGGTTAGCTTTCCCACTGTTATGGATCTGTGATGAGGAAGGGCATCATGGCAGCAGAATGCTGTGGTGGAGCAGAGCAGAGCACTCATCTCCTTGGGAGGAAGGGTGAGCTCCAGGGTTAAGGTAGAGCCTGAAAAGGTCTGCCCCTCACATCCTGCAACTGGCCCCATCTCCTAAAAACATCAATTCATAAGTGAATTAACTCATTCATGAGGCTGGATGTCCTCCTAATCCAACTACCTTCAGCAGCACCGCCATCTGGGGACCGAGCAGAGGGCTTGCACTGCCTGGCGCATAACCAAGAGAGTCACTGTGTATCCTCCAGGAGCATAAACAACCCATCCCGTCTGTGAGATGCGACAGAGCACAGCCATGAGACTGCACATCATGGAGACAGAATATGTACACCATGGGCTTCCTCTCTCCCCTTTACTCTGCCCTGGTCTTGTTGGAAGGAACTATTCATATCCAGGGTAGGTATTCCCTAGGTAGCAATCATCCATGGAAATGCCCTCATTTCACACCCAGAAGCATGCCTTTCTAATCTCCGAGGCTTCTCTCCACCCAACCAAATTGTCAATCAAGACCGGCCACTCCACTGGACCCACTGGGCAAAGCCTGAAGACACCATGTTTCCAGAGGAGGAGATAAAGCCAGCACTGTCGTGGAAATCCATTGTCTCACCAGAGACGCTAGATTATCCAGAAGGATCAGGAACAAAGTCCACGCTGCCCAAGTGGGTTGCTCAGACCTCAGGAGACCACAGCCCCACTGCACTGACAGCCCTTCTCAGAACTTCATGCAAGAAAAAAAAGAGGAGAGAGCTGAGAAAGCAAGTTAGCCAAGGCTATATCTCTCTGAGGCATCCAGCGAGGGCACTTAGAAGCAGGGAGAGCAGAGGTAGCTAAGCCTCCATCTCAGTAGACTGTGCAGTGCGAACAACCTCTCGGAGGAGGAGCAGCCTTCAGGCCTGGTGTCATCTTTGGCATTAAAGCAAGCATTTGCCACAGGCTCGTAGGTCACACGGATATGTCTCTGCTTTTGCTTCCTGCCCATGATGATGGGCAGAGCAGAAGTGCTGCAGAGCTGGGCCCCACATCCTCTACTACGAGCAGAATTTATCTTCAGAGTCTGAGAAGAAAGAACGCAACTCCCATCTCCAGCTGGCGTTCTTCTGCTAAGTCCAATTACCAGGGGCTCAGGACCTAGGCCCCCATGTTCAGCCCAATACCCTCCCCGAAGCCAGCAGGGAGCTCTCTGTCGAGGCCACCAGCCAAGCACAGCTCATTTGCTTGAGAGCCTTAACAACAAACACACAAGCCCCCAAACCCACAGGCCTCTCTGTCTCCCTCCTCCCAAAGCGGAGGAGGGGGCCAGAAAGGGGTTGAGGTTATTGGAATGCTATTTTAAACTGCAAATCAGTGTTAGCCAAAACCTTGAGGCTGATTAAACACGACCTTCAGGCCACAGGGCTCAGGCTCAAAAAGGCAAAAGGCTTCCACCCTCTTAGCAGCTCCAAGATTGTTTTATTGGTTTGAAAGCCCTTATGGGGCCCCGCCAAGCAGAAGGGTGAGCAGGGGGAGCTTTAATATCTGAAGGGAGAGATCAAAAGCAGTTGACATTTCTGGCAGAGTGTACACGCGTGTGTATCTTTATACGGATAATGTTATAGCTGGGCAGAAGGCATTTCTTCTCTGGGTTAAATCAAATCAGGCCACATGGTCTTGATCTTGACTGTGTTGTCATATAATACAACTGAGTTTAACTGACATTGAGTGTTTCTGATCTGAACAGTTAACATGGAAATTTGGCCCAAATAACTCTATACACATTCTGAACATGAACTTGGTTTAATCATCAGAAGTGATGGGAAAGGTCCTTCCCTGCCCCGTCCAGGGAACCAGGCAGAGGGCTGGCTTGTGGGTAATGCTTCTGGCTCTTCCTCATCTCATGTTGATGGAGACCTCAGGAAAGGGGCTTCAATCTGGTCATGTCAATTCAATGTCTGACTCTGGGGTCCTTGGATTTCTTTTTGAACACCCAAAGGTGAGAGTTGACCTTGACTTGTTAATAGCATCTACTACACCCAGAAGTCAAGGACGATTCCTGAAGGTACCTCTGGATTGACCTACCTTGTGGATCCTGGTGACCTTGTGGTGGAAGTGGAAGTCACAGTGACATTAGACCTAAGAAAACCAACCTCTGGCAGTTGGCACAGTGCCTGGTGCTTGGCAGCTGTTCAAGAAACAGGGACAGGGTTGGCTTGCATAATGAATGTGGGGGCAGACTCAAGGAGCTGGCCCTGTTTACCCATTTCCTCCCCTCTTCCTTGCAAACCAAGTCCTGCTTCAGTTCCAGAGGGAACACTTCCTGAGCAATGGGCAGGGTGGATCTAAGCTAGCATGTGTGCCCACTGTGATGGCCTCTGCTGTGTGATGTCACCAAAAAATGGCTTGGGGAAAATTCTAGTCTCTGCTCCCTACTGCTTTTGCAGCTGGGATGGTTCTGGGGTCCTGTCCTGGCTGCTGAGTCCCATCTCTGCTAGAAGAGCTTGGGAGACTGTGTGTCTTGGGCTAGAGGGGACAGATGAGGCCTCCACAGTTACCTTTACCTCCCCTTCCTTCTGTTTCTAGAAGGGTTTGCTGCAGCACAGATAGCTCATCCTCTGTCCATTTTGTTGTCCTTGAGAAATGGCAGCTTTCCCCAGACCTGTCCAAATCCAGTCACAGCAAATATCTTCAAGGGGAACATGAGGCTGCTATGAGGACACAGCTTCTTCCCAGCCTTGGCGTCCCCCCACCCCACAGAGTGGCTTCTGGAGTGTCTGTACTCTTAGGCTGTTGGAGCAGAGGCACCACTCAGTGATGAGCCTTTCCTCCTTGCTGTCACATGACTCGTGATATGGGACCAGTTGCTTTTGTGAAGCGTCACTGCTGCCTTTTGGCAGCCAGAGAGCAAGATGGGAAGCTGTGTCTGGAGCCCTCTAAATCAGTGTTTCTTAACCTTCCTAATGCTGCAAGCCTTTAGTACAGTTCCTCATGTCGTGGTAACCCACGACTACAAAATTATTATCATTGCTACTTTAATAATTTTGCCACTGTTACGAATCCTAATGTAAATGTCTGACACGCAGATGGTCTTAGGCGATCCCTGTGAAAGGGTAGTTTGATCCCCAAAGGAGTTGAGATCCACAGGTCGAGAACTAAACTAATTCTTCATGGGAGAGGGACTGGGAGCCTGGAGGAGGCAGGAGTGCAGCATTTCAGTCCTAATTTCTCTCCGTGGATCCTTCTTGGCCCCACAGTCCTCTTCTGCAAAATGCACGGCAACATTTTCTACTTAGGAAGATTGTCTCAGTTCTATCCCCTGGACTACCAGGGGTACAGCCCCAACAGGGGTTCAGCAACACAGGGGAGAGCTGAGGGGATGTGGCAAATAATGTAATTAATCACAACTCTTTTAGATGGGACCAGACTTCTCTCCTTATTCAGGCTTTTCCCTTCTATTCTCTCTCTTATATATTATTCAAGCTTTTTCCTTTGTATACAATTTAGTTTTATTTTTTAAAACTTATTCTCCACTGTATTTTTCCTATAAAATCACACACACAACTCTTGCATATACCTCTTGTGGGAGAAGGCAAGCTCCAACAATCTTATTCTCTTCATTTCCCATAGAAACACACTCATTTGGACATTCATACGTCTTGTGGATGAAGCAAAGCTTCAACACACACACACACACACACACACACACCCCTCATATACACATATATTGTGTAAGCTTTAACACATACACACACCTTACCCATACATCTTGCAAGCTTCTCTCTTCATCTTGTGGATGATGATCCACAACTTTGATGATCCAAAAACTTCAACACACACGTGTCTTATATACCCTTGGAACCAAGCCCTTAATCAGGTTATTACGAAAATACCCACATATAACTAAACATCTCTTGTATGCTCTGCTCCCATAGTTACATTATACAACAAAGTGGTGATTTTTCTATCACAGATCAACAGAGTTTATGGAAGTATTTTTATTAGCCACTCTCCTTGTTATGTTATAGTTTATGGCATCCAAGTAGCAATCAATCATCCTATTATTTTTCTATTAAAGTTCATCAAAGGACCACAAGGAAGAGAATTTTTTACTTTTTCTTTCTCATACAGAGAAGAAAAAATCTATCTGTTCCCCTGTCTTTATGTTCTTGCGGTACACACCAAATTGTAAAACGAGGGAAATCAAATTTGGTAAGTTTAAACTTAACAGTGGGCATCGGAACTCACTTGCTATTAATCATAGACCAGTCTCTCATAGGTGAAACTTGTGGGCCTTAGTAACTGTGCTTTCTTTGTTTTTGTTTCCTGATCCTAGCAAGTCCTCAGTTACCAAGAATATGTTTTCCTTTCCCTTGCTCCACAGCAGCTGGCAAAACACACTGACAGTCTTTTTAACTATACATGTTTCTTAGTTATTCTTTCTGGAGTTTCAGTTGAACCAATTCAACTGAGAGGCATTGCCTGTTTAGAAAATCAGCACTGTTGTTATGAATCACAATTATATTTTTCAGTGAGGAACTAAAGACTCCACAGAATTATAGTACCACTAGAGAGATAAAGCAGTCAGCATGGCAGAGCACAGCAGCAGCAGCAGCAGAAGAAGAATAAGCAGCAGCTGGCTGTTCTGGAGACAATCCCCTGGAGGCAAATGTTAGGCTGTACCCCTCAAGCCCCAGGGCTGGACCCAATTCCTCTGACATTGCTCCTGACACCCATAAGGTGGAAGGAGAGAACTGACTTCCACATGCACACGTTGAAGGACTGTAGCAAGGCGTGAATGAACTTGCCATGTGAAGCTATTGGGACTGGGTTGGACTTGGTCATACTAGCTGTGTGTAACAGGATGGTCCTTGCTATTGTTTTTGTCCCTGGGCACCAACACAGCAGGCCTCGGGCAGCAAGACACAGAGTTAAGCACAGCTCAGCCTCAGTCCTCAGTCTCAGCTGAGCATCTGAGTATCTTTCAAATCAAGTGAAACAGACGCCCAGAAAGGTGATGCTGAGGCAGCACGGCATTGTGGGAATGGGGATCCAGCCTGGCTTGGGATGGGTTTGGTGTGGAGGGGTATTCATAAAAAGGAGCTGGACTAGATGATTTCACAACACTGCCGGGCAGCTGCCCTGAGCAGAGTCCCAGTCAGAGTCAAGGGACTGGAGGGTCCTTTTTCTCAGCAGAAAAGAAGGGAAATGAAATAGAACATGGGAGGGAGCGAGGCAAGAACTCCCCCTCAGCTGGAGTCTAGCTTTATTTAGCCAGACCCAGCAGAGAGCCCCAGAGCAGGAATCACAGTCCAGCAGCGGTTTCCCTTGGAGACCAGGTGTACAGACCTGAGTGGTTGTGAAGGAGAGATAAGGCGCTAGACCCCAGGATAGGGGACCCCATCCCATTTCTGGAAACAGACACCATTCAAGAGACCGGTGCCACCGTGGCCCAAGCTGTCTAGGGCCCTGCCTGCCAGGACAGTTACATGTCAACATGAGTTTGAGGGCCAGGGACAAACAATATACAAGGAGGTTTATCCTTGCTCCAAGGTGCCCACAGCTTTCCAGGACAATTATCTGGAGAACAGAGTCCCTGGGCAGAAATGTCCACAGGCAAGCTTTGAGGAAGAAGAGGCAGAAAAACCATTAAGAACCAGTACATGAGGAAGTCTAGGGGAATGTGCTTCTCTTGAATAAATAAGGCTTCATAAATAAGAAACGAACAATGACAATATATTTGACACATTAGCGTGAAAGAGGAAATTTTGTGGGGCCCCCTTTAGAACGAAGAACTACAGGCAACTACTGACTGCTGGGAGAATTAGCCTCTCCCCAGGATGTTCCCTTTATTGTTTGTTCAATGCAGAGTGGTCAGCCCAGAAACCATATAAACACAAACGACAAAACAGAGCCAGCAGGCTGTATTTATAAATTTGTGCGTGCACGTGCACACACACACACACACACACACACACACACACCCCAATAATAATCAAAGAAAAAGAGGCTATCAACTTGAGAGTGGGAGAGTATGGGGGAATTTGAGAGAGGGTACCTGGGAGGGGCTGGAAGGAAGAGAGAGGAAACCTGCTGCAATTTGATTTCAATTCAGATATTTTCTTAAAAAGAAACTATTATATTTATAGATGATGTAAAGTTCTCGTGACTTGAGTTAGCTGTGTATTCTGAAGCATTTGGTTACAAACTGGTATGGTTTCTCTTGAGACAGAAAGACTAGGAAGACCATGAATTCCTAGTACAGCACACGGCTACTCTGAAAACAAATTAAGATTGAGTCGGTCAACAGAAAGGAAGACTAGACGTGGGACCTGGGACAAGCAGTTCTGCCTTAAAGCTATAAGTTGTCAAATGATCTCCCTCCCCTTGCCCCACCCCCCACACTTCAGCTGCATTTAGGTGACAGTGAAATTGAACCAAGTGCCTCGAATGAACGAGTTAGCGCTTCACAATCACACACCGGAGAAGTAGCCTACACTCACTACTTTCTCTGCCACCACCTGGTTATAGGAACTGATTTCTAATAAACACAGATTGGCAGGTGCACGTTGGGGGAGGGGGGTCAACAGTGCACCCGCACGGCTTTATTGATGCCTTGTCAATCAACTGCTCTTATTTTGTTGTTTAATTTTTTTTAAGTGCATGTAAGCACTTTCCCTGCTAATGGCCGACTTATTGAACGGTGGCTCCACAGAATAAGTTCATCTCCCCCACAGACTGCGGCGTCTGGTTATCTACTTTGTGGCTCTGGGTTGGAGGCTAAATTGACCTCATATTCATGGCACCTTCTGGAGAAATTGCAGGGGTCTGAACAAATTCAATAGTGTCCAATAAAGCATGGCTACCCGGCCTGCTCCAAGCGCCTGTCACAGGGCTTTGGCTTTGCTGTTGAAGCAAAGGATGTGAGTTGTCAAACGGAACATCCAGGCATATGGTCATGCAGACCATTTTGTTAAGCCCGTAGGAGAATCTCCTTACCTAGGAACCGGCCTCTCCTGGAAAGCAGTCTGCTCCTCCTAAGCACTCGCAGTCCTTATTCGGATCACATGAGTCTGGGCAGAAACCACAAGGACTGCCCCTACCCAGCTCCGTATCCAGCCATTCCTACCTCTTCCATATCACGTCCTCTTCAGGCTAACTCATTCCAGCTGAATGCTCATTTCCCTAAATATCCTTGGCCGCCTCATCCTTACCTTACCCGAAAAGCCCTTCTTCATCCTCACACTTGCTACTGCCCTGTGATTCCACTACTCACCCAAGCTCTTCCAACTTTCCCGGGCGCATCTTCAAGTCCTCATTGCTTCCGGCTTCCGTTGAGCCTTCTCAATGGATGGTGTCTAGCCCTCGTAGGAAAACTCAGTGCTGGCATTCCTGGGATCTCAGATTTTGATGATTCTGACAGTGATGATATGAAGATCACGATGATGACCTTGACGATGACAATGATGATGACGATGACAATTTTAATGATGCTGATGCTGACGATGGCGATGAAAATCAGTGATGATCATAATCAGAATAACGATGATGACGAGACGAGGGTGACGAAGATGATGGTGATGCTGATGGTGGCGATGATGGCGATGAAGAGGACGATGGTGATGGTGAAGATGCAGGTAGTGGTGATGTTGATGGCTGCTGTGGTCTGAATGAAGCATACTTACGCAGGCTCATATGTAGGGTGTTTGGTAACCAGCTGATGGGTTTTGGGGATTAATCCCTCGATGAATGTACAATGCGATGGCATTCTTTATTAGGAGATGGGGAGAAGTGGGGCGTGGGCCTAGCTTCAAAAGTCATCTCATTTTAGAATAATTTATTTTCATGAATTTACTTCATTATAATAACTCACCATGGTAGGTACTATGTTAATTTACACCTTTGACGAGGAGGCAAGGGCAGGGAGAAGCTAGTGCTTTCTCAGCTGGGAGACAGTGGCTCATGTACCCCTAATAATGTACCTTAAGGCCACACACTTGGCTCTATATCCTTGAGTCCTTCTCTGGTCCCCAACAGCCCACTATGTAATATCATGCAATATCATGTGATATCAAGCTGCCTAAGGCAGGAACCCTTAGTATGTGGGAAAGGGATCAAGATGAGAAAGCGCCTGAAATGCTCACTTGATCCCAAAGGGGCTACACTCAGTCCTGACCACCCACAGCTCTCATGTACAAAGACATGAAAGGAAGAAAAGCCTAGGGAGAGTGTGGTTCTGCACAGTGGAAAGTCTCAAGCTGAAGCTACTTGGATTGAGAACTGTGACTAGGCCTCCAGTCTTAGAACATCTGCAGCCACTCCTGGTGGGACGTCACCTTGGTGTGAAGCTGGTCTCCAGGCAAGAGTAACTCACCTGCCTACCCAAGAACTCCCTTCCGTATCGCACAAACGGACAGTCCTATTGTCCCAAGAAATGTCATCATGAGGCAGAATTGGATCATCACCTTGTTCTGCCATTTTCCACTTTGTGGGCAAAGCTGGTTGGCAGCCATACCAGTGCTGAAGAAGACCCCATGTTGGATGACTGTGATCTGGAGGTTTGACTAAGGGGAGGGATGCTAACTCTTCCCGTCAGCTGGTCCCTTCCACAGTGTCATTACAACAGTTGAACAGTTAAACAGTTGGTTGTTTAAGCTTAGAACGGACCAATGGTATGGAGGACTTGAGGATTTAATAAGTCAGATGGACCCAGGAGCCCTGGCTGTGTGTCCCACGGAAAACCCAATTCCACCTGAAGATTCGGGTATACCGGGTCCCATAGCCACACAATGTGGTTGACTATCCTACTGTGGGGCAGTGAGTGACTTGTCTACATGTCCCCAAAGCCCAGAGGCAGAGACCATGATCCAACACAATACTGCACAGGAGTAGCCAATGCTGGAAAAATGGCAATAATATAACAGTGGCAAAGATTTCATAGAGGATTAAAACACATCTCAACCCCGGGCAAGCCCAGTCACTCTAGTGCCCTCTGACCTTCCCTGTACAGCCACTAAGTTCTTCTGCTTGAACAGCCCAAAGAGATGAGTTACAGGGGCTGGCGTGCCACTACGCTGTTCTCTTGGCCCTCAGGAGGGACAAGTCCAGGGATATCCCACGCTGGCTTTCACAGTGTCCCCAGCAGGGTTCCACTCCAGCTGCCAACACAGGAATGTGTTCTTTCACTGCCCTCGACTACTTATTTTCCTTCCTGTCTAATGCCCCAACTTACCCAAGGATCTGTTAGAACCGCCTACCAAGTAAGCTATTCTAAACATTCCGACTCCTAGGAATGGCAAACTAAGACAAGAGGACAGAAGGTGACAGTTATGGTGGACAACACTGAGGATGAACCAGTCACAGCATATACCAAATGCACTGAGATCAGCCTGTGGGCAAACCCTGGCTAAAGGTGGGAAACTAAGAAGGACGGACGAAGATCTGGTGCTTTTTAGGATGGTGATAGGTACATGGCGCGACAAGCAGAGAGTGACAGAAGGGTCAGTCATACGTTCAGTGGTGGCCACTGAGACCTCTGAGTGTTTCAAACTGCCAGGCCAAAGTAACAGAAGAGTCCTCCATGGCCTGTCCCTGTAACATCTCATATGGGTGGTGGGAGAGATGCTGCCACCCTTCTCCATCTGCTTCTGTGGAGACTTGAAACCTTAGATGGTCTCTACGTGCCTTCAAAAGTTTCGTTGACAATGTGCAAGTCATCACCATTTGTGGATGACCAAGGCCATTCCTCTAGCAAGCCAAGGAGCAGTTAGAGGAAGCATTTTCTTCCTATAAGATGCCCGTTGGGTCCTGAACTGGGATGTGGTTGGGTAACTAGAGAGAAGGGTCAGTGACTTAAAGAACTTCCTACTTTTACTCAGGCCCTGGATATGGTTCCCAGCACCTGAACCAGGCAGCTCACAACTGCCTGTCACTTCGGTTTGAGCAGACATGATGCCCTCTTCTGGCCTCTGTGGGCATCTTCACAAACATGGTCCATACACACGGGCACACACATATACACATGAGATAAAAAATTAAGTAAGTCTTCAAAAATTAGGTTATATTAAGCTTTTATATATGTTATTGATATTTTATCATCATCATCATCATCACCACCATCACCATCATCACCATCATCACCATCATCACCACCATCATCACCATCATCACCATCATCACCATCACCATCATCATCATCATCATCATCATCATCTTGATTATGGCTGAGAAACCAGCAGCACTGCCGGCAGGAAGCACCCCGAGAAAGCTTAAGGTCACTGTTCTTAAATTTAACCTGTCTTGTGACTGGCTTAGAACTTGAGCAAATCTTCCTTTCCAGGCTGAAACCTGCCTCCATCAAACTCATCCTTATGAGCTGCAGATGTGAAAGAGCCACTTGTAGAGGGGCGGAAAAGCAGGCCAGGCAGGTGTATCTGACTCAGTGGAGGTGGAGAAGGAAGGGGTGGAAACTGTATGAAATCACAAGTTCTGAGTACAACATTTAAAACTGAAAAATGAAAAGCAATATTTTTCTAGTATACAAATCACACCAGGTGTGGCGTCACCTTTTAATCCCAGGTCTCAGAAGCTGAGGCAGGAGGGTGACTAGTTCAAGGCAAATCAGAACGACACGGTGAGATTCTATCTCAAGAACGTGCAACAAACACAGCTTACAGAGATCATGGCTGGAGGGATAAGCAGAAGGCATTCAACTCTGCTCTTTCAAGGAGTGAGTACCTGGAACCGTGGGGTGTTAAAGACTGATATTTATCTAAATGTTAATTAATATGGAAAACACTGGTTTTATCTATGTTTCTAACTCACCTTCATGTCTGATGAGAGCTGTCACACCTGCCTCTCAGCCCCTCCTCTTGGAGACACTCACCCTAGTCCTCCAGTCCCTTTCCTGTTCTGGTTGCCTTTCTTTATCAACACCGTGTGCTTTCCAGACTGGACATTTGCTCCTGGGAAAGGAATCAGAGATGGTGTGGGGCTCAGTGAAACATCGGGAAGAGGCCATTTTAGATGACAATTATTTTCATTATTAAAAATAGCAGGTACTAGATGACCAGGTGTAGGACAGTACCAGAACAGAAGCCTCAGCTACCTTGTGGACACCAGGAGCACCCCAAATCTCAGGTTTGTCAACTCTCACTCCTCAACTCTCGCTGATGTCTCCTTTGGTAAGTTCGAGAATCGCTGAACTGGAAGGGCAGTGTCACAGGAGGAGCTGAGTGGAGGGGCAGGTGCCCTGGCACGGAACTTGCATGTAGTCACCCCGCCCCTCTGACTGCTGACCCAACTCCAGGCAGGACCAACCAGTGCTGGAGCGGACAGCAGGAACCGCTTAAAACTTGCAAATCTTGAAAGCAAAACCAGTGGGAACTAGAGAGCCTAAATCAATGCATGATTCCGACCTCTGGTCCCAGGGTCTAGATAGAGGCAGGGCTGCTCGCTTTTGTTTGGACCTCAAAATACAGCATTTCTTTGAAATTTCTCTATAATCCACAGAGCATGTGGTGAATTCTACAGTGGTAATGTGTTCATTTATTCATGAATTCAACAAATATTTATTGAGCTTCCGCCATATGCCAGGAACACATAGAGCTCCCCATAGATACACTTTAATGATGTACTAAAATCCAATGTATCACTAACAAACCACTATTGGTGTGTGTGTGTGTGTGTGTGTGTGTGTGTGTGTGTGTGTGTGTGTATCCATGTCTGTGTACATGGCTGATTCTCTTGAGCAGGCCAGAGGGTTGCCTGGCAGTTTAATTTACATTTTCTATTATTGAACCATGCCATTTCTGTTTCATGTGAGAATATTCATAAATCCCCAATTTTGAGTCCAAATGCGTGATGGACAGTGGCTGCTGGGTTTCAGATTGTCCAGGCTGGCGTGACCTCAGCAATCACAGGAAATATCTGATCTTAAGGTCATCTCAGTTCAATCTGTTTATCAGACTCATCCCAGGAAAGCACTCAAGTTCGTTTTCAGTGATCGGCTGTGAGCATCCAACATTCTCTAACTCAGCCTCAGATCTTTTCAAAAAGTAGCACAAACAAGCAGTTCACCAATTCACCCAGCTCGATGCCTCTCAATTCTGGTAGCACCTCAGCATTTTCGTTTGTTTTTTGTTTGAAATAGGGTTTCACTATGCAGTTCAGACTGTCATCCTCCTGCCTGTGACCCCCAAATGCTAGGGTTCCAGCATGCAGTATCATGTCTGGATAAAAAAGAATGAATCCCAAACTCCAAAACCAGACACTGATTCGATTGGTTGGGACCACAGCCCAGATAGCAGCTCTTTTTTCCAGAAAATTCTTAAATGATTCTACACTGTCTTTATCTTGGGAACCTTACTGGGAGTCCTTTTAAACAGCTGGAAGGGGCCACAGCTTTCCTGATGGCATGGGTCACAGGTCTCTGAGCCATGGGGATGCGAAGTGGGTATCAAGTATAAACTCTAGGCATCCAGAGGTGACTTGTAGAGAGTCACAGGATGGACTCCTGGCTTGTCCTGCAATGGTATCTCTCTTTCCCCAAAGAGCAGCTTGTGTTGGCCAACCGAGTAAAATGTCTGAATATGAGACACGCGGGCAAGAGCCGCATGATGGTTAGATTTCATCACTGTCAACTTGACAGGGTTTAGAATCACCATGGAAACGTAGCTCCGGATGAATCTATGAGGGTGTTTCCAGAGAGGTTTAACTGAGCAGAGAAGACCCACTCTGGATGTGGATGACACCGGTTGGTGGCCTGGACCGAGGAAAGGAAGCAAGTGACCTGCGTAGCACCATTCATCTCTCCTCGCTTCCTGACAGCAGCTGTCATGTGATCCAAAGCTCCCGCCAGCGTGTCTTCCCCACCCTGAAGGACTGTATCCCCTCAAACTGTGAGCTGACGTCAACTCTTCGTCTCTCAGTTCGCTTTTATTTCAGGTATTTGATCTCACAGCAGAGAGAAGAGTTACAAATGCACAGCTCATACCTGCCCGCTTCTCTATCGGAAGCTCCAAGTGGGAGTGTTTCAGACTATTTCTGCCATTAAAGCATGAGCCCAAGTCATGCACATCGGCCGACGCCAGCTCCAGATGCTGGGGGCCCCAGACTCTGATTGGCTCAGCTTCAGTCAAGTGACCACTTTGGTCCAATCAACTATATCCAAGGGTGGGATCTGTTGAGGTGACTCCGGCCGCTAGAGCTTGTCTGTAAGAAGGGAGAGGTTGGCCTTAGATAAAGGGAGCATGCGCTGATGGTATTTTCTGTGGCCACACACAGGTGGGTCTGCTGAGTCTCGCAGGTGAGCATGTCTGAGAACGGACTGACCTGTTGTTTAAAGCCAGACATCAACTTTGGCTCGTTTGCTCCCCAGGCAGGAAGGAGAGAGGTGAGAGCTCTCCTCTGAGTGTCCCCATCTTTCATGGGGCCTTTGGGGGCGTTTGGCATAAACACGCTGCAACCTAATTACCCGGAGGACTTAATCAAAGCTATTCCCAACTGCAGGAATGATGCTAGCCAGGAATGTCTCCAAGCTGAAATTCTTAGAATACTTGTTTTATGAGGAACTTTTTACATGTTAACTTTTTCCAAAAGCCAGTGCAAGGAGCCGTCCCCACAGACATCTGAGAGCACTTGGCTGTCTTAATTCTCTCATGATGTTTCATTAATATCATTTTCCCCCCGCATCCCAGCCTGGCAGGTTCTTTTTACAAGTGTTCTAGTCTCTCAACCTCTCGACTTTTATTCTTTTTTCACTTTAACTTTTCCCTAGAGTTTGTCCTCGTTTCCTAAGAAATTCTCCTAAATCCTCTCACTAAAAACTGGAGGGCTCCGTGGCCTGCATGGCTTTTTTTTTTTTTTTTTTTTTTTTCCTTTCAACTTCAAACTTGTCCCACGAGAGAGGTTGGAGGGGAAACACTACAGAAACAGAACTTAATATAGTTCCTTAACTTTTCCCTTTGGGCCGTCTCCCATCTCAAGCTCCAGGAGTCCCCAGGGAGTACTCCTTCTGGTAGATATTCATTCCCTCTCTCCCTCTCTCTCTCTCATTCCCTCTCTCCCTCTCTCCCTCCCTCTCTCCTTTCTTCCTTTCTGTATGCCTTTTCTTCTCTCTCTCTCTTATTTCTTCCTTTCTATCTGTCTTCCCCCCCCCCCCCATTTGGAGACAGGGTTTCTCTGTTGAAGTTCCAGCTGGCCTAGAACTCACTCTGTAGACCAGGTTGGCCTCAAATTCACAAAAATCCTCCTGCTTCTGCCTCCTGAGTGCTATGATTAAAGGTGTGCGCCACCACTGCCAGGCTTTTTTTTTTCTTTTTTCTTTTTTAAGATTGTATTTATGCACGAGGCCTCTACGAGTCTGTAGAGTTTATGCACGTGAATGCAGCTACCTGCAGAGGCCAGGAGAGGGTGTCAGATCTCCTAGAGCTGGAGCTACAGGCAGGTGTGAGCCACCCACTGTGGATTCTGGGAAGCAAATCCTGTCCTCCGGAGAGCACCAGCACTCTTGGGCACTGGGATTTCACCTCCCCTTACTGGCTTTTTTTCAACACCCAAAGGTTGAGGCATGGTGCACTGAAGTTTGTTTCCAACTGACGAGCATCCTGTTCTGCCTCTGTAAGGAGAATGTGAGGGAGCTAACCCTTGAAATCAAGAGCTGGCAAGAACTTTCTGAGGAGGACTCTATGGCACAGGAAATAGTCCCAAGGACTGATAAACGGATTACACGAAGTTAACATTTCTGCATAGCAAGGAAAACTATTAGCGGGGCAACCGAGGCCGACAGAATGGGAGCTGTACCTTAGACAGGGGCTGGTATTTAGAATATAGAAAGAACTGGGAAAACGTAAAATGGGTGAGAGGCTCAGGAGGTAAACGCACTTGCCGCCAAACCTAACGAATTGTTCAATCCTCTAGACTCACACGGTAGGGGAGAGAACCAGCTCCTGTAAGTTGCACTTTACACATGCACCAGGCCATGCGGGCCTCCTCCAATAAATAAATAAAATGCAATAAAAATTTTTAATCAAGTATCCAAACCATAAAGCTATCAGTCAATAAATATGCTAATGAAACGGACAGTCAGTTGCCAGAGGATGAAACACAAGTGATCGATAGGTTTGTTTCTAATATTCAATGCCCTTAGCCATTAGGAAAATGCGAATGAAAACCGCTTTGAGATTCCATCTCACCCTAGTCAGAGAGACCATGAACAGGGGAAGAGATGACACCAAATGCAGAAGAAGCTGTGAGAATAAGAACCATTGTCACCATTGGTGGGAGGGTGAACCAGTACCATCACTGTGGAGATCCGTATGGAGGCACTTCGAAACAATCTCCATAGAACTAAATTAAAATAATCCGGCTCCCGAGCGAGCACAGACCCGAAGGGTTCTACGTGCTACTACAGAGATACTTACACACCTATGTTTGTTGCTGTTCTGTTGACAATAGCTAGCCAGTGGACCCAGCCCGTAGAAGCCCATCGAGAGAAACACGGATAAGGAGTCGCTACATACAGACACAATGACGTTTCACTCAGCTCTTAAGGCAAATAAAATTTGCAGGGGAAAAAATGCATAAAATTGGAAGCATCACATTAAGCGAGGTGGTGCAGTCCCAGAAAGACAAATATCACACATTTTCTCCCTCATAGACCGAGACTTTTAATGTTTGCGTGTATGTAAATCGGGGCTCTCGAGAGTGTGCCAGACCGCGGAACTAGATGGCTATGAACGGGGTGCTGAGGAAGGGAGGGGGAGGGCCAGCGACCACACGGGACCGGAGTGGAACAGAGGCTCCTGGGAATATGAACGCAGACAGGAGGGGGAACGGGGCAGGGGGGCAAAGAAGCATCGAAAACAAATTTTGTTTGAAAAATGTCATAATGAAATCAAATTCCTGATAAGCTATAACAACCCCACCGTATATTCAAAGATGACTAGAGTGAGCTAGATCTGAAGCCAGGGCTGCCCAGCTATGAGATCCATGGAAAACAGCACTGATGTGATTTCACTCAGATCGGTCCTCTCTGTCCTGGACTCTCTGGGCAGATGACTGGGGGATCGGATAGGGTAAGTGGGAGTCAAGGTGTTTCTCCTTTTCGTTCTTTATCTCCTTTGCTTTCCTGTCAAGGATGAGATCTTTCCCAGGCCTCTCATCACTGAGAGGCCTTAAATCATCAGCCTAGCTCCTGCTGGACAACTGAGTCCTGAGTTTTGGTTTTACCACATCCTCTTGGCAGCCCTTCCTACCTAGACATTGCGGACCTTACTTTCTGGAAGGAAGTTACTTCGAGCTTCTGACTGGTTATAGTGTTGACCCTTGTTTGCCCCCTCCTGGCTCTTATGACTCATGCCACCCCCTCAACCGAATTCTCATGCCAAACTCCCTTAGGATTTTTTTGTTTTTCTGATGAACAACGGGTGATAGTATCTACTCATTCAATAGTAAGGATCTCTACCTGCCTATGAGATGGTATTTCTAAAACTATCTGTTGCAAAAAGCTATTAATAAAATATTTCCAGTCTATCATAGGTTTACACTTGGCCCTACAACATGTGTGATGGGGTTGGGTCATCTGCAGTTTCCAAGTTCAACAGTAACAAAATGGATCTGTGTGATGAGTGAAGTCTAGGTATATACTCTTCGCTGCTGCAGCCGGGGGTAATGTTGTAAGGGTTCCTATTCACCCTTACCTTTGTGGCAGTCTCACCGCAGATCAGCAGGCTTCCGGGAGAGCACGGGCCACACTTTGAATAGGACCATCCCGCAATTTGGAGAATCAGGGTGCAGTAGAGATCCCCTATCGTTTGGGCATTGTGCACTTTCCTGATAGGAGATGACAGGCTCTCACACAGAGCCCTCATATTCCCCAATGAAAAAGTCACAGGTTAAAAAGAGAGCAGCAGTGAGCCTTCCTTACCAAGGGGCGACTTGCTCTGTAGGCCATTACATCTGTCAATCTTTAAAATAGCCCCAGGAGGAAGATGAAATGGTCATCATTCTTTCCGTATATCAACACTCAGGGAATGATGTAGCTGGGATCACAGGGCTTGAGGGTGACAGCCCAGGTTCTCAGTTATAACGCTGAGTGGCCGCATTCACCCTGCCCTCTTACGCATCAGAGAAGAATCAAGGATCTGACTGCCCGGGGATACGGATGCCTGGTCAAATTGCCCCTGTCACCCTGAACAGGATTCCTTGCCCTCAATCCACACCGTTCCCTAGTTGAACCATCCTGGTCAGCCTTCCTCCAAGAAGACTTCCCCACTCCTGAGGCCGCCCTTCTCTGCTGCCCTACCCCCCTGGCGGTCTACAAGACACTGTGACTCCGTGCTGAGTGCCATTCAATCTCGCTGTCCCCAGGCTGTGTTTAGAGGCTCTTCTTGCCATCAGCCATGCAAAAACACAGGCTTTTGTAATAACCATGGCTCCTGGCATACAGCTAATATTTACTGAGCACTTCTTGGCGCCAGGCGGTGCTTTAAGCTCTCTCCCTACAATAACGTGTTTGATATTTGCAACAGTAGGACGGAGTGCTTTTATTATGCTCTTCTGACATTCAAGCAAACCTAGAAGAGAAGTTAAGAAAGTTCCTTACTCTCTGAGTCAGCCCCTGCTGAAACAATGTACACCAGGACACTAAGCCAACAGAAATTCCCCCTCCCACCTTGGGAGGCTGGAAGTCTGAGATTGGCTTGTCAGCAAGGTCAGCCTTAATGGGTGAGTTGTTTAAAAAGGGTAAACTGACTTCTCCTCACTCCCTAACTTCCAGTCTCATCAGGTAATTTCTCCGACTCACATGCTCAAAGTATGATGTCACCCATCTGAGTCCACGATGACATCATGGCTCAGCCATTTCGGGCACCACATCTTCAAACCTTCAAACTGTGAGCTAAATAACCCTCTTTCCTTTATACTTTGTATAGCCTTGGTTATTTTGCTACAGCAATGGAAGATACATCTTTCATGAAGACTCTACCTTCAGGACTCATTACTTTGCAAAGGGAAAGCTGGGATAGGGCTTGATCCTTGGATTCGTGGCCACCAAAGTCTATGCTTTCAAATGACTGTGCAATGGAGAATTCTTGAATGTTCCGGATCTTCCTCCACCTGTTATCTATGTGTCCCAGTGAAGGAAGGATCTGTAGTCACTGCGAAGTTTTTACAGCTAGGTAGGCTGTTGGAGTATTTATAACGTCTAGACTGACGCTTAGGAAGATATGGCATAAGGTTACATGGCCACACAGGAAGTCACGGTGGGTCCTGACTTCCTCTGTGCCAGATGTCACTAGCCAGTAGGCAGATACTCACCTGCCTAGAAGTTTTGACATGGCAGCATGCAGGATTCTGGAGCTTATAGCAGGGAAGTGCTCCTATTGGGTGATGGTCAGGCCAACATGTGGAGACACGTCTGAAAAAATGCAAGCTGCTCAGGTGTTGGAGTTGAAGGGATCCCAATGACAGAAGAGAAAGGCAGACATCATACTCGTGCAGAGGCGTGTACCCCAACATGCAGAAAATTGCGTGGCACTTTAAAATGGCAATTCCTGGCACACAGGTCAAGCCCCAGCTGGGGGAGGGGCTGGGGACAGACAGAGAGTGTGTGTGGGGGGTGGCCCCCTGCCGAGGCCATGCTTCCACTTCCTCTGTCTTTGCGGATACCTTGTTCTCCAGCATCTGCTATACGGATAAGGTAGAGTCTTTAAATACAAGAGATTAGATAATTGGGCCTTTACTGCCCTCACCCCGCCCACTCAGATAAACAAGCTTTAGATAGACTGATTAAAATGTCTAGTAAGCATTTACATGGTCTAGAAAGACCAATGCTATTGGGCTTCTCCCTTGTGCACTGCCCTACCTTCTCCATAAAAACCTGAAAAACCTGTTTTCCCTCCCAATACCACAAGGCATTAATCCCCAGAGTCTGTTTTTTTGGATGAGTGACCAACATCCAGGAAGAAAGCAAAGGCCACCGGTGGGGAGACCTGGGTTTGAAATCCAGTTCTGCTGCATGCACTTTGGCCATTTCCTCAGTGGTTTCCATCTGCAAACCGCTCCTGGGTTTGGAGATGCCAGCATGCACTGCAGATGTGACTCAATCCTAGGGACAATGGTGCATCGTCTCCATCAGCCCTGGAAATAATCTGACCAGGATTATTTGTTATCCCATCCCCAATGGCTCAAGGAAGAACTTTGTTAAAAGCCACACACTGGAAAGTGGCAAAGCTAGACATTATTCCTGTATTTGACCATCATCCAAGGTGGGCCACTTGTCCACTGCAAGGCTTATAGCCGATGAGAAGAACTTAGTGTAAGCAGTGAGCTGTGAGGCTAAAAAGGAGAGGGGTGCATTCAGGGCAGACCTCCCAGGACAGAGTCCTGCTCCCTTCAGATCTATTGTTCCAATACACCACAGGCTCCAGTGCTGGACTTGACCTCTGGAGTAATGTTTACACCTCCACACCTGCTAATGGGACTCTTAGCCTTAGCTGAGGCTCAGCTATATCCTTGGGAGGTGTGTAGCCCCTGTATCTCTTTTACAGATGGGGTAACTGAGCCAAGGAGATGCTGTCTGCACAGAAGACTCTGGAATCAAGTGCTGGGAACAGCCCCACAGATCCTAGTTCCCTGTCCACTGGCTGGTAGTGGAGCTCTCTGCATACAGGAACATTCTCAACAACATCCTCTCCGGGTCCCTGCTGCTTTGCACCTGGTCCTCAGAGCCCCAGCATTTGCCTTCCTGCTGCCCTGGCTCTGGCTTTGCACACAGTCTCTCTACTAGTTAGGCTTTCTCTACTCTGCCCTCTTCCACTTCCCACTTCCCCAAACCCTTGCCCTGATGAGGTCTAACTCAGAGCTCACGCACCACGTCCTGCATACTTCCTGATGCCTGTGGGATCCAAGGATATAGGATTCCCAAAGAGTTGCTCAGTTAGAGTCCTGTCTCAGGAGATACTTCCAGAAGCAGAATAGTGCTCTGCCTGAGTTTAGGCTCTGGAGCCAGACAGTGCAGGCTCGTATTCCAAATCTATCCCTTACCAGGGCTGTGTATTCATTTCTCCTCGATGCTGTAATAAAATGCAATTTCCTTGGTGCCTTAAAACATCACACACATGCTAACTTAAGGCTGAAAGCTAAGTTCTAAGATCAAGGTCGTGGGGAGCTGTCTCACCCTGGAGACTTTTTACAGGAGAATCTGTTTCATTGTCCTGCTCAGCTCTGGAGGATAACAGCATTCCTTGGCTCCCAGCCCCCCTCCCCTTATTACCCTGTCAACTACTTTGGTCTCAGCATCTCAAACTCTCCTGCCTTGCCCCCCCCCCTTCGAAAGGGTACTTCCAAAGCTACTGGGTCTATTCTCTCCAATTCAAACTTAACCACACCAGAAAAGTCCTCTTTGCCAAGTGAGGTAACACACGGTAACAGGCTGATCAGTCATGAACATTTCCTGAGGACCATTACTCTTGTCTACCACAGTGAGTTACTTAAACTCCATTTCCTCACCTGTGGGCTGGGAAAGGCTTGAGTGGATGCATATGAAGCCCTGAACGGACACATTCTGAAGAAATGTATTGTCTCTAGGTCCTCTTTTAGGAAAGAAAGATGCTCTGTGGGGATGGGGCGGCAAGAAGGCCCACAGAAGATACCTTCATACCCCTAAGTGTCGCAGCTCAGTCCGCAAAGCCTGGCCATAGCCTGGGTAAGAGGGACAGTATTTGGTGTGACATTAAAGGACACAGCACATACTGATCCTCCATCGGATCTGCAGGGAATTCTCCTTAAGTTTCTTAGATAATCGGGCTAGAATAAACCATAAGGGTTCAGTTAAAACAGGGGTTATTTATACTGGGGGGCTATGCAAGTGTGAGAGCCAGAGAGGCCTGGGTGGGAATCCAGACCCGTACTGCAATCCTACTGAGTCACTAGCGTCTGGCTCATGGGGAGCTGGGGGATGGGAAGCAACTGTGAGTACTAAATTAAATTAGCCAGGCATGGCTGCCTGTGATCCCAGCTCTTGGAGGATCTAGGCAGGATTGTGAGTTCAAGCCCAGCTTAGGCTACATAGTAAGACTCTGTCAATAAAATAAATAAAATCACCACAATCTAGTATTTGAAAATGTTCAGTACATTTTAAGAATTCTGGGCATTAAAAAAAACTCTAACCAAACACAGCCTTAGACAGGAAACATACAAAATGAACTTAGAAACAGTTGGGATAAAATTCTGCAGTCATGGGAGAAGTCAAATCCCAGGGAGGAATAACGTCCATCATAGAGGAAGGGGGTTGAGTGGTGGGGACCAAAAAGGTGTGTCCAGATTCCCAGATGTGCTGACTGTCACCTTGTTTGGGAAAAGGAGGTTTAGAGAAGAATGTGAGGTTACTCTGATGGGACAGCTTTCTGGATTAGCTATAAAGATCCCAACCCAAGCTGGGTAGTGGTGGCCTTTAATCCCAGCACTCCGGAGGCAGAGGCAGGCAGATCTCTGTGAGTTCCAGGCCAGCCTGGTCTACAGAGTAAGTTCCAGGACAGCCAGAGTTACCACAGAGAATCCTTATCTCAAAAATCCATAGGATGGGGGGAAGATCCCAACCCAGTGACATAGGTCAAAGAAAGGTGGAAAAGAAGGTAGTTCCGCCAGGAAGGAAGGTTATGTGGTTACCCAAAGAAGGAAGAAGCAGATGTTTGATTCTCCCCTAGAGCCTCTAGAACCACTGGCAGTGGCTCTCAACCTTCCTGATGCTGCGGCCCTTTAATTGGTGATCCCCCAGCCATAAAATTATTTTTGCTGCTGCTTCATAACTGTAATCTTGATACTGCTGTGAATCATAATGTAAAAGATCTAATAAAGGGTCATTCAACCCCCAGAGGGCTCGTGACCCTCAAGTTGAGAACCTCTGCTCTAAGTGGTGGCTTCAAACGATGCTAAGTTAGGACAAAACCTTTTTGCTTTCTCTGAGTATCTCCAAGCTGCTCATTTCACACCCCAGGGAGACTAAGAAGAAGAGAGAGCAGATTGCAAAGTCATTCACTCAGGGGCAGGAGGGAGATGCAGGAGCCAGGGCTCTGGATCCCAGCCCAGGGCATGACCCATCACAGTCCGAGAGCACTGGGCAGGCTGCTTCCTCATCCGCAACCTTCACCCCCGCACGCTCCATCCCAACGAGCCCTAAAGACTGTACTGTTTGTGTTAGCGAACACACAAATCTGGTCTCTACAGGATGAGCGTTAATAAAATATGCTCTCTAACTCTGTAACAAGGAATATATAGAATACATTTTCTATTCCCATTGATCCCCAGGCCACTGGCAGTCCACCAACAATTGATTTAGCCATTTGATTAGTTTTGGAGGAAAACATTATATTTTAATGGAGTATATATAATTCTAAGTTACTGCTTTGAAGTTGAATCAAATATTAAAATTACCTCCTTTTTTATGGATACTGCACAGCTATGAAGCGATCTAATTGCAGCCTGGGCTTTTGTAAGCGGTTTAAACAGGAGAAGCAATTTCTGCAATGCTTTCTGCATGTGCCTGAAGGTTGCCAGGCCAGACAGCCCCCAGGACAAACCAGCAGATACAGATGGCTGTGGTTTCTGTCATACCCCGTGTGGGACCCATACTAAAGAGATACAAAGCTCAGTAGTGAGCCATGTGGGCTGTCTCCTTAACAGAGAATCTCAGGTCCATCACCGCCTCCGTCTCTCTGTGAACCTCCAAGTCCAAGGCCGTCAACATTTAGCTGAACTTCTAGAGGAGGCTTTCAGGAAGGTGACCCTCTCAACCTACAACATCTGTCTTCCTCCCAGCAGTCAGAGATTGCTGTTACTATGAAGTTCATAGCTCACATCAGGGGCTAGGTTTTTGCTTACGTCCCTCCATAGCCACCAATTACTTAAGGCAAGGTCATCAAGTTGCTGAATGAGGTCAAATTTGGCCCATCCCCCTATTCTTGCTGATTATGTTGTTTTCAAATATGGCCCTCCATTTGCACATAGCCATGGCTACTCTTGTTCTATGACAAAAAAGTTGAGTAATAGGGTCAGTGTAACCTTAGGTTCTATAAGGTCTAACGCACTTATGTATGACCTTTCACACAACAGGGGCCTTGAGAATACAATTGAGAAGTCATTAGGTCATACCTCAGGCATATAGATATCCTGCAGGCACAAGGGCATCTCAAGGATGCCTGGACAGTCTTCAGATGCCTGGAGAGCAGGCATCTGTAGGCAACAGGGCCTCCCACAGGTACCGCCAGGACATCCTGCAGGAACCCAGACATGCCAAAGGCACCAAGGCCTCCTGTAAATGCCTGGATGTCTGGGTACCTGAGGGATGTCCAGGTACCTGAGGGATGGTCAGGTACCTGAAGGAGGCCCTGGTGTCTTCAGGCTGTCCAAGCATGTGTGAGATGTCCTGGTGCCTGCTAGATGTCTGGGTGCCTATGGGAAGTCTGGGTCCATATGTGGTGTTCAGGAAATCCAGGTCCATTGCATGGTGTCCAGTGCCTGCATGTTTGGGTGGTGGGACACAATTTCAGGTTGAACTTGGTCAGGCTTGATCTAGGGCTAGTGTGAGCCATGTAAATGTCCATGATCCCATGATCAGAGTGGCCTGCTGCCTCTAGGAACCATGGTGATGCCTGTGATCCACGTTTCTTCCACACAGGCCGGGATCCATTTTATTGTTTTTTTTTTTTGAGGGCACAGGGGTGGGAAGGTAGACCTGGGAGGAATGGGAAGAGGGAGTGGTTGAGATACATTGTGTGAAACTCAGGTAATGAATAAAAATATTATGTAACTTAGGTCCACCAAGGCATGCCTGCCTGCACCAGCCTGTCCTCTGCTCATTTCAGTCTGGCTATGTGGTTAGCCTTTGTCTTCCACCAATACGCAGAGCTTGAGACTGCTCCAAGGCCTTCATCCTGGCTAGTCACTCTCACCACAAAGCTGATCCATCACACTGACTTGTCTGTTTGCTCACGTCTGAGTCTCAGTGGTTTCTCTGACCCACCAAATGATGCTTGTCTGGGCCACTCCTTCCCACAATGCTCTCTAATTTTTCTCCTGGGGAAGCGAGTGTAGAATGCCTCTTCCGTGGTTGGAGAGTAGAAGCAGCTGCCATTGGTGCTTGTGCTGGGACAGCAGACAGGTGTCCACTGAAAGGCCTTGCAGTTTCCTGCAGCCTTTTTCTCCCTACACGGAATGACCCCTGGTAGAAGAGGTTCTACTAGGGACCTGGGATGATCCTGGGTTTGTGGCATATCAAGGCACTCTGAGTTTTCACTGCAGATCTTTCTAAAAGGTTCTCTCCCATTCCAAATTACATCGGGGCGGGGGGGGGGGGTCACATTGTTTCCAGCCTCAATACTCCTGACTACTGGCCTCTTGCATGCAAGTACCCACCACTAACTCTGGGATGCAGGAGCTAGGCTAAGTTGGTTGTAGGAGCCCATGTCACAGATAAGGAGACTGAGGATAGGCCTTCCTGAAGAGCCTGGACCAGGGATCTCAGACAATGGTTTTAGCTCATCTCACTTGCCTGCCTTCTCTTTTCACTTCCAGCTTCTTTTTTTCCTGTCTTGGCAGTCTGCACATCCTTAAGGGTATCAAGAACCATCTAGAGAAATGCCAAAGAGCCTCTGAAGCAAAGATGAACCCGGACTACAAACAGTCCCACATCTTGTAATGATAAGCCCAGACTGGAGCCTAGCACTCCTGGGGTGCTCAGGACAGGTCACGTGATGCCCCCCACATATACATACACCACCCCTGCTTGCTTCAGGCCTGGAGCAGATATCAGTTCTTGTTCAGTCTTTCTGAGAATATTCTACTCTGCTGAGAGCTGTGGACTCTGGCTGGCTCCTACCTGTGAAGTGGGGAGAGCAGAGGGATTGGAGAGTGGGAGGGAGGTGTGGGTGCCACCACTACTGAGAAGTGGCCACACACAGGTCTCAGCAGCCCTCGGAGACAAGTGCTCTTGGTATCCTCATTTCAGACAGACGCAGAAACTGGCATTCAGAGACCGTGTGTGGTTTGTCCAAGGTCACACACAGCCTGCGATTAGAGGAGCACTTCCACACTTCCCAGGCTTTGCTGCGAACCATTTCAGAGTATGTTTCAGAGGAGAGAAGAGAGAGATGTGGTAGGAGGCTGGCTTTGGAGGTGAGCTGAAGGGACAGAGTACTGTGACTTCTCTGTTCAATTGACTTGGGATGGTATGGTTGGCTAAAGGGCACGGGGCTTGACGTTTCTAGGGTCCAAGGTATTTGATGACAATGGGACATGACAAGCTGGGGCCCTTAGAAGGGAGAGAGCCCCAGCTGCTTCCTAGTGTTATCTTCAGCCTGGCTCCTGAGACTGTCAGGACGGTCAGATCTCAACATCTGTTGGCGGGTCCTGTTCCCCAGCTAGCTGGCCAGCGTGGCGGAACAAAAGTAAAGAGGTTCCAGCAGCTGGTGTCACAGCATGGCCACCAGAGGTGTCGAGTGCTGTCTATCCAGACGTTCATCCCCAAGAACAAGCCTATCCATCCTCCCGGTCCAGCTCATTCAGAAGCTACAAGGAAGAACTTGACCATCGGCCTTCTGTAACCCAGGAGCCAACCACAGTTCACCTGTGCTCCAGCCTCCACTCCAGAAAATGGGCAGCTCTGATGCCTTCCTTGCATTCTCCATGTGACCAGTGGATATCATGACTTACTCATCCTGTGGCAGGATCTTGCAAATGACTTTGCTCCTCTGGCAACTCTCCTAGGTTGATGTCACAGAAAGCCAGGGCCTCTGCTCCCACATGCAGTGTGGCAGCTCCTCCTCTAGCTCCAGTCCTGCCCCGTGGAGCCAGGGCCTAACAGGCTACCTTTCATCCCCGTTCAGAAACATACTGTATTGGTGAGGTGACATCAAAAATGCTGTGTTGTTACATATTCCATTTCTGAAAGGAGAAAAGCAGCCCCGTGCTTTATTAACATGGCAAATGTTGACTCTAGTAATGAAAAATGCAGAAATGCCAGGCAGTTTTTGATGAATAGGTAATAGAGAAGAGGCCCTGAGTGAGGACAAGGAATTTCTCTTTGGGGCCTCTGTCACAGTGTGCAGAATCCCTGCGTGGGGCCACCCTCTCTCCCTGGCAGGCCTGTGTGGGTCTAGAGGTCCCCAGATATGTGACCAGTTGCAAGGGCTGTGGTTCTCATCAAGAACTAATCTCTACAACTGTTCTACCCTCCCACTTAATTCCAGAGTAGGGGAATCGGGCACCACTGCCAATAATCAGGTTCTAAGAGCCCAGGAACAGATCGTCCAGGTGTGCTCAGGTCTGCCCGACTGCCATCTTGGGAGAACCCCATGGTGGGTATGGTTATCCTGCTTTCCTGTGAGTGGAAACTGACTTGCTGGGCTCATTTTAATGAGTTACCTCAGGGCAAGTGGTCAGAGTTTGAGCTGGAACCCAGTCTTCGGAGGCAGCTGAAGAGTCATCCAGTCATTCACGTGGAGTTACACCAGCATCCGCCAAGGTCCAAGGGTACAGACCTCGGCTGGATTTAGCCCAGCATTTCCCAAACTCATGTGGGCCCCAAATCCCTTCAGTATGTAGAAAAGGGGCTGATGACAGGATTCTCTCCCTCCCAGGACACAACAGGAACCTCTGGGAAGGAAAAATGTCCCATGGAGGAAGATTCTATGACCCTTTTACTCATGTATCCTTCATGATTCTGGTTTCAGAATCATGTAGAGGACACTGGCAAGTTCTCCTATCAATTGGGTGAACCCTGTCCCCCTTGAATCACATCTGCAGCAGCTTTGACTTGGTTTTTAGGAACAGAAAACTTATTAAACCTTTTCCTTTCGCAGGTTGGAAGCTTAGTTGGGTGGCATCTCGGACTCTTAGCCTCCTTACCTTCAGCAAAGCCTCGGCTCCAATGTAACACTTTTTGGTCCCTTTTCTCTTCAAACTCTGCACTTTGGATTTCCTTTTGCCTCACTTGCTCTTCTTCATTGTAGACCTGCATACGAGTGACGGCTGATAACCACACAACACTCGTGACTAGGCGGTCCTGACATCTCCTTTACCAAAGAAATCAGTCCATTACTTTGAAATTTAGCGTCAGACAAATTCAGAAAGCAGCCACACTCTTTGCCAGAGTATTGCAAGGACGGTCTCTAGTCCACTTGCCAGTCCACATTTCTCTCAGCTCTTGTCTTCCATGCTCCTACAAGAATGGCTCATTAAGCCCCCTGCTTACGACATTCAACTGCTTTTCTAGTCCAAAGTCTGGAAGCCTTTCACATTCCAAAACAAAAACAAAACAAACAACAACAGCAACAACAACAAAACCCACGTGGTCAGGTGGTCTGTCATGGTGACAGCCTTGTACAAACTTCTGTCTTAGTTACTGTTCTATTGCTGCGATAAAACACCATGACCAAGACAACTTATAAAAGAAAAGAGTTTAGTTGAACTTATGGCTCCAAGAGTTAGAGTTTATGATGGCAGATCGAGGGCACAGAGGTAGGAGACTGGAATAGGAGTTCAACATCTACATCTTGAACCACAAGCAAGCAGGGCAGAGAGCACACTGGGAATGATGTAAATCTTTGAAACCTCAAAGCCCATCCCCAGTGACACACCTCTTCCGACAAGGCCGTATCTCCCAATCTTTCCGAAACAATATCACAAACTGGGGACCAATTATTCAAAATATGAGCCTGTGAGGGCCACTCTCATTCAAACCATTGCAGTCAGTCACATGGCTGAGCCCAGAGTTAAGGAGAGAAAGTCCATTCTGCCGGTCAAGGTTGGGAAGGAATTACAGGTTGGTTAAAGGCCTCATCTACCATAGTGATAGAAACAAGGATTAAAAACATGACCTTAGTCATGACTTGTGGAAGTTTAGTTATGTATAAAATGTTTTATGCACTGTTGAGTGAGGGGCTAGCCTAGACCTTGGCGTTCTGTATTGTTGCAGGTGTTGGATTTCTGTGGGGGATGTTTGATTGCTAATGATCTGCATGTGCTATCAGTAGAACACCTGAGGAATTCTGAAAGAATAAAAACACCTGATCTCAGACACTTGGGAGTCCACTGTGGGTATGGCATTGGCCATGAGGGTGGTTCCCTCTGCTGAGGTATGGCAGGGTTTCTACATATGAAAATGCCTCCTTGTCTCCTTGCTGAGCTGCCCCAGCAGCAACGTATTACTATAAATGACACATCAATGGGAGGTAGGACATCATGCCAGCTAACATTCAATGTAGAGACAAGGAAGAAGAGAAGAAACTGTAGACCTCACAGAGTCTGGTAAAATACGTTCAGAGAAGCTACCAGAGGATAGAGATTAAGGTATTAATGGAAGGCTCCTGAAGGAAGAGGAGAGAGAGGAAGGAAATACACCTTTATGAAGAGAAAAGGCTGTGAAATTAATAAATAAATGAGAAAAAAAAGCTTTGAGGAGAAAGCCACAAATTGGAGGCCCTTAAAGATAAAGAATTCAGCTGGGAGCAGGCTAACTACTTTCCTGATCATGGAATTGATACTCCCTCCTGCCGCTGGCAGCAGCCAGACCACGGGAAAGGTAACCCAGAGCATACTATTTTATAAACTGAGTTTGTTGATGGCTTTTTGTGTGTGTGAAGCCCATGTGGATCTTGTGTTTGAGGTCTATGAAAAATGGTGTATGTTTACCCGTAGCAGTGGTGAAAAACAATGCCAAACGGCCAGAATGTTTCAACCAGAAATTCTTCCCACCAGCCCGGGACCCTCTGCTGTTGTGGAAGTTGTGGTTAGGAGCCAAAAAGCTGTTTAGTTAAACTGAACAGTTTTTTTTTTTCCCTACAAACTTTACTAAGAGAAAGACAAGAAATCCAAATATTGGTGATGGTGATGAGAACTCCACCCCATGAGGAAAATCTTTCCTGCAGACAAGAGCTAGTTGTTTTTCCTGCAAACCAGACTCTATCTTAAAATCTGGAAAGTGTTTCTTCAGGGTCAGCACACAGAAACTGTCTTCTAGAAGTGGCCAAGGTTGTATCTCTTGATGGTAGCCAAACTTGGTACTGCAAGAGTCACCCAAGTTGACTGGTTTTAATGGCATGAAGGGGTCTTTGGAGAGCAGCTGAGGCTTGGCACAGTGAGACGCCAGAAGAGGCCATTGGTGAAAGTGCAGCCTTGGTAGTAGTTGAAGGCCTGGATAGAAGGGGTCATATAAAAAAGTTGAGGCTTGGTACCATGAAGAGAGCCTATGAGAGGCTATTGGTGAAAGTACAGCCCAGTTGCAGCAAGGGACTCCAGCAGTTCCGAAGATGCCAGTACCATGGGACAACCACCAAGAGCAGCAGCAGCAGTAGAGTGGAGCCAGCCAGAGCCTGGAGGACAAATTGTGTGTGCTGCAGAGGGCAGAGCTAGAGAACTCATCCAAGCCCTTTGGAAGAGCCCAGAAGATCGTGAGTGCATTCCAGATAATTGGACATTGATAATGTTTATCTGCTGTCCAAGGACATTGTGAAAAGCTTGATAGATGCTTGGTTTCATTTGGTCCTGTGCATTAGCAACCCTTGTGATTGCCAGATGTGGTGGTGGTATTTGAATTTACACATACACACACACGCATATGCTAAGCCATACCTGGTCTTTAGAAGATGCCATTACACATCTTGGTTTGTATAAGTTTTGAAATCTAGAAAGAGAGGCATTACCTTCTTCAGCTGCCTCTGTTTCCTTCAGTTATTCAGTTCATCTCAAAGGGAGGGGCTGCACCAGAGACCCCCAACCTCCCATGGGAGAGGGGGAAAGGCCTTGCTGATTTTGAGATGAAAAGCTAATCATGTATCATAATTATTTTCTTGACCCAAGAATGATATTTGATTTAGCTAAATACTTGAAGAAGCCATATCCAAGAGCAGAGAGAGAGACAGAGAGACAGAGAGAGAGACAGAGAGACAATGTGCTTTACTGTGATTTCACAGCTTCCCGTTCCCCTGCCCCCTTCCACTACCAAAGTCTGCCTGCCCTCACCCTCCCCTCTCCGAATGAAAACCTGTCCCGTGTGCGGGACCTGACACTATCTCATCTCCTTCAATTATGAGATGAACATTTTGAAAGGATCGGTTTAAGGTAGTTGAGGTTGGTATCAGTGTTGTCTGGGGACACCTGTGACGTCATCACTGCCCACAGGCATCAGTGTCTGCAGGGGGGTGTCACTGCTTGGAAGAGCATCTTGAACATAGCAGGGTGGAGTTCTTTCAGGAAGAGGCAGCTGTGAAGGACGCAAGGTCCAGAAGGTTGGACTCTGAGTAAAGAAGATTCTAGAATACTTCTTTTCCGTTTTTTACTTGTGTTTCCTTTTAATGAGCCCAAGGGGTGATGTATGAAAAAAGAAACACACTTACGTAAGTCTACAAGAGCACTTTAGTAAGAAGGAGTTCTAAATTCTAACTGGTAAAGCATGAGTACAGAGCTTTGCTCAGCAAAAGCTTTTTACTTTCTTGGTACAAAAAGGAGGCATTTCACCACTGACAGAGCCCATTGATTCTAAGACAGTGCAGTGACAAGTGTCAACACTGCCATCCCCCTCCCCTGCTCACCCGACCCACCGACGCAGGCAGAATATGCCTTGCTCAGACTTTAGCATCTGGCTGGAGCTTAATGGGAACTTCTAGAACTGACATAGATGAACAGCCGGGCATATCTAAGCAATAGCCACACTATCCAGGATGGGGAGGCACCATCAAAATGTGGGTCGGGGTACTCAGAAAATAAATCAGTGAGCGAACACACAAGAGGAAGCCTGAGTCAATACTGGAGGATAACATATTGGAATATTAATTACACTGTGCTCCCTCTGTCTTTTCCTTCAAGCTAGTAAGTGGGCCTTTCTAATTCTTGGCCTCGGGAGTTTTATCAGGACCACGAAGGGTGGTGTCTGGAGTTAAAGGCACCCTGGCCATTTTCACTAAAGGTAAGACGATTGAATAACTGGGATGGGAGTGTTGACTAGGCTTGGGGTGCTCAGAGAGGTCCCTCCTTGGTAAGTGGGGAGTGGATGTGAGACCAAGGAAGCGGTGTGTGGAAGAGGCAATCTGTCAGGCTCTAGTTTTTTGCCACACAAACATGAGGCTTCAATGGACCCTGCCATCAGTCTGGTCCCCATACCTGCTGCTCTAGGTCTCTCCAAAAGATCTTGGCTTTCATGCATGGAAGAAAGCTTCCAGGCTTCAGAGGGGCCCTTGACTTCAGAGGCTCGACCAAGAGGGACCCTTGACTTGTGAGCAAGGAACCCAATGCCTGCCCTCTTAGGAGGTAGAAAACTCTACTCGAGGCCGCACACACCCGCGCCAGCCGGGCAGCATGCATCTCCAAGTGAGAAGTAAATTAAAAGGAAAAGAAAAAAAGAACAATCCGCTTTTCCTGCAGTCTTGTGTTAATAGACTGTGTTTGAGATCCACACAGCAAGACAATAAAATTATCCCGAGGCTCAGAGAGAAGCCCTGCTCCCATCCCCAGTCAGGTCCGGGAAGTCTGCAGGCGGCAGGAGGCAGCTCTCCAAGAGGGCTTTAATGGGCTCATCATGTCACGTGTCCCTCAAAGCCCAGCCCCCTGGACGGCTGCACGCAAACTCCTCTCCAAAGCAGCTTCCCTTGAAGAGAGTTGCTACACAATCATTACAAATTGATTGCAAAAGAGCTAACAATCATGATTAAATCATTAAATTCTTGTCTACGCTTCAGAGAGCGGTGAGAAAATTAACTTCCCACCAACCTAATTTTTTCCTGAACATGAAATAATGATTTTCTGCCCGTCTAATTACAAAGCCAACATCTGATCAAGCCAGCATCCAGAGGGGATTATCGCATGCGCGAGTATTAGACCTCATTACCAGCTTGACTGCAAAATTATTACATCTTGTAATTGGATGGTGAGATTTATATACAGATCGGCCCGGTTTCTGTAAGATTGTAATTACAAGCTTCGTTGGTTAGCTACTTATCACTCAGTACAGAAGAGAGGAAAATAAGCAACAGAAAAGGCATTTCATTAACCCGTAACCCTATCAAGGGAAAGCCACTGTAACACCCATGTCTGCATTAGGGAGAACAGCTAAATTCACAGATGAAACAATTTATTATGCTCTTTGCAAATGGGATTGCATTTTGTTTAACCCCTAATGAACTCTTTGGGTAAAGTGTCTGAACAAACCATTCATTTTATAGACAACTAGGTTCAATACAGTAATTATAAGGGGTAACTGACTGAGATAAATGTTCACCTGCTTAGAAGCAGTTGATTAGAAGGACAATTGCTGGGTGCTGAGCACTGCCACTAAGGGATGTGACTGGAAAGATCTTGGCTTCCCAGAGCTGCAGGAGGCAGTGGATCCCTAAGCAAATCCACCCCTGCTTGGAGGAAAGTCTCAGGAAGGTTTGTCAAGCTTGGCTGGACCAAGGATGTTTGATAAAAACCTGCAAAGAGGATGGCGTTTTTAACACTTTTAAAGACACTGATGTGGAACGCGGAAATTTAAATAGGGCTTGAAGAAGACGTCTGGCAAAATTTCAGATCCACGACCTAAATTAAGTGTTACGTTTTCACATCTTTGAGGACCAACATGGGTCACTAAGTGGGTCCCACAGGGTGGGGTACAGAAGAAGGACAGCCACGCTGTGTGGGCTGTTTTTCAGCACACGCAGAGTCACCAAACTCAAACCCACACCCTGCTTACGGGTAAGCTGGTTTCTTTCCTCATTTTATAAAAACACAGGGAATTCTAGCATGAGTGTGCATCAATTTTTAGAACACAGACACACTCACTACTCCGTGTCTTCTACTGCCGCTTCCTGCTACAAAGGCAGATGTGTAAACAGCAACAGCATGTATTGTGTAGTCCTCTGTGGAGCACCCCATAACAACTGCTTACTGTGATTGGTTTAAGGTGAGACAGAAGATCCTTTCCCAACCAGGAGCCAGCCCAGGGCCTTTGGGCGGAGTCAGGGCACTTCCTTGTGTAGGGAAGAGTTGGGGAGCTGTGTTTGAGTGGCGGGGTGAGAAAGATGGAAAGTGAAGCTGACAATAAAGAGACATTAGGTCCTGACACCTCTGGGCTCCCAAATCCACCTGCATCCTCCTCCCATTACGCTCAGTCTTTCTGATTTTATGAGCTGATGAAGTGTCTTGCTTTGCTTGAACATCATTCTTATTTCTTATTTTTATTTTCTGGTGGTACTGGGGATCAAACCCAGGGCTCCACACGTGCCAGACAAGTGCTCTGTCACAGAGCTGTAACCCCCCAATCTCTTTTTTATTTTGACACAGGGTTTTACTCGGTTGCCCGGGCTGGTATCAAACACACATCCTCCTGCCTCAGCCTTCACAGTCTTCAGGTCTTTGAGTAAAATATCTGTCTTCCCTCCTCTGTCCTCTTTATAAATTACCCCGTCTTGGGCTGGAGAGATGGCTCAGTGCTTAAGAGCACTTGCTGCTTTTTCAGAGGACCTTGGTTCAATTCCCAGCACTCCTACAGTGACTGGCAACCATCAGTAACTCTAGCTTCAGGGGATCTGATGCCTTCTGACTTCCACAGGCACCAGGCGCACATGTGGTGTACCGTACACGCAGACAAAAGGACTCAAGTACATAAAAGAAAAAAAAATTAAAAATCTAACATAATTTTTAAAATTTACCTGGTCCTGGTCATCCAGCTAGAGCAACAGGAACACACTAACATGGGAACTGGATTCTGCTGAACATCACGTGAGCACGGGCGTGGATTCCTTCCCAGCGAAGCACTCAGGACCCCACCCTAGACAACGTGATCTCATGGAGCCCAGATCTCTGACTCATACACATTGTGAGGAAAAGCAGAGCGGTGATGGTGGCCCAACCTTGAGTCCCAGCACTCGGGAGGCTGAGGCAGGTGGATCTCTGTGAGTTCGAGGCCAGCCTGGTCTGCAGCGTGAGTTCCAGGACAGCCAGAGTGACAACAGAGAAACCGTGTCTCAAAAGACAAAGAAATTGTGAGGAAAATGAGTGTCGTTTAAAGCTAAGTTTACAATTCTTCTGTTACACGGGAATAGATAACTAAGACACCACATTTACCTCAGTTTGGCTTCTTGGAACCCAACTTTTCTCTAAGAGTTCACCTGAAGGAGGGCAAGCATCAGGGAGCATCAGACCCGGGTGAAGCAAGTGGAGGGGAAGAGGCGGAGTGGAGTGCAAAGGTTCTGCTACTCTGGGGCCGGGTTAAGTGTTAACGCCTCGTAAGCACGTCCTTCGAAGTGTGGTCGTCAGGTAGGTGTTGTGGAAGTTTATTTTTAGTTGTGTTTAGAATAATTGTTTTTGTGCTCTGTTGGAAAAAAGGGTGCATAGGCCCTGGCATCTTGTATTGTCTGCAGGTGTTTGATTGCTTGTGATCTGCACCTGAGGAGTGCTGAATCAATAAAAACACCTGAGCTCAGATGCCCGAGGCTCCACTTCGAGTACGGCACTGACCATGGTGTTGGTTCCCTCTGCTGAGGTCTGACAGGGCTTGCACCTATGAAAATGCCCTCCTTGTCCTGTTGGCTGAGCTCCCAGAGCAGCAAACTACTACAGGCAAGAGTCTGTTTCAATGTCTAGACTGTGACTACCAAATGTCCGTAAACATACACACACGCATATCATACACACACACCACACACACACACACACACACACACGTGCAGGTGAATATATGATGCTCCTCATAGTCTGCTCTTTATCACATCAATCGCCAGCCCCTCCCGTGAGAATGCTCCGTGTTGCTCTGAGTGGATGACAAGGCTACCTTGTGATTATTGCTACTGTCTTCCATTGTTGTGCTGCCTCCCAGTTCCTGTGTTGAGACCCAAGCCCAGTGGTATAATATTAAGAGGTGGGGCTGTCCGGAATGGGATTTGTGCCCTTATGAAGGAAGTTCAAGGCAGATGCTTTGCCTTTTCCACCATGTGCCTACACACGATCAAGTCTGCTGCTACCTGATTGCAGGCTTCCCAGTCTTCTGAGTAGTGAGGAGTAAATGCCTAATGGTTGCAGATCACCCAGGTGGAGGTATTAAGTCACAGCAAGCGGAATGGGCTGAGCCAAGTGCCGCACCCCAGGGTCTCCACATCGGTGGTCTGTTGAGTAAATGGATGGTAAATGCACATTATGATCCATGCACATTCAGGAAATGTAACTTTTGTTTAAGTGATGACAAGGAGAGGGAGCTAGCAACGCTTGCGTCGTTCTAATAATGAAGGTCTCTCGGGTTGGTCCATCTCGTGGCACCGTATGCTCCCAGAGAGGGGCTGACACCAGCAACAAGGAGAGAAACCCGCTTGTCAAATCAGGCTTTTGATCACTCTGGTTGGCCAGCTTCTCCCACTTCTTATGAGGCACCCACCGCTTCCCTCTGTAGTGTCAAAGCCCGCGTGGGAAGAGGAAGCCCAGCATGCTCTTCTGCATTCCTGCTGACATTATTGCTATTGCCTTTAGTTGTTGGTTTCCTTGGAGAAACCATCCTTTGCCACTTGTCCTTATGTAAAGCCTGGTGTAATTAATACACGATAAAATAATCTGTAAGTCCAATTAGCCTGGCACTTGGAAAACACGACTCCTCAAAATGTGTTGAAACCAGGTCGGAAACAGAGCCCTGAATGGAGCCCACGCCTTCCCTCTGCACAGTAACTGTATCCCCCTCCAGTATCTGGACAGAGTGGGCATCACACGCGATCGCTTCCCAACAGAGGACTGAGTGTGTTAGGGATCATTGGCATTCATTTCCGGTGTGTGGGATGGGGCATGCTGGTTAGGTTTTTTGCCAATTTGACACAAACTACGGTCATCTGAGAAGAGGAACCTCAATTGAGGAAACACCTTCACCAGCTTGATCTGTAGACGAGTGGAGCTTTCTCTTGATTAATGATTGATGGGGGAGGGGAGGACCCAGCCCACTGCGGTGGTGCCACGGCTGGGCAAGCCGTCTTGGGTTGTGTCAGAAAATGGGCTGCACAAGCCATGGGGTCAAGCTAGAAAATTACACCCCTACATGGATTCTGCTTCTGTTCTTGACTCCAGGTTTGAGTTCCTGCTTTGACTTCCCACAGTAATGGACTATGACAGGACCATGTACACCAAACAAACCCTTTCTCCCCTGAATTGTTTTCGGTCATGATGTTTATTGCAGCAAGGTAAGACAGACAAATTCATGTGGTCTCCTTACTAATCAGTTGGCTGATGTCAGCCAATTGCTTAACCTAGTCAGGCATCACAGGAACTCAGGGAGACACTTTTAAAGTGTGAGCTGTCTCAGGCCCTTTAGAACCAAGGCCTAGTTGCTGCACTAGCACACCTGGAGTTCCACACTCTCTGGGACAGAGGCTTGTGCTTGAGGCTTCAGAAGCCAGAAACTTAAAGCTTCAGGTACTCAAGTGGAGGCTTATTGCTCTTGACTTTAGCCAGCAGTGGTCCTTAACGGCTACTGTACTCCTCAGCTCTCAGCAGCAGTGGGCAGTAGTGAGCAGTGGTGAGCAGTGGTGAGCTGCCCACCACACTGTCAGATGGGCAGGGGGTAAGCAGAGGTGGGCAGCAGTGGGCAGCATTGAGCAGCAATGAGCAGCAGTAAGCAGTGGTGAGCAGCAGTCGGCAGCAGTGGGCAGCAGTAGGCAGTGGTAGGCAGTGGTGAGCAGGGGTGAGCGGAGATGGGCAGCAGTGATCAGTGATTATCAGAAGTGGGCAGCAATGGGCAGCAGTGGGCAGTGGTAGGCAGTGGTGAACAGAGGTGGGCAGCCGTGGGCAGCAGTGAACAGCAGTAAGCAGTGGTGGGCAGAAGATGGCAGCAGTGAGCAGTGGTGGGCAGTGATGGGCAGTGGCGGGCAGCAGAGGGCAATGCCTGCCTGTGTTGCAGATCCTGAGCAGGCTGTGGGTGCTGGGATCCTTAGCTCCTACGATAGCTGGAATTACAACTCGCGGGTATAAAATTAAAAAAAAGAATACATAAATAAAACTTTAGTGCTTCAAAAGTGGCAAAATATTCTAAATTTGGCTGTAATGATGGTCACTGGGATGCATGAGTATGTAACAAGTCACCAAACTGTGTATTTTAAATAGATGAGTTATACGGTGTGGGAACTGTGTCTTAGTAAAGCTATTAAATTTTAAGCAGATATTATTTCCTACTGTCTGGGGCTCCAAGAGCCATGATATAGCTTAGGTAAATTCATGACTATAGGTCAGAATCACAGAAGGACTACCAGGCTTGTCACTATGGAATACATTCCTCTTACCGCTGTACTTCAACTACACAAGCACAAAACAGTTTACTGATTTCGAAAGTACTGCGTAGAAGAGTTCTGACATTGTCTGCTCATGCGCTGTTGAGTCATTAGCTCAGAAGCCCACAGGACAGGAGAACAGATGTGGAGAGAGTCCGACCAGCCGTGGCTGCCACTAATGACACTGTCAATATCTGCAACTCTTTACATGTGTGACTCCATTTTGATCTAGATCCTATGTGTGGGAACCTCACACTTCCTGCCTGCACTTCCTGCCTTGTGCTGGGCTGGGACAGTGATGTGCATATCACTGGAGTGATGGAGTGGGAATCAGATGTGTCGCCTCCAGCTAAGCAATGGATGCTGGCGTGAGACCCTCGGGAGTTCATGTTTTTTCTTCCCCCCACGGTAACAAAACACATTCAAGCAGGGGCTGCTCTACTAGCCAGGTCCCTTAGTCCAGATGAAGTAGAATAAGCCCCAGGTGGCAGGCAGCAGACAGTTGGTCTCAAGGAGAAATAAATCTGTTATTTTAAAGTCACTATGATTTGGGGATTGTTTGTTACCGCAGCACAGTCTTTGCTGACTGATACAACCACCTGCAACAAGGTAATAATTTAAAGTTTTCTGTTTGAGCTTTAAATGTTACATTCTGTAGTATAACAGTGGTTGTTTTAGTATGAAAATACATATACTGTCAATTTTTCAACAAATTGAGGCTTCAAGAAGAAACTGCTTGTTTATCTGTTGTTTTACATATCTCCTGAGACTATTTCTGGTAAATGCATAACCCAGTTTAAGAAGTAGTGTTTTTCAATCTTTGGTCAAACTCTAGACCCCAAATCCCAGCTGAGCCAATGTCAAGACTTTGAAGAATCATTGAGGTGTATTTGAACATGTCTTCGGTAAGCAGATGAAAGACTCTCTGTCTCACTAGGTACCTGCTGTGCTGTAAACAAAGACATGGAGAATCCATAGAGAGCAGTGGGAAGGGAGGCAGGGTGCGATAGTTTGAATCTTGAAGTCTCCTAGGCGTCTGTATGTCAAAGCTTGGGTCCCAGTGTGATGGACTGGGAGAAGATGGAATGTTTATGAGGTAAGGAGAAGGGGTAGGACACCAGGATAGTGCCTTCGAAGGAACTTTGTGTAGTCATGGTGTCTTTCTCTTTCTCTTTCTCCCTACCATATCGCAGCCACCAGGCAAACCATTTTGTTCCACCTGCTATTGCAAAGGAGGCCCCAGAATAACAGGGCCAGGTTCCCATGAACTGAAACCCCCAAACATGCCAAACTAAACCTTTTCTCTTTACACCTTGATTCTCTCAACTGACTGACACCTGCTTTTGCATTTACAGCAAATCAATGTTATTAGAGTTTAGAGTGGTTTTTAAGCCTCAGCTTCCACATCTGGAATTCCCAAAATGAAATACCATTAGCATTTATTCTAGACAGTGAGTACAAGAACAGAAGGAGCTAAGGAACCTGGACTTGTGGATTCTGGACTACAGCTAGTCACAAAGCAAGTTAGTGGCTATTCCTAATATCTGGGATCATATTAAAATAACCAGGTGGACAAACTGAAATGGTAACAAGATCCAGTTGTATAAGAAGATAGAAAGGCACACACTTAAACCCAACCAGTCATATTAGCTTATTCTTCCCAGAATATACATTGAGACATCTCAGGACACCATGTTCATGCGTTAGAAATCCCAAGGAAATAAGTAGAAATTTTGAAAAATTCAGCACACAAGCAAAAATGCCCACACAAAGAGCATGAATTAAATTACTTCTAGTAAATCTTGCTGAGAGAACATCAGATAGTTTCAAACTTTATGATTGGAATTCACAGAAGGAATACATACAGTATCATAATTCAGCATGCACACAGATGCTCAACTGCATGCAATCTTCACAGAAGTTCTAATCTCTACTGTTGCTAATGTGTTTGCTTCTAAACAATATTATACCTTCCTATTCTATTTATTTTTAAACATTGATCTTTATCCACTAAAATCTTGATCCTTGAGAAGATTCCCAGTCTACAGTTTGAAAAATAATTCTTCCATGTGTGGTGTTTACAAAATTTTCCTTATAGCTCATGTTCACTGATATGGAAAGATATTCACAGTATGATGAAAAATTAAAAAGTCAATCACAGAATAGAGTGAGAAATATTACCCCACGTGGTCTGTGTGTTAGTGTGATCTCAGCCAACCAGAAAACAGCTGGAAGTAATAGACAACAATGGTCTTCAGAATATTTAAAGATAATTTAACATTCTTTTGACTGTATTTTCCACTTAAGAAAATGAGGGAATAGAAACTGTGTACTTTAAAACTTTATTTTCTCCATAGAAAAACTATGAACAAGCAATGGTCCCCTCAGACAGCAATGCAGGTGAGTCTTCTCCCTGAGTTCTTCCCTTCCTTCTTTCTTTCTTCCCTCCCTCCTTCCCTATTTCCATTTTGTTACCCCTTCTAATAAACACTCAGAGAACACCACTCCATGCTACAGAAAATAAGAAGTGGGAGCTAGTAAGGGCTGAGTGGGGCTGAGGAGCCCGGACCCACACTGGAGCCCAGGCGGGATGGAGCCTTCCTGAGAAAGAGCTGAACCGTCCCCGGGTGGGGTTGGCTTTAGTTTCATTTGGTTAGTTTTTGTTATTTGTTTCTTTGGGGTTTAGCTGCCGGTGGTGATTTTTTGCCAAGAACCTTGACAGATCCCTGTTTAGCCTAAGACATTTGTGAAGCAACCCCTTTGGGTGACTTCTGATGAGGCAGCACCTGACAGACCAAGCTGTCAGTTTCCCTATTCAGCAGATCTTTATCAGTATTCTGCGAAGACATGGCCATGGTTTTTCCTTTTAGGGGTTGACCTGCTCCCCTGTTCCCTGCCATTTCTTTTCCCTCCAGGCATCCTCCTCCTTTCTAAGGCTCAAGATGTTTGGAACGTGAAAAAGAACTGACAAGGAACCGAGCTGCCCTGGGAGCTCACAGTCCAGAATCCTCATCATCAGCCTGGGTAGGCTTGGATCATAGAACAGGATACTGAGACATGGAGAACAGGGTGCCTGCTCCAGCCTCTGGATGGTCTTGGAGGGCCAGGGGAGACATATTCTGTGCAGATTTCGGATACAGAAAATGAGGAAAGAGTACTTTGCAAAAGACTACAGGCACCAGAAGAGAGGGAAGAGATGGCTTGTTCTGAGATGACAAGGAGGCCATGGGGTCTGGAATATGACCGAGGCTGTGTGTCCTTTTGAGATGTCAACCAGGAAGCCTGGGACCCAATCATGTAGGCTCTGGTGGCCTTACTTGGGGATTTGGGGCTTCATCTTAAGTGTAGAAATATGTTATGCAGCAAAGATCAATGTGCCAGCCAGACACATTTCCCTTTTGTGGTGTGAGAGTTTGAAGCTGAAACACCCCCACCCCACTACCACCCCCCACCCCCCCCACACACAGACACACACACATTCAGGCTTGAGTTTTGAATGCCCAGTGTTTAGGCAGGTGCTGTTATGAAGGCCATGGAACCTTTATGAGGTGGGGCCTAGCTGGGACAACAGGTCACTGGAGGACAGATCGTTGAAGGCAGAGCCCACTCCTAGGTTCCAGTCTTGCTATGTCTGCTTCCTGGTCTGTGGCCACGTAAATGACTTCCACTACATAATCTCACTGCCATCCCCTGAGCCACTCAGACAGGCCTCTCTTATCACGATGGACCCAAACCCTCTGAAACTGTGAGCTGAAATAAATCCTTCCTCCTTGTTTCCATCAAGTATTGTAGTCACAGTGAAGAGACATAGGTACTGAATATGCCTCTACACAACCGTGTCTGGTCCTAAGACTATCTAGAGGAGCTCCATAAGGCTCTGTAAGTAGCCTATAGAGTAACCATTGACAGTATTAATTTGGAGCTGATTGTTACAACAAAAATTCCCGGCTTGTGTGGCTGATGCAGAAGCTGATGCAGTGGGTGTAACAGCCACTCATGTGCCTTGACGCTCACACATCCAAAGAAACAAAATGTATCTGTGTGGCTAATGGCCAGGCTTTTCACACCATAAACTACAAGCCCAGACCCCAGTCTTCAATGGCTGATGATGTCGTTTCTTCCCTGCCTTAGGCCACTTCTTCCCTTGGCCTGGCCAGCCAATATCAACAGAGACCACAGCTTTGAAGGTGACCAGCCTTCCTAAGGCAAACTACCCCACTGTCAACTGATGTGCAGTCTGCAAAACATGGTCCTGAACTCAGGAAACCCGAGCCTTCTCCTGGTGATGGTGGTCTCCTTGGCCAGATCTGCAGAAGCTGTGGGAGACCCTAAGGCTGCCAGATGGCAGTGTGGGGTGGCAGGTTATAGCTGGCAATAGTCAGTGAGCTGCTGTGGTTGGTGACATGAGCCCTTTCAAGTCATCTCTTCCATTTAAAAACAGCCCATCATGGCGCCTGTGGCTTCTGCCCATGCATACAAGATGGGCAGATATTCAGACCCGGTCATCGGCCAGTTCCTTAAAGGCCCACATGCTCTTCTTAGCTTCCTAAGATGAGTGCCTGCTGCTGCTGAGCATTATATAACAGGAGTACCCATGCCTGTTGACAGCTTCTTCTGTTCTGCACGCCTGACCCCATCCCAAGGTTAATTCATCAGAACTTCCCAGCACCTATAAAGTAGTTACAGTGACATAAATATTATTAATAATTAAATAGTATGATAGATATTGATATGTTATCATCATTAGTACCTTCAGGCTAGGGACCTACTCCAAAGTCACATGGCTAGATCTGGCACAACCAGGATTCAAACTGGGCCCCTGTAAAGCCAATGCTGCAAATTTCCACATAGGTAGGAATGTCCCAGCTTGGGCCTGGGGCCCCACCCTTAAAGCTGGGGCTGTAAAGGAGGGTGGGAGATGGGAGATCATCCTCCAACCCCACCCCTACACCTACACAGTCACAGCCAATCAATACAGGCTTACATTTTATGAGACATGGAGTTAACTTGTTCAATTACAAGAGAGACAGCTCTATTCTTTTGTAACAAGTAATCTGAGTAGGGAAATCGATCCTGAGAGGCCCCATGCACGCTGGCTAATTTTATATTATTCTTAGCCAATGGGTGGGCGCCGAGTAATGGAGTTGTTGTTACAGTTCATTATGGAGGGCGGGGATCAATAGTGGGACAATCTGTGGCTCAGCATCCCAGCTGTGGCAGTGACAGGCGACAGGGCTTAGAATGGGGAGCACCATGTCTGTGTGTGCTCCTTGCTCAAACACAGCCACCTCTGCTGTGTTCCCTAGACAGAAACCCCAAGGACTTTCCCATAGCCCACACCCCTTGTTCCCAGCAGGCAGAGGCCACCACAGACACAGGAGATGGAAACAGAGAGCAAAGCCTCTGGTATCACAAGCCCAGGCTTGTGACCACCACCCTCTCCCTGGTGGCCTTTGGACAGAGTGCAGGTTTGGTCTGGCAAGGAGTCATCGCTGGCATCTTGGTAACCTCAAGCACTAATTCCTGTTTTACTTCTTAGACACAGACTGAGTGACAGGCAGGGCGTCTCCTTGCTCTCTGTATTGAGGGCTGAGAGATGCTGTCCCAGCAATCCCTGCTCCTGGCTGGGATTTTTGTCCCCTGGGGCAGTGGCCCGAGTTCCAGGCCCAGTGCCGACATTCCAGCTGTTCCAATTTCCTCCCTGGTAACAGAAGCAATTTGTACCAATTCAGCATTTTCTAACCCCATCTTGTTTGCCCCCCTACAGCGTTTTGGAGGCTGTACTTATTAGTGTGTGGCTGCCCCAGGCTTCATTTTTGCTTGTGTGAGCAGGTTTTAGCACAGACTGTTCAACTATCCATGGGCATTTTACATGCATCCTCTTCCTCAGCCCTCAGGCTTGTTTCTGGTCTTATTATGGTATCTGGGTGGGGAAACTGAGGCTCCGAGGAACATCAATGTGCTCTGGACATATAGGTCATGAAGACCAGGGTTTGAAGCTGGCTTCTTGGGTATGTCCATAGCACTGAGGGGAATTCCTGGAGGGAGGCCTGGTCTTTTTGTTAAGTTTCTGTGCTTTCTTGACTAGGCTGGTGCCTGCCGTACTCAGGACAAATAGTTTTCAAATAGCAAAGCACCTTGTTCTGTGTAGGTGCTTGTGATACAGTCTCAGTTACAGCCCTCCCACCATGTGACCTGAGGGGTGGAGACAATGAATGATCCCTAAAAAAGGACAGGTTTAAGGAAAAAGGGGGTTGATCCATGAGACGTGGAAGTGTGGCAGCCTTCCCAACCTGGGATCGTAAGAGGCAGAAGAAAATCACAGGTGCAGACAGCCGTGGCCTCTGTGTTAAAGGCTAACGGCTCCAGATACTTTGTGTATCGGTTGAGCATATGGAAGTATGTTTATATATATATTCTTCATGCTTTATGCATATTAATTAACTCTCACAGCAAGCTTTAAGGTGAGCACAATTGGTATTCCACTTCACAGGTGAGGAAACCAATGCTCCAGAAGACCGACAGTCTTGCTGGATTTGAAGCCAGGTCCATTGGTTCCAAACGCTACACTGCACAAAGCTATTCTGGACTAGAAGAAGGCAGAGTGCATCTAGACGGCTCTTTCTGGGTGAGAGTCCCTGTTGTTGGGGAAGTTTACTTTTAGTTGTGTTTAAAAAGCTCTTGTGCACTGTTGGAAAAAGGGACGCATAGGCCTTGGCGTTTTGTATTGTCTGCAGGTGTTGGGTTTCTGTGGGGGATGTGTGATTGCTTATGATCTGCACCTGAGGAGTTCTGGATAAATAAAAACACCTGCACTCGGATGCTCAGGGTTCCACTGTAGATTAAGTATGGCATTGGCCATGACTGTGGTTCCCTCTGTTGAGGTCTGGCAGGGCTTCCACATATGAAAAATGCTACTGTGTCTCTCTTGCTGACCTGCCACAGCAACTAGCAACTACAAATGGAGCCTGCAACGTGGAGCGGGGCATCGCGCACTTAAGCCAACATGAAGACAAAGAAGAAAAAAACTAGAGACCTCACAGGGTCTGGAAAAGTACGCTCAGAGAAGCTACCAGAGGATAGAGATTAAGGTTTTAATTGAAGGCTCCTGAAGGAAGAAGAGAGAGAGAGAAAGGAAACAAGCCTCCATGAAGAGAAAAGGTTGTGAAATTAAGAAATAAATGTGGAAAAAAGCTCTGAGGTGAGAGCCACAGAAAGGAGGCCCTTAGAGATAAAGAATTCAGCTGGGAGCAGGAAAAAGCAAGGTTCTTACTGCTTTGCCTGATCATGGAGCCGACGCTCCCTCCTGCTGCTGGTAGTAGCATATTGTTTCACGAACTGAGTTTTCTGATAACTGCACTGTGTGTACATGAAGCTCAAGATCTTACGTTTGAGGTCTACGAAGAAGGGTATATGTTTCCCCAAAGCGGCAGTGAGAAAGAATGCCAAACCACACAGAATGTTTCAACTGGAGATTCTTCCCACCAAGCCTAGAGATCAGCATTTGATCCTCAGAACCTACAAGGTGGAAGGGAAGGACTGACTCCTGCAAATTGCCCTTTGACCTCCATACGTGCACTGTGACATGATGCTCTGAGACCGAGGAGGTACAGCCTGAGCAGTGGAGGATCGAGGTTGGGCTGCTCAGAGGGACACAAGCCAGAATGCTTCAGGAGGAAGGGGCAGAGCCATGGCCAAAGGCCCTGGTATATGACTGTCACTTTTGAAGAGCATCGCAGGCACTGAGAATGAGAAAAGACAGATTTCTCAGGGGATGGGAGGCGGCTTTCAGGAGGAAGTCCACTGTAAGGGAGCAAGACACATGCCCTCCATGAGGGCAGTGATACTTGCGTCCAGGCCTTAGGTCAGAATATTGTAGCATGGCCCCCTGTCCATCTCTTGCTTGGGTAAGCGGAGCTCTCATGGGCCACAGGCACACCATTGATTTGGGTGCTTTTACACTGCTATGCCTGAACTTAGTAGATGCTCTGGTGGCGGAGGTTTCGGGGCACCCAATCCTGGAATATTGACACTCTTGTCTGGTGTTTCCAGAAAACATTGGCTAACCCCTTAACTAGAAACAAATGTTCTATTAAGAGTGGCTGCTAGATTTTCTAGGAGATGTGAAGTATGATGTAGATTTGATTCATTCTGTCAGTCAGCAAATACTTTATCGGTATTTCTGTTAACAGTGTGGTTGGCTTGTCTCTGAGAGTGGAAGCGTAATGCAGACTTATTTATTCAGTCAATCATTCATTCAGCGAGTCAACAAAACTTCTCAGACCCCACGTACCAAGAGCTGTGCTAAATATTACTATTTTGCTACTAAACGAGATCTATTGTTTCTCTACCACGGTATCCAAAGACAGGAGGAGCTTAGATACTAAACAAACAATGACATAAATGCTCAGGGGTCCAGACAGCTTCCCTGCCAGGGGATTCAGGATCCATAGAAAGCTTCTCTTGGCTCCTAAAGCTGAGATAAGGGTTCAAGTACAAGCAGCCGACTGGAGAGATGGCCCAAGGAATTCCAGCCAGACATGAGAAACGAGATCAGGAAAGGCAGCCCGTAGGGAAAATGTGTGATTGAGCACGTGACTTTGTGACCCCCTGGGGACTTCAGCGATACTGTGAATACTAATGTCCCTCAGTGGGCCTACCCAAGAGCAGATTGGCTGGAGTGTCACCTCCCATCTAAACCAGCTAAGGATTGTTCCCTCCTGTGGGTGTCAGGTCTCTTGGGGTCCCCAAGTAGCCTTCCTGTGAAGAAGGTGACCAAGGCAGAGGGGATGAAGGTCTCATTTGAGCTGCCCTGAGGTCCAAATGAACAGCAGAGTTTAAATAGTTGATGGCATCTTGGAGATAACCAATCCTGCAGAGCCTGGATCTTCCCCAGGACAAGCTGATCATTCCCTGGGGTCCCAAGAACTTTTTGTTCCATTAAAAGTATGAGCTGGGGAGGGGACAGATGTGCCCTAGCCATGATTCTGTCCTCAGGGCCTGATTCTGTGTCTAGTGTAGACTGGGATCACAGGGAATGAAGACTGAACCTTCTCCCAGGCTTGGTGGACACCCAGAACTCCAGAGCTCCTTTCATCTAGTGCTTGCTGCACATAGTGTTGGTGGGGCCAGAGCAGCTCACCAGGGAAGACAGAAGCCCTGTCCAATACACAGGGGCCAGGGGAAGGAGCAAGGCCCTGAGAAGTCTTGAGATAGAGGACAGGAGCTTGATGTTGTCTACTCTCTTTGTCTGTGTTGGGGCCGCTGTCCTCAGAGTAAGGTCAGGAAACCCCGGAGGGTTTCTGGAATTTACCTATGTATTCTCAGAGTACTAGTGGAAGATTGTTTGCCTGTTGTACTGTCTCCTCTGATAAATGGACAGAAAGCTTGCCTGAGGCTGTGTGATGGGAAATGTCACAGCAGAGTGACACAGGGGGAAACTAGGATCCAATTGCCATCTGCCAAATGAAAAGACGTGGGACAATGTAAAATAAAGCCACACACCTCACTTAACCTGTGCTTATTACCTAAGTATATAATAGCTTCATTATTGCTGTTTTTAATAAAGTAGTCATTATATCTTCTTTTTAATTTTCAATTGCCATAAGTAACTATCAATAGTATAGTATCAAACTCAGCTGAAATTTCCCTAATAATAACCAATCCCCACAACGAATCCCCAGCACACCAAAACCAACAAAAAAGCAAAGGGGTCCCAAGACCAAAATATTTAGGAACAATATACCCAGAAATCTTTAGCTTATGGATCCTAGTAGGAAAATACCCACACCTCTCCTTGAAGGGAAGATGGCTGAACCAACCATGTTCTGGCTGCCTCTGTAACTGGAACATGTCTTTGTAACATAGGTCCTGCACTGATGCTTCTAGCCCAGTCTTTGGTGGAGGGGTTATTTGAATGGGAAAGTATTTTTGCAAGGTCAGAATCACCCAACACATATTCTTTATACAGAACATGGGTGGAGTTTTCTTCATTGCCTTAATTTCCCTTCTGGTTGCTGGAAGCAACCCTAAGTTGCTGTAAAAGCAACTTAGGGGAGAAGGATTTTGTTTTAGATCACAATTCAGGTGACAATCCATCATCATGTGAAAGTCACAACGGTAGAAGCTTGACTCCACCAGGCAGTTCACATCCATCGTCAGGAAGAGAGAGCAAAGATCGAATGCATACCAGCACTCAGCTCACTCTTCCCTATCAGCCAAGGGCCCAGCCCACAAAATGGTGCCGCCCATTTAGGGTGGGTCTTCCACCTTAATTAAGCCAGTTTGAAAATCCCTCATCGGCACACCCACAGGCTGACCTAATCAAGACACTTTCTCATTGAGAGTCAGTCCCTTCCCAGGTGATTCTAAATTGTGTCAAGCTGACCAAACTGGCCATCACACTCACACACCGAGCAATTCCCAGTACCAGCTGGCAATGTCTTACAAAGCAACTCACATCTTGGACACTTGTACTCAGAGACAGAGTTGCTCTCATTGGTTCAAGGCTCAGTCCCTACATCAGGTGTTGAAAGCCCTGGGTTGTGGCCTGTGCCTTCTGATTCACATTAACATTATTATGCAACCATTCAACAAAAACCTTTGTCTCCCCAAGACCAAGAATCTTTCCCCACACTGTGAACTCTCCAGCTTGGGAAATCTGCCTTAGTGTTTTTGGCTCCCTGAGTAGGGTAGCAGAGGGTGAGTAGATATAGTGACTTTGTCCTGATTCCTTTATCAGAAATAAATGCAAAGTCCTTGCCATGGGTGTTAGGACAATGACATAAACTCTTCGGTGTGAATGCCAGGCTTCGTCCTGGTACCCAGTTAGGCCTCAATAGGAGGTCCCCTCCTCTTTCCCAGCAAGGTGTCAATTTTCCAGGACTACTGGCTAAATCTTGTCTCTGGTAGGATGGTTCTGGCCTCCTGCTCATGAAGCAAAAGAAAAGCTAGTGAGCCAGAGAGGAGTAGGGATTGGAGAGAGGAGGGCAGGAGAGGGAGGCGGAGGAGAGTGGAAGAGAAGAGGACGACGTGGGGAGGAGGGGAAGGGAGTCTGGAAGGAGGGGGAAGAAGAGAACAGTTTCCAACCACGGCCCTGAGCATCCCTAACCCCCCCCCCACTTCCGCTCTCAGCCCTGCATCTACTCAGACCTTCCCTTCCTTTCCAGAGGTGCCCACCAGTTCACACTTAATTACTTCATAAAAAACTGGAAAGTAGAAGAGGAAGAGTTAAATGTTCCCCTAAAAGGAGGAAGCTGCAGCTAATCCCAATTAGGAGGAAGTCCTGGGCTATTGAAACGCTACAATCCAATTACATCAGGTAAAATGAATTACTCCTTTAATGCTGACTTATTATGAAGACACCTTCTTATTGCTCTCATTAATAATCTTTAGACATCATTTTAGTGCATATTGGCTGCAATAACATTTCTATTAGCATCATGGTGGAGCAGGGCTGACAATTAAAATAAAAAATAAATCAACCCAAGGAGCGAGCAAATGTAATTATAGTTCAGAAAGAGCTTTTATGTGCATTTGATTAGTCAGTGGAACAGCGTTGCCCGTCTCACCCTGGATGTGTGCTCATCCCAATCTTTGCACACCTCTGAAGTTTGAGAGGAAGATGGGGAGTGAGTGTAAGTGTCAGGCCTGAGGAGTTTGGGGAGCTGGTCAACAGGGAAGTAATTCCCAATTCCTAGCTCTTGGAGCGCCCCTGTAGGAGGACCTTTTGTTATTTGGGTCTCACTTTCACCATTTCTAACACTGGAATTTTTGAAACTATGTGTTTTATCAGTTGTTTACAAGTATGCAAAACTGTACAAATCATGTCTAGGACTTTACACAATGGTTGGGGTCCAGTAGACTGTAGAACTCAGGTATTTATGCTATGGGTGGAGACCTGCAAGGAAGTGACTACAGTGTGCCCCAGGCTTGTGCCCTCCAGAGCTGGTCACAGGGCAGGCTGTGCACCTTGCATCTGGTGGGTAGAGAGTGGGCCTGGCATGCTATCGAGTATCCTAAAGCACACAGCGCCCCGTTACAGAGATCCACCCCACCACACAGCACTGAGGCTGAAAACCAGTTCATACCAGTTCCAGGCCTTGTGTCTTCACACCACTGGAGTTGGGCATCCCCAGCCATCTCAGCAGGGATCAAGCCTTGTCAGTCTCTTTGGTGGGTGACTTCCTTCATGGACACAGAGCGCAAATTCAACAGAGGACTTCTGTCTAACTTACTATGCTAATCAGGAAATTATCCCCAATCACACATAAACACACCCTTAATAATTACTAACCGACTGACTGACTGACTTATCGATTTATTTACTTCATTGCAGAACCGGAAAATTTTGGTTAGCATACTGTTATTGAGCATGAAGTTCCAACAAACTTTAGATTTGCTTTTAACCTAAGTCATTGTGCACTAAGGATGCCAAGGCACCTGGAGAATGTCAGATGAAATGCCTTCTGAAGGCTTCTGCTTCCTTTGTGCTGTTCATCAGCAGAGCTCTGGCGTCACAGAGGGGAGGTGGATTTTGCTATTTTGCTATTGACCCTGAGTCTTGGCGCCTCTGTGAACAGCAGTATTAGTAAGACTGGCATAAGCTACCATTCTGGAGAATAGTTTGCACTATGTCTAAGAGCTCTACCCAGGCTCTGCACACAGAATTAACTATTTGTCTCATATCTTAACAGACAGATGTGCAATGGAACACCACATGTTCTACCCATGGGACCTTGCACTCCAGCAAAAACAAAAACAAAAACCAAAACAAACAAACAAAATAAAACCCCAAAAAACTCCATGATGCATTATGAATTTAATTCATGCATGTCCAGGAAGCTGGGTTAGGCTCCTGGGTCTTGATGTGGATTCTGTTCCTGGGGCCACTGCAAAAAGGCTGCAAGTTTGGAAGAATCCTTCAGACTGTTCTCTGCTGAAGGGTATATGAGTAGCTTGCTTTCCTATTTGAACCCCTAATCAAGCTCTCAAGGAACAAAATTCTATCAACAACCTGACTAAGTTTGGAAGAGCAGGTTGGAAGAGATGAAGGCATTGCTGTGTCCAACACTGACTCCAGCCTTGTGAACCCTACGTACGTGGCCCAGTGAGGCTCTAGCCATAATCTGAGCTTCAAGAATGAAGATCATAAACAAATTGTTTCAAACACAGTGAGTATAGGTATGGTGCTGTGTGACAGTAGAAAATGAACATAAAGTTTCAACACAGTATTTCATCTCTGAGTCTACCAAAGAGGTTCTTGTGAGAGACGCTTTCCATTTCCCCAGCTGATGAACAGTGGACCCTTTTCTGAAGACCCCTTCCCCATTTAGATTTAAAATGATGACTAACAATTGCATTCAGCTTTGTCGTAACTGTCGTTAGTACCAAGGATGCCTGGATTCTATGTGATAAGTAGCCATTAGTAACACAATTGACAAGTTCTGGGCACATCTGCTTACACAGCCGTGGAAAGGCTTAAGTTCTGTCTGCCCAGAGCCACTCAGCCCAACAGTGTGCTGGTGATTCAGGGGCCCCAGGGGGATTACATTCAGTATCCAACATCTTCAGAGTTATAGGGGAAATTTATTTTTAAAATTGAAGTTTTAAAAATAGCTGAAACTATCTTTTAAAAATAATTTAAAATCTCACATTTGGGAACTTCCTGGAAGCCTGCATAAAACCCCAGGGCTCTGGTTGACACAGAAAAATCTCACAATTGGCAGTTTACCCAAGGACCTTGATTTGTGCATCTCTAAAGGATCTGAAATTACTTGACCTTGGCAGGCGTGCCGGGCCCCTTTCACAGAACACCTTAGAAGGGCATGGGGGTGCAAACATTAATACATGCACTTGTGTGTACACGCATGCTGTCAGACGTTGCTTAACACAGGAATGTGTTCTGAAAATGCATCATCAGCAAATATAAAGTGTACTCACATGAACTAAGATGGCTGGGTTATCAGTATGCCATGTACTCCCATGACATAATCTTACAGAACCAACATAGTATACACAGACCATCATTGATCTAGAATCATTATGCAACACATGTCTGTATTTCTATACACATATGTATAAGGTGTCAGTTTTATGTATAATTACATATTATATATGAGATATATATTTTCTATGTGAAGCATTTTATCCATATAAAAAAAGTTATAAAGTAGTGCCCCATATATAGGAATGTGTGTATGTGTGTGTCTGTGTGTGTGTGTGTATGAGATTATTACATATATGTAATATATGTAGCATTGTATATGTGTTCTGTAATTTTATATATTTTGTTTATATGTATTTCTGTATTTTGTATATATGTATACGTATATATACATATATACATATGTTTAGATATGTACACAAATATAAAATGTATATACATATATATGTATGCATATGTGTAAGTATACCTGTATAATTTCTAAAGAGGGACCCAAGAAAGTGGAATTGGGGGGGTGCCCATGACCCAGTGTAATATAGGTGTAAATGTATTATATCATTATATCAACATTTTTAAAGCATTGTCTTTATTTTTTAGTGTGTGTATGTATGTGTGTGTGTATGTATGTGTGCGTGTACATGTGCAGAAATGCCATGAGTGTACAGTGCCCTCACAAGGCAGAAGAGGGTTTCAGATCCCTGTTGTTGGAGTTACAGGTGGTTGGAAGCTTCTTGACCTAGGTCATTGGAACCAAACCCGAGTCCTTTAATAGAACAGCAAGTGTCCTTAGCTGCTGAGCCATGTCTTTAGCTCCTTGCTTTTAAATTTTAAATATTCAGTGTAGTCTCCCTGTCTTGACTACATTTTACTTGGACCCCAAGCATCGCAGAATTCCTTAGTCTGGCTCTGCTACCTCAGTCTCCTTTGGAGACTCCTTTGGAGTCTCTCTCTGAGGTGTGGTCCAGCTGGCATCAGGCTGTATTCATTCAAAGGCTTGACTGAGGTGGGGGACCTGCATCCAAGCTCACTCCCATGGCTGTCAGCAGAGGCCTTACTTCCTGAGAGTATCTTTTCACGAGAGTATCTTCATGAAACCAGACTGCTGTCACCTGTCACGTGGTTTCTACCAGGCTGAGTGGGCTGAGAGACAGAACAAGAGAAATGGAAGAGATGGTGCTAGCCAGTAGCCAAGATAAGTCAGAGACAAAGGGTCCCTTATAACCTATGCAGTAATGCCATTTCCGTACCGTAGAGTACTGACCATATAGATGCACTATGGGAAGGAATAAAAGCCTGTAGTGCTCAGAAGGCATGAACATTTGGGGCCATCTTGGAGACTAGCTACAATACTGCCTCAGTCTTCTCATCTCTAGAATGGGGGTAATGGAAATTAAGTTACTTTATTAATTAACATAGTGGTTATGTTAATAATAGTGCTGGCATGTAATACACATTGATGAAATTATTGTTATTCTCACTATTCATTTTATTTAGTTGTCAAGTGAAAAAGACATAGAGATAAAAATCCATCTTGTTTGTCTTTAGTCACACCCTCACTATAAGTCTAGGCCCTAATAAACCTAATAAAGAGACTAGGGAAATAAACCAAACTTGGTGTTACATAGCTGTAATCCAAGCTTTATTCAGGAAGACGGTAAGTTCAAGGCCAGCCTGGGCTATATGGCGAGATCCTTTGTCTCAAAACAATAAGAGCATGTTTAGATCAGAATAAAAATTAAGGGTACCGGCATATGAAAAGAAAACTAAGATTATAATTAGCACATACTAGACTTCTACTCCTGGTTATGAACCTCCCCTGGGAATTACTCAGAAAGGTGCATATATTTTTAAAAACTACCTTTGACGACTTCAGAGCAACACCAAATAGCCTGGACTATGGAGACCGAGATCCCAAGAAGAGACAGCTTCAAGGGGTGAAAGTGATGTTTAATACCCCCTTCCCTTTAAGGGATCTGCCAGCATCTGTGTGGCAGGACTTCGAGGGAGACAGCCCCACAGCGTCACGTCACCTGACTGGGTTAAAATGCTCTGCTTCTAACTGCCTGACCGATGTTAAATTTCCCGAAAGGAGAACTAGCAGCCAGAGTCTCTGTGATTTTTACCTACAATACCTGATATTCAGTAATTTCCTCTGACATCCAGGAATTAAGTCCAGCAGAATAAGAGGCAATAGATTCCAGATATTGGAGTTATCGGATACGCGCTTGGAAGTGAGTGTGCTTCTCTTGTTAAAGGAAACAGGATGAAGAAAGGGTGAGTTTGAACAGATAACAAAGATCGAAATCTAAGAAGTCAAATGAAAATTCCAGAGGTAGGAAATAGATAAACGTGTGTGTCTAGTGCACGGATGAAATGAGAGGGTAGATACCGTGGAAAAGACTTCCACAGAGTGGAAGGACTGTGCCCAGGGAGGAAGAATGAGATCAAGCATGTGTTGTGAGAGTGACTTAGAAGTTGCCAGAATGGGAACAGGCAATAAGATATCTTCAAGATGTGCTGAAGCAGAAAGTCAAGCGGATGCAAAGAAAATGCAATGAAAGGCACGCATCAGACAGTAAATGCTAAAACCCAAAAATGAAGGAAAAAATCCAGGGGGACATGAACACGATCGTACACGATGCCATCCACTCATCCACCTCTCAACACCCTTCAGAAATTCTGCTTATTTATTTTTTAATTTAACTATTATGATTATTATTATTTTGGTTTTTCGAGGTAGGGTTTCTCTGTTGTAACTCTGGCTGTCCTGGAACTCACTCTGTAGACCAGGCTGGCCTCGAACTCACAGACATCCGCCTACCTCTGCCTCCTGAGTGCTGGCATTAAAGGCGTGTGCTGCAACCGCTCAGTTAGAAATTCTGTTTATTAAGTTAAATTCGAGGGGACACAAGATTGCCTTTTAACACATCCGATACTATGGGGCAAGGACCACCAGCTAACCCATCCAGGATCCCAACCCAGGTCTACACACTCCGAACCCAGGTATTCTGTGCTTCCTCCCGAAGGTTACTCTTCCCTCGGTCTCCATAGTCTCACCTGCAAATTGTCCATCCCACAGGTGGTTACGAAGACAGTTCTGACATGGCGTACCAAAGTAACATGTGGATTGTGGCTCTCGTGAGCTTCAGTAGTGTGGGATACAGCCCCTCTTCTCCAGGGAGCCTTCCCCGCAAGGCCATAACTTTCAGAGCCCTAGTGGCAGATCAGAGCCCTTGGTGTATATTCCCCATCTCTAAAACATAATTTTCTCAAACTCTGTACATTTTGATATAGTTGTGGCATGATGTCCCGGAGAGATTTCTAAATTAACTGTTACTTCTGGATGCTACTACCCATGGACCAGGCTCTGCCCTGAGTTTATGATGTTCCCACTTACGGTTTCCATATAGCCCTAGGGGAGACACTACGCTCATTTTATCTTTGGGGAAACTGAGGCCTAAGGAAGTGAAGGAAGATATTCTGTGTCAGCTAGTTAGGAAGTGACAGACCCAACTAGAGCTTGTGACCCCCCGGACACCAATCTTGGTCTTAGACCTCTAAAAGAACCTGTTGCTCTCACACATCCTCCCTCCCCATCCAGGCCGGAATCTATTCTGGGCGACAGACTACTCAGGACCCCAGGTGGAGTGCCCGGGACCTTCAGCAGCCAGCTGATCTGAGAAACTGCCTGAAAACTCAGGGCTGGAGGGTCTCCACATGAACCCTACTCTCCCATCCCAAGAAAGAAATCAAAAGCCTGCCTCTTGTCTCCGTGGCTTGAGGTTAAAGGGGGGGAGAATCCCCATCCACAGGTAGTTAAGTGATTATAAACTGTAAAAATAAATCAGCCTGATATAATTGCTCTGAGGAAAGGTGACCAACATATTTAAAATGTCCACACTGCCCCTCCCCCACCTCCATTTGGCATCCTCTAATTACCTTCACATTTCATCTCCATCAGCAAGATGACCTGTATTTCCTTCGTGAAGTGCCGGGGAGGGGCCTCGCTGAGGAGGAGAGCCCCTGGTGATAAATCAGCTTCGCCATTAGTGCTGAACTGCTCATCTCGGCTGCGCTAAATGCAGGATTTATAAAGATGTCTCCGCCATCCAGCCCAATTGTGGACACCATAATAAATTCATGAGCGGGTGCCAGGGTAGCACACTTCATTATGTGCGAGGCTCCTGGCCATTAATCTAGCCAGGCGGCGGGCAGGATTCCTGGGGAAGGAAGACAAATTTATGTGGCCCAAACTTACTCATTCCATTATGGATTTAATCGGCCCAGGCTTCTGGCTTCAGAGACAGGGGACCGCTTTTTACACTTCGGATCAAGTGTTTGTAACTCCCTGTTGTGTCTTATTTCTTCCACAAGAGCGCCCTAATTTTATCCTTCACCCTGCTCTCAGGAACATCTCCAAGAGCCCTTCATCCCGGCCACTTACTCCAGATAAAATATTTATACAATCAATTGCCCGAGAGCATTTCCCCTTAACTGTCCTATTAACATGGAGATGTTCACGTGCAGAAGTGCCAGGACTTCCCAACACTTAACCCTTTACTTCCCCACATGGAAGTCAGTTCCGGATCTAGAGAAGGAAAGAAAACACAGGCGCCAACATGGCAGGTCATTTCTCTTCATGATTGTGTGTGTGTGTGTGTGTGTGTGTGTGTGTGACACGTGTTCATTCTTACTGTGAGGGATGAAAACTCCTCCTCAATCCACCCATGGAACTAAACTCTCAAAACGGTATACATAGAAGCTTCCAGATCTACACATATGCCCACGGTACTCCATAAAGGGAAACATTTTCAGTTTCCCACTGCCCTACAGTCAAGCCAACAAACAACTGACCTTTGAGTCACTTTTTCTTGCATATGGTAATGGCATGATTTTTTTCTGGTTGATCTAAGAAACCAGCTCCACCACCCCCCCCCCAAAAAAAAGCAAGGCATAGTTGTACTTGTAACCCCAGTGCAGTGGGAGATGGGGCAGAAATGGGTTCCTTGGCCTTGCTGCCTACTGGCCAACTCGCGGTTCATCAAGAGACTCTATCTCAAGGGAATGAGGTAGAGGGTAATAGAGCAGGACATTATCTCACAGTGTCCTTTGACTCTACCCATACTTACCCACAGACACAAGTGCAAAATACACCACACAGGTACAACACACACACACACACACACACACACACACACACACTCTTAATACAAAAAAAATCTCACAAGTGACAGTGAAAGCAAACTCTGCGCACCATGAAGCATGCTCATCAATTTCTATTTATTTATTAATTTTTATTGTATGTGCATTGCCCTGCATGTATGTCTGTGTGAGGGTGTCAGATCCCTTGGGACTGGAGTTACAGACAGTTGTGGGCTGACATGTGGGTGACCCGGGAGAACTGGGTCCTCTGGAAGGGCAATCAGCGCTCGTAACTACTGAGCCGTCTCTCCAACCCTGTGATCTTTAAACAGGTGGTGTCAGGACTGGACAGATGGTTCCTCTGCTAAGAGCGCTGGGTGCCTTTGCTGAGTACTAGGGTTCGGTTCCCAGCACCCACATGCTTACACACTGCTGACTGTCACTCCCATTCATGAGACCCAACATCCTATACTGACCTCTGTAGACATCAGGCACACACGTGATTCACATGCACGTAAAATGTAGGTGAACATTCACACGCATAAAAAAACTTAAGGGGATATAGAGAAAAACATGGCAGACACAAAGAGAAAGAATGTTTTAAACAAAAAAGAGTTGCTTTATTGTCACAAAAATAAAAGGTCTCCGCAGATGATGTAAGAGGCTTTGGTGAACCTTCGAAATATCTGAACGTTTTGGAAATATAAGGAGTTGACAGAGATGTTATTATGAGACGTTACACATAGGTCCCTGTAGAGCATCATGTGAACTACAACTCTGAATAATAATTATTAAAATATGACTAAAGATCTGCAGGAAACCAATGTTGTTTACAAAGGACACTTTTTTTGAGGGTTGGTGAAATAGCTCTTGAGGGTCACTTGTTTTATACTATCAAGAATGTCTTGATTAAAAAAGAAAAGTTTACAAGCCAAATTCCCTGATAGAACAAAACCAAGCAGAAACATTTCCAACACCCGGAGGAAAATGAAAGAAGCATGGATAATAAATGCATAAGTCAAAAGTTCTCATAAATAGTTACTGAGCCAAAAGGGAAATAAAAACTTCCATTACAGACTGTTTAGAAAACAATAAAATGGGGACAAAACAACCCTTCGTCAGGACTTGTGGATGTCGGCCAAAGCCACGTTTTGAAAATAGAACATACAGCAATAAATTGTTTTATTATTTAAAAAGAATAGAAATGAATTGTTTAGGGTTTTACTTCAGGAGATTAATAAGTGAACAGCAGAAGACAAACAACACAAGCTAGATAAAAAAAAATTAAGTAGGTAAAAATAAAAAAATAATTGAATTAGCAAAGAGAGGCAGAGGATAAATATACAATCTGGCTCCTTATAGCTACAAGAAAACTAGTCTGCTCTGGTAAATCCAATAATAAAAAAGAAAACAAGAGTGAGCTCAAATAAAAGCAGAAACGAGGAAGGAAATGCAACAAGAGCAGAGTTTTTAAACCAAATAAAGGTGTTCACTTTAGGTGTAAAAATAAGAGAAACCCAAAGTGCTAATAACAGATTTCACAAACAAGAAACCCTCTGGAGTGCAGAAAATTAAAAGTCAAAATGTGTAACTGTTTTGGAAAAAAAAAATTTCAGTATCTGTGGTTGGCAACTCCAAATGATAAGTGGCAGGAATGGCAGCTAAAGTCGGGAAAGAATGTGAATAGGCGTCTCAGAGAATAAGCACCATGAATGCCCTGTCCACCCAGTGGAAATGTGTACTCCCAATGACAATGAAAAACCAAACATTAAAAGTAACAGAACAGGTATTAGGAGGACAATGGTCTAGTGTGGAGAAGAAGCTGACAAGCTGCCCTCCTCGGAAACCTCTGGGTTGACTTCCTCTAGAAGAAAAATTGCAACACATATGAAGAAGAAACTTTAAAAATATTTGTAGTCTTGGACTTATTCCTACTTCTATAAATGTACACCAGGAAAGTAATGACATGTACAGATCGATGGGGTAACTATCCCAGGAAACAAGTAACTCAAACATCTAGGGAGAGATGAGGTAAATTTCTCACGGTACATAATACATAAGACATTATGTGGTGCTTAAATTACATTTTGAAAGCTAATGGAGCAGAAATATTTCCATCTTTTCCTAAGCAAATCGTGAGCTACTGCACCAAACTGAAAAGGCTAGATCTTGAAATATGAACAGGCACTTGGAATACATGGGTTCTTCTTCTTTTCCTTCTTCTTCTTCTTCTTCTTCTTCTTCTTCTTCTTCTTCTTCTTCTTCTTCTTCTTCTTCTTCTTCTTCTTCTTCTTCTTCTTCTTCTTCTTCTCCCCCTCCTCCTCCTCCTGCTCCTCCTCCTCCTCCTTCTGCTCCTCCTCCTCCTCCTTCTCCTTCTCTTCCTCCTCCTTCTTCTTCTTCAACATTTCTTATCCTACCTTCCCCCAACATTTTCTAAAATTAACCTGTTTGTCTTTCTGATCAGGTTAACAATTGATGGGTACTGCTTATAAATTCCAAGTTGAAAAGAAAATAAAAGGAAGCTTCCTGGTCCATTTTACAGCACATCAGACCATGGTAAACCGAGCACAGAGATCTGTAGTCAAGTTCACTTGTAACTGTGGATGGAGACATTTTCTAAATCTAAAAGAGCTAACAAATTGAAACCAGCAGTGTGTTAAAATATGAGAAATCAAATATGGTTCCCAATATTATTTATCACAGGCTTAGAATGTCTCATATTGGTAGCATCTATTAAAACAAAATGCTACATCAATAAATCAAAGGGTGAAAACCATGTCATCATTTCAGGGAATGCCAAAGGGGAATCTGATCTGATTCAGCATCTACTTCTTTGTAATCTGGGAAGAGAGGCCCAATTCGCTGCCGAGTTAAGGCTGTGTGTTGTTAAACACGTGTTCTGGCCCCATGGGTAGAAACATGAATCCAGCTTTGCTGCTTACTTAGGGACAAAGTGTAATAAGAATTACACCAGAGGCTTGAGCAACCCCGTGATATCTTCCTAGAACAGCCAATCAGGAAAAACGTCAAGCTTTTGAGGAAGAAGCAGTGAGACCTAAGGAGGATGTCAGTTCACTTTGTGCCCTCTCTTCCTTATTTGTATACTTTAAATTTTTAATTTTCACAAACACGCATTATCTGTTCAATTATACAGAAGAGCGATTACGGCTGGAGAGATGGCTCTGTGTTTAAGAGCACACTGCTTTTCCAGAAGACTACAGTTTGATTCCCGTATCCATGTCACATAGCTCACAACTGCCTCTAACTCCAGCTTCTGGTGATCTGATGCCCTCTACTGGCCTCCGCAGACCCTGCACACACGTGCGCGCGTGCACACACTTTAAAAATAAAAGTAAAATATTTTAAAAGATGGGTGAAACAAAATTGGAGCAGCCAACACAGTTTGGAACATATCGTGTGCAAGTTTGGAAGTTAAAAATAAAAAGACAGACATCATGATTAAGAAGTTTTAACATATGGAATCCTCTCGGATATGGAGCCATGTGATCTCATAGAACTTGCTTTAGGACCATTTGGGGAGAGAACTGTGTGCTCAAGGAGTGAGGTAGTTTACATCAAATGAAATTGGTCCAGAGTTGGAGGTTTTTTTTAAAGTTAGATATGCATGTGTGACCTCATTGGTGCTGTTGTCTCTGAAGAGTTCAAATGAAAGACAACACCTTTGAAGATACCCAAAGTCCTGTGAGATAGGTCCAAGAAAATGACTGAACAATCAACTTTTTCACTTATTCAGATCATTTCCATTTGGCATAGCAAAAATAGTTGTTCAAATTTGAATATATAATTTGGTCTGAAAAATTAAACGTGTGGGGGAAAATTCCAAACAATAAGCTGAAAAATGGCTAGAACGAAGTCAAGTAGAGCAAAATATGCTGAATTCAGAACAAACGTGCAAAATACAAAACTCTGTAACAAAGCAGCCAACACCAGTTAGAAAATAGTGTCGTACCAATGACCCTAGGCATGAATGACAGCACACATAAAATATTTAAGACTGATGTTTATAGTAAGTATGTAGAGCTCTGTATAAAAGCATTTGTTCAGAATAAATAAAATAATATGTGAAAAAGACGAATAAGATACCCTGATTGTAGACGGGAAGACAGGATCCTAAGTGTATGTCAGAAATTAGTATTTCGGAATTCCGTGGTATGTCTCATGTAACTCAAACAAAACTGTGATTCACATGGGAGTGCGTGGAGAAATAACGTTTGCCCCAATGACTTAGATGGTTTTCTTGTCGAAGATATGGGAAAATTATTCAGAATATTTTTAAGGATGGAGAGAAGCAACAAGAGCTGACAGCCTGAGCATGTTCAATCAAAACGGTAAGTTCTGTCTCAGTCAGCGCAAACTCAGTTCTGATGAGTAACAAACAATCTCCAGTATAAAATATCTTATAAACAAAGATTTTTCTAATCTTGTGTCTTCTGCATGCCCATTTCAGGGGCTCTGTTCCACTTCTTATGCCAGCTCATAGAGTTAGCACTAAAAGAAAGCAGAGTCTGGCTAGTTTCCCACTAAGAAATAATAAAGTTTCCTCATAAGCCTCACATTGTGTCTGCCCATACTTCCTAGAACGGAGCTTCTCAGATGACTCTGAAATACCAAGCAGGCCAGGTAACATTACAGATCAACTGACTGTGTAAGCATTACTTCTTCCTCTGCACTAGTTAGTACAGATGCTTGGAGAATAAAGAAAAATAGTAGCTAGCCCACAAACAAACCCTATTCCATATGAGAGTGCTCTATGTCACGGGCTCATGTCAGGAAGAAAAAGCAGAGTTAGTAATAAAATCAAAACAAAACAAAAAACCCACAGAAAGAGTGTGCTCCCTGTGCTGGCACTAATGAAAAATGTCCCCCATAGGCTCAGGCATGGAACGCTTGATTTCCAGTTGGTGGCGCTGTTCGGGAGGTTTAAGAGGCTTCGAGGTGTGATCTTGCAGGAGGAAGTGTGTCACTGGGGGAGGGCTTTGTGAGTGTATAGTCTTGCCCTGTTTCCAGTTCGCTGTCTCTGCTTTGCGCTTGAGTTTGAAGATGTGGTCTCTCAGCTTCCTGCTCCTGACACCTCGCCAGCTGCTCGCTGCCACACCTCCCCTGCATGATGGACTTTTACTCCCCAGGAACCTGAGTCAAAATAAGTCCTCCCTTTCTTAAGTTGTCTTCAGTCGTAGTATTTTATTACAGCAACAGAAAAATAACTCGTACATTCTTTAATAAGCCAGGTGTTAATTAGGGTTTTAAAAAAAACTTACAAGTTGAAAGAAACTGCATACCGTTAATCATATTTATAAGATGATTAAAATTCTCTATTTGTGTACATGTAAATCACATTTACCTTTGATCAAGAGAAGGAAGGAATGGCATATAAGAGTTAAATAGAAAGAAAATAAAGGATAATTAGCAAAAGGAAAAGGAAAATTATTTGACCCAGCACTATAATTTTTAACATGAGCGCATGTACACACATATGCATACTTATTTACATACATGTGAGTCAATAGTAGATTGGGAAGTGTAACAAATACATGAATATAAACAAAGGCTGATGTGTCTCAAGTGTTTATACAGAGAAAAATAAGGCAAACATTCCCAAAGGAAAAGCAAACAAGAGGTATAAATAATTCTTATAAGAAAAAAAATGCAAATAATTGCAATATCTTAAAAAAGTTTGACTACACTAATAAAAAAATCTTTAAAATATAATCTTTTAGTTTTATTCTTAGAAGAGGAATTTTAAATTGCTATTTTTGAAGGATTTATATTTTAGTATTTATTGACTTTTATGTCTATGAGTGTTTTGTCTGAACGCATGTATGTGTACCATATGTGCGCCTAGTGCCTATAGAGGTCAGAAGAAGGCATTGGATCTCCTGGAACTGGAGTTATGGATGTTGTAAGCCACTGTGTGGATGCTGGGAATCAAAGCCAGGTCCTCTGCAAGAGAAGTAAATACGCTTAATCACTGAACCATCTCTCCAGCCTCAAAAGATTTGTTTTCAATTATGAATATATATCTGCATCTGTGTGTATGCACATATATGATTGCAGGTGCCCTCATAGTATAGAAGAAGACATCGGCTACTCTGGGGCTGGAGTTACAAATGGCTGTGAGTGCCCAACATTGGATGCTGGGACTCGAACTCAGGTCCTCTTTGAGAGTAGTACCCACTTTCAATAATTGAGTCATCTCGGCAGTCCCTGAAATGGATAGATTTTTGGTTCACACTAAAGATGTGTGTGTGTGTGTGCATGCATGTGTGTGTATGTGTGTGTCTATATGTGTGTGTGCATGTGTGTGTGCGTGTGTGTATGTGCATCACCTGTGTGCAGGTGCCCATGGAGCCAGAAAAGGGCATCAGGATTCCTTGGACCTAGAGTTACAGATGCTGTAAGGCACATGACACAAGGGATGGGAACCAAACTCCAGAGCTCTGCAGGAGCAGCACATGCTCTTAACCTGTGAATCATCTGTCTAGACTCTAAAATGATTATTTTGCATAAACTCTTAGAAACGGATTGGCATGATACAGACATTTAATCTTGTCATTTTTCTGAAGGAGATCTAGCAATATTGTTAAGGTATTTAATAGTTCTCACAACTTTGAAGCCAATCATCATCTTATGTATAAAAATTAATTCACCCGTATGTAGGAAAAATATATGCAATCTGTCTGTTGGGCAAAAACAACACAACAAACCCTAAAGACAAACAAGAAACCTGCAAAGAGTCTTGGCGCTCCAGTACAGACTCTGACGAGGAGTGTTAACTCACCCAGTGTGGCGCGTCACCAGGTTCCAAGCAACAGTGCTTATGAAGATACTTAACAATATGGTTAGTGTTCATGTAAAACATCTACCTTCATCACACATGCCATTTCAGGATAACACAGGAATATCATGCATCAGACCCAGAGTTACAGTCTAACATGAACCATTACAACACCCATGTGGCCATCTGTGGGTTCTGGATAATTTTATTTTTTCCTCTGTACTTGGTTTTCTTTAACAGAGGTGTACTGCTCAACTTCTAGAAAGTTAATTTTAAGCAATGAGAACATTAAAATCACTTCTTCCATTAATAAGATTCTAAATATGTTTAAATGCCCTATAATAGGTTTGTCTGTGGATAATTTGGGATAAGAAAAATGGTCGAGGACAGAGACTATAAATGTATCACTGACGACTTCACTTGCTTCTCTATGTCTGTGGCAGACATCACAAATCAATCCCAACACTTGTCTCTGCTTGGGCCAGGTGCTCCATGGGCATTATCTGGAGAGCCAGCATACTTAGAATACTGTCCTTCTTGGGTGTTGAAAGGAACCACCAAGTACTATGTAAAAGACAAGAATCACTTTCTCTATCTGCCAGGAAATGTGACCAAGCTCATGTCCAGTCCCTGCCTCAGACAGAGCCTATCTCTAGAAACTGCAGATTCTCAACAAATCTTCCATCCATGATACCATAGTCACATTTATCTGTTTCCCAGACTCCTACACTTCCAAAAGCAGCTTGTGACACTGCTGATGGCATGTCAGAATTGCAGCCAGCGTTGGAGTCTGGGGAATATGGCCCACCAGTTAGTATAGCCACAGTAAGGGTGTCTCCAAGAGGGCAAGATCTAGAGACCTACATCTCCTGAATGTCTCCTGCTGTTGTTTGGCATCCTCGTACTTCCCTTTCTCTGTATGAGTGGTGTGAAATCTCAAAAGGGGTCTCTAACCCCTTACTGGGCAGTGTTACCAGCATATAGAATAATAGTGATTCATTCATACCCTTCCTTTGAAAAAAATAAAAAAGGGGGAGATGTCAGAAGCCACATCAGAGGAATTGCAGCCAGCGCTGGGGCTTGAGGAGTACAGCCCACCATTTGCCTCTGGGGGATTGTCTCCTGAATAGCCCCCTCTGCTACTGCTGCTGCTGCTGCTGCTGCTGCTGCTGCTGCTGCTGCTGCTGCTGTTGGACTCTGACATGCTGACTGCTATCAGAGTCACTTTATCTCTCTGGAGGTACAAAAATTCTGTGGGGTTTTCAGTCCCTCGCTACAATTCATCACAACAGTGGTGATTTTCTGAGTGGCAAATGTCGCTCAACTGAATTGATGGCTCAACTGAAACTCCAGAAAGAGTGACTGAGGAACATGCATAGTTAGAGAGACTAGGTCTGTGTGTTTTGCCAGCTGCTGTGGAACAAGTTACCTAGGGAAAAGGAAATGTATTCTTGGTTGCCAAGGACTTGCTAGATCAGAAAGTGAATTCAAAGGAGGGACAGTCACTAAGGCCCACAAGGCTTCGCCTTTGAGAAGACATGTCTGTGCCTAATAGACAATGAGTTTCACTGTCCACCATTAGGTTTGGACTTCTGTAGTAAAAGATTTATTGTTCCGTTGTACAATGGAACTACAAGAATGGAACGCACAAGAGAGGTTTAGTCATGTGCGTGTGTTTTCATGGTAGCCTGAAAAAAAGAGTTTTGTGCACAGGGTATATAAGGTGTATGAAAATGAAGTAGCTTAGAGCTGAGATCTTCATTCAAGAAAACATGTGCATGAGTGATTTTTCACAGACTCCACATCCATCTTCTTAAGAACCCTGACCTGCTGGGGCTGGTGCCCAATATGGCGCGTCTGTGAGTGTCCATGTCATTCCTTTGAGCGGCTCTCTATCCTGAGGGTGTGAGTTTCCCAACAGTGGTATGACCATCCCCATGGACTAGATGGTGCTTTGTGTGGGGTCTTGTCAATGCAGCTTAGAAAGAGTGGTAGCATTCATAGCTTCTGCTGCCTAGGTGCCCGGAGTATATCTCCTGGATGATCAAAAATGTCTCCAGGCTTCACCAAATGTCCCCTGGTAAATAAGGTGGTCTCTGATTGAGGACGTCAGCTGTCGACTCTTCTCCATGAGAAGAAATTAGTCTGTTAGATGCTGAGATTTCCAAAAGGGCAGGGGTAGTTAGGGATCTGAGAATAGGCCCCACCTTGCAGACTTCTCCGGTGACGAGGTCTAAAAGCATAGGTCCTGAGCATATAGCTAACAGCACCTCTTCCTGGAGGAGAGAGGCTCCATTGAAGTGTAAATCACCCTTCAGGGCTGCTTGGGCACTTAGCATAATGGAATGATTGACAGGTGGATATTTATACCCAGCTGACTAAGTGGGCAAATCAATCAGGTGGTGGCAATGTAGGAAGAAGGCAGAGGAAGAAATAAACAGGCTCCAGATTTCATCGTGGCCACTCCTACGAGTCCCGTGGAAGAGTCTGGAAAGTGTCAGTAGAGTGTAATAAGTCCTGAGGCACTTATGGCAAGGCTCTGCTGAAGCTTCCCAGCTGTCCTAGCGGTCACCTCTCCTGGGCACTGCAGCTGGTCTGTCAGTCTGGGTGAGAAAACTGAGAGGCAGAGGCAAAGCTCGGGAGCCCCTGCTGGCAGCCAAGTCTGCTTTGCTGGGTGCTCAAAGGGTTTAGTTCTTTGAATTAACAAAGAAAAAAAAAACATACCCCCACTTTTGTCAGAGCCAGCATGATTTCTAACTTTCAGTCCATCATTTTGGGTTGAAGGGGATGTAACTCAATTAAAGACAGAAACATTAAATACATAGTAAAGCCGCCACCCGTTGAGGATTTATAGGGGTATTGATTAACGCCATCAGTAAAGTATTTACCTTGATCAATAGAGAAAGGTGATTTAAATGTGGAGATGTCTCCTGTGTTCCGTCAGCCGAGGCGTCTCTTAAAAGCATGCACTCTGTGTGATATATTCCTCAGTTTCCCCTTTTGGATTGTTCCTCTCCTTAAGTAAAGTTCATTACCACCCCACACCACTGTCATTGCTTCCGATCATTTGGTTTTTTCTAAAAGGGACAGAGCTGTGGACGTTGAGGTTCAAGGGGGTGTGCTGGTGTTGTTTAGTTTTTAACCAGATCTCGCTTCATAGCCCAGGTGGCCCTGAGCCTGCAATAAGCCTACCCCGGTCCCTGAAGTGCTAGGATTGATTACAGGTGTGTATTACCATGCTGGCTTATCAAAATCATGCTTTGTGTGGTTCTGGACTGCAACTGGTTTCCTCTAGTCCCAGGCCCTTTGAGAGCTGCTGATTGCAAAGGAGAGCAGGATTCCCCGAAGGAGACTGCTACTTCAGAATCACCGTGGAACGGTTGGAGGAGGAGATCGCCCCAGCCCAGCTCTGATGATTTGGGTTCAGAGAGCTCGTGTAGTGTCCAGCATCACAATGATAAACAACGTGATATGTCAGTGGCGTGGCTGGCTCTGATTCTATACCCTCCCTGCTGAGCCTTCTCCAGTGGAGTTCTTCCCCATAAGCAGAGCACATGATTTGTTTGGTCGACAGAAGGGGTAGCAGGGGACTGATACCCACTTGACTTTGGCTATCTGTGTGTTTCTACTTCCTTGCCCATACTCCCGCCATCATTATGAGGGGTTCATTCCTGGCCTAATCCACTGACCTCAGGGGAAGAATGAGAGACTCAGGAAGCAGAACTGCCTAGTCACACCCAGCCCACTCTCCAGATACAGTACTGTGGCCTCAATTAACAGATATAATTTATGCAACAGTAACAGTCACGAGGCACTTCATTATATGTGTATATAGGTGTACGTTTCTACATGCATGTCAATTAATCTCACGGTAATCATAAGACATAAGACCATTATTATCCCCATTTTGTAGGTGAGACCATGGTGCATATGACTCCCGTTTATGCTGGGCTCCAGTGACCCTAGAAGACTCTGTTGGGGTGGCATATTGAGTGGGGGGCAAAGTAAAAACAAAGGAAGAGGGAACTGGGAACTAGTTTATTAGCCCATGAGTCCGAATGTGGGAGAAAAGGGCATGATTATTGCTGTGATTCTAACTACACCATAGTCTCAAGAAAGAATGTGGCTTGCAAATGTTCCCCCAGTGTGTGCAAACTAGGAAATGCAGAGTGCACGTGACCCTGGCCTTGCACAATACCCTCACTGTTCCCTTCTTGGACACTTGGGATTGGAAAGGGCGGGCGGCGCAGAAGACTCGGACACATTGACTTTCCCTCCACGGAGTCCATCTCCATAATTTCTGCTAACCACAACCCTTGCATTATAATGGTGCTCAGGGTGTAGAGAGAGCAAGAGTCTCTGTAAACTCTGTAATGGTTAACTAACTTGGGTTGCTAGGAAGAAACTTGATGTATTTCAGGCAAGTTAATGTCTTTGGCAAAATGTTTACTAAGTCTTGAAAAGTCCCCATCCCTCGTTCATGGTCAGATTCCCACTTCCTGTTGGTACAGCTGTCTTTCAGTCCTCCTTTGACGGGGCTTCTGAAGCTTCTGGGAGCCTTTCTCAATGCCTGGTACAATTAGGGGCCCCTCACATGGCCCTTGGACTGGACAACTGACACTACTGAAGGTGACTTCTATGGAAAGAGATGCCTAAACTCCAAGGCCCTGGGTGGGAGCCAGAGGCACAGCGGTCCACAGGTAGGAGGAGCCTAGACTCAGGAGCCACACCCTCGGGCAATCCTAACTTCTCTGTGGGTGGCTCCGTCTCCGTATCTGCAAAGTGGTGGTGGAGATGGACTCCACCCACTGGCAAAGCAGGAGTGCACCCTTGGAGAAGGAAGTTCAGAAGACACACCGAACCTCTTCCCAAGGATCTGGGACTTCACGGTGCCGCCTCCGGTGACTTTGAGGTAGGCCCATCAGAATAGATTGTTCTGTGGAATCAGAAAGCCGACATCATCAGCAAACACACTGGATAAATGGCGAGCAGGATGGGGAGAGATCAGAGTTCAAGAGTATTCTGAAGTGGGTGCAGCTTTATCACTTTTAACGTTTCACAGTGGCTGCCTTTGCTGTTGCTCTATGACTGTAAATGCTGACAAATTGCTTCTAAGCTGAAGTCTTGCTGGGACTGCCTTGCTGACCAGAGAGCAACTTCTATACCAGCCGCAGACCGTAGGAACCCTTGCTGTCTGTCACGAGTAGGTTGAAGCAGGATGCCTGCCTGTGGCCCCTGTCTACACAGTGTACTGCTCCTGGAACCCTGGACTTCGGGGCTCAGACCAAGCCCTGTTTAACTTGGGAGCGTCATAGCCCTCATCTCTCTATCTAGAGTTACCTGCTGTGGCAGTGGCCAGTGGCCTCTGAAGACGCTCTCTGTGCAGTCTATGGTTCTGACAGTGGCCCAGTGGTACACACAGTACGGGGAGAAGAGGGTTCTGCGTCTACCGGGGCAAGCCCTGACTCACTCCTCACATCCTCTTGGCAGTAACTTCCTCTTTGCCAATCATTTCAGACCCCAGATTGTGGAGACACAGCCCTAGTCAAAGCCGACCCAGTCCTTTCTTTTTATCCTTGTGAGGTTCACCTTCTGAGGCGAGAGGACAGACTGATGGACATAGTAATTACACAAAGAAGGGCGATTCCATTTGGCAAGTGATTTGGAGGAAAGGAAGGTACAATGGAATGGAAAGTGATGGGGATTCCCCAGTTTGGGCAGTGTGGCCACCAGGAGGTGAGACACCTTGGACCCAGCTCTGGTTTTGATCTGATATGTCCCCCAAAGGGTCTGGGTTGGAGGTATGGTCCCAGTCAGCAGGATTGAGAGGTGGAGTATTTGTGACGTGATTTGATCCTGAGGGTTATGGCCTCTTGGATGGATCAACCCACTGATGGGTTCATAGCTTTGTTGTAAAGCAAGCCCTTCTCTGTCTCCTGGTCACCTGAAGGTCAGTAGCTTTGTTCTTCCTTATGCTGTCATCGTGATGTTCTGCCTCTCCACAAGCCCAAAGCAATGGAGCCACCATGGGACCAAACCCTCTGAAACCCTAAACCAAAGTAAGCCTTTTCTCCCACACGGTTTGTGATAGCGCTGGGCAGCTGACTCACACAGACCCACAGAGCTGCGGTAGTAGAACCAGAGAGAAGCGAATGGATTCTGCTCTTGTTATTTGTTGGCTTTGGCAATGGTCAGTGGATGCTAAGAGAGGGAAGGATGAAGATGACCATGAAATGTTTAGTGTGCACCTGCGGCTGGTGGTACAGCTGACAGAGGTGGTAAAAGGGGAAAAAGGACCAGGTTGAAAGAGAGAATCAGGGTTCCAAACACAGGGCATAGCGCACAGGGCTGGGTGAGTCTGTTAGTGCCTGAGTGTGAGTTTAGAGCGTGGTATTGAGCTAGCACTAGCGTAGGTGGTCATGGTGTGCCAGCAAAGGCAGCCATGGGATGGGCAAAGGCAGCAGAGGAGCCTCTGCAGAGGAGGGGAAGAATGGAGAAGGTGTTCAGCGAGCCCTGGGGATGAGTGGTCATGGGATCCCAAAGAGACCCGGCCTGCAACCAATAGTGAACGCCCAAAGGAGCAGAGTGGAGAACAGAAGGAATGTCAGTCATGACCTTGCCCCTTTGCCACCAACCACAGCAGTTACTTTACTAGACCATCAGATGAAGTTTCCTACTCCATCCTACATAAAATGGCTGCCGGGTGCTCTAGAGGCCTCTAAGGCTGGTGACAGCATCAGTCTGCTGTATGATAGCGTACAGTTGGCGTAAACTGAAACCGCCCTGGCTGAGGCTGCACCTCAGAAGCTGGGCACTCAGCTGTGATCACTGACCCTGAATCAATCACTACCTGCAGACTCCTCACAGATTTTTTTAATCAAGCATGTTTCAGGTGCTTTGTTCCATAGCATGACTCTGGCGATGGATAACCGATACAGGTTTCAAAAGGTGCTATTGTGGCTTGGATACGGTTAGCACTCAATGACTTGTATGTTGGAAGCTTGGTTCCCAGTGTGAGAGACCCTTAGGTCTTTTAGCATTCAGAGTGCAATGCTATGGTGAGTTCGTGTGAGAGCGAATAGATACAAAAACCTGACTCCTAAATCACCCCATCTGGTGTCCGGTCTGGCTGGATGATCCCTCCCTCCTGTACACATCACCACTGTGAAACCATCTCCCATAGGCCCTCATCAGGATGCAGGAGAAGTCTGCACCACACTACTAAGACGCCAGAACTCTTAGCTTAATAAGTTTCCTTTCATTTTTTTTTTTTTGAGATTATAATATAATTACATCATTTCTCCCTTCCCTTCCTTCCCTCATCTATCTCCCATATATCCCTCCTTGCTTTCTCCCAAATTAATGGATTATTTTTTCACTGATTGTTATTGCATCCATACATGTATTTGTATATAGGTATATATGCATTCCTAAATAGAACGTGTTCCGTTCACATGACGTTGCTTGTATGCATGTGTTCAGTGCTGATGGTATGGCACTGGACAACCAATCGGTGTGCTCTTCCCTGGGGAAAATTATTTTCCTACTCTCAGCATTCCTTAGTTGCCTGTAGTTCTGTGTGTGGGGTTGTGGTCTCATGGTCTTTCCACTGTCCACTTCAGCATATCTACTGTCCTGGTTCAGATCATGTTTAGACAGTCTTGTTGGTGAGACTTTATGGGTGTAACTTCTGACATTCCTAGGAGACACAATCTCACACTCAAAAAATAAAAACAAACCTCTGGCCCTCACAGTCCTTCTGCCCCCTCTTCTGCAATGTTCCCTGAGCCTTGGATGTGGGGGTCGTTTTGTAAATGTATCTGTTGGGACTGGGATTCCACAACTCAGAATTTTGATTTGGTTTTCTGTAGCGATTTTTATCTGTTGCAAAGAGAAGTTTCCTTGGTAAGAGATGAGGCCATTTATCTGTGCGTAGAAGGACAAATGTTTAGAGTGTAGTTAGTGATATGCTGGTTCTCTGAAGTGGCAGTTGTAGATTTTTCTCTTGGAGATTCATGACTTACTAGCCCTGGGTAGTCAGCTAGGTTTCCAGTAGCAGGCATGATTTCTCTCTTGCCGAGTGGCTCTTAAGTTCAAGTAGAGAGCCGTTGGTTAATGCAAAGATATCCATGCTGTTACTGAATCCTTAGGGTTTTCATGACATGCTGGTCTTTGTATGATACCTTCGGAAACTGGGTGATACCTTCTGGTACCATGAAAGCTTCCCCTCAGGGAGGAGGCATCAGGTCAGCAACAACTGAGTGGCCTCTGGGCCCTGTGTCTGAAGTGCACGGTGTCTTTAGAAATAGGTAGTTACCTTCTACCTCTGGTGGGCAACCAATCACATCAGCAATAGCCTGTATGTTTTAAAAGTCTCTAGGACAACTCAAAAGATGGCTTCTCATGCCTAGTGTTGAGGGTTTTGTTAAGTGGTCTTTTTTCTTGAGGAAAAATTAAAAGCCCAGATGAGAAATTTTCATTGAACTACATATATATACTTATACACAGACTTACATGTGTTACAATGGTTTTTTGTTTTGTTTTGTTTTTGGTTTGGTTTTGTTTTATTTTGTTTTAGGTAAATAGTTAGGAGTATGTTTCCTTATGGCTTTTCCAGGCAACTACTATTATTTTACCGGTCTCCCTCCTTCTTATTTGTCTCCTTCCCCCTCCCTAATTAAAGACTGCCTCTCCCATTTCTCCAGCCAAGTCTCTTGTACCCTGCTATTGCCCTCTGTTGCTCCTTACTCCCCCACCCCAGCAATGGTCTCTTTTTAATTTTCTTTTTTCTGAAGTTACTACAGAGTAGGTACTGACATCTGAAGATTTAGAACTGGTGCCTCTGATAAAATGAGAGAGAACACGCAGTGTTTATCTTTGTGAGTTGGAGTTACTTCACTCAATATGAGCTTTTCCATTTCTATCCATTTACCTGCAAATATTATGATTTCATTTTTCTTTACCAATGAATAGTATTACATAGTGTGCATGTACCATTGATATTTAAAGTTATTATTGCAATGTGTGCGTTAATTGTGGTTATCACGTTCTGATTTTTGATGCTTTTGTTCGTGTTCTCAGTGGTACTTCCTGTATTAATGATTATGAATTTATATTTCTTTACACAGTTTTTCTTCTATGTTCCTCCCTCTCTTTGGCCCGAAATATTGCTTCCTATATTTTTTTTAGTTTTGATTAGTTGAATATAAATATTTAAGCTGTTTATATCATGAAAATTTTTTCTTTCTCCTTCAGTATGGCAGATAGTTTTGCTGGGTATATTAGTACAGTCTGGTGGTCATAGTCTTTTAGGGCTTTGAGTGCATTGCCCCAGTCTCTTCCATTGAGAAATATGCTGTTATTCTGATGGGATTTCCTTTGTATATGACTTGCAGTTTTTCTGTTGCAACTTTCAATACTCTTTCTTTGTTCTATATACTTAGTGCTTAAACTATGATATGCTGTGGGAATTTTCTTGTCTACTTTTGTCTGTTTGCTATTTTTTGTGTTTCTTGTATCTGTATAGGTATGTCTTTCCTTAGTTTGGGAAAGTTTTCTTCTATGATATTATTGAAGATCTAGTCTATGCTATTGACTTGGAAATTTTCAACCTCATCTATGCCAATAATTTGAAGGTGTTTTTTTTTTCATAGTGTCTTAGTTAAGGTTTTTATTACTGTGAAGAGAAGCCATGACCATGACAATTTGTATAAAGGAAAGCATTTAATTGGGGCTGGCTTACAGTTCAAAGGTTTAGTCCATTATTGTCATGGTGAGAAGAATGGCCACACACACAGAGGTAGACATGGTTCTAGAGAAGTAACTTAGAATTCTATATCTGGATTCTCAGGCAGCAAAGAGAATGACACTGGGCCTGGCTTGAGAATTGGAAACCTCAAAGCCCATCCTCAGTGAAGCACTTCCTTCAACAAGGCCACACCTCCTAATAGTGCCACTCCCTATGAGTCAATGGAGGCCATTTTTATTTCAACCACCACACATGGTGTCCCAAATTTCCTGTATGTTCATTTTCTGTTTTATTTTTCTTATTTCTTGTTTATTTGTTCTAGATCCTCTACTTTATATTCAAGATCTGATATTCCATCTTCTGCTGGATTCATTCTATTTCTAAGGTTTTTCTTTGAGATTTCTAGTTAAATTCTTGGGTTTTTTTTTTTTTAATTGCATCTTCATTTCAGCTTGAGCCTTCTTCAATGTTTCTATCTCCTTATTGAGGGTGGGCTTATTTTCAATTTCTAGATTGTCCTTGTCATTTCCATCAGCCTGTATTTGTATTTTCTTGAACGTCACTCAGATATTTATTTTTTGGTAAATTCTTTGTTCTTAATTTCCCTGAGCTATGTCTTTGTTTCTTCTTTAAACTCCTTGAATTCTTTTGAAGTTCATAATTATTCTTTTAAATTCTGTATTCATTATCTGTTATTCTGTATTCTGTTGTTATCTAGGTAATTCTTACTGGCAAGAATTTCTACAGAACTACAGTACAGTTTAGGAGAGAAGATATTAGTTTGATGGTTCATATTGTTGGCATTTTTGTCATGAGATCTGGGCATATGGACTTCTTTTGTTAGTTCCAAGTCTGATGTGGGCAGAGGAGATGGGGGAAGAAGAGAGGATGTGCCAGCAAGCAGATTGTGTCTAAAGGCTGGGGAAAGCTTGGGTGGAATGAAGTCAGATGGAAAGAGAGGATGGGGATAATGTATAGGAGGTGGCCCCTGGTCCAGGCCTGGAGTGTGTGGGTAGATCTGTCTGTGCGGAAAGGCTGTATGTAGTATGAGAGGGGACAGTGGGTTGGGGTATTGGTAGGGAAAGTCCCTGCAGAGGCCTAGAGATGAGTTATGGTACAGACAGGAGTAGCCAGACTAGGCCAGAGCATTGGATGTGGAACCTGGGCTATTTCTGGATGGTTGGGGGAGAAGATTTGGGTAAGGAGGCTCAGAGAGTCTCACTAGCTAGACCCCGCTCAGAGAGTCTCACTGAGCTAGACCCCGGAGAAGAATATGGGAGATATGACTGGGTGGAGAGGGTGGATTCGGCTCAGAAGGGACCTGTGGGTGGTGATGGGTAGGGCATGTCCTGGCAGAAGCCTAGAGTAAACCTCTTTTCTTTATGAAGCTATCCAGCTTCAGGTATCTTGTTACAACAATGAAACATGGACTAATACAGTATTCCTTTACATACTTCACATCAACTATTTTAATTTGGTATTGGTTAAATCTAAACGTCAAGCAATCAAGAATCAGATCACATTCCACAAGGTATTAGCAGATAGAATAAAAGCTGGCACCTGGTGTCTCAGCTGCCTTTTATGCACAGAGCAAAGAGAAAAGAATTTCGTGGGGGCAAGGAGGAAGAGCTTTCCAGCTATGGCCCTTGAGAGAATAGAAACATTTAAGTGTTTTATGAACTTTCTCTTCTCCCTCATCATTTAAACAACAATAAATGTATCACATCAATTTATATTATGATCCTTTTATTACATTCTAACCAGGTGCCAAGTGGTTAGGGATTTATGAAGAAATTATCACAGAGGCAGTAATGAGGGCTAATGGGCAGCAGGCAAAACCTCTTGGAAAGGAGGGAAGCCTCAGCCAAGAAGCAGGATCACAGGCCACAGTGGTGGAAGGTTCTCGAATGAATGGAGGAAACAGCTCAGGCAGACTTGGGCTGGGTACTGGGAACGTGAGGTGGGCGTCCAGCCCTGAGTCTGGAACACTGAGGTAGTGACTGAGAAGGCTCACGCCAGGACTTTAAGCTTCAGTTTCTCCATCTCTGAAATGTGTGCCACAGAGGCAGCTACCAGCACCGTGTAACACACTGGCCCTTCAAAGAGTGTGACATCCTGTAGCACCCAGGGTGCTCTTTCTTTAGCTATCCATGTTTTTAATTATTATCATTACTCTCGAGACTGTTTTGAATTTTTACAGTCTGCAAAGATAATCTTAGGGCTCCTTGCTTTTATTCAGAAATCTAGTGTTCTATTTATGACTGCAGCTTGTAAAAAGCCATATGACAAACACTGACATACCCTTAGAAGCCTGTGCATAGTAACTGATGTCTCATGCATTGACCCCCTGGCCCTGTGGAGGACCTAAGGCCCAGAACTATGCACACACTGCCATTCATCTGTACAGAGGAGCTAAAGTAGCCTGTCCTAGGGGTGGAGTCCAAGAGAGAGGCTTGTAAAGAGACACGGACCAACTTTCACACAGAAGGTAGCATTTCTGTAGGTGCTTCTGTGATAAAATCATGGAAGTGCCAGCAGAGACCATGGGCTCTGTGGTCAAGCTCCTGCGTGTGAAGGAACCTATGACACCTGTATATCCGTTAGCAGATGACATAAGTCCCTTAGTCTCCGTTTCCTCGCGTGTAAAAATGAGTGTGGTGATGGTACCCAGCTCACGTGGCCAAAGGAACCTTGACTGGTCTTGGTAAAGCTACTGCACAAGTGTGACATATCCCAGGGGCCTGGTGACCATTAACTATCATTTGGATTTTGCTAAAATACCTAAAGAACCAGAGATGCACTTCTAAGGGGTGACCTTGGGCTTGCCTGGGAAGGATGGTATGTGCCAGGAAGGGAGGCAGACATCACTCACAGGCCCAGAGCCCCATCCTATGTAAGAACGCTTAGGCCAGGTTTGGGGAGACCCTCTCCCCACAAAGGAATTCACAGATACCCTCAATTGGGTAAATGGGATGACTCAGAGATGCAGAGCTCTTAGCATTAGAAATTCCACCTGCAGGAAGGCAGTTCCCTCAGACCCCCTTCACTATCTCCAGTGCCTAACACGGAGTGCCCCTGGCAGCTGGAAGGCAGCGTTCTCAAAGTGTGGGTCCATGGCCAGCAGCAGATTCCCAGGCCTCACTCAGATCTGTGGAATGAGGAATTCTGGAAGTGACAGTCCCGTGGTATTTAACCCCCACCCCTGGGAGGGTACCAAGCTGTGTACTAATTTCTGCCTGGATTTGCTCCTAGCTTGCTAAAGGAACAAGACACAATGTGTTTGAAAGTACCTTGCCTGTGAAGAGCACTAGGGTAACAGAAGGGACTGCCATTCGCAAGTGGTGACGGATGTTAATTGGCTGGTCATCAGGGTCAAGGTATCATACATATATCTAAGACCATGATTACTTCCACAGAACAGAGATGTAAACAACACTGGTTACCACTCTAAAGTCACACACCCAAACCCCAGCTCCATGAACTCAGACTTCAGGCCCCAAGTTCCTCAACTCCACTATCCAATGGCAAGGCTAATTTTCCCTGGGGTACATCTGATGGTTATTTTTCCTTTGCTATTATGGTTGAGTCCCCCCCCTTGTTGTGGTTGTTCAGCGTGAGATATCCCCTTCTTATGGTTGAGTCTGAGATGTCCCCCTTGTTGTGGTTGTTCAGCCCAAGATCTCTCCTTGCTGTTACAATTGAACCTGAGATATCCTGACAGGCCCCCTTCCCCAGCTGGTGCTGCCATCCAGCAGCTGTGGAATCTTAGGAGGTACGGCCTGGCTGCTGGAAGTATCTCAAGAGATGCAGGGACTTTGAAGATGACAGCCTTGCCCCTGGTTCTAGACACTCTCTCTCTGTTTCCAGAGCTACCAGGCTACAAACAGCTTCTGCCATGACTGAGTTCCTCCGTCACAGCTCCCTTACCATGATAGACTGATACCTCTGAGAGGGTGAACCCAAGCACCCTCCCCACTCCCTACTCTGCCGGGTATTGTGATCGTGGTGGTGTGAAAGTAGCCAATATGTTACATTTACAAAAGGCAAGTCAGGGAGACTTGTGGACTTCAGGCACAGTGTGATTCAGGCTCAATCAATGTCAGTAGGAGGCAGGTCTTGATCCTGTACTCTAAAGGTAGGCATCTGGCAGTTTCTGGCTCCTGTGTCCCCAACCTCAGGCCACACAAACGAAGGGCCTAGAGTTCCATCAGCCCGGCTCTGGTTGGTCTAACTTGTACCTTAGCCTCGTTCCTTAAGCAAGCATGGCAAGAGGGATAGAAAGAGTGACAGGCTCAGTCTCCATCGCAGGCTTCTCTCCTGAGATGCCAAAACACATAAGCAGAAAGTGAGGCAGGGTGAGTCTCCCTAGAGCGAGATTCGGGGCCTCAAGAAGAAGGCGCGGGGACAGAAGAGGGAATAGTGAGGGGACACCCCTTCCTGGTGTAGGCCTAGGGCTGCAGTGCCCTGGCCCAGCCAGCAGCTCCCAGGTGAGGGTTCTCAGAGGAGGGGGTCTGCGCAGCAGCAGATAGGAGCGGATGTGTGTGCTGGTCTCTCTGGAAGGTGGCATCGGGCAGGAAAAACAGGGTCTGTTTTTCCTTCTGGCCCTGTCACTGTAATCCAGAAACAAACAGCCTCAGATGCCCTCACCGGGGCTTCCCACAGCCTCACCAGCGCTTATCTCCTTCCTGGGATTTCCTGCTGGAGCGTGCATGCCCACACACATGTTTTCTCTTGAAAGGTCATGACTCTCCTGCAGCATTTTCCCAAGTGTAAGATGTGTGAGCCGCTGGGGTCCACAGGATAATTTAGAGGGATCCCACACATAATTTTATTAGTTTGTGCCCGTTTTAAGAATGCAATGGGGTGTGACTGGTGTGAAGGAAACAGCTAACATTTGTCCTGGGCTCGCTCTGTACCTGGCGTTCCACATCAACCGACTCTTTCTCCTAGCAACTGTGTGAAGAAATCACTCTTACTGGTTTCGTTTTACAGATAAACAGCATAAACACAGAGAGGTCAGAAGGGTTGTTCAAGTCAAACAGTTAGTAAGAAACGGAACCAAGTCTCTGGTCCGGGAGATCTGGCCCCAAAGCCAAACTGTTCATCATTATATCAAACCTGTGATTATAAGCATATCAGAACAGTGACATCAAATACTCTTTTTTTCAGTTAGAGTAAAATAAATCTAAAATATCCATAAATTATATTAAATATATATAAACAGGCCAGGGTTGGATTTGGAAAACATGTCACATTCCAGTGGCATTGGATAGAAGATTTGATACAAAGATGGTGGAAGACGTGAGAAGCCAAATCTGGAAGGTGAGGCAAGGGATTCTGGGAAATGTACTTTCCAAAGAAAGACAGGGAACAAAGATGCCAGCGACTAGCATGTCCTACTTAGATCTTGAACCAGGAATTGACTCTACATGGAATTGAATTCCTGGCTGGTAGAGTGAGTATCAGAGATCGGCTCTCTTTCAGCAAACACTGCCTAAGGGCTTCTCTATGGGACACCGAAGGACACGAACTCTGAAGGTTGCAGATGTAGGCCAGTATAAGCTGCCTCTATGATGATTCTCAGTGATCCCAACTCCTCATAGCCGTGCCCACCTTGAAATCCGTCCCCAGCATGAGCGGCACTCAGCAGCTCAAGTGTGTCAGGCCAAAGGTGCGGACAATGGGCTGCCTCCAGAGACTGGGCCATGAAGCCTGACTTCCCTCTGGCAACATGTTCCCATTTTCTCACTTGAGAACCCAAACAAGCCATTGTATGACAACTGTCCTGTGCAGAGACTCTTGTGGCAAGTGAATCGGGGGCGGGGAGAGGACTTCCTCATAGCATCTATGGGAAAGTAACCCCGCCATGTTGTTAGACTGGAGTCTACAGGAAGGCCTGTCTCAGCTGTGCGAGACCTTGAGCCAGAGAACCAAGCGAAGTCATGCCGGGGTTTCCTGTCCACAGGAGCAAAGATAACCATGGTTGGCTGTTTCTATTTAACTGTGGGGGTAATGTGTCACACAGCAACTGCTACCGACTATACAGGACAATGCTAACAACATTTAACATCGATTCGTATACAGGGAGAAGAGAAGCAAATAGTTCACAGGAAGTATTTAACCTCCTGCTCCTAATGCCACAAGGCCCTGTGAGCTCAGTCTACTGTCAAGCTTGTGTGGGGTAACACTATCTTAGTGACATGTCTCAGGTAAAGCAATGATGCCTTGGGAAATCCGTGGACAGTCCAGAGAGGTAAAGTCACACAGCCATGGAGAATGAAGCTAGGAAACGAATTCAGTTCTGCCTGGCAGCTCTTCAAAGCAACTGTTCTTTGCAGTAAACATATCAACTCAACATTGATGGTTGACCAGACAGCTTGGATTTGACAAAGACAAAATGACACACCAATAGATTTTTTCCAAAAAAAAAAAAAAAAAAAAAAAAAAACCTGATATGTTAGAAACTCATTGAGTGTCAAGACAATTCCTGGGGAAACTGTGAACAAATGTCCATTCACTTTAGCCAGGGCACCATCAACAGACGAAGGAAATGATTCCCCCTAAGTCAAGTTCGGTGAACCTCTGCATTTATTGGGGTTACTTACATGGGTGACTCAAAGGCCGCTTCACTAACAAAGCCCATCCCATATGGAGGTCAGCTCATGAAAGCTACATCCCTGGGACTCCCTGTTCAACTTGCAAGCAGTTCCTCCAGAGTCTCCCAACAACCCCAGAAGTTGTTGACTACGTATGTCTCCGCAGGGAGGGGCCTTCGTGAATCCTGCTACATTCCTGAACATCCTAACCCGTATTAGATTATTGAGTCTCATCGGTCTCTCTCCTCCACCTAGGGGGAAATGTTTCAGTTTGGAGGAAATAGTTACACAATCAAGGTCAGTCTTCAGTAAATGGTCAGAATAGCCACTTCCCTACAGGCAAAAGGACAAATTTCTATTCCTTCTGTGATGGTAATTCTTCACTGTCACTGTTGCTGGGCTTAGAAGCACCTAGGAGACCAGGGAGGGTGTTTTCAGAGAGGGCTAATGGGTGGGGGAAATGCCCACCCTGAGTGTGGACAGCACCATCCCACAGATCGGGGCACACACTGAATAGAAAAGGAGAAGAAGAAAGGAAGGGAAGTGTGGCTTTTCCCATCTCTGCTTCTTGCTCCACTCAGATCTGCTCTACCCAGGGTGATGGGCTGAGCTCTCTAAAACTAGGAAGAAAAGAAGCCTTCCTGCTTTCTCCAGTGCTTCCCACAGTCACACAAATGCTAAGTAATGCACCTTTTTGATACCACAGGGAAAATACCCTGGGTCACATGAACCGTAAAGTCAAATGTGAGTGCTGAAACTGCTTTAGAAATGATCACGTCAAATCCCTGTGACCTGGGGTGGGATGACAGTTTGTTTCTTAGGTGGGATACCAAGACATGAGAAAACTCACAGCAAAAACCAGTGAGTTGGGCATATCATGACGAAAAGAGTTTGTATTGCAAATAATCTCATCGAGAAAGTGAGAAGAACAGAATCGGCAAGCGGGAGATACTTTGCAAACTGTCCACCTGATGAAAGAGCAGCCTGCAGAATGCAAGAAGAGCACTTGCAACTCGGTAGTTAAAAGACAATCCAGGCTTTGCTGTGGGCAAAACTTTGGTTGTCATGTCTCCAAAGCAGATATACAAGTGGCCAATAACCTCACGGAAAGTTGCTTTAGGTTTTCAACCATGCGAGGAAGGCAAACAGAAACACTTCAGCCCTACCAGGAGCGCTATAATCAGAGAGACAGAGAATAACAAGGATGTGGGGAAATCAGACACCCCATAGGCTGCAAGTGGGATGAAAAACTGTAAAAACCACTTTGAAAGGCAGCTTGGCAGTTCCTCAACTGTTCAACACAGAGTTATCGTATGACCCAGCAGTCCTCAGAGGTACACACTGTGGAGAAACGAAAACACATGTCCACACAGAAGACTGGAATTTTTCACAGCGGTGCTACTCAGATAGCCAGAAGCAGAGAGAGCACGCTGCCTGTCCTCCAGAAGTGGCTGGGCAGAGTATGCAATGTCCACAGAAGAATATTAGTCTTCAGTATAAAATACACGGAGTAGCAATGTTCACCACAGCGGGGATGAACTTTGACATGGTTACATTAAGTGAAGTCAACAAGAGACCACACATTGTGGAATCCATCTGTTCAGAGCATTCAAAACAGACAAATCTGTAGAGACCAGAGCAGATCTGTGGTTCACAGGGGGAGAGGAGAGCTTGGAGTGACTTAATGAATAAGAGGTTTCTTTCTGGGGCAATGAAGACATCTTAAGCCTGCTGGTAATGGCTGTGCTGTCCTGTGGATATACTGAAACCAGAGATCCTTAGCTTTTAGGACATTTATGGTCTCTGAATCATCTCCCAGAGCTATCTTAATGCATTCAGAGAACTGTAGTTTAAAAAGTTGGTCAGGTGGTAAATCTTTTATCCTTTAACACGATTAAAAAAAAATATCTTGAGAAATGCATGTAGAACCTCTTAGTGACTCTTCACAAATAACGAGCTTGAAAAATGGAAAACACCCCACCTTGGCAACGGGAGGCCTGGCACATGCCCCCTTTTTGAGGTGCTAAAGGGGCAGTATTACCAGTAGAGCTTTGTGTGCTGATGTTCACCCCCTAATGTGGGATGATGGGAAGGACGCCACACCTTCTGCTATCTCTTCCTCTCCCAGGCCATGACACCTGTCCAGATATACCAGATCAACCCAAAGTCAGGGACATGCTACAGAATGCCTCCAAACTGTCAAAAATGTGCAAAATAAAAACATGGGGAACCATCACAGACCACAGAAGATGTAAGGGAGGAGACAAGTAAGGACCCCAGTCCTCACCCCCCTTGGAGAAGCAGTGCTTCAGATAGCCTAGCTGTTAGCTAACTATAATGGACCAGATGCCACAGTGCCATATGGTTCTGTAAGATCTGGTTCTGGGGTGCTGGGTGACATAGGAACTGGCCAGATCTTTGTAGCTTTTATGTAAACCTAAGACTACTCCAAACTTGAAATATTTTTAAATGCAGGGAAACAATAGCTTTACAAAATTTCTTTGTACTTAGGTCCTAATTTACTGTGCACATAATGGATGTAGCGCATGCATATGTACAATGCGTGGGTCAACAATCGTTCTCCCTGTGAATGACACACGGGGGTAAGCTAGAGCCAGGGGTTAGTTCTTGCTAGGTTCCTGACTCGTCACCATCATTGGTCTGGGTAGACCAGCCTCACAGTGGTTATCTGGTTACTTAATTTTTCCTTCTAACTGCCATCTCCCTCTTTGCCTTCAGGTGTGTCTCCCCAGGACGGCAAATTCCCCTGCAAAATCTACCTTAATGGCATTACAATGTGTATCTCACTCTGTTTTCTACTTTGTGTGTGTGTGTGTCTGTGTGTGTTTGTGTAGCATATGCACATGTGTCCACAGGTGTGCATGGGTGTGAGAATGCACGGAGCCCAAAACAAAACAGAGGGTGTCTTGCTCTACCATGCTCCACCTTCTCCCTTTGAGACAGAGCCCTCACTGAACCTGGAGCTGAGCTGTTGGCCAGTAAGCCCCCATGCTCTTTGTCTCTCTGCTCCTTACAGGGCTGGGATTATAGGCATGTACTCTGCCATGCCTGGCTTTCTATATGAGTGCTGGCTCAGGTCCTTCTGTTTAAATAGCAAACATTCTTATACACTGAGCCCTCTTCCCAGCTTCTGGTTGTTTTGTTTTTGTTGTTTTTGTTGATCCCCTAGGCAGGGTCTTACTCTGTAGCCCAGGCTAGCATCAAACTCACAACAATCCTCCTGCTTCAGCCTCCTTAGTGCTGGGATTGCACGCCCAGCTGTATCTCGCTTTCTAAAACTGGTACCATAAATTGAAACCGCAGGTCTCCCACTATGCAGGCAACTATTCTCTTCTCAGTCCTTCACAGATTTCCATGGTAGGTCTTCTCAGTTTTCCCAGGAATGGGCCCCCCAACTTATCTCTACATTCTACCATCACAATGAGTTTCCTCTTGATAGTCCTTCATGACAGGCCTGTGGGAATGTCCTCCGGGAATGTACCCAGAGTCAAAAGGCTTGGGCCTTGGGGTTTCTGTACCCAGGTTAGCCAATTACATTACCACAGCTCATCATATTCTTCACACATGGTACCCGGACACAAAATCTGGCCTGGATTTGTGAGAGGCCATGGGGTGAACTCAGGAGGCAGCAGCCTGTCCGTGGCCAGGGTGTGGGAGGACTTGCTCTGCACCAAGTGTGGTTCTGCACATTTGGAGACTTTGTGAAAGGAGATCTGTTCCTTTTTGCAACATCCCTTTTGGGCAAGTGACTTTATTTTCTTCTCACCAGTGAGGAAATGAAGACCACTTGGGCTTTGGAGCCCTGAACGGCACTCATGTTTATGCAAAGGGTTAATTAAAACATAAACAGTACTCAAAATAGCACAGTTCTTTCTGAATCCAATCAAAGCATCTCTTCAACGTGCTGGACCCTGGAGTTGGACCCTGGAGCATCAGGAGCTGCCCCTGCTGAGTGTGGATCTTGTCTCCAGAAGCCCCACTTATAATGCTAAGCAGTGGATCAGGAGGGAGGATGGTGGTGCTTCACTGGGGGCTAAAGGCTTCACAATGGGGCTTATCTGCAGGGTGGAAGGAAGCCTTCTGTTTTCCTGCCCTATGGCAGTCAGTTCCCATTTTTTATCTCTGGGTTCCCACCAAGCCACCATCGCTGGGGGGCGGGCAGTGATGCAGAGCAGATTCAAGTTATGTCAGTGCCCCTCTGCCACAGGTCCAGCTGCTCTCCAGGCAATTGCAATAGATAAAAACCAGTGATGGAAAGCCAAATCCGTGGGCTCGGAGAAGAGGAAAGAGCTCAGGCCTGGCCTGGTCTGCCTTCTTGCCCTCATCCCTGCTGATCCTCCACTTGTGAGACATTAATTTCCCAGTGGGCTCCTGAGTGTCTCCCTGGCTAGGCACCCTGTCTCAGCCTTGACGGTCTGAAGTGCTAGCTTCCCAATAGAGCACCCAGCTATCTGCAGCTAGTTCACTGCCCCCACCAGCTATATGTCGCCAGCTCACTACCCCTCCTGTATGTGGCCAGCTCACTACCCCCCACCCAACTATATGTGGCCAGCTCACTATCCCCCACCCAACTATATGTGGCTAGCTCACTACCCCCCACCCAACTATATGTGGCCAGCTCACTACCACCCCCTCCGCTTATATGTCGCCAGCTCACTACCACCCCCCTATATGTGGCTAGTTCATTACCACCCCCCTCCCAGCTATATGTGGCCAGCTCACTACCCTCCACACACTAGCCCTCAGGTGTGGCCAGCTCAACAAGGCAGAAGAGCAGCCTTATTGGCTGCCTTTGTCTTTGCTTGCTTCTCTAAAAGATATATATTATCAGGGCAGGTAGGGACCCAGACTCCAGGGTGAACCAAAGAACACTGGCAGCCATCGAGATGGGCATAGTTTGCAAAACCCAGCTCCTGCCCTCTCAGAGAGCCAGGTAAGAGGTGTGTCCTGCCAAGAGGCCCGCCACGTGGGCAGAGGGCCTTTCTTCCCATTTAGGTACAGGACACTAGGCTAAACTAATTTGCTTTTAATGTATCTTTTTCAATCTCCCACAATAATCATTCAGTAATCCCTAGAGCTTGTTGTGACCAGTGGTGTGGATCCTGGGGAAGAGGTGGGCCATTTGGGGGGTTACTTTCTCCAGCTTGTGTAATACAGGAACCACAAGCACAGCTATCCAGCAATGCTGCAGGCTCTCCTTGACTTTGGCCACAGCCTTTGGGTCAGCAGCATGGAGGCTCCAGCACGTCTTCAGGGTTTGAGTCTTCTAACATGCAGATTATAGGAATAAGAGCTTTGAGGCACCTCAAGCCCCTGCAGCCCCAAGCTGGTGACTAGGCAGGACTTCTGGTCTCTAAGGTTTAGGGAAGACACGCGGTATCTCATGTCTGGCATAGAGTCTCTCATACTTCCCTTTTGAAGGCACCCATACAAAACACAGCTCTGGCCTCCAAGAGAATAAGCGAACATCTATCCGAAGCCAAATATGGATGACCCCGGTGCAGGAACAGGACATGTTCCAACCCGAAAGTGATGGCACAAACCTTATAATCACAGAATGAAAGAAAGCCACGAATCAAGGAGTTCACCACATGCATTGGTGTGGGCTGCAGGTGGCCAGGGTGCAGAGACATGGTGGAAGGGGACTCTCTGATATAGGTCTCAGATGCTGTCTGATGGCGGTCTTATCTTTAGGGTTGGTGAAAGAGGCCTATCTACCTGAGATCTGAAGGGATGTTAGGTCAGACACAGAGGCAGGATATTTGGGGGAGGGGAGGCTCTAAAGGCAGCCCAAAGTAATTTGGCTTCGGATCTGCAGCATTCCAACTTTCTGCAACTGAGACATTCTGTTGTCAGTCACCCTGGTAGAGTCTCCAGCAGGGCTGCCACTTTTTCTGGGAACCGCCCTCACATTCAATCTTAATTGATGTGTTTGGCTAATGGTCCCAAGGCCTTTCTTATTTAGATTTTCTATTTGCACTAATTCCACCTTGTTCCAGTGTGCATACATGCCCTGGTTCCTTCCCAGGTGCCCCTGGGCAGAGTGGTAGGCAGTTACCCCGCCCTAGTCACCCTTCAGCCAAACTACACACGTATATATTTAGCTCGTTTAATCTTTTTTTTTTTTCTCATAAGGTTCTAATTTTACATTTTCCAGGGTATTTTGGATTTGGCAGAATAGCCTTCGTCTGTGAAGAGTAGAACTTAATTATTAAAGCTGAGTGAGAGTGAGCCATCCATCACCCATGACACATCCCTGCCTGTGTTCATTTGAAAAACATTTTTTTGTAGGGGGGGGGGGGCTCTTGGAAGAAGAGGGGTAAAAGATGTCAGAAAAATAGAGGAGAGAGAAAGAAAAGAGAAAGAGAGAAATGAAAGAAAGAAAGAAATCCATTCTGACATCTATCATCTTACAAGGAAAGCACCTGACATCAAACTACTGGCCGTGGGGATGGTCAGGGGCTACAATGTTCCTTTGGCTTCCCTCTCCTTCCTCTCCTCTTCACTCTTTCAAAAAACTTTTGTTTGAAATTGGATCTCAAATGTCTAGAGCATGTGAAAGTTCCTCCTGTAAAATACCTCCTAAGGTGAACACCATCTCTCTGATGAGATTTGCTTTGCAGTTAAGGCCCTGTCAGGAAGTCCAACCAATCACCCTGTTCCAGCTCTTTCCTTAAGAGACAGGGTTTTTTAACAGCCAGATAAGTGCTCACAGAGGCCCAGCCCAGTTGCACAGCGACACCCAGTGGCTGTGTTCAGAAATGCCCCCCCCAACTCTGGAGGCCACCCCAGTCTTGACAGCAGCAAGGCCTGCTCCCCAGAGTTTGTAGGTTGAGTCCCTGGATTCTTTGTCCTGGGGAACCCTTGTGCTTGTATGCAAATAGGCTAGTCTGAGGCCAGTCTTTCCTGAGTGCTTTTAAATGAGATATATAGTTCAAAGTGCTTAGTGAGGCTCTGCCTCCATGGGCCCAGTGGTGAGCCCCATCAGAGTTCACCCCAGCTCTCTCTGAGGCCATGACAGTTCTGACCAGTCACCAAGACGGTTCCATACATCTCTGGCCAATGGGATGGACTATCTCCTCCTCGAGGCGAAGGTGATTTTGCCCATTGGTATGTGTTTAGCTACTCCTTATTTAGGGGAACCTATAGGTCCTCCCCCAACCCGCCCACTACAACTCCCCCACTAAATAAATTGGGTCCAGGGCTGCACCCAGTCCAGAAGCGCGATGGGAGTGAACCATTTCCAGTGGGTCAGATTCACTGAACACCAGCTCAGAAAGGCTCAGCCTGGTACAATGAACCTGGAGAGAAGACTCCCGACGATGGTCACGCCCCAGAGAGAGAATCTGTCTTCAGGGACAAGGTTAGCATCATCACTGGTGTCCACTCTACCGAACACCCATGGCTTTTGAAGGGCCACTTCTCAAATCTGACACAGCAGAGCAGAGACTCCTGAAAGCACCAGTGTGCACTGAGCAATTGTTCCGTCCTAAGTTCACTCATTCCCTCAGTCTGAGTCTCACGGTAACTGCTGCATGGTGCTGCTAACCTTGTAGCTGCGTAGATTAGGAAATGGAGGCACAGGGCATCTCCCCCGCTTTTTTTTCTTTCTCTCTCTCTCTCTCACTTTCTTTTGATGGAAAAATCCTTATTTCCTGAGAGGCAAAAGTGGGTTCCTAATCAGGAATGGATGACGCCAGAGGCTGCCTGTGTTAAAGCCACATTGCAAGGTCTTTGATTAGATTCCCTTTTCGGGATTGCGTTGGTTGTTTGGCTTGGCAGTGCTGAGCACTGAACCTGGGGCTTTATGTGTGTTCCACCAGCACTCCGCCACCGAGCCACATCCCTGGTCCAGCAATGCTATCTGAGCAATCACTGAATACACATTTTGATTACAAACAAAATCTGCAGATTGCCATTGTAATTTGGAAGGGGACCGTTGCTCTCATCCTCTGTGTAGAAGCCAAGATCCAAGAAGGTATGGAGTGATCCGTCTTTAAGCAGGGTGCCCAGGGCTAGCAGAGGATGTGCCGTGGACACTGAGAGAGCAGAGGTCCTGTACTCGCAACCCACCTACCCTATGTGTTGGCCACTGGGTACTGGCCAGAGCAGAGCACAAGCTGGTACCTTCACCTCCTCAGCACACACCCAGACCTCTGCTCCCTGAGCTTAGAGAATCAGCGTGGACCCGCGGGGGCAGCTTCTTGCCCTTCCTCTTGAGTCTCACGGTCACTGCTCATGGGACATCGTGGAAAATAATTCAGTGACATGATTTTACACATGACTCAGGGCAGCCGGGGCGAGGGGAAGTGGGCGATGCGTAAATTCACGGACAGTGTGCCTCCTGAGTCAGTTCAGGAGTGATCTGGCGATGTGACCCTGACCGTGGAACCTGCCCAACTGCCTTGTCATCCTTTGTCGGCCCACTGTGGTGGATTGAGTGAGATGTTGCTCATGTGACCCCAGTTGGTAGCTATTTGGGAAGGATTAGGAGGTGTGGCCTTGCTGGAGGAAACGTCACTTCGAGGCCTTGATGTTTCAAAAGTCACGTGCCACCCCCAGTTGGCTCTCTCTGCCTTTCATGCTTGTGGTTCAAGGCGTGAACGCTCCAGAGTTGTTTCAGCCACCCTGGTGCCATTCGCCTCGTTCCAACACAGTGGACCCTGACCCTGAAACTATGAGCCCAGATGCTCTTTCTTCTCTAAGTTACCTTGGTCACCGCGTCATCACAGCAATAGAAACGTAACTTGCAGATCTGCGCATGGCATCTGCCTCCCCGTGGATCTGTGCCACACAGTGCCATCCCGCTAGGGCCTTCTCGAACTGTCTCCTTGCCCCTCTCCACCCGTGACCATATTTACCTGTGTGACAGATCGCCACAGTCTCCCCAGAGCACAGGTCAGATCGCGTCACCTGCTCAGAAGTGTCTGGCACTCTTGACATCTGCAAAACCAAGGCCCAGGTCCCAGATGCATCTCCAGCTTTTACTCTTTCCTTTCAAGGGCCCTCCAAGCTGCTTATGTTCCAGCCCAAACCAGCACAGCCTGCCCTGCCCGTGATACTTGCCTGAGTGTTCTCTTCTATCTGCGGGACTCTGCACAGCTCTACTGGACCAGCACCCTCTGGAATTACTCAGAGCCAAATCTGAACAACTACCCCTGGCAGCCCAACACGTATCCCACTGTGTCTGCCCTCACTGGAAGTGGGATTTCTCAACAGCAATAGTATTGGATTTTTTTTTTAAAGTCAAATCACCCTTTGTTACAGCTCATTGCAGGATATTTAACCATGCCTATGACACTGCCTCCACTCAGTCACAACAGCCAAACATGTCTCCTAGACCTTGTCACCTCTGGCTGAGAACCCCTGAACTAATCTGAGGCTTTACCTTCAAAGCCAGGCATTCTACAAGGGGGAGAAAGGGCCTGCTTGCCAGTATTCTGGACCATGTCCACTGCCCCTCCATCGAGATGCTGAGCTATTTACTTCAAATATATTCTCCCCCGTCACACACACACCCCACAGTATGTAATCACCTCAGAGTGCACTTTGCAACTGCATGTCTCCCAGAGACCAGCATAAAACAGACACTCAAGAAACCTCAGCTAGTGACCGAGTACCTTGCACACGTGACAGAAAGACAGAAAAGCAGGTTTCCGGAAGTACTTTGTGACAGCGGGGGTTACCATTCAACTCAGGGGACAACCACTTGGAGACCCAGTCACCCGCAACCCAGTGCTCATGCTCACTCAGAGAAGCAACTCCATCCAGGTTTAGTTTGTTCTTCCAAGCTATGGGGAAGAGTTCTGGGGCTTGGTAAATCAGGCAATAGAATATTGTTAAGTGCTCTGGCTTGTCAAAATAGGGGGTGGGTTTAAGTTGAAAGCCAGAGGCCTTCTGAAGCAAGGCAAGCGCTCAGCCGATGGATGAGGCAGCTGGCTTCCATTTAGGGAAGGTCCGGAGGACCTTAGAGTCTGTGATGTAAATGAAGAACAGAGGCCCCAACAATTTAACTGTCATCGTTGGAAGTGCTCTGACTGGCATGGCCACAGGCCCATCTGGGCAGCTCCTAGCCTGCCTTTCGAGAAGATGAAAGGACCCGGGCAGGTCCCTGCAGGCAGACATTCTACCAGTGGGCAGGGATGGGAGCTAAGAGCGGGCTGGCAGGGGCAAGGCGAAGCGGAACACTGTGACTTCTGCTGGCCTCTGGGTACACAGAACCCAGGGTATCATGAGTGCCAGCCTGTTGCCCTGGGCTTTGAGACTGTGGGAGTCACTGAAGTGCTCTCTGCTGTCTCTCAGGCCCCCCTTTCTCTGCAGACATGTCTCAGTTCTTCTCTCTCTGGACCTGTAGTGGTGTCTCTGCTCCTGTCTGTCACTTGCTCTGTGTCTGTCTGTCTGTCTGTCTCTCTCTCTCCCTGGGTTTCAGCTGTTTCTCTCCATCTCTCTTTCCTACATCTCTCTGAGTCTTTCTTTTCTCATGTTTCTCTATCTTTTATTTACTCTTTTTGGACTCCCGTTTTGTTACTGGTGAGGATGTATGCATCCGTGCCTAAGTGTGTCTCACTTCTGCACCACTCCAAGAGAACCAACCTAACATGGACTAGTTCCTTCAAGAGACCCAGGGTCCCCCAAAGTCCAGCAGTACCAGAGGGTAAAGTCCCAGGTTCAGGTATACACAGCACCCTGCTGACACTGTGAGTTGAACACTCCCTTGCTTGGGAGCCCCTCTCCCCCCACTCAGGGCACAGAGCCCTCTAGCTGTCCCCAGGAGCCTCAGGGGACAAGTGTCTGCTCCTCAAGTCTCTGCTCTGGGAAAGGAACCCAGGGCACAGTGTGGCCACCTCTGGACCTGAGGGGATGGGCTCAAACTCCTGACAGCCTAGCCAAGGTATTTATGGAGAGACACACCCATGAAGGTCAAAGTGAGATCTTCACCTCAGCTGTTGATCTAGGGTCTTCATAGATCTCTCTTTGCTCCATTCTCTGAGTTTAAAATCTAAGGCTTAGGAAAACAACATGGAAACCCAAGATTACACTCTGCATACCAAATGTGCCCTTTCGTCTCACTTCCGAAAAAAAACAATGTTTTTATACTCGTGACACACATCTCTCATCCCGATCTCTCCGCTGGGCCCTTTTTATGCATCACCTTGTTTCAAATTCACAATCTCATGTCGTGAGTACTGTGCTACCCACCTCAAAGTGAACAGATGAAGAAACGGAAGACCAGAGAGGTTAATTCACCTGCCCAAGGTCACAAAGGCGCCTGCTAAGCAGTGGGACTGGGGTGATGGGCTGTGAGCAAATTAATAGATTCCAACTGGCATCACTAAATTTATATTTCCGCCTCTGCCGAGGTCCCTACCACTGCAAGTAATCCTGAAAATTCGTCATGAAGCTTTCAAAACAATTTATGCAAACAAACCTCAAGTGGGCTATTTGTATTGGCAGCCCATTTCACTTAACCACCCACAACAAGGAACAGATGGCCCGGGCGAGTGCTGGAATCGCCCGCAAAGAAAACAGGCAGAGGAGGAGGCATGCAGGCCGCCCTTGGGACGCAGACTTGCACGATTACAGGCTTGTTCTTGTTTGTGTCTTTGATTCCGTTGTTATTTTACGTACTTGTGAAACCGACCCGACATTTCATGGCACAAATTTGTTCAAAGACCAGTGGGCAGCCATCTTGGATAGGTTCTTCCTGCCGGAAGAAGAATGCGCCTTCGCCTGCGGACACTGGATTAGGGCCGGTGAAAACCGAAAGACAAACGTTTGGAGAGCCCAAGTTACCTGCCTGTTTTATTTTTGTTTTTTCCACCTTTGTTTCTACTGGGCAAGTCCAGACTGTAAAGCAGATCCCAGATTCAGATCCCTCACAGATGGCGGAAGGTGACTGTAAACAGCTCCCAAACTGAGGGTTATTCAATGTTAATGGTCTTTAGAGGCAGAGCCTTTAGTGGGTGATTAGGATTCTAGAATGTCCTGAGGATGGGGCCCCTGGAATGGTATGAGCAGCCTTAGAAGAAAAAGAGAGGATGAGCTCGCTTTCTCTAGCATGTGATACCTTCCCAGATGTTGGTTGGATGCAGGTGAAACCTCTCTAAGGTGTTAGGTTTGGTGCAGGTGAAGCCTCTCCCAGGTGTTGGTTGGATGCAGGTAAAGCCTCTCCAGATGCTATGCCAGGCAAGCAAACTCAGTCTCCAGAACTTGAGTCCCTGGTCTTTAGAAGTCTCCAGTGTGTGATATTTGGTTACAACCATAAAAATGGACAAAGATGTGTGTCTTTGATACTCTTCCCCCAAGAGGTTGGGGTCCATCCATCCCTTCAATCTGGACAGGCTTGGGCTTTAAGTTCCCTCAGATTAGACAACAGAGCCCATTGCCTACACCCCAGGACTCTGGGCATTGCCCTGGGTCCCTGGACTTCCTTTAGGAAACCCAAGTGGAAGGAAACTTCCACTGTGGAGGAAGTCCATCCACAAGAAGCCTCATGTGAGTGTTGTTGCCTCCAGGACTCAGCATCAGACACCCAGACATGTCTGAATACCCCTCCCTCAGCTACAACTCACTCCTACCCTTGAGGTCTCCACAGAGGAGACACCAGGCATCCCAGTACAGACTAGTGGTCATATTAGCCACACGAAATACAAATTCCTGACCCACAAGTCCATAGACACAATGCAGTGGTGGCTTTGAGTCCTGACTTGGGTAATAATTTGTGGCAACCACAGACAATTGGAACAAAAAAGAAAAATGAAGTCTACATACATTCAGAGTTAATTAAAAAATAATATTGATGCCAGGCAGAGGTGGCTCACTCTTTTAATCTCAGCACTCAAGAGGCAGAGACAGGAGAATCCCTGTCCTCTGTCAGTTCAAGGCCAGCTTGGTCTACAGGATGTTCTAGGACAGCCAGGGCTATCCAGAGAAGCTCTGTCTCGACTGCCTCCCTCCTCCCACGCCAAATACTACTACTACTAATTATAATAATAATAACAATAATACTAATAATACATATTGACATGCATCAGAGACAGTAATCAGCCAGGATCTGAAAGGAGGCAGGAAGCACGCAGGCTTAGATCAGGAAAGATAATTTCAAGCAACATACTAAGTGGAGCTTTGGCTTGTCAGCTGAGGATTAAAAGGGGAACCCAAGGTGAAAGGATTTAGTTAACAAAAGAACCCATAACTCTCTAGTGCTTAGCAGAGAGAGTCCCTGACTGGGTGGTGTACCTGGAAGCCCCTGGTACCTGTGCTGCCTGAGTCTTGCTCAGGAGACCCCACCACCTGGCATCTGTCATCTCTGGCAAAAGATGTGAAGTCTAAAGCAGATTTACAAGTCCTGAGCCTGGGTCCCCCAGAATGCTCAACAGGGATGTGGTGAACAAGAAACATATTTTCTGTCCCCTGAGATCTGATGAATAGTCCCTGGGATGAACAAGGGTCTGAAGGAATCAGGAGGAATGTGTGAAGGGCCTGAACATGACTGTCCCAGCACAGCTGAGATAGAATTCCATAGCTGAAGATAGCCATGCCCCACTCTCACAGGAGCGAGATATCAGACAGAGGGTCCACATGGCCTTCCTGGCCTCCTGCAGCCATGAGACAGGAGGCTAGCAATGTCATCTTCTGAGTCACCCAGCTGTGGCCCTCATAGATGGTGGCTCAAAGAGGAAGGCACAGCAGGGACTGGGGAGACAAGCGGCAGAGGCCAGGTGGGCATGAGAATGGCACGGTAGATTGGAGGTGGTGACCCTAGTCCCCTGGTCCCCTGCTGGAACACTCAGGCCCATCTGAGAGGGTGGGTAATAATGCCACTTGGAGGAAACACAGAGCAGCTGGCAAAGCACTGGAAGCCACTGCACTGAATGGCAGAGGCCCTATCACCTGCCTGTACCCATGCCATGGGGGTTCAGAAATGGCTGGCCTCTCACTCAGCAAGCTCTTTGTCCCTCACCACTGTCCCTCACCACTGTCTGTGAAATGGGTTCCAGCTGTTTTTGCAGAAATGGAGAACAAGGCCCAGAAATCCCCCCTCCCTCATCTCCTGACACTCGGGCTCTGACTGTGTGGCATGAGGCCTCCCCTAAGCGCGTGTCACCCATGCTAGGAGGAGCTTCTGCTGGAATCTCCAAGTCAGTCTTGAAACCTGAGACCCGGGGATTTGGAACATTATCACACGATAAAGGCAGCAGCATCCCCTCAAGCTGCGTGCACTGGAGGTCCTCTCTTGGGGACCGTGGTCACTGCTCACAGCCCGTTGGGCAGGACAAGTCAAAGGCTTACTCTCTGAGTTTGGGGAGTATAGCTCTAGATGTACCTGGATGGCAGGAAACTTGAATACAGTGCTGATGTTGCTGATGGCCACGCCTGTGCTAGCTCCATTTGTCTTAGGTTTCTATTAAACAATGAAGGAAAGAGAGTCCTAAGTGGCCTCTGAGGACAGTCAGCTATCCAAGTGTTCAACCAGTTCTCTGGTCATTGCTAGGGTCTCTGTCTATCAGTGAACCCATCTCTGCATTGAGCACTAATCCTGTGTCAGAGCTACAGGGGGAAGTAGATTCTTACTAGTGATGTTGAAGAGTCTTTGAGGTCCTCGGGGGGGGGGAAATGGTAATTAATCCTTATCAGATGACACCAATTCTAAAATGGAGGGCACAAAAGACACAAGTAGTGTTGAACTGTGAATGAGTCATCTTTCCTGCAAAGGGCTTTCTACCTTTTAATGCCTTCTTTCATCTATTAATCTATTCATCCACCTATCCATCCCTCCATCCATCCATCCCTCCATCCATCCATCCATCCATCTCCCCATCTCTCTACCCACCCAGCCATCCATTTGTACATACAACCATTCACCTTTTCCTTCAACACCAATCAAATGTGGGCATGGTTCCTGCTTTACATGCTAATGGAGCAAGACAGGTGTCCATCATATAATCACTCAAAGTAAAACCCAAACTTACATAAAGGTGTAGCGCTGTGAGGGCTGAAAAGGAGGCCTGGTCCAGTGCGAGAAGTGACATTGTCTGTCCGTGTCCATTACTCCTCTTCTGCCTGAATCTTCAGGAGACAACCATCCCAGGTGTTTGGGGTCATAATTGGTCTTTGACCGATGAGAGGTGAGTGTAACACAGCCATTAAAACATTTTCTCCCAGATTTTCTTTTTTATTTAATTTTTATCTATCATTATCAGGGGAGGGCATGTGTGTGCTACAACACATGTATGGAGGGCAGAGACAACGTGTGGACATCAGCTTTTTCCATCCACCTTATTGAGGCAAGGTCTATTGATCACTGCTGTGTACTCTGGGCTCACTGAGCCTCGAGCTTCTGTCTGATCCTCTGTCTCTGCCTTTCGTTTCACCATAGCAGCGCTTGGATTTGGGCCACTGTGTCTATTTTTTGTGGGATCCAGGGCTAACACTCAGCTCAGGCCTGTGTGGCAAGCACTTTCGTCTCCCTGGCCTACTCTCTGGCCTCTGGTTTCATTTCTGGGAACCTGTGCTAAGAAGTCAGAGGCCTAAGACAGAAATAACTCAGCTCAGACATGGAGGAGCGAGCCCCTGGGCTGGCCTGGACCTACAGGGTTCCTGGGTAAGTGAAAGATAAACTTCTGCCATGATGAACCACTGAAGTTTGGAGGCCCTTACCTCAGCATAACTTCACCCAGCCGGACTAACACCTGTAGGACGGGGCAGAGAGTGGAGGTAGAGTTCCCAAGGACGCGGAAAGCCAGCTGAATTCTGAAAGACGAGTAGGCACTGACTCTCCAGGGAGAGGCTTGCCCATCAGATGGCCAGTACCTCCCTCGCTCCCCCGCCCCCTGTAACGCAGAGCAGGGCTTGTGTCCCCACACCGGTTAACCGCAGGTGAGCGGCATAATCCAGGGAGATGAGTCCTAAGGTCCACGACCCAAAGCTGACAAAGTGAGTCCGTGAGAGCGTGGCTGTCAGAACCCAGAGAGGTCAGTAAAATCAAGAATGTGTTCAAAAGATGAAAGGAAAGAAGCGCCATGGTGTTGTAGCTCCAGACACTCTGCTTGGCTTCAAGTCCTTATCCATCCTTGCCCAGCTGTGCAGCCCCGGGCCAGCTCCTAAACCTCTCTCTCTGTCTTCTGTTCCCCAGCCTATAAATGAGGACATCTAGAGCTTTCCTAGCATGATCCGAGGCCAGCTCTGAGCGCCTGCGGCTCCTTCTCTAGCCTGCTGGGTACAACACACCAGGAGCTGAGCCTGGCCAGCATGGACATCTTGCATTCCCAACACCACAAAGCCCCAAATTCGCTCTATTTAAGTTAGTATTTCCTTCTCTTAGGAAGAATCAGAGTGGCGGGAGGACAAAGGAATTCTTCAAACAAACTCCTTCATGGTAAGAATTACAAGGGATCTTAAACCTGAGTTGGGGAACTTCATTAGCCTGTTACTTCTTTCTGAAAATCTCTGTCATGCTTTGGCCACACACACACCCAACAACAGGAATTAATTGCTCTGTGTTGGCTCAGTCTCTACCTAAGCAAGCAGGCTCAGTGCTTTCAGGATGTTGGGCTCAGCTTTACCCCAGTACCCCATCAAGGAGGAAGGACAGCTTAGGGGCAGAACCAGAGGGATCTGCCTGGATGGGAACCCAGCACTGCCCTTGGGTAGGAAGAGGGGAACATGGGGGTGTTGAAGGAAACAGTGACTTCTCTGAGCTCTGTTTAAAAAGGCATCTCTTTGGAAAGAGTTCCTTCACAGATGTGTGGATCTGTGTACCCTGGGTCACCAAGACAGGAAGCATTATTAGCACTAAGAAGACATGAACCAGCAGGTCACAAGAAGACAGCAGAGGAAGCAGGGTGTGAGCTTCTGCGTGATGAAAGACCAGGGGCAGCGTGATCCGGCTCTAGAACATTCTAGATAAGACAAAACTGTAGGCTCAGGAAAAGGCTCAGAGGGGCCCAGGCTGGGGTGAGAGGGCACCAGATGGGCAAAATACAGATCTTGGGGGCAGTGGGTCATCTTCTTTTTTTTCTTAAGATTTATTTTACTATTTTATGAGTATGAGTGTTTTGCCTGCATGTATATCTATGCATCTTGTACATGTCTGGTTGGTTACCGTGGAGGTCAGAAGAAGGCGTTGGGTCCCCTGGAACATGAGTTACAGACAGTTGTGAGCCACCATGTGGGTACTTGGGAATTGACCCGGATCGTCTGCAGGGAGCAGCCAGTTCTCTTAACCGCTGAGCTACCTCTGCAGCTCCAACAGGCCTTTCCTTATGATGCTCTGGACATGGCGTACTCACGACACATCACTGGGAGCCCATCCCCTGTAATAAATGAGCCCTTCGGGAGAGAGGGTGACTGTGAGGGAGGCCTGTGTGTGTGCAGAGTGTAAGGACTCTGCCTTCCTCTGAACTCCACTGCAGCCTAAAGCTGTTCTAGAAAAGCCAGACTTTACAGGTCAGCTGATTGTCTTCTGCAGGCCATGTGGAGGGTGGAGAGTTGGGAGCAAGAGCCATATGCCTGATGGCTGACCACTAACTGGCACTGAACACCCTGGCAGACCTACCAGCAGTGACAACAAGAGATAGCATGGCAGGTACAGGGGGCCCCGGCCCTAGGCACTTCCTCCTGAGCTCTTCCTCTGCCATGGCATGATGGGAGGCCTGGGTAGATGATCCCCTGGTTACCAAACACTCCAGGAAGCCACACCCAGTTCAGCTCATCACCAAGGCTCCCCCTGGGTCTGGAATCCTGTACACACAGCCTCCCAGGCACTGGCTTGCTCTGTAGTAGATGACGTGACTGGCTTGTGGACTGTGACAGCAGGCTCTTGCTCTAATTGAAGCTGGCAAGATGCAAGTTAGACCATGGGCAGCCTTTCCAAACACTGAGGGCTATGTTGTAGGACAGAAGCATCCTGTCCAAAATTGGAGATGACAGTACAATTTATCATCTAAATTAGGACACTCTTATCAGTGATAAAGGCCAGAGTAAGTGGGGTAACAGAGTGACACGTGCAGGCCTAGGACTGCTTGGGGGAAACTGGTACCACAGTTCTCTTGGAGGGGCCCAGAAACCCAAATCAATTCTGCTAATGGCCCCTGAGCTCCCTGGCTGTCCAGCTCCAACCAGAGCTCAGCATGGTGCAGCCCATCAGTCACTATACATGCTCCGCCCACTCCCATGGCCATTTCCAGTGCACCCTGACCAAAGCCCCTCTAACCCAGCTCTTAGCAATTCACAGCACAGGCAACTGAGCAGTGATGTTCACCGTTGTGATGTTAGTTTTATGCTCGTTTGACGCTGCCCTGACTATTGGGTTTGGATTGTCTTGTGTGAGGCAAAAGAGGAATCTGCACATCTAGGAAGGCAGACTGCCCTCCATAATGCAGGTGAGTCTCATCCAATCAGTTAAAGGTCTGAACAGAACACAAGGCCACATCCCTCAGGACCTTGCAGGGCGCTCTCTTCTCCTTGCCCACACTAAGCCTCTGACTATGCCACAGCGGGTTCCAGATCACCCTTTATTCCCTCTAGGAGAGCTGCAGAATGCCCAGTCTCTCACAAGTGATCTCAGTCCTACTGGGAGCTATGATCTGGGAAGGTACTCCATAATGGCATACTCATCAGCCTGCAGCCTGATCACTCTCTTCTGCTACTACCATGATCTATAGGATCTGCAGCTATTGTTGGTAGACACTTCTAGATCACTGTGCTGGTTGGTTTTGACTGTCATCTTGACAGAACCTGTAGTCACCTGGGAAGAGTCCTAATGAGGAACTGTCTAGATCAGTTTGGTCTGTTGGTATGTCTGTAGGGGACTGTCTCAATTTATTGGCTGAGAGATGCAGTCACATGGCTAGGCCTATGGGGGGTGAGGAGGCTGAAGAGTGGGGTGAAGCTCTGTGACTAGAAAGGAGAATGATGGGAAGAAGTGAGAGAGAGAAGGAAGAGGAGGAGGAGGAAGAGGAAGAAGAAGAGGAAGAGGAGAAGTAGGTAGGAAATGAATATTAAGCAGATACTACCACAGGGTCTCATCAATTCCCCATGAATCAGATTGACTGCTGCTCTCCTATCTGTCCACCCCACTCCTGGTTCTAATCCCCAAACCTGGTCCAGTGTGCTAGACAAGATTGATCTGACCTACAGCTTGTAAGCTTGATTTGCCAGCAGGACAGTATGAAAATGTCACTCCAGGACAAGTATGTTCCAGTTTGTAATCCATTAACAGGAGCAATGTCTTCAGTGTGTAAAATATTGTATGCACAAGTCACCAAATCTGTTTAAATGAGGACAGCTTTTCCGTATCTTTTAAAGATTCACTAATCATTTTTACTTATGTGTATATGAATGTCTATGTGAGTTTATGTGTACCACATGAGTGCAGATTCTCTCAGAGGCCAGAGGGTATTTGATCCCCTGGAGCTGGAGATACTAGTTGTGAAACCCCTGAAGTGCGTTCTGGAAACGGAATTCAGGTCCTCCATTAGAGTAGTAAGTAGTCTTAACCCCTGAACCAATTCCCTAGCCCCCATTTTCCTTGATTTTTTCTGCTACTTTAAAATCAACTTTTCATGTGTCTTTGGATGGCATGAAAAGCCTCATTTGTGAAAGCGAGGCACACTGGGGCTGAAGGGAAGAGCCAGTCAGTCCTCTGTAACGTGGCTCTATTCTTCTGAGTGGAGTCAGGGCTGCTTCTGTCTGAGGCCTGGGCCCCTGTAGCCGTGGAGAAGCAAAACCATTCCCCTTGGTCTCCATGCTTCTATGAGTGTGTTGGGGTGGAGGGTGTACTGCGGATCGAACCCAGTCCTCACAGGCTAGCAAGCACTCTGCAACTGAGCTACATATCCTGATCATTTCTTTTTGCTTTGAGTTTTGTGTGTGTGTGTGTGTGTGTGTGTGTGTGTGTGTGTGTGTGTGTGTGTGTGTTTTAAACAGGGTCTAGAAGTTGCTCATGCAGGCTTTGAACTTGCCTCTCCATAGCAGAGATGGCAGGCTTTTGCCACCAGGCTGGGGACCATGTGTCTGTAGCTCTCAAGCCATATGCTTCTGTTGTAAATTCAGAAAACACAAGGAAGCATAGAAAAATAAACAGATCTGTCCCGTAACTCACCACCCAAGAACAAAGATGAGGCTTCTGCAGATTTTACACACTGAATCCTTAAGGCAAGCAGGGGTATGGGACTTTGGAGGAAATTTTTACATAATTAAGGCAAAGTGCCCAGGTCCCCACCCTGGCTTCTCTGGAACCCAGTGATGTTTTGCAAGTCAGGCTGGATAAAGTCTCTGAGCACAGGGACCAACTCGTGACCTGCGTATATTCTTAATATGCTAATTTTTGTTTTGGTTTCTGAACAAAATGGGTCTTTTAAAGAAAAATCTGAACAGATTTGAAACCAGAAACCCTGTCCTCCCTGGGGGCATTAAAAAACTGCAGACTTAAGGCTTCCCATGTATGGAGACTATTACTGGTTTCCTTCCCCAAACGAGAGAAGTGTCGCAGGGTTGCAGTGAGAAGCCAGCCAGCAACTGTTTGCTTTCCGCCCACTCATTAACCATGGTGTGGGTCCAATAACTGCTCTAATTTCCTATTTTAAATGTTTTCCTTTCCCTCTGCTTTTCAAAAATGTCTTCTTATGCTGTGCGTTTGCATCGTGTATTCAGCCACTTAGGCTGCGAGGCTGGTCGCTGTCACACACAATAAAAAGAGACAGAAACCGCCACGAATTACAGTAGCATTAGTGTTGAAAATGGAAATTTAATTTCCAGAAATGAAGCCCAGCAATAAAAGCTCCCTTTGTTGCTGCTTGGATTCAGAAATGAATGGGGTCTGAAAGGAAGCTAACCGGCAATTAAAACCATCTCAAAGAGGTATTTGTTATGTGGTAGAGCAGATGCCTTGGAAGGGTGTTTGAGACACTGGGGGCCCTCAATAAATGTTTTTGATGATAACAAAGATAATTGTAATGCCTTACATGTGTGTAGGGCTTCGGGTCCACAGAACGCTTTTCCTCTGGGAGGCATTTGGATTCTCCCAGGGAGCTGAGGGGAAAAGCAACACAGTTGGGGAAACCGAGGCTCTGCAGGGGAGGTACGAGGACTCCCCAAGGTGACCTGGCCAGAGAGGGGCTGGAAGGCAATCTCTGTACTTTAGCTGAAACTTCAGCTAATGTGCTTCCTGGGTAACGCGTTCATGATCACATGGTAGGGCCAGATAGTAAGAGTGTTGAGGCCTATTGGTCAGCATCCTCAGCCTCCGCTGCCCCCCACCACTATGACATCACTGCGCTGCACTCTGGGTGACTATTCTAGGATTCAAGGGTCAAAAAGAGTCTTCTCAATTTTCAGACCTCAGAATTGATGCTGGAAACCCCAGACAAGATAAAAGTTGGACAGAAATGGTTCCTGGGCCTGAGACTGACAAATGAATACCGAGAGTTGTATTTCTGAGTTGCAAGAATGAAAGGCCTACGAGTGGAGACCAGACCAGCATTCCTTGGCCCCATGCCACTCAACACCCTGGCAACACTAGCTTGGGGGTGGCATAGGCCTGTAAGCCCAGCTCTCAGGAGGCCCACACCAGCCTGGGCTACAGAGGCAGAACTTAATTTAAGAAATATATATATGCGTGGATATGTAGATGGGTGAATTATAATACAATTCAAAACAAGTTCTGAGAAAACCAGCTATGAGAATAAATGAAAAGCTTTAATATTTAGACCCCAAGCAGGTGACCCTAACTTTAACCTGTTGTCTTAGTTACTTTTCTACTGCTAGGTCAAAACATCACGACCAAAGCAACTTGGAAAAGGAAGAGTTTATTGTGTGCTTGCTTAGAATTTCAGAGGGTAAGTACATGGCCATCATGGGAAGGCAGCAGGCAGGCAGGCATGGCGCTGGAGAAGAACCCTAGAGCTTCCTGAAACAATAACCAGGGAGAGGACAAAGAAGATGTGCGTGGGGGGGGACGGGACTGGGAACAGCATGGGGTTTTGAAACTTCAAAGCCAGCCCATAAAGATGTACCTCCTCCAACAAGGCCACACCTCTTAGTCCTTCGCAAACAGTTCCACCAACTGGGAGCCAAGCGTTCAAACATACGAGGCTATGGGGGCATTCTCATTCACACCTCCATAAGAAGTTACACAGAAGGCAATAAAAGTGCGGACCAAGGAAGACAATGGAAAGCTGGAAGCAGGCCCTGGGAAAGAATCAGTCAAAATGGCAACAGGCTCATGGGCTCCATTCTCATTTGAACTACCGCAGCAGTCTCTCTCTCAGTTAGCCAGCACTATAATCTGGATTTACGTGTTATTTTTATGAGGTGGTGAATTTATATTGCTTATTTTTTTTCTGGCTTTAAAATTAAAAATTATGGTTTTAAAATTAAAAAATGAGACCTTGGCTCATCTTGGTTGTCAACTCGACTGAGCCTGGAATCAACTAAAACACAAGTCACTGGGCACTCCTGGGAGGGGGTCTTCTCCATCAGGTTCTTTGAAACTACCGTGTGCCTGATTGCTCTCGCTCTCTCTGGCTAGTTCATCTATCCTGTTGCTGCAGCATTCCTTCCCTGGGATTAGAACCAGCGTCTTTAGATTTCTGATACATACTGAAGACCGGCAGCTCTCCAGGAATCCTCAGGCCTTTCGCGCCAGGCTAGGACTGCTGAGAGTCTGTAGACTCTCCAGTGTGAGGCAGCCGTTGTTGGACTGCCCAGTCAACACCCTGCCAGCCAATCTAATAAATTTTCTTTTAATGATCTACCCAGTATGAGAACCTAAATCATAAACCGTACACTCACTTGGAAGAAAAACAATAATAAAGTTTCAAAAAGTAATCAAAGTAGAAAATCCATACCGTACCTAGAAAATTAAAAGTTGATCAAATATTTAGATTTTGAAAATTAAGTCATGGGGTGAGAAGGTGGCCCAGTCAATAAAGTGCTTGCTACATTAACGTGAGGGCCCAACAACCATGTTAAGAAGCTGGGAATTGTGACTCATATTTCTATCCCAGTCCTGGGATAATTGGGCTGACAGAGACAACCAGGACCCTGGGATTTGCTGGGGGGGAAACTGTCTGAAAAATTAAGGTAGACAATTTCTGAGGAATAACATCTGAGGTTGGCATAAATACACACACACACACACACACACACACACACACACCACACCTGCACACACTTAAACACACATGGGGTGGGGGCTGGGGGAAGAGAGAGAAAATGAATAATTAAGCCTTGAGAGTTCTGAAAGAAATGTTGGGCAGTATTTTTCTCTTCTTGGAAGGGTAAAGATCTTTCTAAGTATGGCACACAGATCAAGCTGAATATATTTGATTAAATTTTTTTTTTCTAACATTTCTTCAAGGCCTCCAAAGAAAGAAAAATAAAGATGTACTTAGAAATCACCTCCAGGAATAGAAAAGGAGCACCAGCCCCAAATGCACACGGGAAGTGCAGGTTTTTATTAAAAGTATGCAGGCTTCTGTCTCTCACCTATCATTGGCCACAATACCAGTGTAAATCTGCCCTGTTGTGAAAGACGGCGGAATGTTTCAGCAGAAAATTACACCTAATGACCCGAGAAGGTGAGTTGACAGTATTTTTCAGAATTGCCAACAAAGATGCCCTTTGACTTGGTAACTGAAATTCTAAAAAGTCATTCTCTAGGGTATTCTTACAGGAAGATCACCAAAAATGTTTAAATAGGAAAAAAAAAAAATGAAGATGCTATTTTATTCGAAGGGGAAGAGGTATGAGAGAATAGATCCACACTTATTTGGCTGTGCAAAAGACACCCTTAAATATGTCATCGGGAGGTGCAGCGCTGCTCAGTGTATTGGGACATTGCGGGGAAGTATTTTAGGGAAAGCGAAGTTTGGCGTCCTCTGTAGATGTTGGGATCAAGACACAAGTTGGAAGAAGTTATAGAAGACATTTTCACAAGTTACGTCCTCAGTCTGTGGTCAGTGAAATTCGTTACTTCGGTAACAAATGAGCACCATAGAATTTAATAGAACGAGGCATGGTCATGTTACGGAGAACATTCCAACATCTTAGTAGCCAGGGAGTCTGTAAGAGGCGAGTGGAGAAAGGGTCATTGCTCAAACTTGTGTGACCAAGGAAGCTTTTCTCACAGCGTGTCCTGTGGAGTTGCTGGTTATGGTGAACGGGGACCTGAGCGGTGTGGGCAGAGGTGACCGCCTTCTGCGAGAACCCCGTGACACCAAGTTGGGGTGGGGAGAGGCATGAGGCTTCGAACCACAACAGCCTCAGCCAGTCTGTCTTCCCTTCTGTCAATTAGAAAGATGGAAGGAAAAAAACATGAATCCCGTGTGTTCCAGCAGGACAGACGATCAGGACCAAATGATGCTGTCTGTAGGTCTCCCGCTTCAGCAGATACAGTGTAGGAACTCGGTTCAGGAGAGATTGTAGAAAAACAACAAATCAGACTTCAGGGTGATCAGATCCCACAAAGCATTTGCAAGATATTCGTTGCTTGTCTGAAAATTAAGTGGCTCTTCTATATTCTACCTCTCACACTGTCCTCGTTGGAAGAGGAGCATAGGAAGGAGAAGAGAAGTCCAGCTTCCTACCTGGATGTACTTTCTGGCCAACAACCAGAAAAGAGAACAAAGTATAGCCAGAAAAACTCCTAACCACATAGAAATTAAACAATACACTCCGAATAAGCAACAGATTGGCAAAAAAAATATTCAAAGAAATAGTAGCATATTCTGAATTAAATTGTATCGAGGACCTTGAATGTAAACATATGTGGCCAACAAATAAAGCCAAGGTGGAGGTAAATTGCCAACTTGAGCTTTTATTAGACAGGAAGAAAGGCCTAAAATTTATTTACACAAGAAGAGACTACAGGAACAAATAAGATACTGACCCCAAGGTGAACAGAAGGAAATGAAGATCTGTGGCTACAGTGGCTACAGTGAAATATAAGACATGCAAGCAAAACTGAAAATTAGTGGAGAAAAAGTTGGTTCTTTCTGAAGCTCAATACATGTAATAAAGTTCCAAGAGACTATCCCAAAAGAAGAAGTTTGAGGGAGGAAAAGAAAGGAGTAAAGCACAAATAAATCACTAGTTTTAGGAATGAGGAAAAAAATATCATTACGGCTCCTACAGATATTAAAAAATAATAATGGAATATTTTAATAGTTTTAAGCTAAAACTTAGCAACTTAGATGAAATGAATAAAATTCCTTTAAAAACGTTACTAATAAATTGACAGGTGATAAAACAGAATATTCAAAGGCTCTCTGCCTATTAAAGATGCTAAGTTTTATAATTTAAAGCTGCCCCACAGAAGAACTCTGAGCCCACACGGCCTTACTGATAAATTATCCCCACATATTTAAAGAAGAAATAATACCAATTTCACAGACACAGAAAATGGGACAAGAGGAAGATTTTCTAACTCTCTTTACAAGTAAAGTATTACTGTGATCCGTGAGCCAGAAAGTCAAGAAAAATAAAAATTTTTAACAAAGCCCCTCGTGAATATGAACTCAGAAATTCTTAATGAAATTTCAATATATGAACCCAGCCACATATAAAAAATTAATACAGCTGGGTAAAGCTTATCATTGGAGTGCAAGGTTAGCTTAATACCTAAAAATTAATAATTCAGGATAAAGAAAAAAGTCATATGTTCACTTTAATAGATTCAGGGAAACAATGGTGAAAGCTCATCAATCACGCATATTAAATAGTCTCAGCAAATTATCAAGCAAAGGAAAATTTTTAAAGATATCTATAAAAATATCCATGACTAAAATTATACTTAATGCTAACATACTAAATGCTTCCTTATAAGACCAAGAATGAGACGAGACTTGACTTTTGTTGAGTGCTCTAGGGACACAGAGGCAAGAAGAGGAAGCCTCATCCCAAACCAAAGTGGTCCAGACTTGAGCCAGGTGCATGTCTACCCTAACGGGGTTTCCTGGGAGATCCATCTGTAAAGAGGGTCCAGATGATTGTGAACATCTATCTAGCTTTGGCGTCCTAAGAGATGGTCTAACTGAAGCATGACTGATCCCGTTCCATGAAAACAGGAATGCCAAGGTAAAGGCACAAGAATCTATGTGTCTATTTTTTGATACTGTATTGACATACCCGAGGCAGGCTGGATGTGTGTCGGGTGGCTCACAGGCCTCCGGTGAGGGCCTCCCTGGCTGCATCTCATCGTGGTGGGCATATATGTGAGGAAGAGGACACATCACCAGACAGGACCTAGACAGGTTGGAATCTCACAATTCCCTCCAAAGAACTGAGGCCTCACTAGACCCCACCTCTTAAGGTCTTAAAGGTGTCCTCATGACAGTACCACCACAATAGTATACGTACATACATATCCATGGTAAACAACACACACACACACACACACACACACATGCAAACAACACTTATACACACAAACAACATACACACATGCAAACAACACATACACACACCAACACTCATGAAAATAATAGCAACAACACACACACACAAACAACACACACATACACACACACACAGGAACAACACACAGGCAAACCATATGCACACTCATGCAAACAACACACACTCATACAAACAACACACGCACACACACACACACACACACAATCACACACACACACTTGCGCTCATTCTCCAGAATGCTTTTCCATGTGGAAACCACAGTCAACATCAGGTGTCTTCTTCTATTACCCTCTGTCTTTTTCTTGAGGTGAGGTCTCTCATGAGTCTGGCTTTTGCCATTTCTACTGAAGTGGCTGGCCAGTGGGCCCCTAGGCAACCTCTTTCTGAGATCATAGCACCTCTCCATCTCTCAGATCACAGGTGTCCACCAGGGTATCCTTGTTTCTATGTGGGTATTGGGGATCAGACACTGCAGCAGGCACCTGATGATAGGCCAGCCCTGCCATGATAATTTTCTTTGAAAAATAGACATCTTAAAATGATCAGCGGTAAGAGCCAATGATGACAGACTAGGATTCTGATTGCAACAATATGTATAATGCAGACAATTTAGAAATGAACTAAATATTTAACAATATTAAATTGGTTATATAAATATGTTATATTCAGAGCACAGATTCTCTGCGCAGTCACTAAAACTCACTGAGGAATATCCCAGCACACGGGAAGATGCTCGTGATGATGAAAGCAGGCTGTATGGCAGTGAACCCCGTCTGATTTCAATTTTGCTAAAAGAAAAGAAAGCAAAATAAAAGATGTGAATATGAATATTACTGGTGATACTCTTTCGGTAGAAGGTAATTTCTCTTTTGTGGTTTTCTGCGTCCTGCAGATTTTCTGTATTGGCATCAGCATGCTTATGCAGATCAGAATAGAACAAATAAGAGGACTTCATTCAGAGATAGGCTATTCAGGAAGAACTGTAGCTATCTGCAGGCTTGTCTGCCATTCCTCCTTGCCTGAACTTTAATGGCTCAAGGCAACAATCAAGTCACTGTTTAGCACTTAACGCTTCTGAAGGTGTCCAGCCTGTAGCTGAAGGTGTGCGGGAGCAAGTTCATTAGCTTTTATCTCTCACCTTTGAGTAGCTAGAAGGTTGTGATCCTGTCCCTCCCTGCTATTTCTTGTGATCTTTGAGTTCCTCCACATGTCCTGCTTGGCTAGCTAGTTGTACATCTTAAATAGAGGCTCAAGGTTCCGAGAAGGAAGTAACAGAACCTGCACGTTTGTGAGCACCGGCACTCCTGGACCACAATGACCAAGCAGTCCCAGCCCAGTCCAGAAGAAGAGAACAGATGTAGGAAGCATCTACACATTTGCAGGTATTTTAATGCACTACAACTGCATATTTAAACCCCAGAGAAGAACCAAGCCCATCTTACTAGGAGAAAAGAGAACAAACACAGGTGTAGAATTCTCACTTGTAAAAACAGCCAAACATCTCTACACAGGCTCCTCCTGGTCTATTAATAGATTTGAAGTACTCAGGGAATTGTCCAATGCCACACAACTGCAAAGGAGTGTTTGCGGGACAAAACCTAGTGTATAATCTAACAGAATAGAATGGAATGCTCACAGATATTGGTTCCGTGAGCATCAGACTGAGAGCACTTAATACAGATCAGAGCAGTGTTTGTAAAAGGTATCCAACAGCCCTCAGGTTCATTTCATGGGGCAGCTCCACTGCATGAGAATTCAACTCTTGATGGAGCCCAGGGCAATGCTGTGCAGCTGCTGATGGAGCTGAGAAGTGGCTGTTCACTGGGATGAAGGCTCTTCCTGGTTTCCAGAAGCCCGCCACTCACTCAATTTGTAGACACAATAGTGTCCCCATTACCCACTGTGCAATACACGCCAGGACCCCCAGTGGCTGGATGAACCCAAGGATTACACCAGCCTTTGAATGTGTGGGTGTTTTTCCTGAGTACATGCGCCTGTGATGAGCTTCTGTTCATAAAGGAAGCACAGTGAGAAATGACCAATAGCAATAAAACAGAACGGTAACGAATGAGGCCTTTCAAAACTACCCAGCAGTTCCGCCTTTTTATTTAAAACACTTCCGGCTTCTCTTTGTCACATCTGAATTTTCCATTCGGGATCACTATGGTACAATCAGAGTGTCTTGAACCGCTACAGATCCTGCGCTGGGAGTCTTGACGACTGGGACCGCTACAGAAGAATTCGTGGGCAGGTGGGTAACACGGACAGCGGATACTGAGGAGGACGGATGATTCCTGTGGTGGACAGTATCTCATCATGTTCCTCAGAATGACACCACACATAGAACTTAGAAGGTCTTTACCTTGGAATTTCCCACTCAAGATTTTTAGACTGCGGGAAATAAAAACCTTGAGGGAGTGAAACTGCAGGTGAGGGGACGCGGCTGTGTTGCTAAAAGAGGAGCCATTTCAAACATTCAGACACCGACTGCCCAGGATATTTGCATTGGTGGCACCTGAAGTCTAATGCACCGTATGGCTTGAATCTGAAACGTCCCCACAGGCTTGTGGTTTGAATGTGTGGGCCCGGCTAACGGTTCTGGGAGCAGTGGTTGTTGTCTGGACCAGGTGTTTCCAGGGTCTTAGTGCCTTAAAGAATTGAAAAAAGAGGCTCCCATAGATTGCAAAATTGTAAGGAAACTCTTCAAAAACAAAGCAAGATCAGATATTCTGCCAAGAGAAACAGCTGAGTGAGAATACACAAGGGCCCTGGTTACTGTTTGGGGGCTTTCTTTAATGGGGTTCAAGAAGGGGAGGGGTTTGGTTGCCAAAGGGCATAGCATAGGTGGCTCTCTGTTTTGATTGACAGGCTTGGGTTACATAAGCCTTTACTCACCACACAGGTCCTGTCCCGTTATGCATCTGATTTTAATCATACGCACACCCAACTGCACATAGGTATAAGTTGAAAAGTAAGTTTCTCCCCTAAAAGCCCACAGTTTGCCTAATTGGGCATGTATACAAAACTAGTCTTGGCTAGATTCCCTCCCCTTCATTACCATACTTGAATATATCTGGAATATGTTTGAATAGGTGCTACCTAGGAGAGAGGGCATTTTGGATGGTTTTCAAAGGGAGGGACAACTTATTCCATTGTTTGGAGTGGAGTATACACGGACACCCCACCTAGTGAGGGTCCTAGGCTGCTTGCTCGCTAGATGCACTGTTCAGAGGGGAATGTGTGTGCACAGGATACCCGAGTGAGGGTCCAGTGTTAGCAGGACATCCTTAGAAGCCGTATGAGTACAGCCTAAGCCAAGTGAACTGCAAGTTGCTAAGGTGTTTTCAATGCTTGCCTGACTCAGCTCTATATGGGGAGATGAGGCTTGGCTGGAGGAAGTGGGGCACAGTCTTCCTTCCTCAAGATCAGTGCTTCCCAACCTCCCTAATGCTATGACCCTCTAATACAGTTTCTCATGTTGTGCTGACTGCCCCCCCCCAGCACAAACACACACACACACACACACACACACACACACACACCATAAAATTATTTTCGTTGCTGCTTCATAACTTTAATTTTGCCACTGTTGTGAATTATAATGTAAATATCTGATATGCAGGATGGTCCTAGGAGACAATTCTCCACCCCCCTCAATGAAAGGGGTGGCAACTCACAGGTTGAGAACCATTGTTCAAGACATTTATTCTGCTTTTGGTCACAGTGCAACCTGGTCCCGCTACAGAACAAAGGCCTCCTTTCTAACACATCCAGTTCCCTGAATCTTACAGCAACAGCCTTATGCCCAATACCTGACAAACCGTAATGATAGGGATCCAGGCTAACAGAGCCCAGCAAAGAGGGTCTGGAGAGTGCCGGACGTTCCTACCACTCTGCCAAAAGCTCTTGAAACCCAGGAACCATGGAGAGAGGAGCAAACCAGCCCCAAGTGCTCTCTGCCGAGGGCTTCTGTGGGTGGCAGGAGGCACCTTCGCTGGCACAGCTTGGGTAATGCGGGAAGTGCCAGGCCCGTCTCGGTTCCCACCACAAGCCTGGAACGCATGTCTTCATTTACTTCTGAAAGCTTCGGGACATTTTCCCTCCCATATGTTAAACATTAAATGGCAAAGCTGATAGAGACAGGCCCAATGTGACTTTGATTTTTGCATATGCTGAGATGTTCAGCTGGTAGAGGTCCTGGGGAGACCTGGTCCTCAAAAGAAGCACTCAGAAGTCCCCCTTCCCACCCACCCCCCCACTCCAGGAAAGCCCTGCCCCTCTCAACCTTCAGCAAGCGCAACTGCTTTTAATTCCAAGGGGTTGTTTTCATCTATCATTAATTTTGGCAGTAGAAAAATAACCCTTTGATACCAAAGAAGGCCGGCCTAGTAGGAATTATTATTATTATTAGATTAGTAATAGCGGTGGCGATAAATTGGACCAGGCAAGAGTTGATGTAATGGACGCGCCTGGCCCTGGTTCATGGCTGTCAGCTCTGCTTAACTGGCCCTCCACCCTGGCCTGGGTTAGAAGTATTCTGCGTCCATCTCTTTCCTGCTGAGCTTGTCAGCACCTGGAGAGCACAGGCTTCCTCTTGTTCCCTGTGCCTCCCAGCCCTCCCTGGCTCAAGCACAGAAGCGATTCCTCCAACACCACACAGGGTGTTCAGTCAAACCTCAGTTCGCTGGAAAGGTCCCGGAGCCAAACTTCGGAGAGGACCACTCGCAGGAGGGCAGGGCGGATGGAAGGGATGGCTTTGAACGGGAGCATCTCACGGCTTTTGTCTTTAAAGCATACGGTTTACTTTTAATCTTTTTAAAAGGTAGCTTTACGGAGGCACAATTGACACACAGTGATCGTATACATTTAAAGCGTATACGTGTCTGATGGGGTTGGATGCGTGGTTATGTTCACAGAATTATCATCGGCATCACGCCAGGCCGTGGGCTACGCCTTACGGATTTTTAGTGTAACCGCTCCATGTGGCGTTCTCTCCGGACTGGACTGTGTCCCCGCACCCGGATGAGGAGATGGGAAACACTTCAGACGCTGCACGGAGATCATCCCGAGGCCTCATCGGTCATTCATTTGTTCAGTCGCTCAACAAGTGTTCAACCTTCAACACCCAAGCATCCGAAGTTTTCTAGGCAGTGGGTCTATGACTCCAAGAAACAGCTCCAGGGAGGAAGAAAGACAGCCAGGAGACAAGGGAACGTGCAGAGGGCCTGAGTCTCTCTGACCCACGACCCTGACCAGGCAAGGAAAGTAGAGCAGGGAAAACAAGTAGTGGAAAGGAGCCAGCCTGCAGAGAGACACAGAGAGAGGGGAGGAGGGGAGAAGAGATTCTCAGGAGCCTGGAGAGAATGGGCAAATGGGCAGACATGGGCTGGGAGCTCTCCTGCAGTAACGACATGGGATTCACTCGGAAGGAGGTGAGTCTGATTACAGAGGCAGCTTGCTCTGATTTGCATTTTGCCAGCCTCCCTTCTGATTTCTGCCAGGGTTGTAGACCGAGCGGCTAAGAGAGCACAGGGGGCTGATGTAGTCACTTGACTGAGTGCTGGGACACAGGCTTCGAGTGCAGGGTATGGGGGAAACAGAGTCCAGCCAGATGTTGATGCCCGAAAGCCTGTAGGATTTGCTGCTGGGCAGACCGAGGGGAGGGTGGACAGAGAGGAAGGAAAGAGAGGTCAGAGGTCTCCAGGGTCTGTCCTGAGCCAATGGGATGAGACAAACACACTGCAGTGAGCGGAAGCTGCCTTTAAACCTAGTGACAACGTGAAAGGAACAGCCTGTCTCTGCTGTGGAGAATCCTCCCTCCGTCCTCCGGAGTTTCTGCCACGCTGACTTAGGACAGACCCATCTCTCCTGGGGACAGATCAAAAAAAGAGGCAGTGCTTTACACACAAAGGTCAAGACTCATCCTCCCCTGTGAACCACAGGTTCCCCAGATGTGCCTGCTCTGTGTTCAGATCAAGAGTGGGAATTTAGAAGGGGCGTCTGAAGGAGGAAGCCTGAGAGATTATGACAAAGATGGGGCCCTGTATCCGAAGCATCTCTGAGTGCAGGGACCCAAAGTCTGCATTAAAAGAAGTAGCATTAGGTTCATTATTGTTAGCACGTGGTCAGAAGATTCACCCTACTAGAAGAAGGAAACACAGAGGAAGAGAAAGTTAGTGAAGAATTTTTCTTGTCATTAAAAGTGATATTAATTTTCTATAGGCGAGAACAGCATTACTTAGTATCAGAATCGGTAACCTTACTTTGTGGCTATTCATTATGCACACACACACACACACACACACACTGTGCTCCCCATCCCCCAGTATCTGAGGGGCATGGCCATCAGAACCTCCCTCGGCTGTTGTCTTACCTCCCTTCCCTCTTGCTGTATGTCCTGATCAGATATTGCTCTTGCTGTCCTCGTCGTCGTTGTTGTTAACTTGACACAAGCTAGAGTTATCTGAGAAGAACCACAATTGAGAAAGTGCTTCCATAGCATCATGACATTGGCCTGCGGACAAGCCTGTAGGGCATTTTCTTTCCTCCTCTCCCCCCTCCCTTCCTCTGTCCTTTCCTTCCCCTCTCCCTTCCTCCCTCCCTCCCTCCCTCCCTTTCTTTCTTTCTTTCTTTCTTTCTTTCTTTCTTTCTTTCTTCTTTTAAAAAATACGTTCAGGTGTTTTAACTGAGTGTACGACTGCGTACCACCTACGTGCTTGATGCCACAGAGCCCAGAAAAGGGCATCAGATCCTGGAGTTACAGACAACTGTGAGTTGCCTTTAGAATGCAGAGAACTGAACCTGGGTCTGCCAGAAGAGCAGCCGGTGCTTTTAACTATGGAACTATTTCTCCAGCTCCATATTTTCTTAATTAGGGACTGAAGTGAGAGGGCCCAGCCATTGCGGGTGGTGCCACCCCTTGGCGTTTGGTCCTGGGATATACAATAACACAGGCTGAGCAGTACTTTTCCATGGTTTCTGCTTCAGTTTCTGCCTCCAGGTTCTTACCCTGCTTCAGTTCCTGCTCTGACTTCCCTCAGTGATGGACGGTTTCCTCAAAGTGTAAGATGAAATAAACCCTTTTCTTCCTAAGTCACTTTTGGTCATGGTCTTTATTACAGCAATAGAAACCCTAACTAAGACAGAGATTAGTACCAGAAATGGGGTACTGCTGAGATAGACCTGCTGTGTGTTCTTTGGAGGGTTGTAATAGCATTTGAACATTGGGGTGGAAAACTCATTTAATGCTTAGAGTTCAGTAGATAATTCGGTAGAAGCTCGAAAGATAAAAATGTTGAGAGCAATACAGACAATGAAGGCTTAACTTGTGTGCTTTCAGAGGGAAGTTTGAGAGTTCTTTAAAGACTCTATTGGGACTACTTATTTGATATTTTGAATTGAAAATCTGTGGTTTGGGTCGGCTGGGGCTGAAAGATCATCTGTGATTAAGAAGAGACCATTATCATTGACACAGAATCTTCTAGGAAGTGTTTCCCCGGGGTCAACACACAGGAGCTATGGTTCAGAGGGGGCCAAAGCCGTACCTTGCGCCAACCGACAAACTTGGAAATGTGTGAGGGTTTCCCAGCTAAACTTGGTAATGTGCAAGCGTCTCCCAGGTGGGACTGGGTTTGAAGGCATGAGTGGGTCATGGAGAGCAGCTGACCAGTGAGAGACAGGAGAGGCCACTCTTGAAGGTTGCGGCCTCAATTGCAGTAGGAGGCCCAGGACTGAAGGGGTCATGGAGAGAAGCTGCAGCTTGGCGCTATGTGGCTGTGTCAGAGTCCCTAAAGAGAGCTCAAGAAGGAGATATTGGTGAAGGTGCAGCCCATTTGCAGTGGAGACCTCAGCATTTTGGAGAAGCCAGTTCCGTGGGGTGACCATGAAGGGCAGAAGAAGCCATGGACTGCCGTAAGCCTGAGCCTACCAGAGAAGCCGTGTGTGCTATGGATGGCAGAACCGGAGAAGTGGAGTTGCCAAGGCCCTTTGGAGCCTAGAGGATCATGGGTTGATCTCGGACATCAAGCACTGAACTTCTTACACTGTTTAATTTTGGTTTGGGTTTGATCAGATTGTGACTGTGCCCTGGCTTTCCCTCTCAGAATAAAAAAATTACTTAACTTATTTTTGATTTTACAGGAGCCCACAGTTAAGAGACATTGGGATTTTATAAAGATTTGTGTAATTTTATAGAGACTTTGGTATTTTAGAGAGCCTTTGAACTTTGAAAGAGATTTGAGATGCTTTAAAAAGACTGAACTTTTAAAGTGTTTGAATCTTAAAAACTGGGGAACTTTTAAAGTTTGGAATTTTTTTTTATATGGAGATTGATATTTTTTATGAGATCTTGGGGATGAACAAGAAAGGAAAGGTTACAGTTGCAAAGTGATGTGTTGTGTGTCAAGTTGGCAAGAGGTCAATTTTCCCGGTTGGTTCTTTATTTATCATTTGATACAAGCTAGTGTCATCTGAGAAGAAGGAACTGCAACTGAAGAAATGCTTCCATCAGATTGGCCTGTAGACAACACTGTAGGAGCATTTTCTTAGTTAGCAGTTCATGTGGGAAGGCCCAAAGCATTATGGGTGATGCCACTCCTGGGCAGATTGTCCCAGGCTGTATAAAAAAGCAGGCTAAGCAATCCATGAGGAGCAAGCCAGTAAGCAGCATTCCTTCATAGCTTCTGCTTCAGTCCCTGCCTCCAGGTTCCTGCCCTAGTTTTCCTTCATGATGGACTACTATCTAGAAATGTAAGATGAAATAAACCCTTTCTGCCTCAAGTTGCTTTTAGTCATGATCTTAAACCCAATTAAGACACTATGATAAACTGGGTGATCGTGGTGCACACCTTGAATCCCAGCACTCAAGAGGCAGAGGCAAGTGGATCTCTGTGAGTTTAAGACAAGCCTGGTCTACAGAATGAGTTTCAGGATAGCCAGAGTTACAACAGAAAAACCCTGTCTTGAAAAGCAAAACAACAACAACAATAAAAAAAGACACTTTGACAAAAAACAACTTAAGGGAGACAGGATTTATTTGCCTCACACTCCAGGTTGCAGTTCATCACTGGGGAGAAGCCAAGGCAGCAGGAACTTGAACCAACAGGTCACATTCCATCCACAGTCAGGAGCAGTGAATGGATGTATGCTTTCTTACGAGTGCTCAGCTCCCTTCCTCTACTCTTGTACAATCCAGGATCCTCTGACTAGAGTATGGTGCCACCCAGGGTGGGCAGGTCTTCTCACTTCAGTTAATGCAATGAAGACAATCACCGGACAGACTTGCCCACGGGCTAACCTAATCTAGACCATTCCTCATTGAGACTCCCTTCCCAGGTGATTCTAAATTGGGTCAAGTTGACAATTAAACTACCCATCACAGATGCCAAAATCTGCAGATGCTCAGGTCTGTTATATGAAATGTTCTGGTTCTTTAAATAGAACACTCGTATATCCTCTACATGTTTTCAACCTTCTATAGATGATTTCTAATATCCAAAACAATGTGAATGATGTGCAAGTGGTTATTACCCTTCATTGTTTAGGGAATAATGACAGGGGGTGAAAAAAACCTGTACATATTCAAAACGAATGCAGTATTAAAATATTTTCAACTCTTAGCTAACTAAGTATTAAGCAAATCTGACAGACAGGGAGGCCCAGCTGCATGTACACAAACACATAGGTGTACATATTCGGACATATATATGAACGTAAAATATAGAGAATTAACCCAAATTTGAGTAAGTCTTGGTTTTAACCTTTTTATGTTGGTTTGGTAGTATATATCAGTGGTGGGGAAACTCAACATTGTGAAAGGCCTGGGATTTAGCATCTAGGACTAAAAAGAAAAGAAATTAAGAAATAAATGTGTACCAGCCATGACACTGCACAGAGGCTAAAGCACTTTGACCTCTGCTGTGATTTTTACATTACCCAGCTTCACCACTAGGGGGTAGCATCTCCCATCCCGTCTCTTCAATTCTTGTTTCTACCTGGAATATGGGCACACTATTCCGGCAGTAATTTTTGCTGTTGGAAGAAAGATGCAGGAATATGTCCCCTGTGCCAGCAAACTGAGTAGGCGTTCGTCTATTTGAAAGGTGGAGACATTTCTAAGGAAGCTAAAACAACTTACAGGAGGAACACAGCTGAAAGTGTGCTAATGCTCAATTCCAGGAACCAGCTTGAGATTCTTCTGTGTTCTCCTGTGTATCCAGTGCAGCCATTGCATCTACAATGAAAAGAGTCATGAAGGCTTACCTGGTCCTGGAAAGCTTTGCATTCATACGGGTAGAAGGTGCTTACTGGTAATAAAATTATATCCTGGCTGTTCAGAGTGCACTACCAGCACACAAACACTCTGGCATAGGAATGATGACATTTATTTGTTCATTCATTCATTCATTCATTCATTTATTCATCTGCTCACAGTGCACATCTGGGGGTTAGAGGACAATTTAGTGGGACCACTGTCTCCTTCTGTCTTTATGTGGGTTTGGGGGTTTGAACACAGGTCTTGCACAGTAAGGACTTTGCCCACTATTCTATCTCACCCACCCACCCTTTCCTTTTCTAAGGGTGTCTCAACTGGTGCCAGCACCTAGTGGTTGCCCCTGAACATGCTCGCTTGGTTATTTCTGATGACTGTCAACAACACGGGAGCTGACAGAATGAAGCCGGTAGCATTGTGTGACTAAGACCGCTAAGAATGATATCAGTGTCAAATGCGAGAGAAATGCAGTTGCCTGCCCTCTGAAACAAGAAAGAAAAATGGTTCCGAGTCTCCCCGGTGAGCCAACCCAGCACCAATGCTGACTGCTTCCAGCTGCTATGCCGAGCAGCTTTAAGGGTCGGGGGCAGCTTCCCACCCACACCGCCTGTGCAGACAGCTGACAGGCCGTGGTGCTGGCTTCTGTCAGTCGCTGGGCTTGGGGTTTTATCTGCATGGTCTCCGTTCACAACACCACACTCCTATGGTGGGGGAGCAACCAGCAATGATTTTATAGCTGAAGTTGGGAGAGGTTAAGTAAGTTGCCCGTGGTCAAACAGTCAACAGGCATAGATCTGTGTTTCAAAGCAGGAGTTGTTAACGAGGATACTTTTTGACCTCTGAACATCAAAGGTGAATCCCTAGGTAGGTCTCAGAGCTGCTCATCAAACTCTGCAGGAAGTTCCAAACCCAAAGGAATGTATAGCCAAACCTCAAAACAAAGCCCATGCAGGAAGAATTAATGTCATAATCTCCCTCCCCCTCCCCCTCTCCTGTCTCCTTTTAAGCACAAGAATTTTCTTCTGTAACTGGAACAATTAGTCTTGCATATTTCTGTTTGTGCACCAAGACACTAAAACGGAAGCTCCTAGGATCACCCGTACCTCAGCAAATAAGTAATTAAAAGAGCAAGGGCCATCATGAGGCGAGGATCTTAGGAGACGTTTGTGAGCACCGGCACTCCTGGGAAACAATGCCCAGGTAATTATTTTAAATGAGCATTAATTATGTCATTATTAGAAATGTGAAGAAAATGCAATTTCCTTCTGTCACTTCTTGATATCTTAACTAGAGGAATATTTACCACGTTATTATAACAAGCCACTATTGGCATAATGGTGGCCAGGCAATAATACAGAGACGTGTACATTTTCATATGAATATATCATGCCTAACTAATGAGATTGCTCATTTCATAACTTCAGTTCCATTTTTATTATTTCATAAAACTGGAAGTCCTTATCCATTTTATGAAAAACACCAAACCTTTGTGAAATTCATTAAATAAGCATAAAAAATTCATTAAACAAGTGAATTGCATTTGGAGCTGCTTTGATGCAAATGCCCTTTAAGCAATGTAAAACTCCATATTGATTTAACCTTTCATGTTCTGATATTTCCATGTGGATATAAAAAAATTCTTTATTCAGGGAATGAAATTAAGCACTGATCCCTTGATCTCCAGCTGGGCAGGATAGATTGGTCAATTTAAGTTTGCCGCTGCTGGTCAGCAAACAACAGAATTTAAAAGTATTAAGGCGTGTCGATATCTTAAGTATTGTCACCTGCACATCAAGCAAGGGAGAAAATATATTATTCCAGCTCAATTAAGTTTGTGTTTGCCGTCAGGCTGACCTTGAAAGGGCGAGCCCATTGGGCCACGGCTCCGTGCCCTTGGAAATTGACAAGGGCAACAGTGGCAAGATGTAAGACACCAACAATAGCCTGCATATTTTGAATCCTGTGGCCAGAGCAGCCTGAAAATAATTAGCCTGGAGACGCAGTCCCCTTGGGCTGTGTCCCCTCATTAGTGGTGGGGTGGTCAGGGGAGCCAGCCTCAGTTCCGAGCCAGCCTCAGTTCAGAGGAGGAGAAACAGATCGACCTTCACCTAAGACATGCTGCTAGGAACCTCGTTAGGCCAATAGCATAAGGCAGATTTCAAGAGGTCTCCGGGGAGGGATGGGCCCCTGGAGGTCGTTGGTCAGTCATTCATCCACCCATTCATTCATTCATTCAGTCAGTCAGTGAATGCGATGCATGGTAGGTGCTTGATCTTTGCCGAGAACTACGGCTGATGCTTTGGAATAAAGACACGGCCGATTAAGAAACTGAGCCAAAAAACCAAAACAACAAAAATAGTGCACAATGTTTTGTGCATCTGTTCATAGTCCTTCTGATTTTCTTACTGTGTTGTGAAGCCTTGAGTAAGTGCTTCAGTCTTTCCTGGGTGTCTGCTTCCCTGCTACTAACTCAGGAAGCTGTTGGACCCACAAAGTGAACTACTTGTGTCAGCAACCCCTCCGCTGAACTGGAAGGCAAGCAGTAAGGCAGAAGTGCCCAAGAAGCAGCAAGCATCACCATTCTGACTGTTCCTTCTGTCTACCCTCCTCGTTCCCTAGATACAGCCACTGAGAACTGTAGTTTTGAGGTCACACGGGACCAGTGAGCACACTGGGTATCCATGGTGACCACTAGGCTTCCCAAGCCATGGCTTTGGATTTCAGTGAATTCCTAATTCAGATGGTCTCTCGTTACTATAAGGTATGTAATTGGATCTGTGGCGGTTTCAGGAAAGTCATGATCCAGGAACCTAAGGACAACTCCAAGATCCAACTTCTCCATCTTGAGTTCTCCATTTTATTTGCTTGGTGAGGACAGCAACCTCAGCAAGCGTTTCCTAAGTCCCAATAGAGCTTGCAGTAGCTAGAGAGCTTCCCGTTTCTTTGTTCTATATGAAAAGATTCTTTGTCTCCATGCTCCCAAAGAATTTTTAAAAAATCACAGGAGCAGCTGAAGCCACACACCTACTCCTGAACCAATAACCACAGCCAGTGGGGGAAGCACACTTATTAGTTTAGCATGCTTTTTGTTCATATTCTACCTTGGGCCATGGATGCTGGCTGCCTGCTCAGAATCACAAAAACCAAATGCTACTGGGAAAGTGAGAGCTGGTGGCTAAATGTGTGCTAGGAATCTAACCGCACACCTGCTCAGGGAAATTTAAGAGCCACACAATTCATGGTTTAGTGAAGGGTGTGTGTGAATATCCGAGGAAGACAAATCTGTGAGGCTCATGAGCGATACCTGGCAGCAATAGGCAGCATTCAGAGACCGCCCTGCCCCACCCTCCCTGCCCTGCCCCGCCCCGCCCTGCCCTGCCTCCACCTTTGACTTCAGAACACTCCTCAGAGACCCTCTCTCAAAGGGAAGGAAGCATGCCTCACCCTGGATGAATGAGACCTCTTTCATCTTCTCTTCCCAAAGTAAACCATATTCTTTGGCAACCCTCTCCTCAGCCCAGGACCCAACGCAATTAGTCCTTTTCCTTGTACCTCCTCGCATCTCCTGTGCCTTTCTGGAGCCATTGTTACCTCTACTGCCACTTTTTATGTTCCCAGAGGCAATCTAAAAAAGCTTCTAACAGTGCGTTAAATCCTGCCACCGATCATCCCAGTAGAGGACATGGAGCCTCAAAGGGAACCCAGTCTTCGGGATTGGGATCCGTGTCTAAATATAACTAGATTGTTGGGGCAGCTGCGGAAGCAAGGATTTAAACCCTGATTCAAAACAGCTAGGAGAACGTTTGAGAAGAAAATAGCTGTTGTTGTCGCCACGGGCTCGTTATTGAAAGGATGCTCACCGGCTCAGACAATATAAGTTTTATGTGATGATTGTGATATTGGAAGACTCGGGAGTGTGCAGGTGTTGTGCCAAGCTGAAGATGGAGCAGCAGGCACCCACCAGGTGACCCATGTGGAGAGGGCCACTTACACATGGAAAGGACTCACTGGGGTGGGGCTGTTTGCACGGGGATTGGGGCAGTAGTTAGCGCTCCAGTGGACCCCATCCCTGCCCCTGTACCTTCCAGCTACCTTTCCTCGCTCAGACCCTCTACACCCTTGTACCTGGAGACAGTGACTGATGATTGACCTTCTAGGAAGGAATCTCAGAAGGCTCAAGCTTTGGCTCAAAGTTGTCCAGGGAGATAGAAGCATCGAATCCTCCACGTGTCATAGAAAACAAACATTGAGATGCCAGAGCAGTTATGTGATGTGTCCTAGGCCAGGAACTGGTGGCCATGTTTCCACGAGTCCACACTTCAAGCTCAGAGCCTGCAGCCTGCAGTGAGTCCTATTTGTTATACACAACTGGAGGCAGAGTCTAACTGCAGAGTAGGGAGGAACCAGGCTTCAGGAACCCGGGGACCCAGAGAATTCATTTTCTCATTCATAAATAAGAATCCCTCTTGACTGGAGAGTAGGACGTGAGTAGTAGCTTTTGTGTCTTGTCATCAAATGGAGAGGTGGGGCAAAGGTCAGGGAAGACTGAAACTCATAACTGGAGTGCAGAGAACCCGAGGAGAACCACACTGAAAGCAACACAGAAGCGTGACAGTAACACCCCAACTTCCTGCAGAGTTATGATAAAGCAAAATGGTAGGGTATACACAGCGAGCAGTCATCATTTCAAAGCAAAATTATGAAACTGGGTGGGTGGAACACATCCAGAATGTCAGCCCATGGAAAGCTGAGGTAGGAGGGTAGTGAGCAGGAGGGCAGCCTGGGCTACCAAGCAAGACCTGTCTCAACAATTTTAGTTAACTGAAGCAAAATTGCAAGATGGAAATAGTCACCAGGAAGTCTTCTTGAAGCTGGCTTAATGGTGAGTGTCTCCCGCACCCCCCACCCCGCATCCCGACACCCTCACCTCCCCCCTGCCTCCAGCAAGAACAAGGCAAACTCACGAGAAAGTCAAGCCAGCAGGGCTTCTTGGCCAGGCAAATCATACTGCAGGCGGTGTGACTAATCTGGAGTCAGATATCTGCTTCCGGATGTCAGTAACTGCAGACTCACAAACCACCAGACATGGTGGTTCCCCTATGTTCGTTGCAAGCCGTGTGACTTTGGACACATCGCTTGCCCTCCCTGGGTTGTGGCTTGTTTGTCTTTGAGCAGGAAGCATGTGAGGTTAAGGAGAGATAGAGCAGTTTTAGAATTCCATCCTGCTGGAACCCTAGAGCATCTATAGGAGCTGTGGGAGGAGGAGGGCTGGGGTCTGGGGTCTCAGTGGGTGGGATCCTAGGCCCCCCTACCCCACCTTAACCAGAGCTTCCTTCTTTTATCTTTCTTTTAATAATCAGAGTTCTGCATAATATTTTGCATGAAGAAAGAGTTCCGAGAGGAGAAAGCAAATGAAAACCACTCTGCCAGCTGATCTCAGGAGCCTTCCAGCGCTCCTGTTCTAACAGTCAAGGGAGATGATTGTCAGTTTTGTAGCCTGCCGACCTCTTGCAAATGATGGAGGCACCAAAAAGAAACCACACCCGGGCGCCTATCTGCAGGCAGCCTTCCTGGGTACCAGGAGGGCTGGGCTCCAATCTCCCCAGCTCCAAGTGTGAAGCCTGTTTGTCCTCATGCTAGACTTTCACAGACTGCCACCACCTAGCCAGGCATCTTTCCCTGCCTTCAGAAGAATCCCAGTTGCTTTGGTGAGGTCTGGTGGTGGATACAGAGCTTTCGAAGGCCCGGTGAAAGCATCTATTCATTTGCCGTACTAACAAATAAACAGCCGCTGACAAACATTCTCTTTCCCATCTCGCCCGCAAAGCACGGCCTCCCCTTGATGGACATTAGGCTGCAAAGCCCCTGGCGGCACTTGAAGCCATTTAACTCAAAACTATTATTAGATTTTAGTTTAGCTCTCTCTTGACGCCTCAATCCAAAAAGAAGGCCTTGGGGTACCTCTGAGATGTTTAAGTCTGCGTTGTCTTAGGAGACCACCCTCCACCAAAAGCAAATGCTTTAAAAGTTGCTTTGTAATATTAAAAGCAAGAGCAAGAGAGAGAGAACACTGGGTAGGTTTTCGTGATTACTAATTTAGCAGATTCTCCATTATGTTTTATTGATGGCTCTAAACATAAATTTGCCTTTGGTATACTCTCCTACTGTTGTTAAATAAGATGTGTAAGAATACACACTCCCATGCCTGAGGCTTTGCAGAACTGCACACAGAGGTTTCTTGTGACAGCCCTCGCAAGAGATATTTAAATGGCCAAGTTCAGACTCCCTCAAGCCTTCGAACTTGGGAATTAGGGAAGCCACTCTCTGCTCACGGATGTATCACTCTGAGTCCCAGCCTTCATGCAGATTTAAACACGACATTTCGTCGAGTTGATTCTTGAATTAGAATACCCAGTCTCACCCACGGCTTATTATTTGCAATTGGAGGATAATGTGCGTGAGGCCCTGAGTTCACAGGAGAAAAAGAATACATATTGCACCGGTTAAGAGGATGGTTATTTATGATTGAAGTCCGCCGAGGGGACCACCATAACATGTTACGAGGCACCTTTACAGGCTCAGACAAACACAAAGCTCTGTGTGCAGCCCATAAGGAGAAATAGCTTTCAAGGATTTGCCACCCAACCCCCCACCCCACCTTATTTCCTTTTAAAATCACAAGGCGCCTAGGAATAATCAAATGTACGTGTTTTGTCTCCCAAATGCTACTGGGGCATGAACACCAGTGTGAAGGGCAGAGCATTGATTAATGAGGACCATAATGAGGCCCTATTTTGTACATAAACAAATAGTCCTGATAAGATCTTCTATGGTAAAGAAATAGAATATATACCTCAGCGATAAAGCTAGAGACGCTCCATCTCCTGGAACAGAGAGCTGCATCTTCACCATTTACATTTGGTTTGTTTCTTCTAGCTTGCAAACTGCTGAGGCGGGGCAGTCCTGGAGGCCTGATGTATCAAAGACCAGGGATCTCGTCTCCTGGCCTGTTTCTTCAGGCTGTAATATAGAGCAGAGAGACACAAAGCCCATCTCTTAGTGTTATTTTAAAGGAGACAAAATATCTAATAGTGTGCTCTTGGCAAACATCCTCTCCTAGACAGATCAGCTTAACTCCCCCTTATCCTGAAGCATAGAACATTTTAATAAAAAAAAGATTTTGGTTGCAATATAGGTCTGAATCACAGACCTCCTTCATAGAGATAAGTCTCCACACAGAGGCAGCCAGTAGTGTATCTGGCGTCAAGCTGAACTCCAGACCTCTCCTTTAATGGCCCCTTCCTCTGCCCCAACCCCCTCAATCTCTATAGTACCAACTAGGGTACATAGAAGGGGCCTCTTAGACACTATCTTCCCAGCCATCCTTAACGGAACAGGAGGCCCCGGCTTTCCCCATATGGCTGTGCCACCAAGGCCTCATCCTGTCTCCATACCTGCTCTGTAGGGGCAAGCAGCTCTGTGCAGCCTGCCTCATGCTGTGGCTGTCAGCATCTTCCCGAACCCCATGTTGGCTGAGTAGAGTCCTGAAATCCAGAGGCCACTGGGTGCTTGGTCTCATTGTAAGACATGTTACCTGTGCCCCTACTGTGTGCAAAGAGCAGTTCTGAGAGTAAGTTTTTCTGTCATCAGACAGCTCCAAGAGAACAGTGAGAGAAACTGGACCTCTGGGTTCAGAAAGCCAATCTAATGGAGTCACTCAGATGAAAGTGCCCGAGAGATGTCATAGAAATGAACAAACATGGCCATTGCTTTATCGGAGAAAGGCCACTTACATTACAGCATAACCTGACAAATGTAATTGCATCTGGAGTTTTAGGGCAAAAGCCAGGGCTAACTTGGACTAACTTGGCCACCACCCTGATATGTCTGTTAAAGAGATGAGGAAGGATGAGCAGCAGAGAAAGGGGTGTAACCAGTGCACACTGGGAAGAAGAATAGATAAAGGAATCTTAGGGACCCAAACTCATCTTCAGGGTCTTGACATGGACTTCGTGTTGAAGTAGATTTAGAATTGAGGCAGGGACGAGAGGTACGCAGAATTAAGCAGCCTCAGTGAAGATGGTATCTGGGAGACCACAGTCTCAGCTCTGGTTCTGTGAAATGATCTGAAGACGTCCTGGTTACTTGAGGTGACAATGAGGTCTCAGGAGATGGCTTGAGGTGACAATGAGGTCTCAGGAGATGGCTTCTACTCTAGGGTATGACCTCAGTGTCATAGATTGATTGATTGATTTTATTTATTTATTTATTTATTTATTTATTTATTATAATACCTATTGACCCCCCCCACCTCATTTCCCTCCACTCCTACCTCCCCAACCTCCCCTTTCACCTCCAACCCCACCCCCACCCCCAAGCTTCTCCTCAGAAAAGAGCAGTCCTCCCAGGGTTCAAACAGGGCATAACAAGATGGAACAGGCCAGGCACTAATCCCTACAATCAAGGGTGGACCAGGCAACCCAGCAGGAGGAAAAGGGTCCCAAGGGTAGGTAAAAGGGTCAGAGACCGCCCCGCTACTCCAGCTTTTAGAAATTTTGCAAGAACACCAAGCCAAACAACCCTAAGAAATATTTAAGGGACCCTGCAGGGTGCATGTCTGCTGCTTCAGTCTCCTTGAGCCCCTAAGAGTAGTGTCTCGTAGACTTTCATCTGGGATGGGAGTTCTGTCTACAAGGCTTAGCTGTTCCCAGAATCCAAAGTTAATGTAGATTTGGAATGCTGACTGGAGACTTAGCTCATTTGTAGGGGGGTTGGAATAAGACATCATAAAACGTGCACTGTGAAATCCCCAAGGACTCTTAAGTTTCTGCCTGCCAGGGAAAACTAGATAGGTTAGGTAGCACTAGTCTCTAGTCATATACTGCTTGAACCCCTTGATGCAGAGGTAACCAGGTGACCTGGAGGCGAGGAGACATACAGAGAAGGAAGGAGCTGTGGGCCTCGATGTTGCTTGGTGCCCTTGTAGGTACTGTTCCACTTTGTGTCTGTTATTATGATAAAACACTGAGTGACTAAAGCTAACTCAGGGAAGGAAAGGGTTTATTCCATCTTATAAGTTGTGGTCCATAGTTGAGAGAAGCCAGGGAAGGAGCTCAGGGCAGGAAACTGGAGGTAGGAAAATGTTGCTTACTAGTTTTCTTTCCCTGGCTTATTCAGTTAATTTTCTTTGTAGCTCAGACCCACTTTCCTGGGAATATTTACACCCCCACATTGCACTGGGCCCTCCCACATCAAATAACAATCAGGAAAATATTCCATAGGCGATTCCTTGATTGAGGTTCCCGCTTTCCAGGAGCATCAAAGTGGACAGCCAACATTAGCCGTCCCAGGTGTTGGTGTCAATAATTTTTAAGTTGAAGCAATTTCAGGGGGTGGGGTCTGTTATAAATGATCAGAGAATGGGGAACAGAGTTTTGGGGGCTTGCTTTTGTTTTAATGGAGGAAGACTCCCCCTTGTGGAATACTCAGAGTTATTGGGAAGAAACCTTGGCAAGTCACTGAGACACAGAGGGCTCCCCCGAGGAGTCAAGAAAGAAGGTGTTCTAATCTATCCACTTAAGAAAGTGAGTCTTTCGAACCCGTGAACCGTTAGGACCCATTATTTGGCAAATGCTGTGATGATCTGACAGTCCATGGCTGAACAGTTCATTCTCTGCCTGTCAGGGAAGCTTAGAAGGTTTGGGGGGTCGGTAAAGAAAGATAAAATAGCTAGGAATAGGTCACAGTTCTTTGGTGACCCAGAAATACATGATACAAATTCATCATTTTCCTGATTTCTAAAACTGTCTCTGGCCACTGGACTCTTCTGCAGAACAGGCCATGATCAGATAAGCTAAGGGAGTTCCCTGTGCGAGGCCTTTATGGAGAGGTTCATTCGAGGCAAATGCAAGAACGAAGTTGACCACAGTGTAGGTTTTTGCAACCGAGGGAGATCATTCACCTGACCCTAGTCCCAAGCATGTTAAGGAGTTTTTAAACATACTAATTTCTGTGCTGCACCTCAGAGGTTCTGAGTTGATTGGCCTTGGGGTGGACCTGGGAGCTGTGATGTGTGAACACACCTCACAGATTCCAGTGTGAAGCTGCTTGGAAGAACCACGGTTCCAGTGGGTCTCCTGGGAAGAGCTTAGCAGTAGCAGGCAGAGAGGTCCGTGAGTATAGAGTAGGTTGGAGCAATGACAGTCAGGCCCGTTATGTGCAGATGCTCCATCTTGTGCAGCTTTGTGAGACTTGGAAGGCTCTCCCTTCATCCTGATGATACATCCCCGTCCTTGATCGCTGGAGCGACTAGGGTGGGGCCACTGAGATGGCTTAGCAGGCATAAAACCTGACAGTCTGAGTTTGATCCCCAGATCCACATGGTAGATAGAAGCGACTCCCTAAAACTATCCTCAGACTCATATATGTGTGCACACCCGCGCGCGCACACACACACCATAAAAGTTTTCACCAATAACCTTTAGAAGTGAATACTATCATCTTTATCATATGGTAAGGGAACTGTGATCCTGAGAGATTAAGTCCCTTATCTAATGTTCCTCACAGGATGGAAATGGACACAGAGCCCAGCCTTGGGTTTGTTTGCTTTGTTCCTCCAAAAGCTTCTGGGCATATGGCCACTTTTCATCACCTTGAAGGGCAGACCAGGTTCAGAATTTGTAAGCTTTGGTTTCCTTGGTTTACGAAAGCCTCCTTCTCCTTGACCTAGGGGGGAATCCAGCTACCATGTACCTTTGCACAGTGGATAGTTCTAGTCTGTCTCAGAAGCTAGACTTCAGGCTTGCTTCTAGTTCCAAGAGGGGTCCCACATTCCCATGCCCAGCCCTCACGCTGGTGGCAGGTGAGGAGAGGAGACGCTGGGCCCACCCTAGTATTAAGAGTCTCCAGAGGACGTGGCCGATGGCCACAGCCAAGCTTGGGTGCTGCAGTGACATCCAACATGGCTCCTTAAAGAGCTGGGGCCTCTGACTCAGAGGAGCTTACAAATCGCCAGGTGCCCTGAGCCAGGGGACCTTACCTGTGGAGAAGCACAGGCAGTTAAAGGTCTGGAGTCAAGCAGCCCCAGTGAGAACATCTTTCATCCCAGCCATAGAGTGGGGAAAGAGAGTGAGGATCCCTGAGACCTTAGTTAGAATGTCAGAACGTCAGAACTACCAGAGTTTCTATTCCCTGCAGTGCTGGTATTCAGCTATGACCTTTCCCTTCCCTTCCCTTCCCTTCCCTTCCCTTCCCTTCCCTTCCCTTCCCTTCCCTTCCCTTCCCTACCCTTCCCTTCCCTTCCCTTCCCTTCCCTTCCCTTCCCTTCCCTTCCCTTCCCTTCCCTTCCCTTCCCTTCCCTACTCTTCCCTTCCCTTCCCTTCCCTTCCCTTCCCTTCCCTTCCCTTCCCTTCCCTTCCCTTCCCTTCCCTACTCTTCCCTTCCCTTCCCTTCCCTTCCCTTCCCTTCCCTTCCCTTCCCTTCCCTTCCCTTCCCTACTCTTCCCTTCCCTTCCCTTCCCTTCCCTTCCCTTCCCTTCCCTTCCCTTCCCTTCCCTACTCTTCCCTTCCCTTCCCTTCCCTTCCCTTCCCTTCCCTTCCCTTCCCTTCCCTTCCCTTCCCTTCCCTTCCCTTCCCTTCCCTACTCTTCCCTTCCCTTCCCTTCCCTTCCCTACTCTTCCCTTCCCTTCCCTTCCCTTCCCTTCCCTTCCCTTCCCTTCCCTTCCCTTCCCTTCCCTACTCTTCCCTTCCCTTCCCTTCCCTTCCCTTCCCTTCCCTTCCCTTCCCTTCCCTTCCCTACTCTTCCCTTCCCTTCCCTTCCCTTCCCTTCCCTTCCCTTCCCTTCCCTTCCCTTCCCTTCCCTTCCCTTCCCTTCCCTTCCTTTCCCTTCCTTTTTTTTTTTTTTTTTCTGCTGACATATCACTCCCTTGCTCAAAATCATCATTGGCCCCCTGGAACCTACTCAGCCGAGTCTGAGTCCCGGTTCTTCCCTGAGCAGTTAACATGAACTTGAGACAGACACTCATCTTCCTTAAGCATAGTTCCTGTATGTTTCATATGAAGACAGATGCTGGACATGGTGGTACATGCCTGTAATCCCAGCTGCTTGAGAGGCTTAAGCAAGAATGTCAAGAGTGACAGACCAGCCTGAGTAAGGTAAAGCCAAGCTTTAGCTAAAAGTAAATTTCCAAAGGGCTGGGAATGCAGCTAAGCTGTAGAGTGCTCATGTAGCAAGATGCAGATACTGTGCATACTTCTGCTGCATGCCTAATTGTTACGTCATTTCGGTTCCTCGAGACCCCAGTATTTACTATTCTCCACCTTATGAAAGAGGCTAAACGGCTTGGCAGAATCACTCAGCTAGCAAGAGGCAGAAGCAATCCTTGAATATAGATCGCCTTCCTCTGCACTCAAGGCTGTTTTTTTGCTGTAGGATACGAATTGTTCTAATTGACATCGTAGCCCTGAGTTTATATTTTCATGCACCATGGAAATTCACTTCAATTATGTAAATTGGAATATTTATTTAAGACACAGGAAAGTACAATATAGCCAAGAGCATACAAGCACATGAGCTCGCATATCCACAACATAGGCACAAAAATCAAAGAGTCTGCTTTTGGTTCTGTACTACTGTAATTCTCAACGTGGCTAAGTGGGCGTGTGCTACTGTCATTGCTGTAACAGCTTCCTGAGGTCATAATTTAATGACTGATTTACCCAGTACAAAGCAAAGACAACATCTCTAGCATAGTAGACTTGGCTGGGGAATAGAAATACTCCTGAAATTCAATTTTCTGGTTAATAAAAAGTGACTACGTGGAATATTAGACAGTAGGGAGGAACAATGAATTAGATGTACGTACAGAAATATGAACAGGTTACAAAAATAAAGCGCTTCATGCGGAGAGTGGAAAACAGAGCAAAAATTTCAATATAAATCAATGCACATAAATTAGATTCACATACTACATTGTGTACTTCACGTACATCACCAATACGCCCACCATGGGAAGAGGAGTGGGTACAGGAATAAAGATAAAGTGAGTCCTAAGGGGCTTCAACTAAACAGTGATAATAATCAGCCAAGAACTGAAAACTCTTAGCAGCAAATCACATGGCAGACACTCAATATTTTATTTTGGATAAATCCAAGTCTCTGCCTAACCCTAAAGTAAATTCAAAATACACAAATTCCCCAAATCCCATCAGAAGCTCTTCCTTAGGGCACCATTTTCCTTCATTCCATCTTACAAACACAGATCCAAGCCCTGGGAACGCAGAATAATCTAGAATATTACCTTCAAAGAACATAGCAACTGCTAATATTTCTTGAGTCCTTATTAATTGGTAAGCTCTATCCAAGGTGTATTTATTGGAACTGACTATCATAATATAACATTATTCCCAATGAAAGATTAAGAAACTAAGGGTGACATAGTTCAAGAATTTTACCCCAGAATGTCGAAGCTGGGGCTCATATGCAAATGAGCCAGCTTAGGTTCCTTCCAGGAGAGCACACTATCACAGTACTAGGGTCAGGTCAGGGTGGAGAGGTACAACAGACAGCATCTCAAGGGGATTATTGGAACTATAGCATGGACTATGGGTTCCTTAAGGAACGTAAGGAATAGCGTCTTCACATTCATCCCTACAATGGCAGAGCTTACCGTGATGCCTGACTCCACATGCTTGTTAAATGCAAGAAAGGAGTCAAAAGCATGCATGTGCACACAAAGGGATGCACACATGTAGGAAAGTATGTGTATGTTGGGGTGGGGGCTGAGAGGGGCCTGGGTGGCTGAGCACCTGGTTGTCTCCCAGCAGACCTGAGTTCTGATCTGAGCACACACACACACACACACACACACACACAGGGTTGCTGAGAACTGTCTGTAATCCCAGCTTCAGGGGATCTAATGCCCTCTTCTGATATTTGAGGGTACCCATGCATGTGCACATTCACACACACACACACACACACACAAACACACACATACAAGTAAATGATAAAATTTGTATTTTTTATAAAAAGCAATGCAAAGGGTTTCTGGTTAGTAATTTTCTATATGAAACCAATTTTTTTACATTTGTTTATTTTTTTTTAACATGTAGACAACGGAGTTGGGTAAATAGCCAAGATACTGACATTTCAACAGCACTACTCAATAAAAATACATTATATGTTAATATGTGTCCAATAAAAATTCTCACTGTCCTGAGCAAGAGGCTGATTATTCCACTTGAATAGAAGAGTTGGAATATTAGGATCATATCTGGATTCTGAGCCATCATTACCATCATCATCATCACACCATCATCACCATCATCATCATACCATCATCACCATCATCACCATCATCATCATCACCATCATCACCATCATCACCACACCATCACCATCATCACCATCACCATCATCACCACACCATCATTACCATCACCATCATCATCACTACCATCACCATCACCATCATACCCCTGCCATTATTGTTTGCTGCCATCGCTACTGTCCGTCTAGCATTTCCTATACAGAGAAACTATTTTTTTAATACATCATCTCATTACCAAGCTCATGATCTAGTATTGCTATTTATCCTCCTAAACAGCTGAGCAAAGGAAGCTTTGGAGAAATCGATGACTTGTGGAAGCCACAGAGGTAAGTCGGCACTAGAACAGAGCATCAATCAGAACGGACAAGGATGCGCCATCGTAGCAAACCGCTGAGTCTCCCAGTCTTGTGGCTTAACTTCTGCACAACTTACTGCAGTCCTGAGAGGTTCAACGCCAGTTCCCTTTCGTGCACAGACTAGAACAGACGCTGGCTCCATCGTGCCAGCGTAAGTCTTGCACAGTTTAAAAGCAGGTAAAGGGGGGTGATGGGCATCTCACAGAGAGATTTCTCACCGCCCCAGCCTGAGAATGATCCTTGTTGCTCATTCTGAGATGCAAACTAGAAATAGAGCTTTGACCAACTGAAAGAAGGCGTGAGAGCATTGTCTCCAGGGTTACAGTAAAAGTGTGTGTAGGTGAGCAGTAGAAAGAGCTTTTTTCAGTAGAAACAGGCCAGTTAGTCCCTGAGAGATCCTGTGTCTGCCATGAACATTAGATTTTCCTTCTCAAATGCCTCCAAGGGACTTGAGGGTGATCCTCATGGGTTCTGCACTGATCGTGTGCTCAGACTTCACAAGACGTGTATTTCCATGTAACCCGCATAACAACCCATGAGATGGGCACTATCCTCTCCCCCTATCTACTAGTTGAGAGGAAATGGAGGCTCAGATGAGTGAGGTACTTTCCCCCAGACAAGTCTGCTACACAAAGCAAGGACTTTCTGTCTCCCAAACACTAAATAACGGCATTTGCTCATCTGCTACTTTACAAAATGCTTTCAGATGTATTAACGGATTGAGTGTTTCAGCAAGTCTTATGGAGTCGTTAGGAATGCCTCCCCCATAGGTGAGGACATTGGAGATTACCAAGTGTCCTCATCACCCGAAAGGCCATGATACCAAGACCCTCTGTGTGAAGAGATGAGACACACTCGAAGCAGAGAATGAAAGGCAGTAGGTCCCCCAACCTTTGCCTGGCAGCCCCCATCCCCAGGGGAGAAGGCAGGAGAAACTGCAACCCCTATGGAGTCTACACTCTTACACACTTATAAAAGCTTTAAGATTCAGACAAAATCCAGACCTGACTGCAAAGGTTCCTAGAGTTGGGATTTTATTACCAGATGTAAATCCATCTTCACTGAGACCTGCTCCGGTTCCCTCGTGCCTCACTTGAAATATTTCATGTGTGCTGAATGGATTTGCTGGCTCCCTGTTGCCTTCATAAATCATGAAGACCAACTTTCTTAGGACCTGGGTCCAGCCAGTGTACGGCTAACTGCCTCCACACCGAGCTTTGAATGGAGGACTGATCTGTTGTATTAGTGGAGATTGTCTTCTGAAGTTTAGCAAACCATGACCTGGATCTGCCATTTTGGATTCATAAGAGGGGTCTCCTTGGCCCACATCAAGTTCCTCCAACCTTCAGTGCCCACGTTTAGGCTATCACTTCCACCACGAGGTGGTGATTGATTTCATCACAAGGATACGGAGCCAGAAATAAGATGCTCCAGATTCTCTCTCTCTCAGGGAAATGGCCCTTATTAAAGTGGGGATTAAGTCTTCTCAACGGAGGCTCCCTGGAGGGAACCATGTGGCCTGTCACTGGGAATCTTTGGACCTGGCTTCCAACTTGGAATGTCTGACTTACCCTGTTGTCGCACCAGTCTTTAAATATAGCTTTCTCACTTAGCGGAAATAAAGGAGCATCTGCTGCTATTGCAGCCTGAGGGATCCTGACTAATGCCTCTGCTACCCACACACACTCAAGACACACACGCCACCTTCAGCCGCCTGCTGTCCGTGCCCTGCTTTCTTTATTCTCTCTTCCCCCCCACATCCAACTGCTGACCCATACTGTAGAATGGTGTCACTAGGTGGTAGGGCAGGTACAAAGCTGAGCACGGGGCCATGGACAAGATTTAGAATTCTAGAAGACACTACCTCTGCTCTGCCCAGAAGACTCTGTGCTGGGGACTCCGTGAAACTCATCCCCCTTCTCAATCCATTGTGATCCCGTTCTCTGCATCTAACCCACCCTCTTCATTCTTACTATAGTGGTCCTTAAATTCCAGGCCTCCATGGCTTTGCATGGCTTACTGCCATTCAATGCCTCCACTCTGATGAGAAGCCCAACTCATCACTCTGTCAGGTCACTTCTTGATCTCGGTATCTCTAAGGTGTGATTACTCAGGATTAGTCGCTGTATTTGCCCTTTGTGCTTACTTCCCTCCTTGTATTATGATTCTGAGTTATTTAATGTGCTGTCTCCCTTCGGACTGATTGCTATTTAAATACCTCTTTCTTCAAATTATCTTAGCACGCACCCCTGTGGGAGGAGGGCTTCTGGGTTTATTTAAAGAGACATGACCTCATGGAAGAAAAGCCTGGATAGAACCAGTTCTTTTTCTTTTATTTTATGTGTGTGAGTGTTGGGGCTGCATGTATGTCTGTGCATCACATGCATGCTTGGTACCAACAAAGGCCAAAAAGGGGCATTGAGTCCTCTGGAACTGGGGTTACGGAAAGTTGTGAGCCACCATATGTGGATGCTGAGAAAAAAGAAGAAAAAAAACAAAAATCCAGGTCCCCTAGAACAACAGTCATCTCTCTAGCTCCTAGAATCAGTTTTTAAATGTTGAAGAGGATGTTGGGAGGATCTTATCAAGGTAGCCCTGTATGCCTGCTTTTCCCTGAAGGGAAAAATCTACAGGGTGCATATATATATGTGTATATATATATATATCTCCAGAGAGGAAGTGTTTATAGAGAAGGATAGTAAAGAAGAAAAGAAGTCCCATCTGGGAAGAGGATCCTGTTTGTTGTCAGGCAGTGTCCATGTGCACATAAATCTGTTTAGAAAGTGGTCCTCCATCAAGAACAGCTAAAAAGAATTGCCTATGTCCTCTATATTGAGGAGTGTCACGCAGGTGTCAAAAAGGGGCTCTCTCTGTGCCTGTTGGTAAGATCGAAGAATACATTGGCACACAATGGACAATGGTAGAGTGATAGTCACAGAATGTAGAATTACTAAGATGTCTGCCTGTTTACAGTGTCTTGAGCTCAGTTCTATGAGTTTTATAGAGTAGCCTAGTAAAGTATCACAGTAAACCTGCACATGTGACTTATGATCCTCACTTGCCTGGGAAGAAGAGCAAACCCTAAAGGGTAACATGCTCCGGATAATGTAGCAAGTAAGTGGTCAAGCTGTTCTATCTTGCTGTGCTAAATAATGACTGTAAGATTCCAACCATTCTAGATGCAGAGAGTGCGTGTGTGTGTGTGCGCGCGCGCGCGCGCGCGAGCACAGAAGTGGGGAGCTTGTGTGTATTTAGCTTATATTTGTATGGCTTGTGTTAACATGGAAGGTTATTTCTGGAAGTCAGCCAAGAATCTGTTAGGAGTCCATGCCTCTGGGAAGTGGGGATAAAATAATCAGATGACTTATTTGTCTCTTTTCACCCCCACTACAGTGTCTCAAGAATCCATCAGCCATAAGTAATGGAAAACCAAATTAACAGAGACTGGAACAAAACCAGTTTGTCTTACACAGTTAGGAGAGCAGGAGCAGTGGCTTGCTGGCTCCCCAGGGCCAGGACTTCTGTACATGCATCTTCTTCTGCTCTCGGTAATGACCTTTCTTTGCTTTACTTTTCTCTCTACAGAATTTATCTTCATCTACCACCTGCGTGTCTTACCCGTCTACCTGCTTACCGTCCCCCTTTTATTATGCCAACTCGGTGAATAGGCACTTCGTCTTCTGTTCACAGTCTTCTCCTGGCACTCCAAAATTTTAAACAGTTCAGAATAAGTGCTGGGAGAACGTGGACAGATGAAAGGAGAAAGAGATGGAGGGAGAGGGAGACGTATGGGAGACTGGATGGATGACAGATGACTGGAAGGATGGATGGACAGACAGACAGATACGTGGATGGATGTTGCATGGGTGGGCAAAAAGGCAAACAGACAGATGGATAACAGAGGGTGGGTGGGTGGTTAGATGAATGACTAAGTAGGTGGATAGATAGATGACTGGATAGACAAATGGATGATTCATGGATGGATGAATGAATGGACGGATGGGCGGATGAATGGATGGATGGAAGGAAGGATGGATGGATGATGGGCAGATGGATGAATGTGTGCAGAGTGTTGCATCTTCAGCCACACCCTCATAATAGAGATATTATGTGCTCATAAATAGAGATATCATCAGTGACTCTGTCCTCTTTTATCTTGAAAACACATACTTTCCCCAAATCCCTCTTGCAGATTTCTCCAGTCTGATTGATCAAAGTGGATCACATAACACACTTTTTCCTTCTCCCCAAAAGAGGCAGTATCTATATCTGCCTAAGGCCACTCCAGCAAGTGAAGGACAGAGGCAAGAACACTTGTATAAATAGCCTCATCTCACCCATTTTTTTCCTTCTGATAGGTGTGTGGCACTTCTTTGCAGCTTTCTTGAATAGAGAAACTGGTCTCATTGCAGACTTGGTCAGAGCCCCAGGTAATGAGGTTCTCTGGGATCTCTAAAGATGCTGATGATCTACCCTGGACAGGAAGATCTTTTCAGCACCAGGCATGGCAGGATAGGCTTGTAATGCCAGCACCCAGGAGGCGGAGGCAGGAAGGCTGAGAGGTCAAGCCCAGTCTATCAAGTTCTAGGCTAACGTAGCCTACATAGTGAGACTCAATCCAAGAAAGAAACAGAGAGGAAGGAAGGAAGGAAGGAAGGAAGGAAGGAAGGAAGGAAGGAAGGAAGGAAGGGAGGGAGGGAGGGAGGGAGGAAGGAAGGGAAAAGAAAAGAAAAATTCCAGTAAGTCCATGTTTACAGATAGCAGATGGGTTTAGAGCACCGGAGGAGGAATTATAATCTGACTTCCATAGGAATGTAAGTCCACAGAACCTCTGTGTTTCAGTGGGTTCAGTGTCTCCATTCTGAAGATGAATAGATTGAAGCTTCCAGAGAGGAAGAGCCTTGTTCAAAGCTGCTGAAGAAATCAAATGCTTAGTCGGAGCTGGACCCCAGAGCCCTTTACTCTACTCCATTCAATCCTGGCTACCTTGTGTTCACAATCACACATTTACAGGCGAGGCCAGGACCTCTCCATACTCACAATGAACTTCCTCAGAGAAGCCCTGAGCATGGGTACTCCCTTCTGTTAACCGCATCATCTACAGTTATAAATTAGTTTCAAGGCAGAAAGATGCCCTTAATCCCCCTCCTGCCTTTCTAGATCCCTGTGGTGTTGGTAATGTAAAAGGGTTTAGTGGTTCCTGTCCATTCTCAAGGCTCCCACAGTATGTGTATATTTTATATTTCATAATCATCATCGCAGCTTCCCCCTCTGCTCTACCCCTGCCCTCCAGCCTGAGTGACACAGGAAATGTTTTATGTTCTCCAGTCTGCACCACAGTCTAGTCCTGCTCTGTGTATTTCATACTGTCTATGTGAAGTCTATTTTCACACAGTCACGGGGCAAGCATGCCCCATCTCTGCAGATGAAATACAGCGAGAGCCTCGAGCAAACTGGGACGCCTCCTCTGTAGGACGCTGGGCCTTGGAGGGAGGGGTTCAGAACTACAGGCGACTAGATGCTGCTGGCGAGTCCACATGATGGGTGAAGAGGCTCTGAGCACGGTGGTGAGCTGAACAACCTACCTCCCCCTCCTCCCCCAAACACCTCTCTTTCTGGGAATCATGGCTGGAGCAAACCAGAGTCAGTAGAAAGCAACTCATGGGACCCTTAACACTGCTAGAGGAAGTCCAATCACAGATGAAGAACGAGCTGCTCCTTCCCAGATATGGGAGAACCCGCTGGGCTGCCCACAAAAGCCTTTTTGGTACTCTAAGCTTAGACCTTTCTTAATGTGTCTATGCTGTTTTAGAAAAGACACTGAATGCTGCAAGTGAACCAGGTAGGAATTCAGACACTCAAGGTCTCTGGTTTGTCTTCAGTGCTGCTGAGATTCATAACTCCAGTAGGTGGCTTAAAGTTCCTGAACTTTTTTCTGTTCATCTATGAAGAGAGAATGAGAACCTTGCCTTACCACAGTGGCTCTCAACCTACCTAATGCTGCGACCCTTTAACACAGCTCTTCATGTTGTGCTGACCTCCCAACCATAAAATTATTTCCGTTGCTACTTCATGATCGTAATTTTGCTACTGTTATGTAACTATCTGATATGCAGATGGAGGATACAAGAGAGCAAGGCATGAAGCGGTGGGTGTACAGAAAATACTGTGCACTGATTTGAAGTAACCAAGGGACTAATGTCCTAAAGTTAACTCATGATAAACTCTGTCCTCAACCCCATCAGCCCATGCTTAGAAAGATGTCATGCTTTAGACGCTATGGAGGGCATTAGTGATCCGCTGACGTCAAGAGTTAACAGTATCAGCTGAGCATCCAAAGGACACAAATCATCCCCATTTGTCTGTCCCAACTCTCTCATCTTCTCTGCAAATACCTCGTATTCCATAGATATAAAATATTAGAGGAATTTAACACAGAAACAAAACAGCTTGCACGAATGAAGCATTTGTGGGTAAAAAAAACCATAAAATGCAGCAGCAACTATCACTTTTCAGGTAGAGACTATAGCTAAACTGTAAGGTCGACTGGGATGGGGATCGTTCTAACTGTATTGCCAGTCTCAAAACTCCAGCCGCTAACTCAGTGCCCTTTAACAAGAGCTCAAAATCTGCTTGGTGGAGGCTCGAAATAGGGTGACATAGAACACATATACTCTCATGGTTAGAGACTACTGAATATTCAGTAACTACTGGGCCTTTCCCCAAAACTATTATGGTGCTGGGTGAAGCCAGGCTGATTACAAAGTATTTAACACAGGCAAAACTACGCTTCTGTTCAACGATGCATCCTAGGAGCCTCAGTATTCAGTAGACACCCGTAAATGTCTGTTGAGCAAACACCTGTGTCCTTCTCCTCACATAAGCTGTGTGTTCCTTGAAGAAAGGGGCCAATATCCTCCGATTCTCTATGTTCTCATTTCCATCTTGTAGTACATGTACACAAAAGATAGCCAATAACTTATAGAACTCGGGGACCACGGTGCTGTGAGTTCACAGAGTTCACCACAGTCAGCCAATGACGATCGAGCATGGTGGAGAATGATGGGTCACCATCTTGGCTAGTCTAGATGTAGAATCACCTAGAAGATACACTTCTAGATGTGTGTGTGTGTCTGTGTGTGTGTGTTTGTGTGTGTGTGTGTGTGTGTGTGTATGTGTCTATGTCTCTGCCTTTCTCTGTCTCTCTGTCTTTCTCTGTCTCTGTCACTCTCCCCCTCTCTCTCCTTCCTGATGGTGGATCCAGCTACCTCACACTCCTGCCAACACAGCAAGAGCGACCACCCAGCCATGATGGCCTGTACTCTCAAACAGTGAGAGAAAATAAGTGTCCCCTTCTTTAAGTCACTTTTCTCAGGTACTTCATCACAGCAATGAGACAAGTGTTAAGCTGGGTACCACCCTGCCAATGGCCTGGTAAGCCCCAAGCAGCAGAGATATGGCCCGGCTGTTGTCCCTCCGATGCTGTAGACAGAGTGTCAGCAGAAAACTGCAGCAGGGAAAAAAAAAAAAAGAAGAGCACCAGGAAATCCCACAACCTGTGTCACTATGAAAAATGTCATAGGAGAGGGTTTTTCTTATGAAACAGAAGCATGCAAAAGCAATCAGTGCTGGAAAAACTCAGGGATGGATGAAGGGAACAAGAGGGGGCGACCCGACAGCTTTGCTTTTATGAATAGACCCACGCGCCGCCCCACCCATTTGTGAGATCCTCCTGAGATCTCTTTTTACGGCAGGTTATGAATCATCTTCATGGTATCTTTAAATGGATGATCAATACTATATTTTCCCATAAAATGTTTGGTTTGAAATCCGATTTTAAGTGCATTAGAGTTTTTGTGCACGGAATGGGTGAACGCCATAATAAATTGTCATCGAATATGAAAGAAATATAGCATAGATTAATTGCCATATTTATTTATGAGTCTATAAAATACCTTGTGAGCGCCCTGGCACATTTTTGGGATACCAATTTGAACCTTCAGGAAAGTTAAAAGCATTAACAGAGACTCCCAGGAGATTTATTGCCAGAGTGTTTTTAATTGCAGACCCAAGCAGACACAGGTATTAGAGCCACCGTGCCTTAATGGGCATGTCTCATATGTGTTTCTCTCTTTTTTTTTCTGTAAAAATAATACTTGCCATATTTATTGATTTGTGAACATTTGTCATAAATTACCTTGCCCAGTACATGGCTTCCCAAAACTCCCCTTTCCCTAAAGTAGCAAACTTCAGACCACACCAGAGAGGAGGCTCAGGCCCAGTTCTAAAACTCTGAGACCTTTTGATTATTTATTTTTGTATTTTGAGTTTCCCTGAAGCCATCTTAGCACACACCCCTCAAACTAGCAGGCTCCCTGCCTCCGCCTCCCGAGTGCTAGGATTCTGGACATGTCCCACCAAGTCCAGCTTAACACCTAGCTTTCCACCTGGAAACCTAAGGAAAAGGCCCTCTGAGGAAATGCCACAGGTTAGGTGGCACACAACTTCAATTTGCTCACAATTTTAACTGGTCTAATTTCCTATGGTGGCGAATTCCTTTAGGGTCAGGAATGACTAAACACTGTCCTTATACATGTTACCTTAGCTAGCCTTCTGCTAAAGCCCTGCATCCTCCCCTTCCATAGCTGAAATCTGACGTGCTCTGCTTTCCCTCCTCATTTGTCTTGACCACGAGGCTGCCGCTCCATCCTCGCACACCCAAGGACCAGCCCCAGGCACCGGGACAAAGGGGAAAAGAACGCGGCATCTTACCCTCAGGTGCCTGCAGGTCGTCTCTTTACAGTCTCCATTGCTTACATGTATTTCTTTGCCAAAGACTTTGGCTTCAAAATCTGTTCTCCGGTTTTCAAATCCATACATCTGTTATTTACTTTACAGCTTAATTCCTTGAAACCATAGCAGATGCCTGATCCTATCACCAGAAAGATGTCAACATGCTCGGGACCAAAATAATCAAGAACTGTTCAGAAAGTGCGACGTTAATATAGCAAGCCCAGCTTAGTGATGCACAAATCAAAGATTAAAAATGTCCTTTTGGTGAACAGAGTCAGTTACTAAACTCCATTTCTGTTTTTAAAACCAGTACGCGCACACAGATACTTCACTGTATTGCTTAAAGGGGGTCTTTTCTTTCTCCGTTCCTCTTCTTGTTTCGTTTTATATGCTCATCACTTACAGCTGGCTCTTAATGAATGAGCCACATCAAATTTTTAAAGCTCCCAAATTACTATGTCAGTGCGCCCTTTCAAAGACAGACCGACAGGAATACGCAGAAGCCTCCTGGAACTTGTTTGCTCGCCACTGCATCTTTTTTCAGATTTTTCTCTACTAAATTACAGTGTGACCGTGGAGGCATTAGCTGTGAATTCACACTGTTCAGCTGGAGTCAGCAACCTCTCGTGATTATCTGACTTTATGTGTGTAAAATACACTTTTACAGAAAGACACCCCCCAACTCGTGAGGTCAGGTTTCTGGCCTCTTCTTTGTCACTTGCTCAGCTATGTGGCATCTTGGACTTTCTTCTCACCTTCCAGTGTTCTCAGGAGCCTCTAAGATGATACAGCAGAAGAGCCTACGAAAGCTCCCAAGCTTGTGGAATACAAAGAAATTAGGCTCTTATTATCAAGCTATCAATTTTAGGGCTGAGCTGGATGCAACAGTTGCAAACCAGGCTCTCTGCATCCAGTTGTGTTTCATACTCTGTCTCTAAGAAGTTAATCCTTCCTCTTTGCCCTCTTCTAAAGGAGCCTCATTGCACCCTCGCCTGGGATTCCCTGCCTTTTTCTTTTCTCTCCTGATGCCAGCTTTGCTGTTGACAACATGCGTTCAGGCAAGGCGGGGACTCGCTGTGTCTCTCTATCAGATGCCATGCACACTACTTCCGTCAAAACAATTAGTGTTCATTTTGGCTTTACTCGGGGAGACCTGCAGTGACTGATCAGTATAAATTATGGATGTATCTGTCCAGATGCACTTGTTCATTCATGCATAGATAGAAGGAAAATTTCATTCTTCTCAGTCCAAAAACAGCCACTAAAAATACTCCATACTTTTAAAAAATGTATTTTAGTATAGTCTAACTATGTCGTTATGCCCCTAACTGCACCCATTCTCTCTGTAATTTGAGACCTTTAGAGCTAACTTGGGGTTACTCGTTGCCTCCTTGTAAGCTCTGGTGTTCTATATAAATCACTAGGGAATCGTGGGCATTTTTAAATCTAAAACACTACAGGATGGTTTGGTTTTCCTCAGTTCTGTTTGCCTTTCCCCCTTTCGAAGCAGTGTTCTTGAAGCTACTGTCAAAAGGCACATCCTTTCCTCATCAAAGCACTTACCGCAGAGCAATATGAACAGCAAATGAGTGCAGTGGCTTAGTGTTCTCTGAGGTCCAAATGGGCCTCTGAGTGCTTTGTTATCTATTAGTTTTAATGAGCAGCTAGAAGAACTTGCAGACACACTGCACAATACCACGAAAGAACCAATACCTTTTTTTTTTTCTTTTCAAAAGACACTGAGTGGTTTTGTTGACTCCCTTAAATATAACTGGGGATGGAGGGGGGGGTCTGTATTTGATGGGTTTATTTACTTGCTTCAATAAAATTCTATGAACGCACCTATACAATTGGGGATTCTTCCCCCGAAAATAAATTAATCAGCATTGAACAAAGCAATGAAAAGCCGACATGATGGAGAAGCCCAGAGCACCAGGCTATAGAAGTCAGAATCTGGAAAGAGAGAGGAAGAAGAAAGCAAATTCTACAGAATTCCTGAATCTGGCGTCCCACGGAAGAGACTTCTCTGCCCCTGGGGGTTCTGCCAGAAGCGGATACTGGCTCATGTTGCTGCCTTTGCTCTCGTATGAGGTACATCTCATAATCATCACTTTTAGGAAAACCCCACTAAATACTCATGGTGTGCCCTAACAACCAAGCACCATCCATGTAGGGGGCTTTGCTGTGCTTCTACCCTGTCCCTGGGCAGGGTAGATTAAACCAAGGTCTCTCGAAGTTGTGAACACAGAAGGCACAGGGCCAATTTTCCTCCCCAGGATTTGCTCTGATAAGAGCTGCCAAACCGTAAAGCAGCTTCGAAGACAACAGGTAAAGAGCCTCAACAGAAAGCATGCTCAGTGTGCGCTACCCACTCCCACAATAGAAGGAAACGGCCGTGCTGTGCTCAATCCTACTTCCCAATTTTTCTTGCCACTCATCTTGGGTTTTCTTTTCAAAATCCTGTTGGTTTTCTCACATCCTAGAGCAAAGACAAGAGGTAGGTTTGGAGCCCCTGCACATGGCACTGACACCACAGAAGTCTTATAAATCAGTGGAAAAATCAATAAATCCTATAAGGTAGTTTCTGCTTTGCAATATCACCAAGGGACAGGACTAATTTTTTTTTTTTTCTCCACAACTATCCCCATTTTTCTGTCAAAAAAAAAAATCATGTGCTTAGGGACGAATATGTAATCAAAGTTGCTGAGTAAGGATTTCAACAATCTAATTTTATTACTTTACAATTGACATACCTTCCCTCTGGAAATGTTTGCAATTAATTAATTAGTAGTAATCTTCCCCAAGGGACTAATTTAATGAATTCTTTCCAATTCCTACTTAGAGAGAGAGAGAGAGAGAGAGAGAGAGGAGTGGATTGCTCCAAAGTGGGTTTTGAAAATCAAGGCATCTGTTCATTACTGTGACTTTTTATCACCAAGTCAATCTGGCAACGACTATAATTCTTTTTCTAACTAGGGCTCTCCCAGTTTGAAAGCAAGATTTCTCCAAGGTAACCGCAGTCTGTGGTAGCAGCTGGGTTTGTAGACTCATCTGTGGTTTGTGGCCTCTTTAAGCTCTCGGTCTATTCTGCATAAGCTGTGAGAGGTGAGGGGGTACGAAGCCTAAGGTGTCATTCTAAACAGGTCACTGGGTGTGGCCTGCCAGTCTAAAGGACAGAGGCAAGCTTGCTGTGAAGGGTTTTCTGCCAGGGACCCAAACCTTGCCTCTGTTGCTGAGGTCCCTCCGCCTGGCAAGAACCGAGAGCTGTCAGTACACTCTGGGTCACACCATCTCGAGTTCCAATTGGAAAATAAAAACTTGTCCTTGAGCAAACCACCAGAACCCCTGGAGGGAGTGTAGCAGAGATGAGACTGTCCGAAAAGTGTCAAGTGCACTGCACTGGGACCCGGCGACTAAAAGGAAAGACTTTCTGGATTGCAAACTTTACCTGGTTCCGCAGCAGGGTTACCTAAGACTTTCCATCGCTAGTCTGCAAGTGTCCCCTAGATGTTTAGTCCCCCACTGGAGTCTTCGGAAAGGTGTCAGCCTGCAAGTGTGCAAAATCTATAGCGAATTGGCCTCACTGTCCAGGAGCCAGGCAAGCAACACCCCCTTTCCCCAGGGACATCCGTGCTCTTTGGAAAAGCCCTGCCAGGGGGTTTCTTACACCACTGGGCCTAGCTGGGTGTCCCGGGCGCAGCTCCCTCTGGAGCGCTCCACTGTGGCTCGCCAGCGCCACCCCGAGAGGAGCAAAGCGGTTGCAGCCGGGCCCTAAGGCCATCATCCCGCTTCCAGGTTCTGGGCGATTTGGACACCTCAGGCGGTGCTTGGGAGGCAGCCAAGCCTGGTCTTAGGTGGAGATGGCCAGACTCTTGGCTAGCAGCCTACAGATGCCAGGGATCAGATTTGGCGAGTCTATGGGAACTCTCTAACGGATGCTGCACTTTGGTCTGGAGGGGGCGCTCATCTGCCTAGCCCAGGGCCAGACCCTTGCAAAGATGCCCCAGGGGATCAAGGACCTGGTTAGGGCTGGAATTAGCCAGCGGTTTTGGGAAACCGAAACCAGAGCCAGATCCCCAAGGACAAAGATGGTTTGCCCAGAGGGCTCCATCAAAGCTGCTCCGAGCTTGTCCAACCCTGTGAGCTCCGGGGGGCCGGCCGGCAGAGCCAACAAACTTTGGTGCAGCAGAGAGGCGGGGATGGGCTGGAGGCTGGTCCCCCGAGCCGCTGCTATCCTCCACCTGCTCCGGCTCTGCCTCCGCCCAGCCCTCGCCCACCCCCACTCCCACCCCCCTGCCATCAGACTCCACATCTCTCCTCTCCCTCCTCCTTCTCTCCCCTTGCCTAACTCCCCCACTTTCCTCCCGGCTCTTCTTTTGTATTCTCTCTTCCCTCGCCGCCCAGCTCGCCTCTCGCCTCCTCGGGGCCGCAGGGGAGGAGGCGAGCACGGGGCTCCCTGGGCCCTCGCGGCGCGCGGGGAGGCGCATCTCCCACTTCTCCCGGGGTATTTGGAGAGGGTCTGCGCGCGCGCGTGAGCTGCAGGCGAAAGCGGGTAGGATCTAGCGGCGAGCAGAGAGGGTCAGGGTCTTTGATGATCCTCGCCCGCCGCACAATCCTTGCAAAGCAGGGAAGCCTGTGTCTTAGAGTGCACGCGCGTACACGGGCTGGCTGCCCTTGGCACGCTCGGTGGCCCGGGGCCCCGGGGCCCGCGGTCCCCTCTGGCGGCCCGGGATTACCGTGACGTCACATTGAGCCTCTGGCCACCTTGGACTGGGACACCTCGGGAACCTCGCAGCCCCGCGCCTCGCCGCCGCACCTCGCCTCGCCAGCGCGCGCCTTTGGCACCCTGCGCCTTCTCCCTAACTCTGCCGATCCATGGGCCCCTCTGCCTTCTGGACCCCACAGGCCGCAGGGGTGCCTTACCCAGCGCAGGGCTCGGCAGCCCGGCTGCCTTTGCCTCTGCCTCCAGTCACTCCCAGTGGGCCAAGGAACTAGCCCCGAGCACCTGCAGCCCTGTAAGGAGACCAAACGCCGCGCGGCTGGAGTCATCGAATCGCCGAGCTGAGCGCGGGACTCGGAGGGGAAAAGGGAGACGAGTCCCGGACGACCAGCTGCTATGGCCTTCCCGCCCTTTGGACACCCGTACAGCGGCGCCTCCCAAGTGAGTCGTGCCTTACTGGGAGGGAGGGGAGCAAACTGGGTGGAGGGATGCCCAGTGCGCGCGCTGACCCGCTGAGCTTCCCCTTCTCGGTGACTCATGGGAAGCTAGAAGGAGTGAGGACCAGGAAATGTGACAGCCCATCCTCTGATATCCCGATGCCAGGCTGAGAGTATTCTCTCCCGAGTGCCAACTGAAAATGCGGGCACTCTAACCTCGCTGAGCGAGGTGGGTGGGATCTGAGGGACCTTGCAGTTCCCCTTGTACAGATTCCTGGGGTGGCCAGGAGACTCTCAAGAGGAGGGAGGGAAAGAAGGAGAGAGGGGGGGGGAGAGAGAGAGAGAGAGAGTCTCAAGGGTAGAGTGCTAGCACCACACTGTTCATTTGTTGACCTCAGTTCCGATCCCATGCCTTTCTTGGGGCTGGCCTAAGCTCTCTGCTTCTGCTTCCCTCCAGTTTCCAAAAACAGTGAACTGTGCAGTGGTGAGAATTTCCTTAGAGAATTCTGAGGGCGCAATGCCCACCATTGCTCTCTGATTTCTCTAGCAGAGTGCTCATATATATTTCCCTTGATGTTTAGTGTCAGGTCAACCTTTGACCTGCTGTGGGATCTTGGACAAACCTCCTACTCTCTCTCATCCAGGATGAATTCCGTTTTAATACCACAGGGATAGGAATGAGATGTTGGTGATGGTCTTGAAGGCTAACTTCTAACTCTACCTTTGTAGAATCCCATAGGGAGGGGCAGGGATTTGGTCTTATTTCCAGAAGGTCCCTGGGACGGTGGAGCCTTAGCAATGGCCTGGGTGCATCTCCAAGAGCAGTTTGGGTAAGTTGCCATCAGGAAATTCACATCCCAGCAGTCTCAGGGGGTTTCTGCACCTGCTGGTATTTGTTTATTAGAATGAAGAAATGAAGGAAGGCATTGTGCAGCTTCCTCACTACCCTTCTCTGGCTGGAGCCAGTAGATGCTGCATCTGGATTTTTAACTTCTAGTGACTCCTTTCCCGGTTCTTGTAGTTTCTGGTGTCTGCAAGTTCCAGTGCCACTTGCTGTGAACCAGCCCCTCCATCAGTGTCAGATGTGGCCTCAGCCTCCACCCCTGCCTCTGCTCTCTGCTGTACACCCTATGACAGCCGGCTGCTGGGCAGCACTCGTCCGGAGCTGGGTGCTGCCTTGGGCATCTATGGAGCACCCTATGCAGCTGCCCAGACCTACCCTGGGTACCTGCCCTATGGCCCAGAGCCCCCTTCACTGTGTGGTGCACTGGTGAGTAACGGGGCGGGGTTTAGGGCTGCCCAGTGAACATCTGGGCAATCAGCACAGAGTAACTCTATTGTGACCTTGCCCAGGGAAAATCTAAGTAGGACAGACAATGCTGAGAAAATAGCATAAAGGGTAAGGGGGGAAAATCAAATTCATAGCACTTTACAGTTTGCAGAACTTCACACCGCTTAGAAAACTTTGGTACTTCTTTTAATTCTGCAAGGTAGGTAAATCATCCTAATTCTAGATTTACAGATGAGCAGTTGAGGTGCAGAGGTGTTCAGACAACTTACCCCCAAATCACAAGCATGCCAAGGGTTGGGAATCCTTCTCCAATGATGCTGGGAAGGACCCCAGCAGGGGTATGTGGGGTGAGGAACCCAGAATTCATGGTAGCTCCTGCTCAGCCATTGCTTATTCTGTCCCTAGGACCCTGCCAAGTATTCTACCAGCATGGGTGACTTTATTGCCTCAATCTCAGTAAGGGAGAAACTGAGGCACAGAGGAGTTAAACAGCTACATCTGACATTGCACAACCAACTCAAGGGGTTGTGCTGGGGTGACTCCATAGGACACATCTATCCTTCTCCTGTGGAGTCCTGAATCTCTTTTTTCTCTCTCACCAGAATCCTCAGTATGAGTTTAAAGATGCTACAGGCAGCTTTACCCCCAGCCTGACCCAGCCAGGGGCCTATTACCCCTATGAGCCAACCCTGGGGCAGTATCAATATGACAGGTGAGAGATGGGGAGCATGGTGGCTGGCCTCCGTTCTCCATCCCTTATGTGCCTCCCCCCATCCCCCCCCCGGGAGAAGGGAGGGAGCAGAATTACATTTCCGGCACTTGGGCTTGGTGCTGGCCAAGCCCCTGGTTCCCAGCCTGGGACTTGAGCCCTGTCTGCCCACAGGTATGGTGCTGTAGAGTTGAGTAGCGCTGGCCGCAGGAAAAATGCCACCAGGGAGAGCACCAGTGCACTCAAGGCCTGGCTGCAGGAGCACCGCAAGAACCCGTACCCCACCAAGGGGGAGAAGATCATGTTGGCCATCATCACCAAGATGACCCTCACCCAGGTGTCCACCTGGTTTGCCAACGCACGCAGGCGCCTCAAGAAGGAGAACAAGATGACCTGGGCGCCCAAGAACAAAGGTGGGGAGGAGAGGAAAGCAGAAGGAGGAGGAGAGGATTCTCTGGGCTGCCTGAACGGTGACGCCAAAGGTACAGACAACAGTCACCAGCTCACCTGACAGGTTCCTTAAGACATTAAACATTGGAGCCAAAGCCGCCTGGGCTATTGTCTAAAAGATGCTCAGTTTATTCTTGTCCCTGGAGGCAGTGCAAACCCCAGGGCCTTTGCATCAGTGCCTCACAGAGAAGCAGTGTAGCTCCAGCTTTTTCTCAGCTTTAAAGTCTCTTCTTAGAAAGACTTCCCCAGCTCACTGAAATCCAAGCCCCTTCCCGTTTCCGTTTTGCTCCCTTTCCATATTTATCACTGAAAGAAAACCTTCTGCTCTTTGTCCCTGCCTACCACCCCTCTAGAAAATCACCTCCCCTGGATGACGTTTTACTGCTGTAGTTCCTAAATGTCTCGTGTCAAAATGATACCCTGCCACATGTAAATATTTACTGTATTAAATAACATGACACCAGTCACCCGCGGGTGCTGAAGTTGAAAGAAAAGTATCTCTCCCTGTTTTATAACTGAGAGACTCCGGCAGTGCAAAGTAGCTGCTCCTTAGTTTAGTTGGACCTAGGAGATCAGAGGGGCCGGGGCGGGCAGGGAAGTGTGGAGAATCCTTCCCCTGGGGCCGGCGGCCAGCGTCAGAGCTTGGGAGGGCGGCTGGCTGCCTGGAGAGAGAAGCACCGAATGTGTCTCGCTAAAAGCTTCTCTGGGTCGGAGGGTTTCCCTAGGGTACCAGGCTTTTCTCACTCTCGGTTTCCTACAGATGCTACTGCCAGCCAGGAGGCCCAGGGGCTGCGACTGAGTGACCTGGAAGACCTGGAGGAAGAGGAAGAAGAGGTGGAAGCGGACGAAGAAGAGGCAGCGGTCTCCGCAGCCCGCAGGCTGGCGGATTTTCAGAAGAGCGCGCAGTCCCTGCTGGAGCCCTGCGCGGCCGCAGCCCAAGAGGGCCGCTTGGAGAGCAGGGAGTGCGGCCTGGCGGTACCCCGGTTCTCCTTCACTGAGGCCCCGCGATCGGGAGAGGCTGACTTCATCACAGCAGAGCCCAGCGGTCCCGCGATGATCCTGCACTACCCAAGCGGCCAGAAACCGCGCATCTGGTCCTTGGCGCACACCGCGGCCGCCAGCGCCGTCGAAGGTGCTCCCTCAACCCCGCCCAGGGCACCAAGTCCAGAATGCCGCATGATTCCCAGACATCCCAGCTCCATCAGGCGACTCCTGGTCCCTAGAGACTCCGCGGGCGAAGAGGATTCTCACGCAGCCAAAGCCTTTGGAAACTCCGCGCTCACCCTGCATGGGCTGCCACTGAACTGTGCACCATGCCCGAGGCGGCGGGAGCCTGAAGTGCGATTCCAGTACCCGGCTGGAGCAGAAGGTAGTGGGACTCCAGCGGTGCTGCGAGTGCCAGTCCGAAAGATACCCATCCATTACCCTCTCCATATCTGGCAGGGGACTGTCCACAACACTCTCAAAGCTGAAACACCGCAAAGTCTAAAGCAAAATCATTAAAATAAATGATAGAGAGAAAATTTCCCTACATTCGCATTCTCTTTGAAGAGACAGCCAGTCTAGCTCTGTGTCACCGCCCTGCAAGTTGCAGCTTGCGGGTCTCTCCCCATAAACACCCATGGCCCCTGTATGCACTTTTTGAAAGACTAGTTGGCCTCTTCTTGGCTGGTACCAAGCATGTTCTAGGGTTGGTCTGGCTTTTGGAGCTGTCTGAGGGGTGGGCCATGCATATTGTGGGCTAGTGGTCAGTGTGCAGCTCCCCCTGGTCGGCTAAAATACCTGGGCAGTGCAGACATTCTCTGCTTTTTAAACTTGGAAGTCAAGGTCCAAGCTGTCCCTGGAGATATCCCCAAAGGTATGACCCCAACATGGTAAGACTGTCATTTAATGTCCCCTTCCTCTGATGTGTTAGGACCTGGTGAGAGAGAACTTTACTGCCACAAAGGGACATTCCCTAAGCACTAGGCAGCCTCCAGCAATTACGTATGTCAGATTCTGGTCTTTGTAGTAATTTCTCTCAGGATTAGCTCTTGGCTTAGAAAATTGGGTTACATTGTTATGTGAATTTACACATAACTGGCCCAAGCATTACCTCTGACAAGCAAATTGCCTCTAGACCTTGGCTTCCCTTGGGGTGGGACACAGGCTGACCTCTGATTTTCTAGAAATTATTGTCAAGTAGCCTTTGGGTTTTAATCAACCTTTCCTCTCTCAGCAGGTTAGCGCAATGGCTTCGGTTTGCAGAAGAATTTTGGAAACGGCTGCTTTTGGATTCACCTTCATATTAAGAAGCTTCCAGGTCTTGGCAAGGACCAGGAGTTCTCCCTTTGCCTAAGACAAACACACAGAACCATCCTAGCTGCCATCTTTGCACGCAGGGGTGGGGCTGGTTGGGAAGACAAGCACCTAATCAGACTTTGAAGGAAAATGGCAGGGCACCTTGGGAAAAGCCCAGTGTGCTTTTACCAAGTCTCTCTGCCTCCTCTGGATGGGGGGGGGGCTGAACAGCACCTTCTCCTGCTCACCCACCCCTGCCCAGCCAGCTCACTTTGTAACTTCCTTGCTGAAATGGTCTTTAAGGACTGTCTGTGTCTCCTTCCCCTTCCCAGGCTATGTCTTCAAAAAGAACCTAGCTTAACCCAAGGTGTGCAGCCTGTCAATACCAGGGACCCTGGGAGAGGTTTGTGGAGCTGGTGTGGGGCACAGAATTGTCACCAAGGCTTCTGGGTATTCAGTCTTGTACTTCAGACCCCAGTTCTGTTAATAGCAGTGAGAAAAACTGAAAGTGCAACCCAAAATGCCCAGGATGACAGAGTGATCCCTCAAACTGCACAAACCAGCAGCTGAGCAGCAGAGAGACATCGGAATATTTGTTGAGGAGCAACTTTTGTCCTCCAGTCCCCTGGCCCACTGTTTCCCCAGAACCCAACAGTGAAGTAGGGCAGTTTTGAGGCATTGGTAGAGACCACAGAGCGCATATTTTTCTGTTTAATCATGTCAGCAATCCCTTCCAGTATAGGCCAACCAGTGGGAATTGACTATTAGGGCAAAGACTCCCTTTGTGAGTCTGTCTGGGGTGGGAGTTTGGTGAGAGGTTAGGAGATGCCCACAGAATGCAGGATGGATGAGCTGCCTGGGCCCAGGTCCTAGCTCTAAAGGAGTCAACTTCAGCCAATGAACAAATGCACAGTTTTCTATATGAGCTGTGGACCAGGCAGAGTCTCAAGGGAGCTGCATTGCTGGGAAGTCATGGGGACTAGGCAGTCTCCAGGGCTGGACCATTCAGCAGTTGATACCCTTCAGATCAGTACTGGGGGTGGGGGTGGGGCAGAAGCATCCTGGTCTAGATGATTTTAAGGCCTTTGGAATCTATAGAGAGAAACCACATTTGGACATGAGGAGGACTATAGGAAAAAAAACCTTCAGAGTGGAGAGGAGTGTCTTTAAGGTCAAGAATTTCAAAACCACAAGCAGCTTCCTCAAATGAGGAAACTGAAGCCTAAGAAGGAGCCAGGAGAAAGTCCCAGGTCTTTGGTTTGATTCATCTCAGCTTTCTGCTCCAGTCCAAAGTCCTCTTTTGGTTACCCCTTCAACTCCTTTGGGAGACACCCCTCCCTGCATTTGGCTCTTGGGCAACAGCTGGTTCCACCCCACCCCACCCCCCAGTTTCCCTGGGGACTTTACCATCACCCTCGCTGACCTGAGGCTTAGGGTCCGGAAAATTAAACTGCGAAAAGATAAACATTATTTCCAGTCGGCTTTGCAGGATTAACGCTTGTAATAAAGAGCATTAGCTGAAGGTTTCTTTCAAGGCGCTCTCCACCATAGCCCCTCCTTGGTCCAGGTAGGACCCTCCCCCAAACCAGGAGACTGCAGCTGATGCTGCCAATCCCCTTGTAGAGTCTAGTCATTTAGAGGAGGGTGAAGGAGCCCTTTCATTGCCTTGAGGTAGCTAGGAAACCGGCCACTGAAGCCCAAACTGCAGATGAGAAGCTGCTAAAGGTCAGAACCAGGGACTTCATTTCCATCTAGGCATGGTGAATGCTAGGAAAGGGGGCAGGGTGGGATGAGATTGCCCGTACTCAAGGTCTCTACCAGAGCTGATGCTGAACCCCAAGGCCTGAGAATGGCAGGTCTGAGCCTGAGATTATCCCAGCCTCAAGGCCCTAGCTACAATCTGTTCCCACTACCTCTGCCCACACGGAGAGCCTCTTGCAAATCTCCTCTATAATCTCCCAGAATCATATTTTGAATACACTTTTGATTAAAAGCAATGGTGGGGTTGGGGTGCTGGAACCTGCTGGCATCTATGGACAGCTGGCTATAATTCTTCAGAGTAAGTGTCCATCCCACGACCTGATCTTAGATCCCCAAAGTCCATAGATGGCTTTTTTTTTCTCTTCTGGGTGACACCAGGGGCTAGCCTCCAGAAGACAATGGAAGTTGTACAGGAGATCAGGGTCTCCTTCCCGCAGGTGCTGGGTATCACTCTATGAGCACCGAATTCAGTAGGTCACTCTGTATTCACATGTACATTTACAGGATTTCAGGTTTCTAGGTAGCAATTTTCACTGTATCCTCACATGGTAGAAGGGAAAGTTATCTAGGAGTCTTTCCTGTAAGGTCTCTGATCAGTTCTGGTGTTCAGGGGGTACCAACATCAGTTGGGTTTCAGAGCATACATTTAGGGCTGGGCACAAACACAATCTTACCTTTAAATATGTGGATTCATGTACATACGGCAACACTTCGAACACTGTATTAATAAGTATGCAATATAGTAAGGACATTGGCTGCTGGAGGTTCCATAGCTCTGGGTCAGGCATCTAGCCACTAGGTAAAGAAGTCAGACTCTTAGTAAGACAGATTCTTTAGCCATGAGGCTCTCCTGTTAATCAATTCCTAAGAGCCTAGGTTTCAGAAAGTCTGCTATTCAGAACCTACTATTCTTTTGTCCTCTGGAAGAGGCTGACCTCCTTTCTCCTCAGGAATGCCCAGTGGGAACCGGCTTCTGGTTCTCCTGGACCACACTGCATCCTGAGAGCGGGCATCCTTTCTCTATCCCATGACTTACACTTCCCTGAAACATGCTGACTCAGACACCACTGCTCAGCAAGGGGCAAAAATCAGCCTACACCACAGATCCACACAGGATGTGGTGGGCTAGGATATGTGCCCCCTTAACAAATGCCACAGGTGGTTTGATGGATTTCTGACCTGAGGCCTGGTGGCAGAAACTCGAGACGCCAGACTCTAAGCTCAGTGCTAAGGTGCAGGACACGTGCTGTTGGTCCAGAGTGAACCCCTTCCCAGCACCAATGTTAGGGTCAGGCTAGCACCCCAGCTGCTTCCTGACTCATCTAATTTAGTACTAGAAAGTTCTTTTTTTTTTGTGGATGAAATTGCTTTTACTATAACTTCTAGATTGTCCCTTTTTGTCACTTTTGGTGATTTTTTTTCTCTGTTACTTTTCACACCTACCTCTCACACGTCCACTGTGCTGCCCTCACTTAGAGTCAGACTAGGAAGTGAAGCCCACTGGGCATCTCCCAATGACTGACGTAGCAGAGGACCATTCTATCAGCATCGTTTTATTATTTGGAAGTTAACTTACACCAGACAGAAAAAGACAAACCCTCAGGATCTCTATGAAATCCGAAAGCTTGGACGTAGAGAACAAAATCGTAGTTCCAGAGTCTGGGGAAGGTGCTGGGGAGTCAGAGACGGAGAGAAGACGGTTAAGGGCACAGGAGTGCCGTTGGACAGGAGGAACAATTCTCGTGGTCTGTTGCACAGTAGGAAAACCATGTTTAATAGTAATTAATCATATAGTTCAAACTAGCTAGTGAGGCTGACTGTGAAAGGCCCAAGAGAAAGACATAATAAATGTTTGAGGTGACGGCTACAACAGACTCCTTGGTCTGATCCTTACACATCACATGTTATCCTTAAACGCCACGTGGTTCCCTTAAGGGTAGCCCACACAATTGTTACCTTAGTTAAAACTCAAGCATAATTACTTCACGTAGTGTTACTCACAACCAGCCCACTTCACCAGTGGTAATGTTCATTCTTTAGTGACTTAATCTTTATTATTGTAGAGCATTGCTATGACGTGGGCGTGTCTCCAGAGGTTTATATATGAAAAACTGATGCCCTGGGGCTGGAGAGATAGATGGCTTAGTGGTTAAGGGCACTTGCTGTGTAATTATGGGGACTGGAGTTTGGATCCTAGCTCCCATGTAACAAGCGCACGCATGTAACCTGAGCTCTGAAAGGGCAGAGACAGGAAGGTCATGGAGGCTTGTTGGCGCCCAGTCTGTCGGAGAAAGTCTGAGCCCCAGGTTCAGAAGAAGACCTTGCCTCAAAGAAATAGGTGGAGAGGGCTAGAGGGAGGACACCTATCACCCTCTTCTGGCTCTGCACTCAAGCACCCTCCCCCATGCATGTACATTCATACACCCTCGCGCACCCGCACGCACACACACACACACACACACACACACACACAGACAAATAGATCTAAAAAGAATACTGGAAAATGGGTCCCTCTAGTTCAAGAGCGGTAGTTGGAGGCCTGAGAAAAGTACTTAGAGTTAAAAGAGGTAGCAAGTGTGTCACGGTGGCATCTGTGGCTCTGTGAGAAGAGGCAGAGAGCTCACTCTTTTGCTCTAACTGGCTGTGATGTGATGCTTCAAGAAGCCCTCTCCAGATGCCAAGCAGACCTCAGTACTGTTCTCTTGGATTTCCCAGACTCCAGATCTGTAAGCCAAGTATACGTGTACATATATACATGTATATATACACACATACATACATATACACATATATATACACACATACATATACACATATAAATATACACATACATACATATACACATATATATACACATACATACATATATGCATGTATATACACACATACATACATATATGCATGTATATATACACACACATACACATATACATAATACATTATATATAATTAATGTATGGTTTCAGGTATTCTGTCGTAGCAACAGATAAGCATGAGTATACCTGGGGGAGGGGTAAATTTTGTCTTCTCTACCTGGACTTCCCTCAGGTGGGGTGTCTCCAAATTCCAAGCAGAGCTTTACTTAAAGCTTAATGATATTTTCCCTGCTCAATGGAGCAAGCCATGATAATGGAAATGAGTATATAGCCGTGGTCTCAACCTTGATGATGCAGAAAGTCAGTCAGGGAGGTATTTACTCTGTTTAATCATCAACTTAACATCAACAGCAATACCTAAAGCAAACTCTAGATCCCTTAAGCGCCATTTCCAGAGGTCTGGCCCCACTGTGGTTTTCAGGGTTCCTGAGTGATTCCGGTAAACAGCCAGCTTTGAGAATCAGTGAACTACAACCAGGCTGACCGTTTCTCCCAGCCCCAGCATTTTCAAACGTGCATGGGGCAGGTGTGGTGTGGGGTCCTCCGCTCACTGACTGAAAGTCTGAGGTCCCACAGGGCTCTGGTCTCACCCTGCTCACAGCTCTCCACATGATGGAAGCCGAGTTTCAAGAGCAACAGCCTCTAGTGACCTGGGCAAGAAGTCGCAAGGCCTTTTGGGTCCCATTCTCAGAAGTCCCCAGAACATCATTTCCTCTTCCCATTGGTCAAGCCATCCAAGAGGAGGGGAATTTCACGCTATCACTTCATGGCAAGAGTAGTAGAGAATTCGTAGCCATCTGTACCAGAACTGCACCACAGGATAGAGCTGGTGGAAGTTGAGATTTGAATGCCTTCCAGACTCAGCTCTCCCGTGCAGCGAGACAACATTTTCCGTACCATGACGCCTCGGACAACAGAAGTTCATTTCTTACAGCTCTTGAATCAGGAGAGTCCAAAATCAAGGGACCAGATGATTTTGTTCCTGGGCAGGCTCTCTTCCTGGCTTGCAGCATTGCTTCTCCTTATGCTCGTATAGAGAAGAGCAGTGGCCCAGCGACCCTTGCTCTTCATACAGGGGAAAAGCCGTTCCAGATTAGGCCCTTATGATCTCATTTAACCTTTGTCATCTCTTCACTGGTCTTGTCACCAAATGCAGTCAGATGGGAGGTTCAACAGGGTAAATTTAGGGGACACAAAGTGTGTCCTAAAGTCCTTACTAGGCTTTAACCCAGAACCCAGAATGAAAATTGTAGTAAAACAAACAAACCAAAAACAACACAACAACAAAAAACAAAAAAAACAAAACTCCTTGAACCAGCTGGCCCTGGCACACAGTCTGAATGAGACAGGGTCACACCACATTCACACCTTCCCATTGGTGGCTTAGCCTGGCTTGCACAGGGTTTGTCCCCTGAGTGTGGCATCAGAGAGCAATGCATTCAAACATCACGTCATGAGTGAAGAAGCAGATTCTTAAATAAGTCCCTTGTCCAAGATTCAACAACCATAAGAGAATTGAGGCACAAACTCGTATGTGTGTGGACCCCAAAGCCAATGACAGAAAGGGCTGAAGAGGCTGGAGATGTAGCTTAGCGGTAGGGTGGTTGCCTAGCATGCACAAGGCCCTGGGCTCAATCCGCAGAAGTGGGGGATGGGAATGAAGGTGAGTAAAGTCAGGAGGCACACTGTGAGTTCACTCCAACATCACATGCTCTACAGCAAGATTAAGAGCACAGCGGTGTATGCATGCAAGTGTGTACCTATGCGATGGTCAAAGGTCAAGCTTGGGTGTCATTCCTCAAGAGCCATCCACCTTAGTTTTTGAGACAGGATCTCTCCTTGAGGCCTGGAGCTCACTAAGCTAGGCCAGCTGGCCAGCGAGCCCTGGAATCCATCTGTCCCTGCTTCCCAGTGCTGATCATATTCCATTCTGCCTGCTGTGTTACATGGGTACTAGAAACGGAACTTGGGTTCTCATCCTTCATGGAAAGCACTTTCCTGACTTAACTCTCTCTTTTCCTAGGACCTAGGAGCTTTAGGACCAAAGACCTTGGGTTTGGATCTTAGTTCTGTCCTTTACTAGGCGTGTAACCTCAGGCAAGTCACCTAACCTCTCTAGGCCTCAACTTCTTCACCTCTAGAATGGAAATAATACTTGCCTCACAGGACTGCTATGAGGCTTGAACAGCTAGTGTGTAAGGTACCAAGATTGTGTCTGGCTAGCAGTCAGCATTAAGAGCAGCTGGGATAGCTCTCCCACCTCCTACGTATCCCAGCTGTCCTCTGCCAAGGCCTGGAGTCTCCACTGTGTCCCCACCATTCATTATGCCAAGTGGATCCCTCATACCTAGAGCAAAGACATGGGCTCATTCCCTCGGGTGTCCATTTAGGGAGAAACCTCCCCGAGCAGGTTTTATGAATCGCTCACACTTCCCCTTAGCAAGATTAATGGCACCAACCGCACACGGTCAGTCCTTCTGTGGTCACAGCTAATGACTTCAACCCTCAACACGTTTCCTCCGCGTTTGCTTCAGAAAATCATTCTGAACAGCAAGACTGTTTTAATAGCCTCTTGGTACTAATGATGCCTTTTAAGTGCATAAAGGGAATCTCTAAGTAGCAAACGGGCGGCCCATTGACTAGGGACAACAGCTATTGACATTGGCCGCACCAGGCAAGGTCAGACTACGGTTGCACGTGGAGACCGTTACTTGGCCTACAGTGGGGGACATTTTTACTCCCTCACTGTTCCCCAGATGTCCCCACCAGTCCTGCTTCCTGTGGGCTCTGTGCGTTTCAGAGCTTACCAGCCCAAGCTTCTTTCCATTTCACTCTCAAGATTTAGGCCATATGCAAGCTTGTGCTATTTTTACTGAGTTTTTAAAGGGTGGGGGGCAGAGGCTCACTTCTGCAGATTTACATGTTTTCAGAGCGTATGGGCGTATTTCACGGCATCTTCCTATCTATGTTCAGTCTTCACTCAGAACCAGATCACCACAACACATTCTAATGACCGTGAGCTGGAGGTGTGAGCCTGTGGGTGAGGACTCACAGCAAGCTGGGGTCCTGTTCCTGCCCCACAGCCGTGCAGTCCTAGGTGATGGTAAGGAAGACGCTCCAGCAATAGATCAGCTTTCTTCTCTTCTATCCTCTTTTCCTTTTTTAAATTTCTTTCTTCTGTTCTCTTCTTTCCTTCCTTCCTTTTTCTCTCTTAATAATATTTCTCTTGATTCTCAGAGAATTTCATATACTATATTGTGATCTTAATCTTTCCCTCCTCCAACTCCTTCTAGATCCTCTCCCCACCCCCTACCCACCCAATTTCATGTTTTCTTTCTCTCAAAACCATAAAAAACAGACAGATGTGCGAGCACGCGTGTGCACGTGCACACACACACACACACACACACACACACACACACACCACCCATGGGGTCCAATTGCTGGCTGACTCCTCCTGAGCTTGGGGCCTTCCCTGGAGTATGGTTGAGATGCTCAGATACTCAAGTGTCCCTACATTGAAGAGAACTTATTTTCCTTCCCCCAGCGTCCATCGGTTGAGGATAGTTTCTTGGATGGGGCAGGATTCTGTCTGGCTTGAGTTTGTGCAGGCCTTGTGCTTGCTGTCGCAGCTCTGTGAGTTCACATGTGCTTCTGCCCTCCTGTGTCTATAAAACACTATTTCCTTGAAGTCATCCGCCACCTCCGAATTTTATACTTTTTCTGCCCTTTCTCAGAACTGACACTCACACAGTCAGGAAATAACTGCTACTCACTTTTTCAGGTAAGGCTGGGCTCCCTGAGGAAGTGACAAGGAGCCACTGATTGTCATCCTGTCCTTTTCCTGATATGACTTGGTCTAGTCCATACAGTGGGGTCTCAACTCTACCTCGAAGAGGCTGTTCTTCTGTTGCTGGAATCTGGCGTGCGCTGACAACCACTGACAGAAGCATTGACCCTTTATTCCCCACCACCCAGGCCGCCTTCTCACCAGGATTGCCTTCCTTTTCACTACAGCTCCTCTCTGACCAAAAGATGTCACCTCCCACGGCCACCATCTTCTCCTGGGAGTTGGCCGTCTTATCTTGACTGGTTATCTCTTCCATCTTTCCAGGAATACTCCAACATTTCACTTCTATCCCTGATCTCAGTAGGTGTGTAACCTCATCTCTGAAGTTGGGACAGGACAGCAAGTGAGGCTCCCGTGGACGGAGAACTGTCATAGGGTGAGCCAGGGACCTTCGCAAAGCGAGAAGCAAGGGGAAGAGATAAGTGGGAGAAAGGCAGACAGGAACCCAGATTGGGGTGAGGCTATGAAATAAGGAGACGAAGGTGCATGTCACTGAGGGAACCGGCCCACCAGCTCAGAGCCGCCCAGTTGTAGAGTGAACACATTTGGAAACTTGCAAAATGGAAGTCCCTTAATGGAGGACACTCAGGAATTTGCATACCACGTGGCGCAAGGAAACACTGAGGCGCTGTTGCTGCATTTTATGAAACAGAATGCTCAAGCGTACCTTCAAACTAAAGCCTACACACTTCTCAGCTGGTTACAGCTGGCATGGGCTGCAGGAAACGGAAGCAACCCCAGCAGGGCAGTAGGAACTGCCCCCACACCTCTCTCAAGCAGTTCTCAGCTACTCTACAGCCCCAGCGCACGGCATCTGACATATGACACTTGACCTTTCCGTCAGGTGCCATTAAATGGCCTGAAGTTAAAATGTTAATTATCATTAATCATCTTTTATGAAAATGGCCCTGCCAATCCATAAATCCATAGAGAATGGCCTTGTTCACAGATCTGACAGTGCACAGAATACTGGCCATGGGGGGAGAGGGATCTTTCTGGAGGTGTGAGTTACAAGGAAAAGAAATTAGTGCCTACAGGTGGATATCAACGAAGGAAAGTGACACAGGACAAAAGAAAGAGAGGAAGGAAGGAAACTGGGGAACGCCAAGTCCTGTGTCCCCTGTGCAAAAACTGAAGTAAAGGTCACTCTTGTCAAAATACAGTAACAACAATTTCTGTATGCTACTCGCTAAGGAGAATTGCTTTCTTAAGTAGATGTTACAAAACGGCATTTTATTATCTGTATCTTCATGACTAGCACAAGGAGCACCTCCAAAACACCCCTGCAGGAAGAACGAATGGAGGAGGAGGGACAGGAGGCCAGAGAAGGAAAAGAAGGAAAAGACCGAGGCGGGAGAGTAGTGCAGAGGAGTCAGGCAAAGGCACCCTCGTGGGAAGAGCCTGAGTCCAAGACTCCTCACTCGGGTGACTCCATGATTATTTCGTGAGATGCAGTGAACTGCAATCTCCTTTCTCACTTTCCCTCAAGACAAAGCTCCTTAAAAAAAGCTATTAAATCACTCAGAATTGATGTATTCTTAGAAACTCCGTGCATGAGTATCTTGGGCTACACTGTGCCCAACCTCTTTTTAAATCAGTGTTAAAAATAAGCTTCGTATCAGTATACATAGGAATAGAAGAGGATGTCAGGATCGTACGCCAAAGTGGGGGTGGTGGTTATCCTCAGAAGACGGCATTATGTTTTAATAGTTATTGTTTATATATTTCTATCTTTCCAGGTTTTCTGCAGGATTGTGATTTATAATAAAAGCATACAAAATCTGTGTGTGTGTGTGTGTGTGTGTCTGTTTTTGTCTCTTTCTCTCTGTGTGAACCTGTGTGTCTCTCTGTGTCCCATTCCCCCACCCCCACCCCCGCTGGCCCACCCTCTGTGTGTGTATATGTTGTGTATGTATGCATGCATGCCTGTGTATGAAAATGTGAACAATGACAGGTGGAAAGCAAAGGCTAATAGTACATGCTGAGGCCATCCTGTTGAGCAGCTGATAGGAGACAGCCCATTGTATGGAGTCCAGTACTTTGGACACTGGAAATCCTCTATCAGGAACATAACGAGACCCCACTGCACTGTCCGGCTCTGCAGCTGTGGACCCCTCTGGGTGACCGAATGATGGAGTATCCTGAAGATGAGATAGAATTATCCCAAAGTGAGGACAAGGGAAAACAAAAAGGCTTTCCGTGGGATCCACAGTGATGTAAGGGGCTCCTCGGGCCTCTTAACAGCATGTAGAACCGTGCATCACATACACGTAGACAGTGCTCTGGGAGAGGGCACCCAGATCCCTTTCATCAGATCCTTAAAGAGAGAACTTGGTGGAAGTATGTATCACTAACAGGTAAACACTTCTCAAAGACGCGCTCCAAATAGAGGCGCTCTCTCATAAACTTCGTGCACGTCCTTATGGTATATTAACGGCACAAACTTATACGAAACATCGATTTAAAAGTCAGAAAATAAAAAAAAAGTCTAGTACACCCATTTCATATCCCAAAGCATCATATCCAACTCCCCTGGAAAGCATTGGTCCCTTTCAGAGAAGGTCACTGCTAGAATCAGTAAGAAGCTGCTGTCTCCAGTCTCCAAAGCCAACATAACCCCACTTTAGGATGCCGAGTTTCATGAACAGGAAATAAGGACCCCTGGGTCAAAAAACACAGCAAGTCTATAAAGCACTTCCCAACATACTGAAGACACAGACAGACTTCCTCCTGGCAGAGTTTTTCTAGAACCTGCTGTTTGCTGGCTCCTGTATTCATAGCCCCAGTGATGCAGCATGGTTTCAGCTTTCACTTCAAACAGTGGCTCTCCTCTTAGCGTTTAATTTAGTAAGCAGATGGGACCCCAGCACGGATGGTCATCAGAGCTCATTTCCTGCAATGACCCTGCTTCTCACCTTTCTGACATATGCCATGTCCCTGTTAATTTTAGAACATCAGGGGGACACTAACAATTTTCTGCCATCCCTCCATTCATCATCGCTAAGTGAAAATGTGCCAAGAAATTTCCAGAAGAAGCTAATTTGGACCTAAGTCTGCCTGGGCCTTCTCACTGGGTGTTGGAGGTTTCTCCTCCCCCCCAGAGATTCTGTCACTCACGCCCCTCCCAGGGTAAGAGAGCAATCCAATCCAGCTGCCCTTCACTTACTCATCTTTGTGGTTTTGTTTCTTTCAAGTCTTTGATATGAAATCCTTACACAGGCTTCACACGGAAGGGAAACCGTAAAACAACCTAGTTGGTGACACTAGGTGCAGACACTACCTAATGTTAGGGAGTTGTGTCCAGTGAGGAATACCCATGGACAAGAGGGAAGAGAAGCAGAAATCATCTAGAAAAATAGTAATAGCAGAACATCTTCACGTATATAGGTTTTTATTGAGAAGTGTTTAAATATTAAAACATGCATGTGATGGTGAATGTTGTGGACGGGATAGGATCTAGAGCCACACGTGCCTTCCCAACCATGATGGTCTGAATCCTGGAACTGTGAACTGAAGGAAACCTTTCCCTATTATGTTGCTTTGTCAGAGATTTTTACCACAGAAACAAGAAAAGTTTCCAAGACAATGCATTTTGTTTTGATAAATTAAGTTTTGATAAAACTTAGCTAAATTGATAAATAATAAATGTAGGTATTTATGAGGTACAGTTTTTGTTAAATGTCTGGAAAACATTTAAATCATGTGTGGGGAATCCCTGGGTGGTTTGAAAGCCCTTTTGGATTCAAGGCCTTTCTTGGTTCTTTCCTTCGCTGTGAATGTAGGCAGGAATTTATTCTGGGGTGTCAGATCTCCCCAAGGATTAAGACACTGTGCCCTGTAGCCACTGGATATGTTGACTTCAGATGCTTTTTCCCTCCCGGGGGAGGTCCTCATCCCAAGGCTAATCTTGCCAGAAGAAACTGCAACAAGTTGGCCAGCCAACTTGCCCCATTAGGGACATCGCTGAAAACTCACCTCAGCTTCCTGTGCAATCAGCTGAAGATGCTGTACACATCACAGTTCAACTTGTCCCCTGGTCCAGTTCTGCCTGGTCTACCTCGCCCAGATCAAAGGGTCCTTTCCCACAATCATGGTGGCCAAGTTGGCTTCCTAGCCACTTACCCAACATGTGACTTTAAAGCAAACTTGGCCAAGGAATAAAATGATTGACTCCCACGTGCAGGAACGAAGAGGCCTATCTCTTCTCTCCACCCTCACACTGTGCACCCGGGCAGTCACAGAGAGACATTTTGGGGGTCGGTTTGTAGTAGGCTTCCTCAGAGAGCTCCAGGGAACCCGGAAGTCACCACCTTGCTCACAGAGGAGTCGGCACACCTTTCTCCTTCAGAGATATGGTTTGGAAGCGTTCCATCTTTCCTTGAAAAGTTATCTTTAACTGCACAAATAATGCATGCACAGTCTTTTTATTTAAAAAGTAAAAACAACTCTAAAGCCAACCTGTGTTTGCATGAATCTGGCTCCGAGTACAGGGAAACGCCCAAACAGTAACGATTAAATACAATGAAAATCAATCTCTTGCTCTTACCATGTCCAATCCTCTGTCCCTGAGCTCTCCTGCTCTCTCCTAAGCACGGCACAGAAATCTTGCCCCATGTGTCTAGTGTCTCGTTAAAGGATTAATTATTCCGCCAATCTGTTCAGTATGGCTAAGACAAGATGCCTTCCTGGGGGTAGTCCCTTAGCCAGAGTAATTGAGCCAGCCCAACAAGCCAGGACACTAGCCCAGGAGTCTAAATGAGTAAAAACTGGGTAACTTACATTTCTGTAGTGATGACATCCATTTAACCCCAGGCTGGTGATACAATGACAGCATTTAGGCCAATTTATGCTTGAAAATTTTAGAAAGCCAATCACTGCCTTGGAAATAATGTGTTTCAATATGCTTCCATGAAACCACTTTTTTTTTCCCCTTTTCTTTTCCTTTTTTAAAGGTATTTGTAGCTGGATGGTGGTGGCACATGCCTTTAGTCCTAGCACTCAGGAGGCAGAGGCAGATGGATCTATGTGAGTTCCAGGACAATCAGAGTTACAACAAAGAAACCTTGTCTCTAAAAATAAAAAATAAAAGAATGTATTGTGTGCAACCTGCAAGGTCACACTGGTGTGTTTGCATCTATTAAATGTGTATGCTTCTGCCTGAATCACGGGTTCACAAATATACTCTTTTCCCCACTCTGCTCCAAGGAGAGTAGACTCTAGCCTGCTCAGGTGTGGGTTACAGCAGGTTTGCCCCACATCCCTACCTGCAGCCATCATGTAGAAGGGGGTGATACAAACCTGGCGAGGGACTGGATGTGAGACCAGCAGCCCATAGATTCTTTTGTCCTGAACCCAAGGAACAGGAGACATGCTAGCCCGTGGATATTTGCCCTCTTTCTGACTGATGGAGAAAATCCCGCAGAAGAGCTTAACATGGGAAAAACCTGTTGTGAGCCAGGAGTCTGCAGAACTAGAGTCCAATCCCTAATAGAATACAGCTCTCTGCCTCCCTTACGAGCCTTAGTGGGAGATTCTTGGTAGTGACACACGATTGAGAAGCTTGGAAACTTTCTTGTTTATCCTTTCTTGGCCATGGGGGCAAGAATCCATACCAAGGCACCGGCAGAGCCATGGAAGCCTCTGGGAAGACCTTTCTCTGCTCTTCCAGCTTCGATGACTCCAGTGCTGCTAGGCTTCTGGCAGGATCATTCACTTCTCCTTTGCCTTTTTCCGTCCACAATAAAAACCCTGCTCATTGGATTCGGGACCCACCTTAAGTCCAGAGTTGGCTCATCTCCGGATCTTTAACTTAACCATATCTGCAGAGATTGTACTTTTGCATTCTTCAAAAGCATTAGGAGGGATGGTATAACCCCAGCTCTTGGGAGGCAAAAGCGGGAGGATCAGGAGTCCAAGGACATTCTCAGCCATGTTGCCAGAAACCAACCCCAGCAAATAAAATCTCAATGAAAGAAAAAAAAAAAAAAAAAAAAAAAAAAACCTCTAAACTGTCCCATGCCTAAAACATAAACACTCCTTTTGTTTTTGTTTTTGTTTCTGGGTACTCCTAGAGCATGGGGGTTTGCACCTGAGCCATAGGAGAGAGTTACCAAAATACAATAGCCAGCAAGCTCAGTGACTGGAGGCACGCAGTAGGACCAGTGTCTACTAGCAAGGGCAAGGTTGGGCTTCTGGGCCACATGAGTGTCTGAGGAAGGCAAGCCCAAGGGGAACTGCTTGGGAAACATGACAGTTCAGATTCTCTGAGGTAAGCAGCAGAGATCTATACCAGCTCACTAGAGCAAAATAGAATAAAAGTTCTAGAAATTTCTGTATCGGAGAATGAGGAGGAGAACAGTGAAGTGAGACCTGCAAGGCCACTGTCCTGAGCAGCTCTGGGGCTGTTCTCTCACATCTACCAACTTCCTTCTGGTGACTTTGTAAATCCCAAATCAGTCAAGAAAAAAAAAGATTGCCACAAAGTTCAATTGAATTTCAAGCAAGCTTTTAATACTGGCCAGCCATGGTGGGAACTGGCCAGGACCTTGTGGAGGTCCCCCTTGGGACTCTTCCATGATGGCCACAAGTTGTAGCTTATGCAAGTTTTAAAAGGCAGATCCCATGAGGCTATGTGTTTCCCATCAGGCCCAATCAGGGTGAGCAAGTGCACATTCTGATGTATTTCCTGCCTGGGCATCTCCCAGGCTTACATGTTTCCTGTCTGGGTATTTCCCGTCTCCTACCTGGATATCTCCTGCCCATATCCAATCAGGGGCAAGCATATATCCTGTGTCATTAGTTAAGTTTGGACTGGGACTTACACTTTGCAATAGAAACTCAATGAGCAAGGGCAGCTTGTGGTGCAATCGGTGGAGGTCAGCCACCAGGGACACAGAACAGGCAGGGTAAACAGTGGCAGAGAACGGCTCTGGAGGGGCAAATGGAAAATGAGCAATAGGGGTGCTCCTTGCAGAAGGTAGAAGAGATGCTGGCAAGCCCAAATAGGACACCAGACCACCGGAGGAAGCCAAGAGAAGAGCATCGAGGAAGTGACAAGAGCTAGGAGGAGAGGGAACCGAGTTTTCCAGCCCAAAGCTCGAGAGAGACGAAACAACAAAGGAACCTGCTGCCTTATTAGATGAGAGCTTCAACTTCATGGAAGCTTGGCTTTGCTTCTTATTTTTTTAAAAGCCCAGTTTCATTAAGGTGATTGTGTTTAATACATCGAGGTACCTTTCTTCCCATGGAGAAAATGAAACCCCAGGAAAGTTTTGAGTCAGTCAGTCCCCAGAGATGTCCCTCTGAGTACTTCGGACAAAGAATGGACTGTTTGTCTTTGCCAGTGTGTGGAATATTGCAGACTATAATGTGACACTGTAGGCCACTTTGTCACTACCCCCATCTCCGAAGAGTAAGAGCTAATTGGAATCCTAGTGCAGTAACAGCCATAAAAGCAAAGCTCTTAGCTGAGATTGAGGGAAGGCACCACTTTAGCAATTACACTTCCTTCACATGTCAAAGGAAGGAGTCTCTAGCCAAAGACCCGGTCCTTGGCAAGTACTGCTGAAGTGACATCATTGGAGTCTGGGATGACGGCTTGGGAGAAGACAGCACCACTCTGTGGATTCCATTCCTTGCAGCTTGGGATGCGTTTTCACAGCACAGCCCCTTCTGCTCCCCTAAGGAAACTGGCCTCCCTGAGATACATCAGAACTTTGTGGGGCTACCTGGGAAATAGTTTTTCTTTCCTGATAAAAGAAGAAAGATACATAAGATCTTACACCTCTGCCTTTTGGTGTGACCTGCTTCCGCACAGGTCGTGTGAAGCCCGGAGGCCCTGGGAAGAGATCGTGAGGGTCTCTCTATGTTCTGTGCCAACACTAAAAGTCCTTGCTTTCAGACTCACTCCCAAGCCCACCACAAAGGTTTACAGGCTTTAGACCGTTTCCAGTTGGGCTTTCTGTTACTGGCAGCTAAATATGCTCCTTCCTGAATACTTTGTCTTGTCCCTTTATACCAAACTTTGCCTGACTCCTTGCTTGGGTGTTACAAAATAGGAAGACCCTCTTCTCTTTAATCTTCTGAGACATGAGTGACTGGTGATTTCAACAGATAGAAAACTACGTCACAACTTAAAATGTGCGGTGACATAATTAGAATGGAAGGGTATTTTGTTATTTCATCCTGTTTTGCAGCTTGTGACTTTGGCAATCAGCTGTTAATCCTTAGCCTTTATGACTGCAGGATTTCAAAGGGATGACAGCCAGACAGGTGAGCCACACACGGTGTGTGTTCTCAAAACCTTATCCTTCCTCTCACTTTCTGAGCAGATAGGAACAGCCCACTTTGTGGATCCTGCATTCATGTCTACTTCTGGAGCTTCTAGCTCCTTGTGGACAGTCTCCAGCTCTCTGTAGCCTGAGGCCTGTGCTTCTCAGAGCCCACCCCAAGGAGGTACCTGTGAATATTGACTATATACAGATGGCCCCGGAACTAAGATGGTTGGAATTAAGAGTCTTTGGTTTTTTTTTAACAGTAAGAGAGCAATATGCACTGAGTAAAGCTCATATGCACTTTGAACTTTGACCTCTGCCTGTGCTATCACATGCTGTAAGATAGTGTCTTGAGATGCTGGTGGTGCTGAAACCCATCGTTCTCACAGTCAGGCACACCCCCTGTGTACTGTGCTCCTAAACCTGGAGGTCATAGGTTAGGTACATTAAATACATTTTTCACCTTCCATATTTTCAAGTTAGACGGCGTTACAGGGACACAGCCCATTACGTAACTATGAGCTTCTGTACCCTCTGGTCACAGCCTCCTTCGTGGCTGAATTGCCTTCTGTTGCTCTTCTGCAGGATCCAGCAGGTCAGGCCAAGGTCAGACTAAGTTATTTTAACGGGTTAACTAATGGTTTTCCTATAAGGCTTTATCTTTTTTTTTAATTTCGGAATTTATGCTAATATTAGAGAATCTCTCTCCGAGCATATTTTTCCTTCCAACCCTCTCTCTGAAGGCAACTTTTAAGTCAGATGCAATTAGGCAACTCAGTCATCATGAGCGGAAGTATCAGAAGGACAAAGACCAGAAATCAAGTCCGAGATCAGTAAGAAACAGACAGAATTCGAAACAAGCACTTACTAGGAGACACCAAAGATTTCCCTATTCAGACTTGGGATGTGGAGAGAGGGTGGCAGTCAAGAGTGAAGGGGGTCACGACAGACAGGGAAACTGTGCTTCTCTTGACTCATATGCTAAAGGCTTAACCTGTCCACTGTGATGGAGTTTGCAAACAGGAACTTCGGAAGGTGATTAGGGTTAGGTGAGGTCATCAGAATGGGATCCCCGCGATGAGGCTAGTGTCCTCCTAAGGAATTCACAGAGCTCCTCCCCCACCCTTCCACCTCCTTTCTCCTGCGCCCCTCCCCCCTTTCTCTGCTATGTGAAGACACAGCAAGAGAGAGTGGTTTTCTAAAAGTCAGGAAGACAACTCTCACCATGCTGGTATCTTGTCCTTTGACTTCTGCTCTCCAGAGCTGTTGTATGGGCCACCCCTGTTATGCCATGGCAGCCCACATCGACTGAGAATCTTGGGTTTGAGCTGAAATTCAGCCAAGCCCCTCCCCGTGTAGGCAAGTCTTTGTTCACTCTTAGCCTGTGGTCCCATCCAGTAAAAGGAGGGACTTATTCACATGGCTTTGCAGTACTGCAATTCTACTAGTGACCCTTCTCCTCACTGGCAAACTAGGGTTTTATAGACCAGAGTCTCTAAACCTTTGCTATCAGCAGCTGTAGCCAAAAGCAGCACAATCCACTTTATTCCAAATATTGCTTGGGAAAAACGTTCTAGAGGCAACAAATCAGTCCTATCGGAAATGGTTTCCTTTTTTTGTTTTTTTTTAGTCTTTGAGTGCTACAAGAATGATCAGCATGTTAATATGACATTTACGAATCATCCTCGGCCCCTCTCTAATTAACTTGTTGTGTACCTCTTTTAAACCAACAGAATTAGAGGGGAAACACTTGCTGTGTTGCTAAGGAACCACAATAATTTGCATAGTAAAAAATCATTAGTACATTTCAGCTGAAATCCCACCTATTTATAACAGCCGGGCTTAAAACAGGAGATCAAAGTGCCAGAAGTCTGTATTTCTCTGAGCTTAAGAAAAGCAGCTCAAAGCACCTGTGTGGTTGCACCAAGTGTAACATGCATTAACAGGAAGTTCCCTAGCACTTCCTAGACACTGCTGGAGGAAGGTCAGGACTGTCCAGCCCAGGTAGTGACGCAACTCCAATCGGTCTTTGGTGTTACTTTTGCCTGGATTCTGCATGAGTTTGAATTCTTTTCAGGACCTCCATGAAGTATTTTTCTCCTGTGAATGAACTCATTCCAACTTCCTCCCAGTGATGCAGGAAGCTCTGAATTTGGATAAAGACTGGCTTTGACTTAGGGTCACCTTCCTCTGCTAGCTGGTGTGTGCCTATGTGGCTTCTCTGAGCCTCAGGTCTCCTTTCCTCCTGCAAAGATGCCCTTACAGCACTGGCCTGACTGTGTGAAAGAACAGTGAAAATGGGTAACGAAGAACTTTCGAAGAAGGAAAAGTCTGAAAAAGAACAACTAGCACGTTTTCAAACATGAGGCTATAGTCGTCCAAACAGCATGGCACTAGTGTTGCCCGCAGAAGGCCGATGCCACAGGGGGGAAAGCCCGAAACTGGGGCTGGAGAGACGGCTCAGCAGCAGTCAAGAGTGTTCCTGCTCTTCCAGAACTCCTGAGTTTGGTTCCCAGAATCCACAAGGCAGCTCACAACCATCAGTAACTCCAGCTCCAGGAGATATGACTCCTGGCTTCCGTGGGTACCCGCTCACATGTGGCATACATTCACACACACACACACACACACACACACACACACACAGAAAATTAAAATAAAATAAAATAATAAAATAAAATAAAATGGCTGTACAATATGACTATCTGTTTAAGCATTCCAGTGTTAGGCCTCTGCTGTTGTGACCCTTAAGCTGCTCTGAAAGTCGCTGTCACAGACACCATTACGTTTGAATGCTTTAAAACACGCATTTATTTCCTTTTCTTTTGGACGCGTTTTTGGGGAGAATGTAGAATTACTGAGGCACGTGATTCCAGTTAGGGAAATGCGTTTTAGAACCGTGAGATGCAGTGCACGTGAAGGGAATACTCACATTTGGTTTTGTTGTTCTTGTTCTTGTTGTCGTTATTTGCAGCGCGCACAGGTCACGCAGCGGTTGGGGATCCTTGTGTGGATCATGAAGACCCGGATAAGTCAATAAGGACAGCATCAATAAAATCAGAGTAGCCTTTGAAAGTTCTCCCTGTGGATTTAAATCTCCATAGGTAACAGCTGGATCCACTCAGGAGACCCAGTTACGAGCAGTGCTAACTTGGGTAAAACAATTCATCTCGCTGTGTCTCTTTTCCCTCTGCAAAGGAGAGGCTGAGATGACCTCTTCCGATCTTCCCAGGTCTGACAGCTAAAGTCCTGCTCCACACCGCGCCCCTGGCTTGTTGCAAAGCCTAAAGCTTATTCACCAACTCCTCATCCTCACAGCTGGAGCATTCGTGCGTGAGGCTCCCTGTCACACGGTGTACCAAACAAACAACAACAAAATGCCCTGGCCTCTTTGCACTGAGGACTAGTTGCCACCTTCCAGAGAAGGATTGCCCAGAACGTACGCATTTGATATCCCAAATTGTTCTCTGCGGAATCAGGACTCGGTGCTAGCATGAGATGTGCATCTCCTCATGAATACGCTGCTTCCTTTTCCCGTTCACTTGACTAAGTGAAACCGACTCTATTTTTTCAATGAGAAAAATAAGAAATGTCATCTAGACAGAAAACAAAACTCCACACCTGCATGTAAACAAAACGAGAGCACTTTGCCCCCCGACTAGAACAGGTCACAGACACGGCATAATACAAACGACTTCATTATTCTTGCCTTTTGCAGAACGCTAACTTGTTCTATCCTTAACACGTGCTAATGATAAATTAATGTATAGACTAATGGCTCCTCACTGTGACATTCCCATACGTGCTGCATGGGCATCAATCAGTTCCATCTACCCTCCACCCTTGGCCCTCCATCTCCACCCCACCTCCCAGCACCCTTGGTATTAGTAATTCCTCTTTTGCTTTAATTTTTTACCTAAGGAAGAACATATGACCTTTGACCTCCCATGTCTGCCGTGTTCTGCTCACAGCAACCGTGAGCCATAGGATTCTTCTGCATTGCTGAATGGAGCTCCATTGTGTGTACACACCGGTGTTGTCAACCACACACCTTTTCTCTGCTGACTGTCTGTTAGGCCGATTCTCTATCTTGGGTGTAATGAACACCATCAACATGGGTACCTGGGTGCCCCTTTGATATGCTGGATTCATTTCCTTGAGATACGAATCAGGAGTGGGATAGCTGGGTCACGTGATAGTTTCTTGTTTGTTTGTTTTAGTTATTTTTAATCACCAAGTATCTGCACTAGTTTACACCCCTATAGAGAGGGTCTAAAAGCCCCTGTGTTTCTATAACCAACATTTTTCTTTTGTTTTATGGATTGACTGATTGATTGATGACAGCCATTTTAACTTGAAGGAGATGGCACCTTGATGTACTTTGGATACATATTTCTCTGCTAACAGCGATAATTGTTTTTCATATATTGACTATTTGTAACACCGGTTTTGAGAAGTGGCTGTTCGGGTCATTTGCCCTTGCTTTAATTTATTTTTGTTGTAGTTAACTTTTTTGGTTCTTTTTTTTTGTTTTCTATAGTCTCACTCTTAATCTTCTGTCCTGCCAGGCAACTCCATGGCATTCACGTGTGTTTTCTCCTGATCTGTAGGGTGTATGTCCATTCGTTGCTTCTTTCTTTTGTTTTAAGGATCTAAGTTTGACAAAAATTCCATTTTCCATTTTTTTCATTTTGTTTCCTGTGCTTTTATACTCCTACCCAGAAAGTCACTGCTTAGACTGGTATCTGGAAGTGTCCCCCTAGGTCCTCTGGTGGTTTCAGAGTTTCCTGTCTGACACTAAGGTTTCATGCATCCTGAGTTGGTTTTTGCACAGGTGAGTGGTAATCAAGTTTCAGTCTCCGGCAGATTTCCAGTTTTCCTATCACCGTTGGCTAAGGAGGCAATTCTTTTCTCCAGTGTGAGTCTGTGGTCCCTTAGATGTGGCTGTGTGGGCGTCTTGCTCTGTTCTCTGCTCTGTGTCTGGTTTTATGCAATGCTTTGCTGTTTTTCTTGCTGTGTATCTGTCCTGTCTTGAAGTCAGGTATTGTGCTGTCAGCTGCCTTGTTCTTTCTGCTTTGGATTGACTTGAGAATTCAGGGTCTTGTGTGAACTTCAGGATTGCCTTTTCTAGCTTAGTGGTGAATGTCATTGGCATTTTGATGGGATAGCAATGAGTTTCTTGAGTGGTACAATCATGTAAAAATAGAAAGTCTTCCAGTCAGTGAGCACAGGTTATCTCACCTTTTAATGTCTTCAGTGTCTTTGCTCAATGTTTTCTAGTTCTCCCTATGGGGGTCTTTTACTTCCTTAATTAAGGACTCTGTGTGTGTGTGTGTGTGTGTGTGTGTGTGTATGTGTGTGTGTGTGTGTGTATCTGATTGTGTGTACTTAATTCAATTTTAGTAGGTAATACTTGTCCAGATAATTAATTTCTTCTAGATCATCTCTAATGAGCCTTTGAATTTCTATGATATCAATTGTAATGTTACATATCTTAAAGTTTTCTTATTTGGCTTCTCTCGCTCCCTCCCCCCCTCTCCCTCCTAGGTATAAGTTTAACAAAGAAACAACTCTTTTTTGAATTGTCCTTTAGACTCTATTGCACCATTTCTGGTCTGATCTTATTATTTATTTATCTCTATTAGATTTTGGCATGGCATATTCTTGCTTTTCTGAGAACTTGAGATTTATCACTAGGTTACCTATTTTGAAATTTTTCTGTTTATTGCTGTTGATTTCTTTAAATATAGATGATAATTTCCCCCTCAATACTGATTTTGCTGTACCCTTCACGTTTAGGTATAGCGTGCTTCTTTTTTGGTTTGTTTCAAGGATTTTTTTAAAATTTACCCTTAATTTCTAAATAAGTGTTGAACAGATGATCATTTAAAATTGTGCTCTCAGACTGCACGTATTTGTATAAGTTCTAAAGGTTTCTTTGTTTTGTTTTTTATTCCTACTTTCATCCCATTATGGCCAGAAATGACATAATAGATTATTTCACATTCAAAATTTTTTGTTAAGACTCTTTTTGGATCCTAATCCTAATATATGCTTTCTGGAGGAAGTTCTATGTGCTGATGAGAAGAATTTGTGCTCTATATTGTTTCATGAGATCTTCTATAATGTCTATAGAGTTTATTAAGTCTATAGTGTAGTTTAACTCTGATATCTCCCCAGCCCCCCTCCCGTGTGTGTGTGTGTGTGTGTGTGTGTGTGTGTGTGTGTGTGTTTGTGTGTGTGTGTTGTGTTGTTGGCTAGTCGATTGGTTGGTGGTTGGTTTAGATTATATGATAAGAGTGGTGTATTGAATTCCCCTATAAAGTGACCTTCCAGGCCTCTTGCTGTTTTTGTCTGTAAATCTGTTCTGTCAATTATATGTCTAGCTGATCTTGCTTATTTTCCACCTCCTTTGCTTGGAACATCATTTTCCTTTTTTTTTTTTTTTTAACTAGGTGAGCTGAATTTCTTGTAGGCAGCATAGTGTTGGGTCTTGTCATTTATATTGGTTCAGTTTATATTTTTTATTTGGCGAATTAAGATAATTTACATTCAGAGTTATTCATAAAATGAATAGGGTGGTGCCCTTGTTTGTTGATGTTCTTCTAGTAGTTTTAAATATTCTTTGTTCATCTCTTAATCTTACTCTCTTTTAAGGTTTGATGGTTCATTGTTTTGAGAATGTTTGCTTTTCTTGTCTATCAATTGTGTATCTACTTTTCTAGTGAGTTCTATACTTTCACATATTATAAGAATGTTAGTTTCTTTTTTCTATTTCTGAGAATAGTTTCTTTTATAAGCCTAGTCTGGTGGTAGCAATTCTTTTTACTTTTGATTATCCTATAAAGTATGTTTCCTTAAATTCTGAAGGACAGCCTTTTTTTTTTTTTTTTTTTTTTTTTTTGAAGCTGAAGGTTCTTCCATAGCCTATGGAATAGTTTGAGATGCATTTGTATTGGTTCTTTTAGTAAAATTCAGCAGTGAATCCCTCATGTGGGGCTTTTCTTGACAGTTTTTTATCACTGATTCACTGTCATTTTCATTGGTTTATGCAGACCAATTATATGGTACATATATATTTGGTATATATCTCTAAGTACATAATTCTAAGAAATCATGTACATAATTCTAAGCCTTTTGGGCCTGTAAGCTGTTGAGAAATATGCTGTTAGTGGATGAGATTACCCTTAAGTGAGAATTAGTATTTGCCTTGTGTAAATTTTAGTACACTTTCTTTGCCCTATACTTTTAATGGTTTGGAAATAACATGTTTTGATGAAAAATATTTTTTCTTTGTATATATTTGGAGCTTTATGGGCCTGAGTGTTCATGTCCCACCCCAAATTAGAGCATCTGCTATCTTGAAGAGACTGCCTATGAGCTTAGCCTTTATTTCTTCCCTTGTGTATGTACAACATGGCGTAGATGTTTGAGCTTTTAACAATGCTCTAGAGCTCTTCCATGCCTTCTTCACAGCTTTTGGTTTTTAATTTCTGTCTGTGGTGTTCTGTCTCTGGCTGTGGTATTTCAAAAGATCTGTGTTCAAGCTCAAATTTTCTTTCTTTCACTTGATTTAGTCTTTTCTTCACTGAATTTAAAAAAAATCCGACTTATGAAGCCCTTTATTTTCAACATTGGTTCTTTTGGGAATTTCTATCCCACACATTCAGCTATTTTTCTGTATTCTTTTGGAATTTTATTGATCTTTTAAATAAAAGTCTTGTAAGGGGCTGAGGAGAGCACTCAGTGGGTGAAATGCTGGTTGTGTAAGCAACGGACCTCAGCTTGGATTCTCATCACCCCCGTAAAAAGCCAGGGATGTTAACATAAGTCTGGGAGTGGTAATATACATTGTAACCGGATTCTTGGACTAGGCAGGACTGGGGGCTTTCTAGACAGTCAGTCTATCCCAATGGTGAGGACCAGATTCAATGAGAGACCCTGTTTCAAAAAATGAAGTATAAAGCAATCAGGGAAGACATCCTAATATCTACCTTTGGCCTCCACATACTCCTGGTTGCATGTGAATCCTCTAACCTCTACACAAAATAATTCTTTTCAATTTTATTTATTTTTCTATTATTTACTTATTTATTTGATGAGCTGAAAATTTAACTCAGGGTCTCTCACAAGCTAGGCTAGTGCTCTACCGCTGAATTAAACCTTCAACACTTAAAAAAAAAAAAAAGCATTGTCAAGGGTTTTAGCTTCTTCAACCCCTTTGAAATCTATAAGTAGGAAATTATGATCTTTAGACTGTACAAGACTATGTTGTCTTTCCCACAATTCTTGTGCTCCTATGTTTAGATTTCCACATCTTAAGACAGTTCCTAGCCATAACCTTTGAGAGGCCCTCAGAGGTGCGATGAATTCCACTGTGCAGACCTCAGGCCAATTACCAACTTAAGCCTGAAAGTCTGCCAGGGTCACAGAGCTCCCACTTGGCTCTCAAGGTCAGTGCCTACACCTGCCTGATCTTTCCAGAAACCCTCCTTTCACAGTTACTCCTTCAAAGAAGAGACACCTCCCCATTCCCAGCTGTGGAGCCAGCGGGGCAGCTGCTGGGGTGTTTATCTCCCTTGTTATGCTGCTGCCTCTGGATTTTAGGTTTCCTCTCTTTTTCTGCTGCTGATTTATAATCTTCTGCTGTCGCTCACCTCACACATGCAGCTGTTTACCTGAGGCTTCGGTTTCCTTTGAAGGAGCATGTGAGTGCTGGGTAACATGTTGGCCCAGCCCTCTGTGCCTTTAAAATACTTCAAGACGGTCCAAGTCAGTGTATGGAAGCATCAGCTTCGGTGTGGACCTGTGCGCATGCCTAGCATCTAACTTCAGCTACAAAGGTTGGATAGCTCACAGTGATGCCACAGGAACTTCTCTAAAAGTTTGTTTTGAGCTTCTCTTTTAACTAAACCATCCTCCCTGAAGGCCAATACCTCCCTCCGTTTCTGAAGAAAATAAGGAAAGGCTCTCTTGCTACACTGGCAGAGAGAGCTGGGATTGGTCCACTTCTCTGCTTCTCCTTTGATCTTGGATCTAGGGAAAGTTCTATTTTTTTCTTCAATTTTTTTTTTTTTTAGTTTTTCAAGACAGGGTCTCTGTTGTAATGTTGGCTGTACTGGAACTCATTCTGTAGACCAGGCTGGCCTTGAATGCACAGAGATTCACCTGCCTCTGCCTCCCAAGTGCTGGGATGAAAGATGTTCATCACCACCCAGTTTTTTCTTCAACTTAAAAAAAATTAAAATATAATTACATTATCGCCCCTTGCCTCCTTCTAATGTCTTTCCTGCCTTTCTTCCTCTAAAATTCATGGCCTTCCTATGCTCAGTGTTCTCAGTTGCTTGTAGTTCTTTGTCTGGCTGTGGGCCCATGAGATTTCCCCCTTCCCTATTGGCATGCCTATTGGTGCTGTGCTCATTTAGGCAGCCATATTGCTGAGGAATCATGATGAAACTTCCCTGTCATTTTCTAGGGGATACAATCTCACAGAAGATTTCCTGGTGCTCTAGTTCTTATAATATTTCTGACCCCTCGCTTCAATGTTCCCTGAGCCTTAGTCGTAAGAGTTGCGTTGTAGCTGTATTTCTTGGCTGGACATCACCAGGATCGGTTATTTTCTGCTTACATTTATCTGTGGGTATAAGGATAAGTATTTAGGATGCAATTAAGGAATATGCTTGTTTAATAAAGAGGTGGAAGGTTCACCTCCAAGATCTCTGTCCTCACTGCTTCCAGAAAGTTGGGTAGGTTCCAGTACCAGACACAATTACTCTTGGTCTTAAGTCTAATTAGAGAGCTGTTGGTTACCACCCAGGTATGCATGCCACTATTGCGTCTTGTTGCGTCCTGCCATGCTGGCCATTATTGTGGATCATAGGCATCACAGCTAGGTAGGACTACTGATTGCTTCCTTGCCTTGGAATTTTACATAGTACCTTCCATAGCGTGAAACCTAGTCTGCAGGGAGGAAGCTCTCAGGTCAGAGCCAGCTCGGATCCTCTGAATCCTGAGTCTCGTTCATCATGCTTTCAGCAAGAGGGACTTATCTTCTTCATCTGGGAGGCAACCAGGGCAATGTCAATAGCCTATACTGTTTTGGAAGTCTCTTGGACAACTCAAAAGGAGATTTCTCAATCTGGTTCAGTGTTTTCATGGGATAGTCTAACGTTCTTTGTCTGAGCACGGTCAGCCCAAGTGGTCCAACTTCATCGAAAGGATACATGTATACACACACTTCTATATGTATTATGTAAAATTCTCAGTAAATAAAAAGTAATTTGAGCTCACAAACACACACACACACACACACATCAGGAAAGTCTTGTGTTTCTGCTACTCATGCTGTTGTTTCTGTTTATTTTTTTAATTCACTAGAATATTCTGACAGTTGAGCTGGGGTTGGATGAGATGCCTGTAGCTAAGAGAATAAACAGTAACCAACTTCATCCAGAAACACTGTAGCCCTGAGAGTAAGAGTAAGAGTAAGTGGGGGCTTGGCAGTGCTCACTCATAGCTTCAGGACTTGGGGGTAGGGAGCTGCAGGCAGGAAAGTCACTTTTAGCTACAAAATGAGCTGGAGGCCAAATTTCAAGAGAGACCTTGTCTCCAAAATGACAAAAATCAAAATAAAATGGATAAACTGGGGCTAGCAGTATGGCTCAGTGGTGGGTAAACTGGCCAAACAAGCCCAGAGGACACAGTTTGGTCCCTGGAGGCTACTGTGGAAGGGGAGAACAGACTTCCAGAAGTTTGTCCTCGGACACCTACTTGGAACTCCAGGACCTTAGACAGGTAAGATTATTTTAATGGTTACTTTGTAGAGATGGTGAGTGTTCTTCTGTTTCTCATTTTCAGTCTCTTTAGAACTATGATGTAAACTTTCTTTGTAGAATTTATTATTATCATCATTATTATTACAATTATTATTATTTGCTCTGTTTTTTTTTATGCCAGATCTCCTCTATGTTGTCTTAAGGCTGGTAAGCCTCCTGCCTCAGATTTCTTGGTAACTTGTTTTATTTTTTAAGAAACTAAGTCTCTTTGAAATATATAAATGATAGAAAAAAAATCACAAAGTGCTACTTAACATGACATTTGGAAATTGCTGCCTTAATGAATGCTTACCAGCAGGATAGAAATCGTGTGCCTGGCTGAAGCACTCACAGACTCGGAGCGGACAGCAGTATTGATTCGCTCCCCCTCTAACCCACACACTGTGTTGCTGGTCTATAAACAAGAGGAACACTTCCAAAAAGTCAGTATAACATTCTCATTTCAACACCCGGGCACTGACAACCAGCCCTTTTCAATAGTCTGGGGAAAAAAAAAAATTACAGACTTTGTGCTTTCCAATTTTATTGAAGCCAGCAGGAGCCATCTGCATACATACCAGACATGCAGCGTGACACCCATGACTCCGAATAGCCTGGCAAATTAGGCCAAGTGTGTCTTTGTGTCCACAGTTATCAATTTCAAATCCCAGGGAAATGACTATAGAACAGAATTGGAGACAAGCAGGTCTGTGTGTGTGTGCCTCTCCCCCAGTGCAAACAGCCATTGTTCGAGGCCAATCAGCTCTGCTGTGGGCCTTCCTCGGGCTTGTTCTCCAGTCTGGGAGCATCTGCTGCACATTTTTCATTTCTTTCCCGTTTTGAGCAATTTGGTTCGTAAGCTCCGCTTCCTTGTGGCTTCCTGGAGCCCTGATGACAAACCACGATACTTTGTTCCTGTCCTTTCAGGCCCCGAAGGGCACTGAAGAACACATGGAGTTTGTTTCTAATTTTGCATCTGCCAAAACATTCCTGGGGTAACAATACAAGCCTGTAAAAATAGGATGCACCATCCCTCTCATTCCACAAAACAAACAAATCCGAAAGGAAATCAAACACAGTCCTGGAAAATGCAGCTTAAATATTTTTACACCCATTCCCTCTTTTCTGAGCTGGTGAAAGCCGTCTCGGCAGTATGGCTGAGCTGCCATCCAGCCTTCACTGTTTACAATGAATAATGGGGACACACAAAATCCACAAATGAAAAGGAACGCCAGGCAGGGCTTTCCACAACTTAGTTTCTTGTTTGTAAAACGAAGGTCTCTGAGGACAGTTTAAGGGAACGTGGAATCCAATTTCCTCACCAGTGTTGAGAGTTTTATTTTTAACTCATCTACTCAGAATAATAGATGTTCTCCATGTCCGTCCCCTCATTGGACAGAGTTCACACGGACTCAAAGCAAAATCGCCTTTCCATTTTCGGTTTTAGACTGTTCAGGATAACTTGGAGTTCGGAATTCCTGAATCTTGGCCAAGGTGATGTCATTAAATCTATAATGAAAACAGTGTCACTGAGAGAATTAATTCATTATGGCGGAATTAAGTTAAATCCTCTATGATACGCCATTAGGCACCCATGCTAACTTGCTCACGTCAACCCCGGGTGAAGCTCATTCAAATATAGAAAGGAAAAACAAGTTCCAAACCTCAGACCTCATCAAACATTAGATAACGTACAAAGTCAGAGTCATTTGATTCTTAAAAACAGTTTTTCAATCTCAGGGTGATTACCTTGAATATCACAAAGCAAAGCTGCCTTGTGTTGTAGTTTACTAAATAATTCTTTTGTATTTTTGTATGCTTTTAAACCTATTACTCAGTTTTCAGAATAGTCAAAATAAACACAAGAATCTTTTAACATCTGATTTTCCAGCTGTAATGCAACAGCGTTGCTACAGCTGGAAGTCACTTAGCTGAGATGTTAAGAATATTTCTAGTCCCGAAGTTTGCTGTGTAATGAGGGAGTATGTTTTTCATGGGGCACTTCAGGAACATAAACAAGTGGACTTGTTCCTGATCCTGCAGGGTTTTATAGTTCAGTCCAAAGTCCTGGCATATGTTTGTGTAAAAGTCTATTCTCTAGGCTCCAGGGGGGAAAGGAAGAGGAAGTATCAGTCTTTACAAGGGGCTGGTTCTACCTCTGTCCCCAAATTTGCGCTGAGTACAGGGAAACTCCTCACCTCGTCTCTTGTGAGACAGGCCACATACTTACCTAGGATAATGAAGGGGGTTGAGTTTCTTAAGGGAAAAACTATCAAGATATTCAGTATGCATATTAATAGAGTTAAAAAATGAAGGTTACTGCTTCAAAAATTAGGTCACTTCATACTGTCAGAAGTACATGCAATCTTAGAGGAGAAATGAGAGGGGGAAAAATCACAGTTCTTATTCAGAGTTCCTCGTGTGTGGCAAACGGCTGTTAAGTGACAGGAGGAAATTCTCCGTACTCGGTGAAATGACTTGACAATCCTCCTGGTATCCTTTTTGTGGAAGCTGGCTGTGGAAAAGAAGTTGTAGCTATCCAGCTCTGTGTTTAATGGCAATCAGTCACTCTCTCTCTCCTTGTCTACAAAGATCGCGGGCCACTCATTACCACAGCCCATCGCGGTGGGATGTGTATGTGGGAAGGTGTGGTTGTTGCTGTTGCCTCTTTGCAAAATAATAAAATAAAATTTACTTTCACAGATCAGTTTCCATTACAGTACACATTACCTCCCCCCCCCCACCCAAAAATAAAATCCTGGAAATAGTAAAAGCAATTCCAAAACCTAGCCAATGACTTGCTTGCTTTATACAATATTGATAGGTCAGCCCTGAGAGTAACAAAGGAATTTTGATGGTATCTTTGTTCTCTTTGTAATGGATTTGGCCAAGATTAGGGAAAGCGTGTATTTAGTTTTTTATTCATTTAAAACTTATAGCTGCTCGTTTCCCAATAGGTGTGAGGTGACTCCCAAAATGAAAACAAGCAAACAAACAGACAAAAGCCCAGATGCATTAAACTGGTACAGATAGGAAAAAAATTTTAAAATCACAAAGTAGGGGGGGGGGGACAGCAGGGAAGAAATGAAGCGAGGGTGGGGGAGGAACATTATTCCCCCAGGGAAACCACAGCTCCTATCACTGAGCAGTACATGAATTTAGATGTTGCATTTCCTGTTGAAGAAAGACGCAGGGCAGCAGACTCTGTAGGCAACCCCGGAAAGCTTACCAGCCTTTGGCTTTGGGCTGGCAATGACTTGCACTGGTTGATGCTCCTGCTGTTGGAGACATTAAGTATTTTTTATCATCACTCCAGGAGTTATGCAAAGATTAGACACTCTACAAAGGGCAGTAGTTTTCAGTATTGTGCCCTGTATTCCCAAAAGCCACATCACTGGCAGCATTCAGTTAATATCTACTTGAAATTCACAGAAAATGTATTTGTTTTCCCTTTAAACAACTGCCTGCTAAGTGCCCTCTATCAGCAGAAGGAGACAGGCCTTGCTCTTCTTCCTTCAGCTCCCTTTTCTCTCTAGGGCGAGGAGAGGCGAGGGTGGGGCTATAGCTCAGTGCATATTTACCAAAAAATCTGATTTTTGTTCTTAGCAGGCATTTTTCCAACTGCAACTTGAAGAGCATCAGTAGGAACACTCTGGGGTGCTCCATTTCAGCTGAAGAAAATGTGAACACTATATGGGCTTTCAAGCTTGGAAAAAACAGAAGAGAAAGGTTACATTTCTTTCTCCTTTTTTGCAATTCTCCTCCTCGACCCTAAGTGTCCACCTTTGCAAGAGTTCATGGCACTGACTTACATTTCCCTGGTGTGCACCAAGGACAAGGTGTCTGCTTTCCCTGGCAATCGCTTGGCCTTCAATCAGAGTCATCATAAATGTGATATATGAATGTTAAATCCAAATATTTTATTGGTGCAGATAAATATGATTTGTAAAAAGAGTCAAATTAACAATCCATTACATACTAATGGGCTCTAATCAATAAGTTTAATTTGACTAAAAGGAGAGGGGCGGGGGAGAAAAGAGACTCAATTACACCCAAATGGTGCAATTTGAAATCACAAAGGTGAATGACTTCTCCAACTTTTGAGTTGAATTCTGGCTTGAGTTTTAGACCCAAGATTTGAGCTGTGTTCAGAGTGGCTGGTACATACACCTTTCCTGGTATTTTTTTTTTTTCCTAGAAAACACGTTGCTTGAAATACAGAAATGTACAGTCACCAAAATACAAGTTCCCCAGTCATATTGGCCTGGGCTGATTTTGGTTAAAATAGAACAACGTATCTAAAACTCATCTCTTGTTCACATCCTTAGCCTTCTCTCCCTCCCTGACCAGCACCTCTGCTACCTTCTACCTTCTAGCTTCCGGCTCTACACTTTCATGGTGTACTTAGCCATATCCAATGCCTGAACATCCGCAAGTTGTATTTTATAATTCTCCGATCTGCCTTTTCTACCTGGCAATCTAATTCACTCTTTTCAACTGCATCCATCCTTCCTTCCTTCTTTCCTTCCTTCCTGCCTTCCTTCCTTTTCTTCCCTCCCTCTCTCCTTTCTTCCTTCCTTCCTTCCTTCCCTCTTTTCTTCCCTCTCTCCCTCCCTCCTTCCTTCCTTCCTTCCCCTTCCTTCCTAGGCTCTACTCCTAGTTAGGATAAGTCACCTATTTTAACTGTTCTGACATCAATTGAAAAAAAGTGATTGGGTCCCTGAAGTAGATTCCAGGCCTTTGGACAGACCACAGCTTCCACTGCAGGGAAAGTCCTGCCCCTCTGAACCCACAGGGCTCAGTCACAGAAGTAAAGTGTTGCCACTGTATTAGCTGTTTTTGTATCTCACAGGGCAGCCTAGCTCAAGCTGGGAAGAGTTTCTGAGCACAGTATCTGGCCTCTTTGGGCTCTCCTTTTCCCTCTCAGAGTCTAAAGAAACAGATGAGCTTCCTTTTGCTGGGGCTTCTGCCTCGCCAGACTCGGTGCGGTGTCTGCCGTAATCCTGGTGTCAGCCTGCTCCCTAGCGTCGTGGACTGGGCCTAGCACCTGACAGCAGCCGAAGCCGAAGCTGCTGCAGCTGCACTGACCAATCCAGGCTGTTGCAGCTCATTCTAAGGAGCAGGAAACAGCTCCCAGTTCCAGCAGGCTCTCCTGCTTAAGAGGAACAAAGCCCCTCGGACTATCTCACCCTCTCTGGGTGGCAAGGAAATCTCAATTATACACCCAAGGGATGTGGTTTATGAAAAACTAGAAAGAATGTCTCAATTGTATACGTAAATTGTTTTGTTTTACAAGCTGGGGTAAATCGGCACATTTGCAGCCCATATTTATCTGATCCACTCCATAAGTCTCTTTTTGAACGTATGCCATTGATGTGGGGTGGGTGCCTAAGTAAAACACAACCGCCCCTAAATTCAATTAGGGCATTAGGAGGGAAAATGGAAATTTGGCTTCGGGTTTAGGCATGACTGCTGAGGACTTCTTGGAATTGGAATCGTTCTTCGGCTGTAACTAAAGATCAAAATCGAAGGACAAAAGTCTCCAAGGGATGCTGCCGAGCAGCCAGAACGCAGTCTTGGGTGAGGCCTTTAAAGACAGAGATGGCAAATGAGATGCCCTCCTTTTATCTGATCTCTAGCTCGTTAAAAAAAAAAAAATCTCTGTGTAACCCCCAACACAGCATATTGAACATTTATTGACCTGGGTGTAGGATTGTTCATATTCTCCATTCTCTATTGGAGAATAAGAATTGGAGAGAGCAAGAATGTGTGGTTCTGAGCTTAAACTATGCATAGGGAAAAACACTCCAAGAAAAAAAAAATTAAAAGCACAGTTTTTTTTTTTGTTTTTTGTTTTTTTTTTTATCTTTATCCAACTCTTAGCAGCAGAATATAGCCCCAGGGATGTGGTTGATTAAAAAAAAAAAAAAAAAAAAGAGGAGTGTTTAAATTGTATATATAAACTACTTTGTTTTACGAGCTGGAGTAAATCACAGACAGGTTGCAGTGATCAGAAAAGTTTGAGTTGGTTTGGGAGCCTAGGCAGAAATAATCTCCCAGCTTTGACCATGGGCTGTTGAACCCTAATCGCTGATAACAGCCGTCAAGCAGCGAGGCACTCCACTCCGTATCGATGTGGCGTTTCCCTTTCAGAAAGCCCCTCACTCCTGCCGGCACTTACGCCAAGATAATTAATAGTCCCCTGAGTTACAGAATCCGAGCCAAAGGTAGCAGTACATAATGGAAGTCAAGGTCACCCAAATCCAGTAGCTTCTGTAACAAAGGGGATTAGTAGTGCAATTACCATCCTGTTGGGAAGATCTTGTAAGTTTTCATCATTTTAATTCTTAAATCTTCCTCTTGCCACTGAAATTCCAATTCTCTGATTTATGATGGGGGAAGTATAAGCTCTCCTGCACCATACAGAAGGTTTCTCTCCGGATCGTTCCAGACGGCTTCGAGGAGGCCAACGAATGAGAGAAAAGAGAAAGGCAAAGCTGTGGCCAGCAGGCCCTCCAAAGGCCTCCACTAGCCTGCCACACCTCCTCTCTGATGCCCCTGGGTGGTATCATATATAATAAAATACACTCTCGTTCTATACTACATATACTTTTCTGGCTGCTAAAAATATATTTTTTTTCCTAGTCTTGTATGTAATGTTATTATTCATGTTCAGTTGTTGGTATCCGTTCCCTCCTTTGGGGGCTGATGGCTTCCTGCCCCGACTTGGCACCCTAAGTCTTGAGGAATTTGAAGGGCCTTGAAAAGTTTCAGCGTCTTTGGTTTGTGTTGCCAACGGAGACGGCAAGTCCGTTTGCTGAGCTGTATCTTGGGCTGAACACAGTTCCTAGCAAGACCACTGAGGGGCTTAAATTTGCTCCGGCTGGGCAAAGCTTCCTTTTCCGACATTAAAACAAACATGTGTGCATGCCTGTGCACACGTAAACACACACACACACCATCCAAGTACATGCTGGAAAGAGTTTTGCATTTGTTTCAAGTAAAGCAGGTCTAAAAAGTATAATAAATTTGATAGGCTAGCCTTCGAGGAGCAAGCAGATTGGAAGCAGCTCCTGGTGACAGCCTTCCTCACTCAGCGCCTCCCTGAAATGGTTCCAAACTAACACAGCACTCCTTTTGATGACCCGATGGGCTTGCTGTCTTTCTGCTCTGGACAAAAGAGCAAGCAGTCACAATCATCTTTTGAGAAGGATGGCATCGTCATTGTCTGCATAGCAGGACTGTAATTAAGCACCAGAAATAGGGCAGCTGAGAGGGGACAAAGAGAAAGGCAGGCAGGGATGGTAGGCAGCGTGGAGAGGGTGGGGGGTGGGGGGTGGGGGTGGGGGCTGGACGAAGATAGAGGCTGGAACGGAGTAGCTGCCCCATGAGGTCTTTCTGGGAAAGAGTTTGTGACTGGATGGTGAACACGGGGAGCAGGCCACAGCATGGGAGGTCCAAGTGAGGTCTTTAGTGTTCAGACTCTAGCTCATGGTCCCCTCTTGCAGGAAGATCTTGGGGTTGCCTCCGGAAAGAATTAGTCACTTGCCAAATATTTACTGAGCACTCGGCTGTGTTCCTGGTGTTGTAGTCACTTGGGATAGGGTTTGAGCATGGAGCTCAAACAACCACTGATTGGGGCTGTGTATATGTTCTTGAGGATCCTTTCTAGACTTTACTCTTCCTGCCCAAACTTAGAATTTACACCAATATCATGCGCTTCATCCATGTGTATGGAACTGAGGGACAGGCAGGGCAGGGCTGAATCTATCCTGTCCATGGCTGAGCTGAGCTCAGGGGCCTCTGCACTTCCGGGAAGCTTGCCAGGTGAGGGCTGCTTCTCAGACTTGACTCTCCAGGAGAGTTCAAAAGGAGGGATGCTGTTATATTTTAATTGTTTTTTGACATTTTCCTTTTCTGGTTCCATGTAATTTTTTTTTCTCTAGAATTAAAAACAAAAACAACCAAACAACAACAACAAAAAAAAAAACAATAACAAAACCCTCGCTTTCTAGCCAGCAGATCCCTTGCAGGTGATTAAGAATATGTAGACAAGATGCACCTGCAAAGCTGGCTGTATCCGAGAATGAATGGATAAATGGATTCGGTTACCGATGCATGGAAGAGTTCTGAGGTCTTCGTTTGTTTTTGCGTTAAAGATGTGTTCATTTATTTTTACTTATGTGTATGTGTGTGCTTGTGAGAGTTTATGATCAGCATGCTCATGCAGGCACTGGAGGAGACCAGTGGGTATCATTTCCTATGGAATTAGAGTCATGTGGGTCAACCACCTGATGCTGAACTGAACCCAGGTCCTCCACGAGAGTAGCAAGTGCTGTTAACTGCTGAGCCCTCTCTGCAGCCATCTTGAGTTTTAGTAGAATATGTTTGGCTGTGATTGGATCTTGTGTGTAGCCCAGGGTGGCCTGAAACTCACATTCTCCTGTCTCAGCCTCCAGGGCGCTGGATCATAGGCATGTATCCAGCTTCCAAGTGTTTTGAAGTGCACTCAGGGAATTAACTTGCTCTCGGGACAGAAGAAAGGGAACTCTCAGTCCCCTTGGAGTCAGTTTCCTGAGCTGTTGTCATGTCTTTTATGAGCTGAATCATAGAACCTTAGCTGGATAGCTGGAAACTGAGGCCCAGAAATGATGAGTGACTTATGCAAGGTTGCACAGGCAAGCAGAATAGGAATTCTGCACAGTGCTCCAGTATCTGCTTTTGAGGAAAAAGGGACATTGGCTCAGAACCCACATCCAGTGAGCAGGAACTCACAATGGATGACTGCCCGGCAAACAAATCTCCCACCCCTTCCACAGACCCTGCTCTGCAGCCTACCTTGCTGCCGGGAGCTCCTGCCTCTTGCTGTCAGTCACTTGGCCTAGAAGAGGAGCTTGCACTGTGAATGTGCGCACCATTTCTGTTCGTCTCTAAGCCAGCTACGGCACCGTTATATCTATCTACAAGGGAACACTGGGATAGATTAATCTATGGGAGAGTTTATCACAATATCTGATATGTGAAAGATCCTGGACAAGTAGCAGTTGCTGTTGTTCCTGTTTGTTATGATTGTTGTTATGATTATTATGAGCTAGTCTCAAACTTGTGATCCTTCTGTCTCAGTTTCCTGAGTACTGGAATGACAGGTGCACAAAACCACCATGCCTGGCTGACATCATTATTTTCATGATTGAAAATGTAGAAAAACATATACAAAAATTATCTATTCTCCCTAAATCTAGACATAGCCATAATTATGAGTCTATGGCTTAGCTTTCTCAACTTTCTTCCTCTAAGCCAATTTAATATGTCTATATGTATGCACACAGATGTGAACATGTACACACATACACCTATGCTATTTTATGCTACATACACATATATGTGTGCTATTTTACAATTTGACTATTCGTTTCAGTTCTCGTGTTATCAAATTCTTCCAAAACGTGACTCTCCATAGCTCTTTTATAATTTTGCTTGTGAGCCTAGCCTTTAACAGCAGAGACATCTCTCCCACCCTTTCTTAGCTCTTTTGTTTTGTTTTGTTTGAACAGGGTTTCTCTACATAGTCCTGGCTGCCATGAAACTGAAGATGTAGACCAGCCTGGCCTTGAACTCACAGAGATCCATCTACCCCTGCCCATCCAGTGTTGGGATTAAAGGTCCTTTCCTATTTCTTTTAATTAAGCCTCAAATACTGGAAATATCAACTTGTTAAATTGTCAAAGAATAAGCTACTCAATAAAACATATCCGTAATTACCCTTAAATATAACTCTTTGTAAATATTTCTGATAATGTCTTCAAGGAAATTACTGAACATTACCCTCGATTTTTTTAAACCTTTTGGTAGAGGTTGCCAAATTTCTGCCCACCCCGAAAGGATAGGCTCCATTTCTGTCCTACTGAACAGGGTGGAGGAGTCTGTGTCCCTGTGATCATGTACCCTGGAGTTGATCATTTGCTGCCTCTCCCCCTGGGGCTGCTGGTGCAGTGCAGAGAGAACGCTTGCCCAGCAGTCCGAGGCTCTGGACTACTTATTTACAAGAAAGTAAATGAATATTCTCACTTTAGATTGACCCCAAATATTACCTATTACTATTTTAAATTGTGTTGTTTCCTGGATGGAAATGGAACAAAAGCTCAGTCTTCACCGGCTCTTTGTTGTTGTTGATAAACAGCCTGATTAAATCTTATGTCTGCTTCCCTCCAGGAATGGTATTTGTCTTAACTAAACTACTATGTCTTAAGCCAAGCTCGCTGGTACACACCTGACATCCTAGGGCAATGGAGGTGGAGGAAAGGGAATCACAAGTTCTAGGCCAGCCTGAACATAATGAGATTCTGTATCAGTACTAAAACAACACATAAATCTAAAAGCTGAGTCATTCATCATGGCACAGGGTGTAACTGCTAAAACCAAAGCTTTGTTGAGATTATAGTTGCAGAATATACAGCTTTACTTTGGGATCTTTTCATGTCGTAATCAAAACTCTAGAATAATACAGAATAAACATGCCGTCGATGAGACCTGGACCTCCTGTCTGTCAACAGTGTCTAACTCATTCCCTGAACTGATTTCCATGTAGGGCAGAATCCAGTCCAGTGGGGCTCTGGGTTTCTCCAGGAACCAGAGCTCTCTGGCTCGGTGGTAGGACTGCCTGCTCACTGGTGAGGCTGAGACTCGAGTTTTATCTCAAGATCTGTGGTAAGCACGAAGGTTGTCATGGATCCAGGGCAGGAATACTGTCTCTGAGTGAAGCATGAATGAAAGGAAGGAGGAAGGAAGGGAGGAAAAGAGGGAAAAAAGGAAAGAAGGAAGGACGAAAGAAGGGAAAGAAGAAGGAAAGGGGAGCGAGAGATACAGGGGGAATAACTAGGGTTTTTTTTTTTGTTTTTTTTTTTAAGCAACCTAATTTAGGTGTAAAAATCAAATTTCCCTCTGAACAATGTGTCAGCAAGCGGGGAGCTGTGAATGGCGGTGCTAAAGCAGAGAGGCTGTTAGGAAAAGCTTTTACCAAAGCCCAAGGGGGAGCTGGCCCTGTGAGTCCGTGGAATTCATGAGGGACTCTCCTGAGCTGGAAGGAGGCCCATCAAGCTACCCCTTAACCTCTCCAAGAATCTGTTCATTGCCTGCTTGGCCACCCTGATTTGAAGCCACAGAGAGGACATTCACTTGTTCTGTTCACCCCTGGTGTCTCCCAGCTGCCCCCCTCCCTCCTTCTTATAGCAACCTCTGGAAAATTCCAGTTCTTTTTGTTTAGAAAAATGACATTGTAATTCGAAATTGCTTTATTAACGCAGTGGGTTAGGAATTATCAGGCTTTCAGTTGGTGATCAGATATTTTGAAAACAACCAAATACTCTACAAGAAAGCACTGTGGCTTTAAGCATCGGGTTCTTTGGGAGGAGTTGACTCCAGCACCACCTTCTGGTGCATCTTTGACTCATCTTAGATCCCTGCATCGCCAGAGGCCATGACTTGTGTCCTCAGCTCTCCCTGCAGGCATAGGCCTGTCATTCAGGCCAGGCCCATCAGTCAGGACTGCCCCTGGGAATTACTCCCAAACCATCAAGAAGAAAAGCCCTGTTTTTCCCTAGGTGAAGATGTTATACTGGAGGTGTAGAGAGGCCTGGGAGGCAACAAATGGAAATGAGACTGAATCCTGAGCATACGACTGAGCCCACAGACTAAGCCAGGCCTGAGCCCAATATGAGTCAAACAAGCCCTTGCTTTCATAAGCACCCATTAGAATTGGGCATCCCCTTACTTACGGAAGGAGTCCCATCCAGTTCCTACAATCTATCCCCCAAACTGACTCTTGTCCTTGAACAATTGAGTTGGAGGTCTCTCATTCATCCCAAACCAGACAAGGGTCCAGATGTCACAGCCGGGGGGGAGGGGGGGCATTACCAGCCCAACAAGTCCATAAGAAAGGAACTTGGAAACATACAGAACAGGGACAGTTGGAAATACTCTGAGGTCGACTGCAGAGAGATGGGGTGGCTGTCACCATAGAGACCCCACAGCACAGGCCAGTTCAGGGCTAGATTTAAATTCCGTCTCTATCTACTGCAAGCTCTGAAGAGAGAATGATCTGCCTCCCAAAGAAGCATTAAGGAAAAACAAAACAAAACTGTCCGTTATGAAGTCATATGTGAACCGTTATGAAGTCATACGTGAAGTTAACAAGAAACACTTTCCGCTCCTGATGACCCTGAGTTACGAAGACTCCATCTTCAGGTGGATGTGAGAGCTTGAACCAAGTCTTTCTCATTGGTGGCTCAGGTTTTGCAGCACAGGAATTGAAAATTAAATTTATGAGGATCAAGTTGCTATGGAGATGATTTTAAAACATGGCTTCAGTGCTTAAAGCAAAACCATGAAACTGTCCATCAGAACATGATACTCCCACCTGGAACTGTACCCACTTTCGTTACCCACCACCTGTGTGAGCCTTGGGGGGTTCCTCAGATGCAACTTAGCTGCTAAAGGTCCAGCACCTTTTGCCAGGTAGGGTAGGAAGCAACCGATGCCCTCTATGACTCCATGGAATGCCTAAGAGGCCCCACTGGGGGGCTGGTGAAAGGCTCCAAAGTAGAAGCTGTGGTTCTGCTCTCCGGTCTCTCTCCTCCCAATCTTCACCCTGGATCTCCAAGTCCTTCCTAGAGTGGGAGTTGAGTCCTTCACCCTTCTGTGTTCTGAACAAAAATATTCTTGCTTTATTTCTTTGAGGCTTTGGTCATCTTTTAACAATATTAAAAATGCATCATTCCATACAGTTCTTAACTGGGTCATCATTCTGAAAGGCGTGGGGGCGGAGAGACGACTCAGTGGTTAAGCGTGTCTTAAGCTCTTGCAGAGGACACAAATTCCATTCGCAGCACTCACGATGGGCAGTTCATAACCAACTGTAACTCTGTCTCTCGGAGGATCTAACGCTTCCAGCTTCAACGGGTGCTGAAACTATTGTATACATATCCTGCATACAGATGCACACATGCACACACTTAGAAAATAAAATTTTAAAAAGAATTAAATATTAAAAGTAATTTTATGAAAATATAAGGAAACCCATCATTTTGTACAGTAACAAAAAATTAATAGATCTTAAAACATTTAAGAATATTTTATTAAAAAATAACTTACCTAGTTAATAGCGTTGGCTTTCCCATTTTGATGCCTGTAAAATGTGTAGTGTGTGTGTGTATGTGTGTGTGTGTGTATGTATGTATGTGTGTATGTGTGTGCGTGCGCACCCCAGGCTGTGTTGATGCTGTTCAAAATCCAGTTAAAGTTCATGGGAAAAGTTCCCAAACTACAGATGAGCTGTTTCTTGGCTTTTTAAAAAACTCTATTATTCTGCCTGTCAGCAGTACCTGAATCGCAGGTGTTTTGTGGGGATTTTGTGGGTCTAATAGAGCCGTGGGGAGGAAACTGGTTTTTCACTAAACTTTTTACTAAACTTCCTTTAAGACAGAAACTAGAGGCTTTCCTCTTATCCCAGCATTCCCTCTCCCCTCTCTCCTCATTTGGGCAAACATTTATCATACCAGCAACTCTCGGGATCCATAATCCACAAAAGACAAAGCATGCAGATGCTCTTGAAGCGTTCCCAAAGTGGTCCAAATGGACACTGCGGAACCTTTTGTTTCCCAGAGTATTTTCGGGTTCACTTTTATTTAGAGAAGAGAATATATCATCATTCTTGGCCACAAATCCAAAGCTATCACCCTGTCTGTAAAAGCAATGTGTTGTAGAAGTTTATTTTTAGTTATGTACAAAATATTGTCCTGTGCACCATTGGGTGAGGGGCTGCTTAGGTCTTGGTGTTTTGTATTGTCTGCAGGTGTTGGGTTTCAGTGGGGTTGTTTCTACATGCGGTATCAGTAGAACACCTAAGGAGTTCTGAATCAATAAAAACACCTGAACAGGGACCCTCAGGGTTCCATGTCAAGTATGGTGCTGGCCATGATGCTGGTCCCTTCTGCAGAGGTCTGGCAGATTTTGAATCGGTGAAGATACCTCCATGTTGTCCTTGGTGAGCTGCCACAGTAGGCATACGACTACAGCAGTGCTCTGGCAATATGCACAGGATGCTTTGCTGATGGACCTGGTCATCACTGAACATTTCCTAATGTAGAATGTCCACATTCCAAAGAGTAAATACAATGGGAGAAGTAAGATATGTTTTCATTTTCATCTTTGCCTTTCTTTGACTTCTGGATTATCTAGAGTGTCTGTGTGCTAGCTTAGGAATGATTTCAGGGTCGGCTAGATGACTCAGTGAATAAGGGCCCTTGCTGCCAAATCTAATGATCCTAATTCCCTCTGGAGTCCATAAGGTAGAAGGAAAGAACATACTGTCTTAATTTGCTTTCTAATGCTTGATAAACACCAAAAACATCTCAGAAAAAAAGAGTTTCTTTTGCTTATACTTCCATGTCATCACCCATTACTGAAGGCAGTCAGGGCAGGAACTCAAGGCAGGAGCTAAAGCAGAGGCCATGGAGAAGTACTGCTTATTGGATTGTTTCTCATGGCTTGCTCAGCCTGCTCCGATACAACCCAGAACCGTTGGCCCAGGGGTGACACAGGCCACGATGGCCTGGGTCTTCCCACAGCAATCATTAATCAAGAAAATGTCCAGCAGACTTACTGATGGAGGGCTTTTCTCAGAAGCTTACATACAGGCCAATCTGATGGAGGCTTTTCCTCGGCTGAGGCTCCTTCTTCCAAAATGAGTCAAGTTTCTGTCAAGGTGATGGAAAACCAGCCAGCACACCAACTTTGGCAAAGTTGACCTCTAACCTCCACATGTATACTGCAACAATCATGTACACAAACATACACACACACACACACAAACACACACATACTGTGGCAAGCATGTACACACACACACATACACACACACACACATTAATAAATAAATAAATGTAATTTTTAAAATTAAAGAAAAATTAAGTAATAAACACATGGCTGCATTTCTAGGGAAAAAAAATCATATAAGGGATTCTCTTCAAAGATGACCGTTGTGGCCAGTTTAATGTGTGGCCTTTCAGGACTTGTGTTTATCAATCACACAGGCATGTACATGTACCCGTCCCCCAACACATAAACTTACACTGCAGGTATGTATTCATCAATCCCTGAAAATCAAGGAAACAAACAAAAACCGAATGAATTTGGTGAAGGATAGTCTAGGACATTAACAAATGTTTTTGATAAAACCAGTGGGAATTTAAGCAAACACTAATCCTCCTTGACAAACCGGGGCCCCAAGGCCCCAGGGGCCTCTTCCAGAGCAGCGGCTCTGAGGAGAGCTGGGTTTCATGCATTTGTCTGCAGATGAGCAGGCAGATGTGTAAATGCCCGTCTCCCAGGCCTGAGTGTGATTTTTAATAATCGAATATGGAGCTCGAGCCAACATTTTTATTCAGGCACTAAATTTAAAAGTGGAGCCAGGAGACCTTAAAAAATTTATGATTCCACAAATGCAGAGAATTTTCCCCCACGATCCCTATCTCAGCTAAAAGCATAAAACCAGCCCTGCGTGGCTTGGTTCTTTCCCAAGCCCCAGCTGAGTGGTCCCCACAGACAGTTTGGGGGTGGGGGTGTTGAGCCCATGCCCACTCTGACACAGGCCGGAGGAGGCCTCCTGAAGGCAGGAGCCTGGTCTGGTCCTGTCACCTCCCATAGCTCTGGCAACGGGCACCTGAGTAACCATGATAAAGACGGTGTCACCTCTTGAAAGAGTAATGGCTGACACACATTACGGCTTCCCCCAAGGACATCAGCCCAGACAAACCCTCCCTAAAATAATGGCAACTCGAACTGGGCAGTTGGGTACAGCAACCTACATGTCTTTAGGCCTCTCCTGTAAAGTAATTCTGTCTCCTTTCAGGACTCTTGTCCAAATGTCTGAATGCCAACATTCCTCTTTTTCCCTTCTGCCTTTCCTGCACCAGGTGGGATCCAGGGTCACCACCTGCCCAGCCGAAGCTGCCAGGCCCATTGCAGGATCTGGACCTCAGAGGTGAGCAGAGCCTGGCGGAAGCAACACCTCCTGAATTGCAGGATCAAAGCCTGTAGTCCTCAAAGAAAGAACCTACTGGGCTTCTACTCCCCTAAGAGTCTGTCTGCCAGGTCTTGTTCCTTCATTCACTCATTCAACAAGCATCCATAAGCACCTACTATGTGCCCACATAAACAAATATAAGACAGGGAGTGGTAAACTCAAGAGAAAAATGAAACAGGACAGCAACAGAGATGTCCAGGGTGCTTTATAAAGGCTAGTCAAGGATGGCATGATGTATTGCATGGCATTTTAGCAGAGACTTGAAGGAAGTAAAGGCACAAATCATTTGGGCTTCTGATGGAAGAGCGGTCTAGGCAGAGAGAACAGGAGGAGCAAAGTCCTGAGACACGAGGAACACAAAGAGCAGGACGCTTTAGGAAGAAGATGGGTGGAGGGAGATCTGAAAAGGAAAGGAACATTCTTTCTGGCCTTACAGATCATTGTGAAGATTTGACCTCTTCTCTAAGCAGAAGCCACCAGAGCATTTTGCTCAGGAGAATGACACTGTCAGAGTCAGATTTTGATAGGATCATTTTAGTTTCTTCTACAAGAGATCATGACAAGAGTGGGAAGATGGAGATGTGACATCAGTGACATGGAGAGGTCAAAGGCTAAGAGGTCAAAGGTCAAAGAGCTGCAAAGTCTAAGGATCTCTCATGACGGCAAAGGTCCTGTCAGTGCAGACTAGATTGGCGGGCATTTGGTTTAGATATGTGAAGTTGGAAGTGCCTTGTAGACATCAAAATAGAGGTGTTAAGTAGAGAATTGGAGAGGTTGGCCTCAAGTTCAAGGTAGAAGTGTCAGCTGAAGTAGGTTTTAAGATGCTATTGAAAGTCATGAGGCTGGAGAAGCAGGAGAAGGTAGGAAATCAAAGGTGGTGTGACAAGCAAGAAGAGAGGCAGGGAGGGAAGGAGAGAGGCCAGGATGCTTCCACAGTCAAGGCTGGGGAGATGTGGAAGACCTCCACTTAGGAAACAGTCCGGTCCCGTGGAGTTGAATGACACTCTAGAGGGTGTCTTAGATGCTGAGAAAAGCTGGGTTGTCAGCACTCTTGTGAGGTTGAGTCAGGTGATATCTGAGACGTGCCCTTGGAACTTGACAACACTGAGGCCATCAGCGACCTGGATGGGGGCGCTTCCTCAAATGCACCTGATTGGACTAAGTTCAAAGGAGAATGAAGAGCCAGCAATGAAGATAATGAGAAATGGTCATTGTCAGGAGTTTGCTATGAAAGTCTAGAACCCCAAATTTTCATGTGGGACACAGGCATCCATCAGGGTGCAAGAACTGGAGCTTTCTGGGACTCTGCTTTCCCACACGCCAACACCTGAGAATTTATCATGGGTGATATATTTTAAAGTATGAGGAAGATGCTCCATACACTGGGACATCCTCAATGTTCTCCTTCCTTCCTTCCTTCCTTCCTTCCTTCCTTCCTTCCTTCCTTTCTTTCTTTCTTTCTTTCTTTCTTTCTTTCTTTCTTTCTTTCTTTCTTTCTTTCTTTCTTCTCTCATACCATACATCTTGACCCGTTTCCCCTCCTCCATTCTGCCCGGTCCCCTTTCCCCACTTCCCCTCTCTTCCAGTTCCATTCCCCCTCCACTTCCCTTTAAAAAGGAGCACCCCACCACCACCACCAAGGATATCAGCCATATGTGGCACAACAGAATGCAATCAGGCTACACGCCATCCCTCATATCAGGGCTGGGCTCAGCAAACCAGTAGGAAGGAAAGAATCCCAAGAGAGGCCAAAGGGTCAGAGGCATGCCCGCTCCCAATGTTAGAAGTCCCATTAAAAACACCAAGCTAACAACCATAACATATATGCAGGGGACCCAGTGCATACCCATGCAGGCTCCTTGGTCTCTGTGAGCCCCTATGAGCCCTGCTTAGCTGATGCTGTGGGCCATGTTCTCCTGTTGACCTTGACCCTCTGGTCCTTATCATCCTTTCTTCTCCTCATTCACAGAGTTCCCCAAGCTCCAAGGGAAGGGATCCAATGGAGATTTGGACTCTCCAATTTGGACTCTCTCCACCTAATTTTTGTCTGTGGGACTCTGCATATGCTTCCATTAGCTGCCAGCAGGAGCCTCTCTGGTGACAACTGGGTTAGGCACTGATCTATGAGTATAACAGAATATCATTAGGTATCATTCAATGATTGTTTTTTTTTTTTTTTTTTTGCCTAGTCTTGTTTGGATCTACCCTAGGTCTCAGACTATCAGCTTGTATAGCCATTTGAAAATCAATATGGCAGTTCCTCAAAAAATTGGGATTCAGTCTACTTCAAGACCCAGCTCTACCACTCCTGAGCATATACCCATGGGACTTCCCATCCTACTACCAGGACATCTGTTCAGTTATGTCCAGTTATGCTCTATTCATGATAGCCAGAAACTGGAAACAACCCAAGTGTTCCTCAACCAGAGAATGGATAAAGAAAATGTGGTACATTCACACAATGGAATATTACTCAGCTGTTAAAAAAATGACATTATGAAATTTGCAGGCAAATGGGTGGAACTAGAATAAAAGTTATCTTGAGTGAGGTAACAACCAGACCTAGAAAGATAAACACAGTATATATTTACTTATAAGTGGATATTAGCTGTTAAGTAAAAGACAATCATGCTACAACTCACAGGCCCAGAGAGGCTAAGTAACAAGGAAGGCCCTAGAAGGGGTACATAGACCTCCCTGGGAAGGGCAAGTACAACAGATTCTGTGGGTAGAATGGAGGCAGATGGGGATGGGAACAGAGGGAATCAGCTGAATGGGGGAGGGGGAGGGAGAAGGGGAAAGGAGAGAGTATAAGGAGAGAATGGGAATAAGGAGGGGCATCTCAGAAGAGATGTGGAAACCCAGTGCAATGGAAGCTCCCTGGAATTTACAAGGGTGACCATAGCAAGGCCTCCTAGTAACGAAGGATATGGAGCCCAGACTGGCCATCTTCTGGAACCAGGCCAGACTTAGTGGTAGGACCCCGTCACCAGCCCAGCCACAAAACCTTTGACTAACACTGTCCTTCCCCCAAGATGTGCTGGACAGTGTTGCCACAGAACTAGGGGGAGTGGCCATCCGATGACCGGTCTGAGAGCCGTGCCATGAGGGGTAGCCCAAGCCTGACACTGCCTGGATGGCCAAGAAGGTTCTCTTTTCTTAACAAAACACTTCCTTCCACATAAATAAAACGCACTATGGAACTTCTGAGAATGAACCGACTCCTTGCTGTAGGCATCTGGAGGCTTCTTGATCACTCCCTCAGAATTTGAAAGGCTATTGAACCAACCTGACTTTTGTCCAGATCAACAAAGAAATTAATATCTGGGCTGGAGGTGTGACTCAATGGGGGAACACTTGCTTGACACGCAAGGCCCTGGGTCTAAAACCCAATACCAGGAAAAAGGAAGAAAGAGAGAAAAATCTGGTTTTCAATAATTCATCTGTTAAAAAAAATAAATAAACAATGTTTCAAATATGGTGCTCAGAACTCTTCCTTCACTGTCAAGAGGCGATAAAATACTGTTTCCACGGGAATCACCTCACTAATCTTCGCAGCCACAAAGGAAGAGCAGGATGATTATTTCCACTTTGCACACAGTCAAGATTCAAAGACAGCAGCAATCTGTGCAAAGCTGCTCTGAAGATAAAAGGTGTGTCCACCTGCAATCCCAGTACGTAGAGGCTGAGGCAGGAGGATCAGACAGACAGAAGGAAGGAAAGAAGCAAAGTAAACAATACCAGCCTCCCATGTGACATCACTTAGTCTGTCTCCAGATTCCCAGGGGATTCAGTGGCCCCAGTGTGCACCAGCCATGGGAGGGGTACGTCCAGCACTGAATACGAGGAACAGAGCAGAAGATTTGTCACGGGTGTTGCCTATGTGCGTTCTCACACATACAGAAGTGTTGCCTCTGACATCAGATTTGCTGTTAAACAATCTCTAACTGCCTTGAAGGGACAATAATAATAGTAGTAGTAGTAGTAGTAGTAATAATAATAACAATAGAGGAGCCGTTTTGCTTTGGGTTCTGTGAAAAATGGAGCCTTCACCTAACTAACTTGTTTGTCCTTGTCTTTCCCAAATGTCCCAGTGAAGGCTGTCAAAACTTCCCACCAGCCATTTAGAATAAAAGTCAAATGACTCATTGGCAAGCTATTGGATCAGAGTGGTGCCAGAGCACTGTGCTGCTCTGATGGAGGGCTGCCCAAATCCTTCCTTCCTAATAGTAATAGGCCCATGTCGACTTTGACCCTACATCCACAGTTCTCCATCTGGAGTATTATTGATGTCCAGCCATTGGGTGTTGATTTATTTTAACCAGTCAGGAACAACAATTATGGGATTGAAACACATGCAGGCAGACATCCACAGATGAAAAGAAAGTTCGAGACAAAGTCAAAATTTACATATTCATTTGTTTGAATGGGGTGTTTCCATTGGGCCAGGAAATTTATACTGATTTAATGAAACTGTGGAGGGGGGAGGTTGATGAACATTTAGAAAATGCAGGTAAGGCCTCACCTCCCTCCTATTGCCCAAGTAAATCTCAGTCCAATCAAAGCTAGAGGAGTAAAACTAAAAAAGACAGGGCAGGAGAGATGGCTGGCCTCAGCACTTGTTGCTTTTGCAGAAGACCTAGAACATAAAGAAACAATGCCCAGGGGCACACAAGGACAAAGCAAAACCCCTGTCCAAACTGCGTGTGGGAAGGCCCAGGCTCTTCCTGATAAATCTTACCCAGGTGAGGAATGCCTGAGGCTGATTTCTGCCTTAAACTCACAGATCAGCTACTTTAGGAAGATGGCACAAGTCTGAACAGACAACAACAGGATCTAGACTCTGGCTGCCTGACCGGGGAGCCTATACTTAGAGCTCATGTGACCTTCCCCTAGTCCTACATAATACTACTAAAATACTGAGATTATACTGTGCACCAATTAAGGAGAAGGGGTCCGGGCCAGACCATCCAGCCATCAAGAAGCACTCAGTAGATTACCAACAGTGACGTATGCAGAGCACCTGCTGTGACCAGACTCCCCTGGGACACATTGGTGGCATAAGCTATATCCTGCCAAACGGTTTGCAGAAGTCTGGAAGATGAGACACCATCAGGCATCGTGTTCAGTAGTGATGAAGGTGAAACACAGAGTTCAAGGTAAAAAGTACGGCTACTTCATGGATCCAGGAAACGGGTTGGTGGGGGTGGGGGGCGAGGGGGCTTCTGCTCTTCAACCATTTCAGCCCCTTTGGATGTGAGAACACGCGTGAAACCCCAAATGAGGGAACTGACAAAACGGAGGTTCAGAAGGGTTGGCAGAATTTGGAAAGTTGTGCGGTGACTCAGACAGCCCTCCAGACCTAGACAGAGCTGTTATTAACCTCTGTTATTCTAAAGAATTTAAAATATTGTTTAAATGAGCGTACTCTGAATTCTGTTATTAATATATACCTCCGTATTTATATTTGCTTTATTAGGATTGTATTACGATTATTATTCCATAGCAGAATGTAAGATGAAAAGTAAAGGAAAACAAAACAAAGGCTAAACAGCCCTCCCCCTCCTCCCCGCGCCCCGCATCTGTCAATCTCACCTACGTGAATTCTTCATAATGTTACTGACTTCCTTTGTGTATGGCCTGCTCCACAAAGCCCCATGCCAGGTGGAAATTGAGACGGGGGGAAAGATCGTGAGGACATGTTCCCTTTTCCTCTGCCTGCCCCCTTTCCTAAATCACTTTTGACCCCACTGTAAGGAGACAATATTGAAAATACTCAAAAATAACCCCACTAAAACATGAATCAGAAAGTGGCGGCTCCTGGACATGTTTTTAAAATTGCTTAGTTACATTCAGGTCCCTTTAGTGCTTGGAGGACTTTAATAAAATTGATTTTCTGAGTATAGCCTTTTAGCAGCTACTGTATAAGCTTGAAATATGAACCCTTCATTGTTGAAAGTGTTTCATTTTTTGCCCTGTTACTAATGATGAAGGGAGAGTGTGGGTTTGGAATTCTCCGTGGCTGACATTCTCATAATTAAATAGCGTTAATAATAAAGCTTTGCAGATTTTGAACAAACTGGCGCGGAGGTGGAGCAGGGTGCCGTATTTCATTTAGAGACTGCAGCAATTAGCCCTTAATGAACAGTAGTACACAGAGACACATAAAGGAGTTGTTGCTACACATTTGTCAGATCACAAAAGGTGACATTTTCATCCTGCTGATTGAAAACGATTCTTGGGATTCCTTCTGAAGACCTCTTAAGTAATTGCATTGTGAGACTCCAATAAATAAAAATTAAAAAGAGTGGACATTAATTGCTTTTATATTTGCAGTCAGATTTCAGCCAAGCTCAGTACACTAAGAGCTCCGACTCTCAGGCTGTCCGACAAGGATCAAAATCGCAAGCTCATTGCAGATGCTGTATTTAGAGGGCAGCGTTTTTCATTCCTAACTTGGGGAGAGTTTTGTTCCCAGAGACACTGTTACTCCTCTCTGAGATGGCATGGGAATGTTTTCACAGGGCCTCTGGGTAGGGCGACACTGAAGCTGTTGCCAAAGGAAAGTGACAAGTGCTTTATTCTGAAGGTGAGACAAAAAAATCAAACAAAAAACAAACAAACAAAAAAAAAACCTCAGCTGTCAAGGTTGGAATGACACGGGAATGGTTGACCTTTTATGGTCTGTCTTAACCCCCCTCCACCCCATCCTTACCTGAAGCTTTTAAAGCAAGTGTAAGCTATTTTTAATGGTAAGTGAGTTCTAAAACTTATTTTACATAATTAGAAAGTATAATTATGGTTTTCAGATTCTGTATTTTCGTCCCCGTGTTCTCAGGAGGAAGGAAAGGAAAGCTACAGTGCCCCGCTGTAGTTTAAGGCAGAGCATTGTAGGGGAAGGCAGGTGCAGCCCACATAGGTTCACCTGAAGGGATGCCAGCCTCTCTTTTAAGAACTCTCTTCAGGCTAGTCTACCATGGGGCTGCAGGTGTCCCAGTTCGGGGACAGTTTACCCTTTAGTGAAACCCACAGAGGTCTGAGAAAGGTTAAGTTTTAGCAAGGACTGGTGATGAATAGTTTTAATTGTCAATGTGACACAAGGAAGAATCACCTGGGAAGAGAGGGATTACCTAGATCAGGTTGACCTGTGGGCACATCTGTGGGAGATTGTCTTGATTATGTTAATTGACCTAAGAAGATCCAGCCTAAAGGTGAGTGGTTCCAATCCCTGGGTTTGGGTCCTGAATTGTATAAGAATAAAGAAAGAGGAGCTGGAGAGATGGCCCAATGGTTATGGGTGTACAGTTTATTGCTCTTGCAGAGGACCCAGGTTTGGTTCCTGACCCCCCTATCAGACAACTCGCAAACACCTGTCACATTAGCTCTAGGAGATCCCATGCCCTCTGGCCTGATCTGCACATAAACTCAGACAGGCATACACACAAATAAAAATTATCGATAGGTCTTTGTTTCTCAAGAGAAGGTTTCTCTGTTGTAACTCTGGCTATCCTGGAACTCACCTCTGTAGATCAGGCTGGCTTCTAACTCTCAGAGATCTTTCTGCCTCTGCCTTGGGAGTGCTGGGATTAAAGGCGTGTGCCACCACCCCTCTATAGGTCTTTTTACGAAGAGTAGGGAATGCAAGCAGAATAGCAAGCACGCATTCCTTTTCTTGCATTCTACCGTAGATGTGACTAGCTATGTCAAGTGTTTGCCCCTTTGACCTCCCCACAATGATGGACTGTAGCCTAAATTTATGAGCTAAGATGAACTCTTTTTTTCTCAATGCATTCTACCGCAGCAACAGAAATGAAAGTGGAACAGACTGGATAACAAGTCATCTGGGGACAGGGACACCCCGCCCCCCACCACACACACAGATGGGTAGGTGCTCAGTGGTGTCTGGTGGGACACAGATGACAACCAGAACATTACAATCCAATTCCCTTCTGCTCTGGAAATCCCCGAGAGATGGTGCTTCCCCTTTTTCCAAGTCTCGGTGGTCCCGGATAGAGCAGGAACCCACATGTGATGTCACAGGTCACTTCCTGCTCTGATATGCAGCTGTTGGCCTGCCGAGGACTGGTCCTGACTTCTGAACAGTGCAGCCTCCTTGCACCTTAGGTAAGGGTTAGATAAAGACTCCCTTTGGAATATGTTCCAGGAGAGGCAACAGCTGAGAACTAGTCAAGGGTGATCCACGCTAGCTTCACTTTCAGGGGTTTTAGGAACTAGATCCTTAAAAACAGAAATAAATTAGTGTTTCTTTTTCAGAATGACGATCTTTCTAAATGACAGCAGCGAAGATTAAGAAGAGCCTAATATAAGTAACTGTTGCCAGGAACCAATCTACTTGTATCACTTTTAATCTTTTATGGCCAGTTTTCCCCAACCTTCCCAAGGTCACTAAAAGGACACGTTCCATGTAACCCAGGTACCTGATGTTTTGTTTGGCCCGTGTCAATGGCTCACCGTGTATCAGCTGAGCTGATGGATACAGTAATCATTTCTAAGTGTTTTTTGCTGTGCTGAATTCTTTCTGTGGCTTTTGTCCTTTAATCTATTGAGGTGGGGTTGTTGGAATTAATGGGATTACTGTCCCACTGGAGGTCACCAGCTGACCTTGTTAATGAAATCCAGAGAGGGGAAAGTGAGTGCTCCAAGAGCATGTGGGGGTCAGTCCAAAGTCCAGCTCCCCCCCCTTCTGATCTGGATCCCTGAAGGCAGTCAGCCCTGGCAGTCCTGAGTAAGGCAATGCCCTCCCTACTGTGGGGAGCTTTGAGCAGCCTGCACACACACAGCATGAACTCTGCCTGCCAGTTCTGGCCCAGCCCTCTTCTCTCTGAGTGTAGAACTGGGTATACTTTTCTTTTCGATGCAGGAAACTTGACAACACAAGCAAGTAGAATGCAAAATTCAGTAGTATGTCCTTTGGCTACTTGCTCATCTTTTGAAGAGAAATGTCCATTCAGGTCTTTTGCTTGTTTTGAGTCAGGTTGTTTGCTTTTTTTTGAGTTTTAGGGACTCTATATATTTTCACTATTAATACATGATACCCATACATTTTCTGTCTTTTACGTTCTGTTGCCAGGCTCCTGTGTTGCAAAGAAGTTCTACATTTTTATTTAGTCCAATTTCGCACCTCCTTTTTCTATATTTTCATCTTTGCCCCCTTCACTATCTCTGTTGGTGGATTTAGAGCCAAGGAACCATTGCCTGGGTGATTCTTATGCAGCCAAATTGAGAAGCTTAAAACTCATCCATATTTCCCAAAAAAAGAAAAAAAAATCTCATATAGAAGGCTGTCAAGATGATTCAGTGCCACCAAGCCTGTTGACCAGAGTTGATTCTCTGAGTCTCACATAGCAGAAAGAGAGAAACATACACATCACACACGAAAATAAATAAATAAATAAATAAATAAATAAATAAATAAATAAATAAATGTGGTATAATATAACATAATTTTTAAAATCTCACTCAGAGAACCTATCTGTAAAAAGAGGTCCCATAAAATATCTCCAATAGACTAGTATCCTTGAGAGGAAATCCTAAAGAAGCATCATAGGTTTTGAAAGCATTGTCAAAAGTGTCTAATTCCCTCCTTCAACAGGGACCCTACATCCAGTGGAAGCTGAGTTTCTGGAGGTGGCCATCCCTCCCCACCTACTCTTCCATTCTCTACCCAGAAACTGAGGAACGTCTTTCACCAGGACTAGTAGGATAGTCTCTGGGTCATGGCTGGGCAAGGAGACCAGCTGGTTTAAAGGATTTCCTTGTGCACCGTGGACTGATGGCCCTTCCCCAACACATGAGGCAACCCAAACTCCTGCAGTGGGGTGGTTTTCACAGGCAGAGTCTTAGGAAGTAATTAGATGCTGAGAGCTGAGCCCCCGTGAGTGGACCCGTGCCCTCGTAAGAGAAGAGCTCTGTGAGGGTTTGGATCTGAAATGTCCCTCATAGGCTTGCATTTTGAACTTTTAGTTCCCAGCTTACAGCCTTTGTTTTGACTGTGAAGCCTTTAAGGGATGGTGGTGTGGCTGGCAGAAGCAGGTCACCAGGATGGGCCCTTAGAGGCTGTACCTGCCCTGGGGTCCAGCCTGCTTCCCCAATCTGCTCAGAAGAAAAGAGCCTCCATCACTCACCCGCACTGCTATGGACAGAGATACACCTTCCACCTTGCCTCTCTCCGCTCTGTGTTGTACAGAAATCCTTCTGCAAGTAGGAGCTCAGTGAACGTTTCCCCATTGAAGTCCTTTGTGTCAGGTGCTCTGTCACAGTGGTGGGAGAATGACTAGTACAAACTTGTCCTTCCTTCTCTCACACACACACACCTTTCCTGAGAATACAAGAACACAGCCCTCGTACAAACCAGAACACAGACCCTGCCAACACCTTGATCTTGCACTTCTCAGCCTCTGGGAAGGCGAGGAGCAAATGTCTGTTGTCTCTATAATCTGATACAGCAATTCCAAGCTGACAGAAGCAACGCCCGTGGTTGTTGTTGGAATAAAAACACCATGTTAGCATGAAAGGCAATCACATCACCTTACAGTTAGAGGTTTTCTTCACAGAACAGTCTGTAGATAACAAGGTAGGAAAAGATGTTTCTATGTTTTAAGGAGAAAACAAAACCACTCAGGTTTACCTGGGTAATTAATTAATTCACAAGTAGATCCAAAGTGGGAATGATGTTGTTACAATGGCTGTGATAAGGAATAAGGCCTCAGGTAAGCAATGATCAAAGAGACGAAGCCGCTTTGATTGGGATCCTATTGCAATTCCATTTCAATATAAATAAGCTGACACCGGAAGCAAGCCATTAACCCCAAAGCCGCTGGCTGTTCATTAGCCAAGGCATAATTTTACATTTCATTATTATTCATGTTGGCTAAATTTCCATTAAAACCAATTTAGTAAACTGGCCCTCCATGAGCTTCAAATTAATGGAGGGAGAGAAGTCAGGGAGGGGACAAGTCGGGAAGCCCTTCAGCACGGAGGGATGGGGTGCTCTCGGGGAGGGGGCAGATTGCCACTTTAATTAAAGATAATGTCTCAATTCGCTTTCAAAAACGAGTATCCAGAAAATGCCTGGGAGTTTTTTTTTCCTTTTTCCTTCTTTTTTTTTTTTTTTTTTTTGCTGGCCAGAGCATCTGGCCTCCAAGTGGGCATTTGCTGCTGCTGAAGTTTTGATGGAGTGGAAAGAAGCCTGACGTCAGCATCCCTGACTCCATGCCGAGCCATCCCCAGTAGGGAAGGGAGAACTGAGAGCCCAGCCCTTTATCCAGGGGCCAATCATCACCTCCCACTTAGTGAGCATTCTCTTTGCAGTGCCTTGGCCTAACACCTTTCATTAGTTATTCTAGTCTCTCTAACGAGGTAGGATCTGTTACTATCCCCATTTCACACATAAGAAAGCTGAGACACAAGATGAGTAATTGACATTCACAACCCACATAGCAGAGAGCTGAGATTCGAACCAAGACCTTTATTCCACTAAGCCACACTGCCTCTGGATGACATCATAGGCAACAGTTTTCCCTGTGCTGGAGATTGAACCCAGCTTCACACACAGCTAGTCAAATGCTCTACCACTGAGCTACATCTCCAGCACTTCCTCGGCTTTTTATATTGAGACAGGATCTCATTGCGTTGCCTACTAGATTGACCTTGAACTCACTCTGTAGCTCAGGCTGATTTGAACTTACAATCCTCCTGCCTCAGCCTCCTGAATTGCTAGGCCTCCAGGCTTGTGTGAGTGGGACCATCCTGAAGACATTTTATCAGTGATTGAATAAACCCAACCTAAAGGGCGTAGTAGCTTGCTATTAGAGACAGATCCACAAAGGAGAGTAGGGGACAGTTTGTAGGGGTCCTTGAAGCAGGCCAAAGGATTTGAACTGCCTTTCTGATGATTCCCCAAGCCCAGTGGGGGTCTGTGAACAAAATTTAAAATGACATTTGATGGTCACATATTTAACTTAAGTTTATTTCAAATGCTTTAGCTTATACACACATGAAAGACAATCATCGAAGAAAGGCAAAAGACTGAATGCGGCCATACAAGATTGCTCTGTGTCAGCTATTACTGGCATTGTTTGTATTTCAACTGTTCCACTTCATACGTCAGCTCTGTAAGGCAGGTACTTTGCTGATGAATGAGGGAAATGGGGCAAGCAGAAAAGATGACTCAACTCTAGATCACAGCCACAGGAAGCAGGAAAGGTGTGGGAGCTGCCTGGCACTTCGGGAAGGAGCCCAGTGCAGAGGAAAGGTTGGATACAGCAGGTATTAGGAAAGTGTCTGTCTTCAGCATCTGCCCAGGTGATGGCTCCATCACCTGCTCTTCCCAGAAACTGCAGGGGCGGTGCTGTCCAGAAGCCAGTCCCTGCCCTATGAGGGGGTGTTGGCAGCAGTGAAGAGCTTGCTTGCCAGGGGGCAGGATGCCCAGCGCAATATGAGGATCAGGTGGATAAAGTGTCCACATCACAAATTAATCCAGCCCTTGGAGCTTGGATGCCATTTTTGGGAGAGTAGAGCTTTTCTTTCATGCACCTGGACCAGTAGTCCATCCACACCGAAAGCCAGAGACCCTGTGGACTGCTATCCCAGCTGCTGCAGAGTGTGGAGGGACAGCAAGAGCGTAGGGCGCATGGTTCCCACAAAGGAAGCACACATGCCTGCCTCCTCCCTGAGTAGGAGAGCCAAAGGCTCACTCATCAGCAAGCATCGGAGCTGGACCAAAGTCAATGTCCTACCGCAAAACAGCCTGTGCTCCAATCAGATGCCCTGTGATTGGTGAGTTCCTTCCTTGGGTCACTGTCAATAAGGGTCCTCACTACCACTCCAACTCACCTGCCTTCCCCAAAATCCCTGCAGAGGCTGAGACCGTGTTCCAGACACCCCCTTTGTCTCCTGAGTCTGTAAGTTTCCGACGACTGGCCCAGAAGAGCAGAGTGGTGGCCAGCCGAGACTCTGCCACTAAAAGGATTTAAGCAGAATTCCCCACTGCCATCTCACTAAATGGCCATGGGCGATCAAACCTTGTAATCCCTCCATCCTTGAGAGAGTCGCGTATGGATGTGAGGTGGAGTGTTCCACAGTCCAGATAGCACAGCAGAGATTCAAACCCAGACCCATATTCTAGATGATGCTAAATGAAATGTCTAACGTCGTGCTGCTGACTGCATATTAAACACCATATTAAACGTATTAAACACTAACCGCCACGGTTAGTAATGTTAATGCTTTTCAGGTCTGGGAACTGGGGTTTGGAAAGTTGCAAGGCTAATTGACAAGACGATAACTCATGCCTGAGTTGTGTTCCACATCAAGTAGCCACTGTGACCTTCCAGACCCAGTATCACCCCCTTTATTAGGTCTGCTCTCCCTTTGTGGCCTCCGAGAGCCCTCGCTTCTTTACCTAATCGGAGGCCATGAAGAGCAATCTTTTCCTGGGAAAGGGACGCCGTCCTTAGAAAGGCATCAGAGAACGGTGCCGTTCGTGGTGCAAAAAAGGCCATAGGCACTCTCTCCGTGACACACGCACAAAAGCTCTTGTTGTGGACACAAATACGAAGAGTTGAACCCTCACCCGGTGTAATTCACTCCATTTATTGACCAGAGTGTCCCCCCCACCACCACCACAACCCCGGGTGCCTTTGCATTTGTCAGCGGTTCAGAGACCCCTGGCATTCAGCGTGATTTGTAATGTAAATTATATAATTGTACTTTCACATATTTTAACATCAAATGAAATGATTGACTACAGAATCGGAGCTGTCTACAGGTGGGGGTCAATTACCATCTGAATAATCGCAGCAGCGCACAAGAATAGCATGGCCGCTGAGCGTGACATATTTTTATCTCTATGCATTTCAATGAAGTCAGGCTGGTACATAAAAGGTTATCACCTAGGAAACATATTTTCCTAAGCACAAGTTAAACATGCAAGGGAGATCAGCAAAGATATTCAATTTAGCCAGTCAACCCTAACCTATTAATATTTTAACAAAATCCAGTGAGGATAATTTTTTTCTTTGATCCCATTTCATGTGAGCAGCCGGGAAAGGGAAGAAAAATTAAAAACAAAATAGTCAAGCATACAGAATGAGGTTATGTATTAAGTGGGGTATTTAATGTTTCTGGCATTTCATAGCCCAGGGGAAAGTGTGGATGGATTTAACAATCAAGAGCTGTGTTCCCTTGGCCACGAAGTTCGAGAAACATAAAATAATCTATACCTCCAAGCTGACAAATCATACCTGACACCCAGCTTCATCTCACCGGGACTCCCAAGATCAGCATTAATCACATGTTACACGGAGTCAAAAGAAAAGCAAATCACACCATGCCGAAAGTGAGTTGGAAGGTCTTCGGGAAGGGATTTTAATCAATAATAGGAGGACTGATAACCAGGAGTTACTGTTTTAATCTCCCGATATGAAAAGAAATGAATTCAAAGCACAAAGCCACAAGGAGCTGGAAGGAGCCCAGGATGTCTTGAAGAACCACAAGTAGTTAGGCACTCAACTCTCTTTCTTAGTTCAAGACGAGAGGATTTTGTTTGCAAAGAAGAGCAAGGTTGTGTTTAGTCCTCTTGCTTCTAGAGCTTATGCTTCCTCTCCTAAGAGCACTTCCACCTTCCTCTAGACAGGGCTGCTGCCTGAACCAGATAAAACTGGTGTCACAGAGGTTGGTTCTAAGACACCCCTGTAACTCCCGAGGGTCCCGGCCGATGCCATTGTGAAGTTCTTAGTCACGGTGATGTGGGAGAGGCTGTTAGAAGTTGAAGTATGTCCTGTCCAAATGTCCGTGTTGAACTTGGAACCCTCACTGCTTCAGAATGTGGCCTTATTTGGAAATAAGAGAGTTGTTGAAGTGATGGGTTAAGATGAGGCCATGTTGCGGTAGGGTGGACCCCAAACCAACATGAATGGAAGGGGAAACTGGGACACAGACGCACAGGGAGATGTCACATGCAGGTGAAGATAGAGATTAGAACCCCAAAGATGGCCAGCAAACCACGACGGTGCTTACTCTTCCCCACGACTCTGGGAAGCAGCCAGCCTTGCTGACACCTAGAGCTTGGACTTTCCTTGCGGAGAATTTGGTCAGTTTTTGTTGCCTGGGCCTCAGGCACACACGTCGCTATAGCAAGCCCAGCAAATCATGGGTGCACTGCATCTTATGCCCATGTACTTCAAATCTTGAAGATTTAAGGATACGGCTCGTGTTTCTCTTGCCCAGAACTGATGCCAACACATTGGAAAGCTGAACAAGTATATAAATTAATACCTATCTCAAGCAGATGTGACCTGAATCCCCAGATCCAAACGTACCTGAAGTTCTAAACTTGCCCTTGCTGCTATGTGTGTTATTAGATTCACATTTATAATTCAGACTGATTAGAATTGAGTTTTTTTGTTTTTTGTTGTTGTTGCTTTCCAGACAGGGTTTCTCTGTTGTAACTCTGGCTGTCCTGGAACTCACTCTGTAGACCAGGCTGGCCTCGAACTCACAGAGATCCGCCTGCCTCTGCCTCCCAAGTGCTGGGATTAAAGGCGTGCTCTACCACCTCCCAGCTAAAATTGAGTTTTGGTTACAAAGGACTCCTAAATTATTAATTCTACAAGCACTCAGTATGAACTCTGGTTACCTGAGAAGCATGAGGTCTACGGATAAAGAACACAATCATGTTGACTAGACCACAGAAAGATTTCATCCAGTTTGGAACAGCGTGTTTTTCAGGAAGGAAATGGACAGATTCTGAGCAGAGGGATCAGATGGGGAGGGACCTGCATGCTGAATTGCAGGAGGGTGTGAGATGGTTTTCCTGAAGGGAAAAAGAGGAAAAAGGGTGGTGGTGGAAGGGAAAACAGGATCAATGCTTAAACAGATACAACAGTGCTGTCTTATTTTCTTTACTCTCGATGTGATAACAAAGGGTACACACTTATACATTAGAGAAATAAATGAAAAAAGAAGACAAGCCCTCCTAGGCACGCTCATGCGTCCATCTCTCAGGAGAGTCTAGATTGTGACAAATGGATAATTAACACTATCACAAATGGCAATGCAAGGAAGGCTTGGAGTCCACCTGTAGGAGCCCCAGGGACAGAACCGGGAGGCTGTGGGAGACAAGCTTAGAGTGGTCGTTTAATGCTCTATGAGAAGAATGAGTGTGGGGCCCTGGAGCAGTAGGTACCTGTCACATGAGGTATCTCTGCAGCTTGGGGGGCGTCTGTCAGTGTACGTGCTGAGGAGGTTAGCAGGCTGGGTGACTTCAAGGCTCCCCCCAGACTGGACTTTTAGTCCTTTGTTACTCTAAGACTTCTGTTTTCATATTGTAAAGTTAGAGGCGTTGGGTTTGGCCATCCAAATTCTCCATCTGGAATGTGTTAGTATTCAGAGACTCCTACCTAGTCCATTCTATGTACCTCACCCTCTGTCCACACACCCAGGGAGTTGTGGGCTCAGCTTGTCTGGAACACACACAGTCAAAACATTCATCTTTGTTCAAAGAAATGGCTAAGGCTATGGGGATGTGACTCTTGCTGACGGGAAGCACATAAAAGGAGACATGGCCATTCAGATTATTTTCCTCTTTGCTCTAACTAAAAAAAAAAAAAAAAAACCTACACCATAGCTGACAGTTGAAGGCTAATATTAAAAATGTAATCAGTCCGGCTATAGACATTTTTATTGGTGCCCCATATTGGGCGTTTAATATACTTGACGGCCAGTCGAGGGACAGCCTGGATGAAGGACTACCATTGCACCACATAGCTCTTTATTTAGGCTTTAGATTTCTTTGAAAGAACATGGAACTTTGTGTTGAGGACCAGGGTGGATCTTGAGATGTCGGGGTGGACGTGAGAGTGGGGATGGGGGTGGGGGTTCAGATGGTCCTTTAGGTCTGATGCTGCAGTCAACCTTGGAAACTGGAAGAGAAAATATTCTCTCAGTTTTGGCCGGCATGACTGTAGGCTGAATCAAGAGAGGAAAAACACTGATGTTTGCAGTCAAGAAAGAAATGAAAGCCAGTCGTGGGAGGGGTCTCCACCCACTGTGTAGGAAAGGGAGCCTGTGGCCGTTCAGTAAGTGACATATGGGGACCGCCGTCACCATGGCCCACTTAAGTTCTACCTGGATGCTAGGTTACTTTTTAAATCGGCCATCCTGTTAAAAAAGACGGTTCTCGAGGGTTGAGGGTGATGGTGGATGAAAGTCCCAGCAGGGAAAGGACACTTGCTGAGGAGCCCGCCAACCTGAGCTTGATTCCCCAGGATCCACATGGTGAAAGGAGGAAATGGATTCCTACAAGGTGCCGTCTGACCTCCACCTGTGCGCTGCAGTGCCCACACACCCACACGCTAAACCAATACACACAGTTAAAACATGACATTCCTGAAACCAAACCCCACTATGAACTGAAATACAATCTGTTACGAACATCCGACATTAGCATTTTAGTAAAAAGATGGATATTTTAGTAAGAGGATTGATATTTTCACCATCCTACTTCCCGGATTGGAAGAATTCTGGGAAGTTACAACATTTCTCTTGCTTAAAACATTAACTCTCTGTGAAAATGCATCTTTTCATGTTAAATCCCTTCTTAGGTTTGCGAAGCGTAGCATGGGTAGTGGAAGGAACATAGGCCATATTCAGAGTCTGCCAGGCATGTTACAGATGAAACCAGAACCCCATGGCCCCCTCTGCTCACCCCAGAGATCCAGGCTCTTTGTTTTCCAAAGATTACAGTTTTCCTTCATCATAATCAGAATAGCTGGTCACCCTGTCCCAGAATATAATCAGCCGTGTGGCTGAGCTGGGCTCAGTTCTGCACTGATGGTGTGTGAGAGGCAGCGGATTTGGGGCCAGGCTTTGAGAGCAAGCGAGCCTTTTTTCCTGTGCTGTCAGAGCCAAAGCTGTCTTAGCTTTGAGTCATAACAAGCTTTTCAGCGCTTTGGACGCTGGCCTTCACTGAAAGGAATCAGAGACGATGAGATTGACTTCTTGGTGCCCATATTTCTGACCAGCTCTTAAGCAAACTCACGCAATGCCACCAGCCTACAGCGCAGCGGTTCCAAAAACTGATCGAGGAACAGAATCTCCCAGAGGTTTTTAAATGCAGGTTTGAGGCCCATCTCCAGTTCTGGCTTCAGAAGGTCTAGAGTGGGAATGAAGAATTCACAATTCAAGCAAGCTCCTGGTGATGCTCGTATTGCTGGTCTTGGGAATATGCTTTGGGACTAAATGTCAGAAGGTGGTTGCTCCGTAGTACCTGTTGCTTTCAGTGGTCTTTAGGGAGGACATCTAGCCAGGAAAACCTGGATTCTATACCCACCCTGCTTCTCCGACTCTGTGGCTGTGGACAGGACACTTTTCTTCTCTGAACCTGTTTTCCAGCTGAATACAATGACCCCCGCCCTTCCTCCCTTAAAAGCAATCATGGTTTGGATATAAAAATCTTCCCTGTAGGTTCATGTGTTTAGATATCTGATTATCATCTAGTGGAACTATTTGATGTGTGTGTGTGGTGTGTGTGTGGTGTGTGTGTGGTGTGTATGTGTGTGTGTGTGAGTGTGTGTGTGTGTGTGTGTGTTGTGTGTGTGTTGTGTGTGTATGTGTGTGTTATGTACGTGTGTGTGTATGTGTATGTCTGTGTGTATGTGGTGTGTGTGTGTGTGTGTTATGTACGTGTTTGTGTATGTGTGTGGTGTGTGTGTGTATGTGTGTGTGTATGTCTGTGTGTGTGTGGTGTGTATGTGTGTGTGTGTGGTGTGTGTATGTGTGTGTGTATGTCTGTGTGTGTGTGGTGTGTATGTGTGTGTGTGTGGTGTGTGTGTGTGTGTGTGCACTTTTGGACATGCCACTAATTTCCTAGATCGGGAATTAGGGGCACAGTGTGAGGTTATAACCCAGCCCTAACTCCAGCCTGAGCTCCTGCCGTTGACGTGTGACTGTACCCCTCACAGCCTCCAGCGCCTGACAGATTGCCCAGTCTACACCATGAGCCAAAAGAAATCCTTCCTCCTTTAAATCGCTTCTGTCGGGTATTCAGTCACTGTGATGGGAAACTAACGCAAACTAACGCACAGAGGGTGAGGAGACGCCTCTCACACACCATCAGTGCAGAACTGAGCCCAGCTCAGCCACACGGCTGATTATATTCTGGGACAGGGTGACCAGCTATTCTGATTCTGTAATCTTTGGAAAACAAAGAGCCTGGATCTCTGGGGTGAGCAGAGGGGGCCATGGGGTTCTGGTTTCATCTGTAACATGCCTGGCAGACTCTGAATATGGCCTATGTTCCTTCCACTACCCATGCTACGTCCTCTGGGATTTAAGGGTTCTGCTCAGGGATGTATTAATGCACAAAGAAAACAAATATCACCAAAACGATGGAAAGTACAAGAGTCAAAGGAGTTAGTGATTATGAAAGTAGAGAGAGCAGGATTTTTTTTTTTTTTAAACTGGGGATGGAGCCCAGAGTTTTGCAAACGCTAGGCAAGCAAGCCATCACTGGGTTGAATCCCAGTTCCCCATTTATTTATTTATCTATTTACTTAGAAACAGGGTCTCACTACATTGCCCAGGCTGGCTTAAACTCCTAATCCTTAAAGCTCTGTTGTATCCCCAGATACAGGCATAAAGAATGGGGTTCATTTCTCCACCCTTAGGTTCTGAGGCATTGAGGGACACGGGGAGGACTGCCACTCAAACTCTCCAGGCTTTCCTGTGATGCAGAGGCTTAGCACAGAAAATCTATAAGCAACGAGGACTGCCAGAGACGGCTCGGAGAGGTGAGAAAGCACAGCACCTCCCCAAGGCAGGGCCATGCGGGACGAAAGGGAACCTCCACGGACGATAGAAAGTGGGGCTTCCGTAGACATCAGCCCTCAGGCTGAGTGTGGCCAACAGATCAGCCTTGCTTACCACTTGGCTCAGGTCAACCGTGTCATTTAAAAAGGTGAATCTGCAGGCACTAACTAAAGATCGGAGCTAGAAGTGGCATCCCAGGCCTGCAATCCCAGCTACATGGATGTCGAACCTGGAGAAATGTGAGTTTGAGGCAACGTAAGGAAGCACTGACCCGAATTAAAGTTTAAAAATACTAAGCTTGGGATATAACTTAGCGATCTCCCTGGATGAGCAAGGCCATGGATTCAATCCCTGGGGCATCATAAAACAACAAGCCCCATGGCATTTTATGCTAAAATCCAACACCACCCTGTCTTAAAAGGCGCCACGGAAGTTGTTTGTACTAGAGCTAAGGGCCCACGTAGCAGCAATCTTTCCTCCTCGTGCGTCTCACCTCGTCTTAGAAACACCGGTGCAAGTGAGGCCTAACAAAAGCAGGCTCTGAGCTTATAACACCTGATGTCCAAAACCCGGGTGCATTTTACCTCTGACTACTACAGAATTGCTGTCTTCCCCCCGGCAGTTGCTTTCTAGGGAATCAACTGGCATGGAGAGATGGCTGTCAAAATGGGACTCTTCAAAAGATAGGTCCTGCGAGAGTCTAAAATCAATGACCTCATACCTGTTCACATCACCAACATGACAAAATGAGATTTCAGTAGCCTACGCAAGTACAGTTCTTAAGAGAAGCTATTCAAATTATTAAAACATCTTTAGATCCATTCACGGGTTTATTGCCTGCCCATCTTGTGATTATAAGTACCGTGCTTTGGTTGGATCTAAAGGTCCCCTCAAAAGCCAAAGGGTTGAAGGCTCAGTCCTCAAGTTGATGCTGCTGGGTGGTGGCAGAAACGCTGGAAGGTAGGTCCTGATGAGAAGTGTGAGGTTATCGGAGGAATGTGTTTGCGGAGGATCACGGGGGCCCCAGCCCCTTCCTCTTATTTCACCAATTCCTAGTCACAGGGAGAATGGTTCTTTCCAACAGGTTCTCCAACCAAGATGTGCTGCGAAAGGCTCAGAGCAACAGGACCGATGCTCCATGGGTGGAAACCTCCAAAGCTGTGAGCTCAGATAAACCCGTCCTCTGTATAAACTGATCTGTATCAAGTTATAGCAGCTGAACACTGACTAACACATCCTGTGGTCTGGTCACTGCTGTATATGTCTTCCACATTGCAGGCACTTACCAAATTGTTGTTGGGTGAAGACAGTCATTTGAGAGTTTGTGCATGCAAGGATTCTCAGTATTTTAAAAGCATAAAGATCCCAGAGCATTCCCAAGAAGGAACTTGTAAAAACTTATTTCATGTTCTACCAAAGATGGAACCTAGAGCCTTGTGTGTGCTAATCAAGCTTTCTAACACTGAGTTGTATCTCATCTCTTTGCATATTGTTATTTTGAAACCAGATCTTGCTAAGTTTCCCAGGCTGAACTTGAACTTGAGATCCTCCTCCTGCAGCCTTTCAGGTAGCTAAGATTATAGGTATGCATCACTACCTAGCTCACCATGCTGTTTAACAGATGAGGAAACAGAATCAAAGAACAGCTGGCCATAGTGCTCAGTGCTGCCCAAATGGTTCACAGTAGAGCTGGGATGGAAGGTCGGACACTCATATGTGAGCCCTGTCTATCATTTACTCCTCTGCCCCCTATGAACTATTATTGTGGCTATATTTCTTAGGCAGGAACTAATAAACCAAGGGCCCCTGGAGCCAAGCTGGCCTTGGAATCTCTTTTTCTCTTTTTGATACAAAGTAGAAACTCACCAAGAGCCTGTTGAATCTCTTATTAAAATTGTTATTTGTCTGAGAATAAAAACAGAGAGGCTGTTAAAGAGACCTTGCGAGCTAATGAAAAAGCAAGCCGTTATAAAGCTGGAGACCCTCTCATGGCTCCGGTTCTGTTTCCTTTCTTAAGTAAATCGCTTGGCTTTTATAGGTTCCTGTTTTCCCATATATAAAAATTGGAAATTTTTGTTTTACTACATCCTTTCACAAGGACCTTTAAGGGGCAAAATGTGCTGGAAGAAAATGCAAACCATGTAAATATTTATAAAGCTGAACTTGGTTTACAAGTTTGGAGCATTGTTTTCTATGTATTATCACTTTGTTCCCCATGAGGAACGCTGTTAGAAAAGAAAGGAAGGAGCAGAGAGGCTGGTACTGCATCCGGAGCCTAAGACGCCAGAGATAGAGCCAAGGCTGAAGTCAGCCGAGTTCGTCTAGGCCAGCAGTTCTCAACCTGTGGGTCACACACGACCCCTGTGGGGAGTGACCCTTTCACAGAGCTCATCTAAGACCATCTGCATATCAGCTATTTACGTTACAATCCATAACAGCAGCAACATTACAGTTATGAAGTAACAATAAAAATACTTTCATGATTGAGGGTCACCACAACACGAGGAGTTGTATTAAAGGATCACAGCGTCAGGAAGGTTGAGAGCCACTGTTCTACGCCAAGGGTTAAGAGTAGAACAAGAGTCACTGAGAAAATAGACTGTAACTCCAAATGAGCTCTGTCCATTGGGGCCTGGGTAGAGGACACAGTAAAGGATAGTATCTGGCTAAGCAGCTTCCCCAAGCAAAGACCAGAGGGAAGGCTCTCTAGAACTCCAGGCAAGCCAGAAGTAGAGGGGAGAGGAGAATGTCTCAAGAAAGGTACATGCCAAGTGGTTCAAAAATATTCCAGAAATGGCCAAGAGTGCCATCTATGTCAGAGGAGAGAGATGCTGGCAGAGAGAGGAGAAGAAGGGGAATCAGGACCTCAAATATATTAAAGAATGTCAATGTTTACTCCTCTGAATAATTGGAAGCCCGGGGACTTCCCTTGGTGGGAAGAATTTGGACAGTGGATGTGGAAAGTTTTGGGTTCAAATCCCAGAACAACCTCTTTCTGTTTCATAAGTCAGAATTCCTCATTGGTCTGGTGGATCCATGGCTAGAAAGAGGTTATGTCTGAAAGCTCCAAGGTCAGATCCTGCCCCTTGGAGTTTGACCCTCCCCAGCCAGTGGCTCCTGCTTAGACCCTGCTGAGACCAGACTGAGCCAGAAGAGAGGAGAAGCAGGGAGTGTGCCCTGCTGTCGTGGCACCATCTCCCTCCTGTACGGCGGTGCTTCCTTGTCCTTGCTGAGTTGCCTGTTTTCCATTTGAGACAGGGTATAGCCTTATAGCCCAGGCTAGCCTCAGGATCGCTGTGTAGCAGAAGATGACCTTGAACTTCTGATCCTCTGGGTTCTGTCTCCCAGTTGCTGAAATTATAGGGTGCCTCACCACTAGGTTTACTGCCTGTGTCTTCCAGGAAGCATTTGCTCATTCTCCATGCTTGGGTGAGGTGTAATTGGGGAACCATCACCTTGTTTGCAAGACTGAGCCTTTCTAGTTCCCGAATCTCCTTTGAAGTGTCTCTTTGAGGCCTGTCGTCCCAGACTGGGAAGTCTTATGTGACTCTATAATGGCTTTCCTATAGGACTCCGGCTGGCATTACCCAGCCTGACAAAGCTTCCCCGTCATCAGTAAGGCCGGCTTTTGTGTTCCTGCTGTTGAAATCAATAGTCTAAGAAGCAGATGCACTCACAGAGAAACAGACAGCTACTAACCAGTAGATGAGAGGAAACAAATAATCACGTTTTAATACATTATTTATTGCCTGTTCAGTTGGAACATCTTTTTTTTTTTTGGTGCGGCTCCTCAGTTCAGCGACGCCAAAAGCTTCTTACACACTCGCTGCTGTATCAATAGAGACAACAAAGCCGCCCTGATCCTACCGCAGCGAAGTCACTGATTACCTGAGAACTTTTTTGTTTTCTTTCCTTTAGTATTCTGTTTGGAGCACTCTTTTTCTGGGTCGAGCCGTTTCAGTGGTAGAAAACAACCTCCTTTTTGGGCTCGAGCATGCGCAGGATTCTGTATGTTGAGAGGGCGTGGGTTTGAACATCCATCGGCATGTGTGTGAACTCCAGGCACGCAGGGGAGATGAATTTGTTGGCTTGTTAACGGAGATGTGCATGACTTGGCTTCTACAAATATTTCTTCTATGTCTGAAAACTCTTCAAGACCCAGCCCAGGCTCTGTGTCCCTGTAGCAGGACTGTGCCTATCGAAGCCATTTTCAAAGTGCTAGAGGCTAGCCTAGGGCCAAGCATCTCAGGCTTATTAAAGGCCAGGGCCCTTCTCATTTGCCTTGGTGGTTGGTATGGGGCCATTACTGTGTTACAGTAGTCATGACCACCATTTATAGAGCTACCTATATATCCTGTCTGAGAAAAGACTCCTTAATCATATGCAAACGTGTATGCAGTATCTGCCTGTACCCTAGTCAAAGATTTTAATGATTAAAAAAATTTTGAAAAAAAAAATTAAAATTCCCTAGGCTGTGACTACAAAATGATGCCAGCAACAAGCATCAACACCAGGTACTTTGGACCCACAATCTGTTCTGCTTTGTTCTTTTGTAGCAGCTAAAATTCATTATCAACACTCTGCCTTGGAATCATTCACACTAACACAGGAAGTACTGTCCCTGGAGAAGTCATGTCTGGCCACACTGGCTCATGGCTCCGTGTATGCAAGTGAGTGGATTTAAGTGACAGCTGTCACTTGGGGTAGACTTGAGCATTCTAGTTTCCCAGTGTTCCCAGGGCTCCCCTTGACTTTCACCTTCAGCCCATTTCAACCACTAATGCTGTGTATTTGGCAGTGACAGCATCTGAAATATCTAGTTATTTCTGTCTGTGTAATCACACACATGGACAGCGCTTCAAGAAGCATAAAGGACGTATGCAGTGGAAAGGAGGTCAACCTCTGCCTTGATCTGTAGTTTCCCTGGGTGGCCACTGTGCCAGCTTCTTGTGTCTCTTTCTAGTTAGTGGTGGTATGATTGTATTCATTAAAGACCCCAGAAGCAACTTCGAACTGATAAGCATGTCCAGCCAAGTGAATGGATGCAAAATCAACATATAAAACTCAGTAGCCTTCTTACAGTCAATGCCAAACACTGAAAAGAAACCAAAGGAACAATCCCTTCTCAGCTACCACACACAGAGATTAGATGCCTGGGAATAAACCTAACCAAGGAAGAGAAAGACCTCTACAGTGAAAATCTTAAAACACTGAAGACAGAAATCGAGGAGGACCCTAGAAGATAGGAAAGCATCCCATGCTCATGGAGTAGGAGAATTCATAGTGTGAAAGTGGCTACCCTGGCAAAAGCAAGCTACAGACTCAACGCCAACCCAAGCAAATGTCCAAAGCCATTCTGGAAAGAGAGATAAGAAATTTCCCAAAACTTATAAGGAGAGACAGAAGGATAAGGATGACCAATGCAATCCTGAACAAAATGAATATCCCAGAAGGTGTGACCACACTGGATTTTAAATTACACCACAGAACCATAGTCATAAAGCATCAAGGTGCTGGCCCAAAACTGACACATGGACCGAAGAAATCATGAGGACCAGATACAAGTTCATGTAATCACACTCACCTGATTTTTCAGAAAGGTGCCTCAACTATACACTGGAGAAAAGACAGAATCTTCAGCGAAGGGTGCTGGGCAAACTCCATCTTCCACCCTGCCACACCATGCTGATAGGGTTCCAGCGCCCAGATTCTGATCATCTCTAGGGGAGCTGAGGTCATTTACATTGTGCGTGCCACACACTGTCACCTTGATGAACTGGTTCAACAGCACAGGTCAAAGATTACAGGGGCCACAGAAGCTGAATTTCTAGCCCAGTCCTTGGTGGTTTTAAAAATTCTAGATCTATAAACAAAACTAAGTAGAGAGCAATGGAAAAAACAATTCCACACTTTATCCCAAGAATAGATCAACTGGTTTGCCAACATTTGGGCAACGCTTGTGTTCTGATTGGACCTGAGGTGTGCTCCACAGGTGCCTGGTTCTATAACCCTAGTCAATAGCCCATGGTTTGGGAGGTCATGAGTCCTCGAGTAGACGCTGCTGTTTGTTATTTTCCTAAGTGGTTATGCTGTCGAGAGGCATTCTAAATATTGATACCCACAGACCTCGGTTGCTCCAGCCTTGCTCAATGGGCTGCAGTCAATAGAAAGATGCAGAACAGGTCAAAGGGCTGAGAACAAGAAACTGGGTGCTCATCCCTAAACAGGACATCGATATCAATCCCTCCCCCACTCCATGTGAACACCAAGGCTCGGGGAACATCACAGAAGAATTACAGAGGCAAAAAGAAGGCCAAAGCTGGAGAGCGGGAGGGGCGCTGTGCAAGTCTGTCTTCTGGACGTGACGTAGCTATTGCACTCAGGAACACCCAGCAGCCGTGACCACCTGCACAAGACCTTTACAAGATCAAGCCAGCCAAATCTGGGCATAGATGGGGTGGCTGATCTCTGGGCCCCTCACTGAGGAGTTTGGGGCAGTTGGGAGGGAGGTAGTTGATGGAGGGAGAATCATTCTTCTTGGAAGATATGGCCACTGGCAAGCTTTCTATGCTCTAGGTGATGACTCCATATGAATGTGCATATGGACATCACTAACTGGACTTAGTGGGCTGTAAAAAAGAGAGAGAGAGATGAAATAGGAGGGGGCTGTATTGGTGGGAACACGGGAGAAGTGGGAGGTGAGAAGTTAGGGGCTGGGGAAGAACATATTTCACTGTATAGCCATATGAAACCTCAAGAATAAGGAATGAGAAAAGGGAGCTGGTTAGAGTAAAATCTAAACCCCTTTCCGGGGTACTTCTAGCAAAGCAGCTCATTCCTGCCACAGGGCCTTTACACATGCCCTTTCTATAACCTGTTATGGGTATAGATATAGCCTGGTCTCTGTGTCCTAACCTGCAAGGACAACTGAGCCACCAAAGGCTAATCCATCTCTCCTGTGAATCCTATCTTCTCTCCTATGAGTCCACTGGCACTGCTAGTCTGTCCCATAAAATCCAACTACTTCTCACATAGCATAGCAGTTGTGCATACAGTGTATATAGACCACAAGAATGTTAGGTGGCGTAGGTGAGGTGTGGAGAAATTTAAGATGCTTTTTACATTTTCTACAGCCTCTGTAATATCTCTAGCTGAAGCACCATCATTTTTTTTTTATTATTGCGGAATTTCCTTGCTAGTTCCTTGCCTACACATGGTTGCTCCTTTTCTTTTTTTCCTGGAAATTTTATTATTTATTTACACTTATTTATTTATTGTTACATTTTTATTTATTTGTTATTTATTTATATTTAAATTTTATCTATTTTGAGTGGCATGTGTAACAGTGATTGTGTGGGGACCAGAGGACAATGTGTGGGAGTTGTTCCTCTCCTTCTGGGTCTTGGGGATCAAACTCACACCCCCAGCCTTGACAGCAGGCACCTTTACTCTATGAACTAACTTGCCCCCATGTCTTTTAAACTCTCCTATACTCAGACACCAGAGGGTGCTGTCAAACAGGTCTAATTCTTCCACTCCTGTGCTCCAAAGCCTTCCCTGGCTTCCATCTCCCACACAGAAAATTCCCAGATCCTAACTGTGGCCAAGAAGGCCTCACACAATAATCCCAGTCCACCGATTACCTCTTGGTCCATCCCTGTTATTCTTAGGCCCATTAACTTACCTCTCGATGCACCAATGTCCTCAAGTATGACAGACGTCTTCATCGCTATCGAACTTTCTGTTCCTCTGCCTGTAACACTTTCCTTCCTATCTGTGTGGTGAGTCACGTCCCTGTCTTCTTTAAGTAATCACCCAGCTGTCAACTTCTTAGGAGCCATCCCAAGCTACCTTATTAAAATTGCTACCCACCCCACTTCCTGTTCCTTTTCTCTACTTCCTTCTTTCTAAATGTACTCACTGCCTTTCAGTGTCCTGCGTGTCTTCCTCATTTCCCTGTTTCTTTTCTTTCTTCCTCATTAGAATGTTAGACCCAAAAAGGAAAGGAACTAGTCTATTTTCTCACCACGGTATTTCTCAGACAATTAGCAGCGTCTCAGTAGGAGTTCAGTCATAGTCACGAAAGAAAATGGATTTGGATTATTGAGAGTACATTAGCCAGGCTTCTTCAGAGAAGTAGAATCAATTGTGTGTGTAGAAAGAAATAGAAATGTATTGTGAGGGACTGGCAAACAGGACTATTGAGGCTAAGAAGTCTCGTGTCCTGCATATGAAAGCAGGGGCCCAGTAGAACCAGAGGTGTAGCTCCGGGCTAACCCTGGTGGCCTAAGACACCAGAAGTCACTGATTCAAGTCCAAGTCAAGTCCAAGTCCAAACACCTTAAGAGCAGAATTAAGGCTCCCAGAGGAAGAAAAATGTTTCACCTGTAGATAGACAGCAGTCTATCTGCCAATGCCCAGAATTTCCCACTCCTCCTCACAGCCTGTCCTTCAGAGAAATGCAGTGTTAGTAACTAAGGGCAAGAGAAGCTGGGGTCCCAGCTCAAGCAAGAGGGAACAGGTGCATCATACTTGACTTCCTCTGCCCTCCTGTTCTCCGAGGTCCTTGATAGGAGGATAGTCCCTGACCCCATTGTAGACCTTGTCCTTAGTCTACTGATTAGGATGCCATTCTCTTCCAGAAACTCCCTCACATACACCCCACGTTTTAGTCAAGATGATCCCAGAGTAAAGTGCAATAGCGAATAGTAGCAACCAGAATCTTGGGAAGCATGAATGAAAGACAGCTCAAGGCAGAGCAGTTAAAGGATTCAGGGGTGCAATGGAATAGGAAGAGTCCCAGCTAACATCCCATGGCAAAGTGGGGAAGGTACAGTTGACAACAACTCATCGTGCATTTCAAAATATCTGGCATAGAGGACTTTGAATGGTCCCAACACAGAAAAACAATGAATGTTGGAGGTGATGGAAGCCAGTTATCCCAAGTAATCATTACATACTCTGTGCCCTGCAAATAGAATATGTCAACAGAGAGAAGTGGGAGCTAAACGTTTTATCAGTTCTCCGGACATCTGTGAGCCCCGTCAAGTTGACACATCTAACCATCACAGACATTAAGCAACAGAAAGTGTGGACGAGGAACAAACAGCTGGCTCTCAGGATTCCAAGCCGTGAACTTGACACCCGTAGGAGCCAGAGATCTTAGGTCTACAGAACCGCAAAGCATAGTGTTCCCTGGGCGTGATTTCTTCACACGCTGAAGATTTAATGTCTATAGAACTGAGGTCTAATTATAGTCACCACCACCTAGGCCAGAGCTCAGAGAAGGTGAGCTTATCCCATCCAGCTTGGAGTGATGAGACATTCCTTAAAAGGGAAGTAGAGACCCTTTCCTTGGAAGAGAAATTTGCATGATGGACAGAAGAAATAAACATCTGGCTTCTTTATGCCATTGTCTTATCTGCAGTAAGGAGAGCTGCTGGGAATGTCATCTCTATTCAGAAAATGAGGAGGAGGAGGTTTTTAAAATCCCAAATGCATAAATGCGTTTTACGGTTGACCGTGCAAGCTTTACAACATGTCCTTAGTCACATCAAAGGCACCAATTTGACTCATAATAATGGAAGTTAAAATTGAAGTGAGATTTGGACACCTTATCTTACCTGTCATTTTAGCAAAAGTCCCTAGAGATTTTACCAAACACTAATCTAGCTGTTACTGTGAAGGTGTTTTATAGACATGATCAAAATGACTTGCCGTTCGTTGGCTTTCAGGCTGAACTGGTGAGCCTGCCTTTATCAGGTGAAACACCTTAAGAGCAGAATTAAGTCTTTCAGAGGAAGAAAAATGTTCCACCTGTAGATAGACAGCAGCTTCTGCCAATGCCCAGGAATTTCCCACTCCTCACAGCCTGTCCTTCAGATGTGGGACTTGCCTTGCCTAGCCAGTCCCCACACCAGATAGGTAATTCTTTGCAATAAAACTGTATACATTTGGCTGGTTCCATTTCTCTGGTTGAACGGGAGTGACCTTATAATCAACTTCTCTTGTTGCTTGTTAAGCAATAGAACTCAGCTAAAGGACAATACTTAGGGGCCGAAGAGATGGCTCAGCAGTTAAGAACACTGGCTGTTCCTCTGGAAGACCAGATTTGATTCCTAGCACTCACGTAGTGGCTCACAACCATCTGTAACTCCAGCTCCAAGGGATCCAAAGCCCTTGAAGCTCTCTTCAGGCTTCTTTGGGCAGCAGGCATACACATGGTACACAGACAAATGCAGGCAAAAACACCCGTACACATAAAATGAAAGTAATAAATGTTTTAAAACTTTAAAAAGAACTACGCTGAGAATGTCTTCCTGCTCCACACGGGCTCCATGTTACCAAGGTCCCTTCCTTCAAAAAGTGGGGGCCTTGTTAGGATTAGCAACAGATTTTAAGACAGACCAGTTGGGCTCTTGCCTCTGTGCCTTGCTAACCAGGCTTAGGTTTGACGACAGTCCTGAAATGTTCAGAAACAATTGTCTTGATGATTATAACATCATCAAACAGAGCCTTCACAAACAGAAAAGAGGGGCTCTGAGTGAGGAAGGACGATTGGGGAGGCACTGAAATTTTACATTACCTTCCTATGGGGCAAAGAAAGCCTAGGAAATCCCTTGGCACTCTGATAGGCAGACTACACCAGGCTTCAGGCCAGACACTGCAGAAGCCAAGGGCCAGCACCCCACTGCAAGACTCAGTGGGGCCCAGGGCTTCACACCTTTAAGAACCCCCAGTGATGCTGATGCCTTGGGTCTGAGGATTGTGCCCTCTACTGTGTTAGGGCAACAACTGAAAAAGAAAAAGATGCTGACAGTCTGATCAGACAGTTTCTTAGTCTAAAACAAGCCCACCAGAACCTCACACTTCTCCTCATCTCTTCTCTGAATCTGGAGATTTGCAATGAACTTCTGGAGATGCCTCGCCACTCTGGGATGTGGTAAAAGCCCCATAGTCATCAGTTTGAAGCTATTTTGAGGAAGACCCACCTCATGGTCCCTAGATTACAGTCTCTGCAGCAAGACCCAGTCTCACCACTTTCTGGCCATACTTCTTGGCAGATGATTTTCACCTCTGTGCCCCCAACTTACTTATCTACAAAACAGGAACAACAAGAGTTAGCTACTTCCTGGACTATAGTCCATGAACATGGTCTGTCCAGAGTGGTGGCTCACAGCAATCAAGCAAATTAGTCAGGATCCCAGAATAAACTAGGGCAGTCCCAAGGGTACAAAGGAGGAGGTTACAATGCAGGCGCTATGCACAGAGGAGTACAGAGAATATCCGGCTCCTCAGAGAGGAAAGCGCGCCTCCAGAGGCCAGAGAGACATAAGCCTGGAGGAGCACCACCCTAGAAGGAGCCATAATCTCAGAGGGAACAAGCCACTGCCAGAGACTCTGCATCAGTGCAGGATAGTGGCAAGAGAGAAATACCCTGGCTTCTCTTTCTTTCCACCCCTGTTCTTCTACAAAGTTTCTGGCTAATTGTAGCAGAGGACATTAGTACAATGTGGTTCAATGTGCAGGTGTCTGCCTCCCACAGGGCAGAGCCCAGGGAGAAATGTATCAAGAGGACAGAGTCGGGGCAGTGGCCACCGGAGAGTCCAAGACATAGTGGCTTCTTGGAAATTTCCATTTATGGTATATTTTCAACCTTAAAGGTATTTCGTATCTCAGCGGATGTTTGTCCCAACACCCACAAGCCCTATTTGGAGGAGAAATTACATTAGTAGCCTAGTCATTATCAAAGTGTGGGAGAATCTGTACTGTGGCAGACTTGAATATTTTCTCCCTGCCCGGGGCAGCATTCCTGACAGTGGCTTCTCCCTTAGAACAGAAAGCAAGTTCAGTCGTGTGGACAGGACATGCCCAAATTAATGTTTGGTCTATTGATCAGATAGGCATCACGTGGGAGTGTCTGATGGGGACAGACACATCTAGCACACACCCAGAAAAGCTCACGTTTGTGATGTGTTTACTTTTTCTTATTTATATTATGCACCGATAAATGTGTTTATTGTTGCTAAGTCCCCAAGACACATCAGTCTCAGAAGCTATCAGACTGGCTGGGCCAAGAGCTCCGAGGAAGGCTCTTTTCCTGGAGTAGTGTAGAAAAGCCTGCAAAGCTTGGCGTCTCTCTGAAATGCTCTATCAAAGGCCCAGCCCAGCACACAGGGCAGCGGGTGTACAAGGCCTGCCTGGAAGAACCCTCCAAGGAGCCGGCGAGGAGCCAAGGCACACTTAAGCCGTCTCCAAAGAACCCGCAGCTCATCCCAGACTTGCTTTATCTGTTTAGCAAACTCACTCCACACCTCACCTGTCTTTGTGCCTGCCGTCTAGGAGGGTCTTTGAAATTTATTTTCTCCTTTTAGCCTGCTGTATTTTTAATGTCTGAGTGAAAGAACAAAGGAAGGCGAACACCAGACAAGATCGTTTCATTCCTCCATGAGCCGCGCCGTAGCCTGCTCAAGCTCAGCTAACATCAATGTTTTAAAATTCCGTCTTTGCTAGGGAACCAGTGCCGGGGTAGTCATCCGTGCCAAAGTCGGGGCCCTGTTTCTGCCTTTCATTTTAGGGACATAAAAGGCCCCTGCATCAATCATTAACCATCTATTAACACAAGCAGCTCGGAGAGGTTTTCCTGCTATGGTCAACCTCATTGGAAGAAATCACTGCCGCGCAGCCGGCTGGCCCTTCCATGAGATCCGCTGGTGCAGGCTGTTTTCGGCTTTGAAAGGGCTGCTGACTCCTCTTTCATCTCTCCCTGAGTAACAGATACCTGGTAGGCCGGCTCTCCTCTTCCCCCACTGCAAGCGTCCCCACCTGCCTCCTCAGACTTTGGCTTTAAGAACAGCTTGCAAGAACAGCCGCACTATTGATCGCATGCAAGCGGTGTGCAGGGCTGTTAGACATCTACCCGGATGTGGACCGGGACGAGTAGGCTGGGAGGCAGGGCTGGTTCATCTACACGCATCAGAGCAGGGAGGGTCTTGAGGGGTCCTTGCTTGGCATTCCTGACTCTTAACTTTAATTGGTTTGGGTTTGAAGCAAAACCAGTCAACATGAAGATCTGTAGCCTGTCAGTCAGAACCTGCTTTGGAAAAGTTAATAATGACTTGGACGTGGGTCCTGGAAGTTCTGCAAGACCTAGAGAGCTCTGGTCTAGACTTTATTTTTCTCTCTCTGTGGTAAAATACACACAGCATACATTTTTACTGTTGTAAGCATTCTGATAGGATCATACCACAGGTACCCACAGCTTTTTTAAATCTTCCTATCTTAAAACTCTCCATGCATCCTTAATCAGCAAATCTCCCTGGCTCCTCCCTCACCGTCCATGGAAACCACTATTTGACCGCTGAGTGAGTTTGACTACCAACTTCATATATGTGATGTGTATCTGACCTGTGACTGGCTTCCTCTGTTAGCATTAGGTCTGTGAGTTTCCCCCGTGCATTTCTTTTGTTTTTCAGGCTTACTACATTTTGCATATCCCCTCACTCATGGATGTCCTGTCATTTCTAACCTTGGGCAATTGTGAATGGTGCTACTAGAAACGCTTTTGAATAGGTAGCCTGCCAGAGTCTCTGCTTTTACTTGTTTGGGTTACTAACCCAGAGGTAGAATTGCCAAATCACTTATCAGTTCTGGGTTTAGGAATTTCAGGCTCTATCATACTGCTTCCACACCAATTATTCCATGGCATAACTGCCCCCAGCGCTGCACAGGAGGTCCAAGTCCTGTGGAGATTACGGAAGTGCCAACACTTGTTTTTTTTTTTTCCAAGGCGGGAAGACAATAGGCACCCTAATGGACTGCTCAGCCAAACTCACCCCACACCTGCCTCTTGTACGTGCTTGATATCTAAGAGCTCTGTGGAATTTCTTTCAAAGTGGAATTGTTGGGCCCAGAATTCGGGTCCCCAAAGACCACCAGAGAGACAGAGTCCGCATGCAAAAAGCAGGTAGCCTTTATTCAAGCTTGAGCAGGGGCTCTCTGCATCCACCAAGGCATCGGGTTCAGACAAAAAAGCCCCAAGGGAGGATTAGAAAGAGGAGTGGGGTGGTGGGGTGAGGGGGGGTAATCACGATTACAGGAAGGGGTGGGAGTTTCTAACCCAGTGGTTACGGATTGGGTACTGTTCTGTTCTAGCAAGTTCTGGTGTGAGGGAATTGGTGAGTGGGCTAGGGGGCGAGATCTCTGATCGGCTCTAAATGGAGTTTAGGTCCTTCAGAATCTCATGCTGGTTCAGTTTGTCCCTCCCCAATGTCCTCCAGGTTCCTTCTGCTTCAGGATATGCTGAAGTCTGCTTCTCTCAAAAGCTAGATGAAATTTCGTGATAGCTGTACACCCCATGTGATATGTCAGTTTGTTTATCATGGATTAAGGTTGCTTCTGCTTCTGGATAACGTGAATAATGTTGCAACCGATATAGATTTACACATATTTTCTCTGGTTCCTGTTTTCAATTCCTTTGGATCTACTGGTAGGTGGGAGTGAAGTGTCTGCATCTTGGGGTAAGCCATGTTTAATTTTTTGAGGAATCTCTGTACCCTGTTTTCCACAGGAGCTATACCATTTAACATTCTATCAGCAGCGCGCAGGGCTCTTGTTTATTAATAGCTTCGTCCACAATTTGTCACTTTTTCTTGTTATTGTTGTTCTCATTTTACTGTTGATTTCTATATTAAGTCATCAGTTGACCTTCACTAAGTCTGACCGGTTTTCCTGCCTGCTCATGATACAGCCGTTCTTCTCTGACTGTGAGCATCCATTGCTGACCACACGTCTTCATCCCAGCTTTGATGACTCCGATCCCTGTTTCTTTACCTTGCAAAGGGAAACTGTAGTCCTCAGCTTGCTGTCAAAGAACTGCTGTGCTAGGCAAGGGTGCTGAGGATGAGAAATGAGGGAGAAAGTTCAAGGGCTGGGGAACTGTGGAATGAGAAGATGTAGGTGGTACAGGCTTTGATCCCAAAATCCGATGGCTTCCTCCTCGCAGCCGTCTTTGAAGCTGGCTGTGGCAGCACTTCGAATGCCTTCCACGGTTTCATAAGAGAATAATCACATCAGATACACCTTGCCAAGGACCTGGCACCCACCTGCTCAGTAAATATTTGTGGAGTAAATAACTTAGCAGAATGAGTGAAAAGATAAGAGTAGTGGATAATAGACACACTCTCCCAGTAAGTCAAGCCTTGAGAAAGCAGAAATAGAAGACGTTATCTCTACCACCCGCCGATTCTTCCGCTCGTTTTATATCACCAGCAACTACTAATTCTTTTTCCTGCTTTCCTTTTCTTTTTTTTTCTCTTCTTTTACTTTTAATTACTAAGGCACCGATAAAATAAATACGCTAAGAGCAAAGGTTTCGTTTGCAACCTTGCCAACGAGGAAGGTAGGGTAAAGCACCCATTTGTTCCACTTTGGAATCTATACTAATTCCACACCCAACCTCCCCTTAGTACAACAACTGCTTTGTTTACATACATGATAGCTGTTTCTTTTAAAGTAACTATGTTTACACCCATCAAATATAATTGAGTACACACTAAACATCAGATACTATAAGTTCTTAGAAAAGAAAATTAGCCGTGTAAATTAGTCCGGAGAGGTTACGTCATACTGTAGGAAGGAGCATGCTCAGATATGTAAAACAGTGTTGATTTCTCTTTTGTACTGTGTATCCACCACTGGCCAGCAGGAGGCTCTGCACGTCTGATTACTTGTTTCTGGGGTTCTGATTACTGGGGTTCCATGCTTCTGTGTTTCTGCGGCTCTGGGGAAGGAAGATAGTAAATCACATACTCATTCATTACATTAAGCTTCCACCTGGAAATGATGCATCACAACTGCTCACATTATATTGCCCACATCAAGTTTTAAAGGGGCTCGAGCCTTTACCTACCACATACTGGAGGGAAAAAAGAATTGAGATGTGTATCTACTACGTGACTGAGTACCCAAACTCACTCTCTGTCCCCTGGGAGGACATATCTAAATTACTAGCTCAATAGCACTGTGCTACTCAACAGTTGGTCTAACAAAGGAGAGCTAGGGAATGAGTAACAGCTCGGTATCATCCACAGGATGCTAGGCTGTGGAATGACTCATGCCCTGGTCGGGGCAGTACAAGATTTCATCACACTACACAGAATAGCATGCAATTCGAAACTTAGAATTTTTTTTTTTTTTACTGGAATTTTCCCTTTCAAATTCTACTTAACCACAACTAAGTGAAAACTCAAGAAAATAGACCCATGGATAAGGGATTACTGCTGTATATCGTAGAAGGAAAGACGGCATTCTATGCAATGAAGAACAGCAGGAACAGGTATGGGAAACACGCCTTGCCCTGGGCACACAGACACGGCATCCAGGTTGGCCAAACAGAGGCTTTTCTCACCCAAACACGCACTCCCGGCTGTGCATGTGTGCAGATACAGTCACCACCACTATCATACTGGCTTCCAGTCTTCTAGAATACGTTCTCCAGTCAATGTCTTCTGTCTAATTGATTCTAAAACATCTTTGCTCCTCACAGAGATAATGTATGCACACTGTTGAGGGTGTCAGAACAGACAGCGGCCCAAGACTCCTGACTGTATGTACCATTAGCACTTCAGATGCTGGATTCACAGAATCCAAAAAGAACACAGGAGAAAGTCAGGAGTGATGGAAACATGACTAAAACCGCAGCACTTAGGGAGCTAAGGCAGGAGGGTTATTGTGAATTTGGCACCAGCCTGGGCTGTGTAGGGAGACCCTGTCTTGAAGGAGAAGATGCAAGAGGAGGAGAAGAGAGATCAGAGCCAGGATAGCAGAGTGCTCAAAGGTCGTGGGATCAAATGGCAGCCTCACTGACACTCTTCAAGTCTAAGCACAGTCTGGAAAGAGGGCCACCCTATTTCATCATTTCCGCATAAAACGGTCCGGGACTTAAGATGGGACCATAAATCTGATGACTGGAATCTCCAGCTTTCCCACAGCCCCAGAGGGAAACTGAAGCATAGGTTAGACCAAAATGCTAGGACTCCGGTCACTACTGAGTCCTGCTTTCCTTCCCTTTACTTCTTTGTCCAGGAAGGGACCGAGAACCCAGTGAGTGGTGAATAGTGTAAGGGGGTGTCCTTTCTCTCTCTGCATTCCCTCCCAGCCACTTTTCCCTCCCACTAGTCCCTCCTGTCTCCTTGTTTGTGATTCCTCGCTGCCTCAGACTACTCTGTCTTGTCTAACTATTGGAACCTTTGCCAAAACCTATATTTAGCTGCTGAAAAGCTCCTAGCCCGGATGCCTCTGAAGTCAATGGTGGACTCTTTGAACAGGACCTTAGATTAAACATAAGCAGCAGAGAACATGAAACCACCTCTAGTCCATCTGTTGGAGTGAGATGCACCTCCAAGCTGCCATCCCCATGTAAAACAGAAGATACGATTTATAATTTATAGCTCGCTGGTACAACCCTGATTGAAGCAAAGCACTTTGATGAGGAGTTGGTTTCATGCTAGTGTAGTGGAACACCACTCCAAATCAGAGAATATTTAGAACTCCAACTCCTCTGCCATGACTTTGAAGTAGAGAGATTTGTATTTTATGTGCGGAAAAAAGAAAGAGAGGAAGAAAAATGTGTGTAGACTCCAACACCCATGTGGTAGAAATACGAAAACATTTACATGTGTATCAGCACCAAAATGTAATTACTGCATTAGGCCCTGAAAATATTTATAGACTCATATCTCATGTGGAAGACCTGGTTCCAATAATTCTCAGAAAATTGTGAAATTCAGACTTTGTTTTTTTGGGGACTAACTTAATTTATTTGAAATTGACAACACATGAAGGACAAAAAAAATCAAAGACCATCGACTTTCCATCACCCCAGCTAATGACCTAATAAAGTTGAGAGCAGTGTATATTGTGACTATACAGATGTAGGTCAGCACGGTCATTCTCGTCATTGTAACAAAATAATCAGATAGAAGCAATTTCAGGGAGAAACAGTTTTGGGGTGCTCACAATTCCGTGGTGGGGAGAGAAACTCCTGTCCACAAGCATGAGTGATTTGCTCAGATCTTGGTGAAGCAGGAAGCAAACAGAACACACAAGGAAACTGGGGGCCACAAGGCTCTCCCACCCAAGCGCCCTCCATCCTGGCTCCATCTTCTATAGGATCCACAACCTCCAAAAACAGCATCACTCCCTGGGTACAAAATGTTGAAGCACGTGAGCCTGTAGGAGACATTCCACCTCAATCCTAACAGCCTCTGGCCTCCGTAGCCTCGAGGCCGTCTCACAATGTGTAAGATATTTAATCCAACTTCAAACCCCCCCCCAAGTCTTCACAGTTTTGACCCAAATCTCATAGCTACAAGCCCCTGTAAGATAACAAGGAAGTTCCATACCCCCATGGCACAGAGAAACATTTCCATCCTAATCAAGAAGTTAGAGTACAGAGAGAAAAGATCAAACAGAGACCACATCCCAGCAGGGTAAACCCCCTGCAACGCTTTATCCACAGCATCTGGGCCTTCTGGTGGCATCTTCTGCTCTCCGGTAGGCTTAGGCACAGCTCTCTCTTGAACCAGCTTCACTCTGTTTTCATCTTTTCTCAGCAGAAGTTCCATGTTCTTGACATCTCCCAGTGTCTCCATGGCAACTTAGGCTCTACTTTCAGGGTTACATGCAAGGACCAGAATGGTCCAGATGGGGTGGGAGAGAAAACAGAAGAACAATAAATTGCTTTTTGGAAGGTGATTCCTCCCATGTTTGAGAAAATACATATTATAGTGTAGTTAAAACATCAATCAAGCTAAATCTCTCCATTATTTCTCCTAGTGATGAAATCAGCCAATTTGTCAATACCATAATCAATAACTGGTGTCCATTGAATTCCTATGTACTAGATACCAACTAGAGTATGTATTGGGGCCACGGTTGCCATCTGATGGGCTTTGGGGACACGATTAGATGCCAAGGGCTCTGACCTAATGAATGGATTTACCCCTTAAGGAGTTACAATGTGGTGGCTTTATTGGGAGACAGTGAGGAGTAGGCGGGGCTACTTGGAAGAAGTGATTTGGTGGGCTATATCTCCAAATGCTCCATCTTGTTCCCAGCCCTTTCCTGTTCTGCCCCAAGTCGGCTGTGAGTTTCGAATCAGCTCTGCCCCACCCACATGTTTCTGCCTCATGCTCTGCCTCACCATGGTCCAAGACAGTCAAGGACTGTGGATGACACCTCCAAACCATGATACACGGTGGCTGCTTCCTCCCTGAAGCGGTTTTCTCCAGTATTTTATCACAGACACATGCAGCCTTCGTTCTGTATCAGCCTCACACAAGGTGAGCTCAGCTTGATGAGATACAGATCAGCTCAACACCCGCACGCTGAGAATCTATGAGGACCACAGGTCTACAGGAAAGAGGCTGCGGGAGAAGGCACGGCAGACAGCTCTGCGATCACTGTGGACTAACAAAGAATGGGACCGACACTGCAAGATGGTACGTTCCAAGGCTTTGACTTCATTTTGAATTAACCAGAGTTAAGCTAAGTGTCTGACTTGAACAGGTAGAAATGGGACTGGAGAAAAATGAATTCATAAACAAATGAATTAACTTTCTGTGGGTGGTGCTGGAGTTCACACTCAGGTCCTTGTACGTGTTAGACAAGTGTTCCGCTGCTAACCTCTATTCACAGCTCTTGGCTTCTTGAGACAAAGCCTCACTGTATACCCTCACCGGCCTCAAATTTATAGTCCACCTTCCCCAGCTTTCCAAGCTCTGGGGTTACAGAAATACACCACCATACCTAGCTTTAGTTTACTAATATGGTGGTTTGAATAAGAATGGATCTCATAGGATCACATATTGGAATGCTCAGTCACCAAGGAGCGGCCCTATTTGAAAGGATTAGAAGGATTAGGAGGTGTGGCCTTTTTAGAGGAAGTGTCAATGGGGGTGGGCTGTGAGGTTTCAAAGGTCCATGTCAAACCCAGTCTGCTCTCTCCTTCTCTCTTTCTCTCTCTTTCTGCCTATGGATCAGGGTATAGCTCTCAGCTACTGCTCCAGCACCTGCCTGTAATGTCACCATGTCCCTTGCCATGATGATAATGGAATAAGCCCCTGAAACTATAAGTAAGCCCCCAGTTAAATGCTTTCTCTTATAATCATTGCCTTGGTCTTGGTGTCTCTTCACAGCAATAGAAAAATAACTAACACAACTAATAAGAGCCAAGATTACAGATGCTAGAAGAGAAAACACAGCCATACTCAAGACATAGATTGAAGAAGCTTGCTTCTGATGAGTGTGCTCAAAGGTCTTGTTTCAGCCAAAGAACTGTGAGCAGAAGTGCAGTGACAATTCAGGGTAGAAGCTTTAAGGGGTGGTGAGTGACTGGTTCTGACCTTTGTCTATCATGTCAAATGCTGGCTGCTTATTCATTCCAGGTGGTGGGAGAGGACCAGGACAGGGCCCAAATGGCCCACTGGATCCAGAACATGATCCAGGCAGGATCCTCAGAAGCCCCTGAGATGGGGAAAATGTCCATGCAGCAGAATCAAGTCCAACCTACAAAGACAAGATGGAGAAAGATGGAGCTAGGGAAGAAAGGCACGGGAGGTAGTCGTCCTGAGTATCTGCCCAGGGTTTACTTTCAGTTCTCCAGTACAACTCAGCTTTGCTAGTGAGCCTCGAGCTCCCAATTCCATCTGACGATTTTCAGCAGGAAGCCAAGGAAAGGGAGCACAGCCTTCTGTGAGCGTGATCCCAAACAGCAGCGAAGTACTTGAAAGAGGAAATATTCTCTGCAAGGGCTCAGCATTGTTATTTAGCACAGATGTCTGCATCCACTTGACATAAAGAGATTCAATTAAACCACCGGGCCACTGTTTCACGATATAACCATCAGACTTGTTCTAAAGGGTCAAGGCATGGTGGGAATATTTAACTTCTGGTAGGAGCAGAGAGTAATTGGAGCAAGCTGGAAGATGTTTCTGATCCGAAAGATGAGGTGATCATTTAGCAGAGGAGCTCGTGGGCAAGACCGGCCATAGGGGAATAGTGACCTTCATGGGCTTGTCTAAGGAGCCCAGGAGAAGTGACCCCTCAGCAAGGACAGACTGAAAAGCTCAGAAACAACAGGTGCTCTTGCATGGACCTCAGCCTGAGGCTGAGAAAACTCACGTGGGCACCACTAGGTAAGGTAATCTCAGCACTTAGGAGGTAGAGACTGAAGGATCAGAGTTCAAAGCCAGCCTGAGACAACAAAATAGACAGATACATCCAGCCCCTCCCTCCCACCTCAACACACACACACATACACGCACGCACGCACACGCACACGCACACACACACACGAAGCATTGGCAGTCTTGTATGTCAGTATTGCAGATGACAGTATTGTAGGTCTGGGAAGCTGAACCGGAAGCTTAGAGCTCTCTGACTCAGCCATATCATCCCCTACTTCCTGTTTTCCATGGGACTATTCTACTCAGTCAATGCTCGATGCTCTGATTACCAGAAAGGTGGATGAAGGTAAAAAAGCTAACACAGAGAAGGGGAAGAAGGCTTACTTCAGGTGTCAGGGACAGAGATGACGGGCAAACGTTCCAGGGTAACAGGTAAGTATGCGGGGCTGGGGTTTACTACATAGCCCAGGAGGGACTTGAATTCATGATCCTCCTGCTCCAGGCTCCAGAGTGCTGGGATGAGGGGCGTGTATCATCATACCTGACCTACTTGAGTCCTTGGTGGCAAGCTATTTTTAAATCTTAATAGCCAGGAACTTAATTGATGTTGCTTTACAGATGTAACTAAGGGAAGTAAATGACTTGCCCTGTTAGAGAGCAGCCTTACCCAATGCCTTACCCACCTGACTTTCAGAGACACACTCTTCCAGGATAACACCCCCTGGTATTCACCTTAGAGCAACCATGTAGCTCCCAGACAGTGCATGTGTGTAAACAGGCTCCTGGTGAGCCTGAATGTCTTTGAAAATGTAAGAATAACCTAGACTCGCTACCTGTCTGGATTTGGATTGTGAAGTTGTCCACCCTGCCAACAGGAAAACAGGCCAGAGACGATGGTCTTCTGCTGTCACTTATCAAATACCCAGCATGCTCTGGGGGTCAGCCTTACTTCTACTTTCAATCTCGGGTTCTCACCTGACATCTCACCAGCGTAGCTTGAACAGCCAGCCAACATGTCAAACTCACCATGACCCCTCTACATGCTTGCTCTTCCGCTTCCAGATCGCTCCCCATCCCTGCCCAGTCTCCGTTCTCCCAACAAAGGGCACCACCAAACCTCCAGCCTAGAGCTTTGGAGGTGTCTGAATGGGATCTTTCTACCAGCAGACCCCACACAAAGATTGGAATGGGACCATCAAAAGAAGCAGTGACAGGAAATGGGGAAGCAAGACAGGAAGTAGGTGGGTATACTGTCACTGTGAGCCCTTGAGGCTTTGCATGGTCAGGGATTCTGGAGGCTAGTATAGATGTCAGGCATCAGAGTTAGCTCCCCTGGGTGTGGAAAACTAGGCTGTGAATATACTAGCTCCCGTCATCTGTAGTGAAGGCCGTTCTGGGGCTCCTTCAGTCCTGCCTTAGGCTCACGGATACAGGGGCAGAGTGTGTTCAGCAGTCAGAGGAAGCCTTCAGACAAGATGGCCTGGTTGGCTCCAGAAGTGAGGGCAGAAGAGTAAGGAGAATATAAGGTGGGGCTTTGACAATGGCAGTAACAGAATCTCTAACACGGGCAACCCCTTCCTATACTGCAATAGCTCAGTGTGACATTACAAATTCCAACGGATCTGCTTTGAAAATGTAGTCTAGAGTTGATTGTCTTTTGTTTTTTTGTTTTTTGTTTTTTTTTTTGCAGAAATTTAAGCTCCAATAAGCTCTTCAGTATACAGTTGTGTTAACTGTCCCACCCTCACTCCCTCCCCCCACCCCCCTCCCCCAGTAGTCTCCCTGTAAGTCATTCTACTTCCCTCAGGGCATAGTAAGAAAAGGAAATAGAGACCCCGATGTTCTCTAAAGACCTGTGAGCCCCCGTGGGTGGAGGCGACATCAATGGTGAGTCGCTATCCTGTCTGCAATTAGATTTTTTCTTTCCTTACGTTGTGTCTAAGGTGTGGTATGGTACCCAGAATCCCTTAGATGTTTTGATAGGTTCTATGTATTTAGCCCTAGCTTCTGTGTTTGTCTCTGGAAGGCTCCAGGGCCTGCGGAAGAGCAAAGCCCTGCACATTTGCTTCCTGTCAATGCACACTGCCAATGGTGCAGGAGTAAAGCCAGGCACCCTGCTGCAAAGAGAGGCAGGACCTCTGGACCCTTGGGCTTGACCTGGCTTCTTCCCCTCTCCCACTTACTTCCCCGTTCCCTCACCACTATCTTCCGAAAGTGCTTCCTTAATGAACCCCTGCCCCAGAAACCTTGTCTCAGCATCTTCTTCTGGGGGAAATACGAGCAAAGGCACTTGTTGTTTATTTCCTTTCCTCTATCTGTAAGCTTTTGAGGGCAGGGAGTTTTATTCAGTTTTATATTCTCAGCACCTGGAACAGTGCCTTGCATACAGAAGGAGCTCAATAAATACATATTGAGTAGCTGCATAAATGTTTGCTCATTGGCAGAAATAAATCGCCACCCTTTCTAAAGAGTGCTCTCCCTGTTCCATTTTATGGGCCACTATATTACTAGCGTCATCAATAACGAAAAGCTGATGCTCAGTTAGCATTTACTGATCAATTCTTACAGCTCTTGTCTGCTCTACTTAGCAACTTTTTTTTTTTTTTAACGAAACTGCTCATGTGTCTGACCTCTCACCGTGTTGTCAGCCTAATGGTCTGGCCCTGAGGGAACGGGGCTAGACAGATCCCAGACAGATAGGGAAAGGGACCACAGATAGATAGGTAATCAAGATGACAAACTTCCAGCTTCTTCCCCAGCTTCCTGTCAGAGACAGGTCTAGTAGCCTTTTTCTCCTACAAATGGCTCCCCTCCAAAGCTGACAGGTCCAGGCTAGCCAGAGATGCTCAAGGCCATAAACTTTTAAATTAAACTTTTAGACAAGTTTACCTGATGCTAAGAGCCTGTCCGCTCCCTTCCTTTGCTTAAGCTGACCAACCCAAAATTAGAGGAAGGGGACCTGCCCAGGCAGCCCTTCCTCCAGCAGTACACAAAACAACCATTTTCAACATAACTGGAAATTAACTTCCACAACATCTCTTCCTTTCTGTAAGCCAATAATTCTTTTTTTTTTTTTGCTTTATCTCTACAACACAATTCAACACTACACTAGCAAAACTATCTAAAAGAGGTACAACCATAATGTTTGCCAAGATGCACAGGATCAGATGAAACCAAACATCTATCAAGCTTTTCACAATCTCCCTGGATAGCAGAAAACCATTATCAATGTCCAATTATCTGGAATTCACTCACAACCTCCTGGACTCCTCCAAAGGACTTGGGTCACTTCTCTGGTTCTGACCTCTGCAGAAACCAGGTAGCTCAGACGTGTCCTTCTTTTCTCATAAAGCCTTTAACATGCAGCATTGTTGCAATAAGAAAACCTTGTTTCGGAGTATAAAGAAAGCAAGCCACTGGTGCCATCACGGGTGCCCACTCTCAAGACTTCTGAGCTAATACTAATTCTGTCCCTGCTCCAAGTACATCAGATGCAAGAATGAGGGATTTAAGCTTCCACACATGACCTTTCTGGATAGGACCAACCTTCCAACAGTCCACAGGGCAGAGTGAAGTCCAAGCATAGGTTCTGGGGTTTCTGGGGTAGAGAAAGTCTCCTGAGAGAGTTGGGGTCCTGAGGATGGGGGCAGACACTGGGAGACTTGAGGGTGGACAGGTAAAGCTCCTCGGGCACTGTTGGACAGAAGGGACCACTGGAATAAGATAAGGACCACATGTACAAGAGAAGGCTCTGTGTCGGGGGATGGGGCATGAGGGTAGGAAGACTTAGGAGTGCAAGGAGAGAAAGCCTGTGCGACTGTGTGAGGGGACAGGAACAGGTGGGAGGGCCAGGGGGTGAATGAAGAGACAAAGAAGGTGGGGGGCTAGGGTGTTTGGAGAGTTTTGTTTTCCTTTTAACTCAACGGGCCAAAAAGAAGAATCCAGGCAGTGTTTGGTCATAGAGGCAAACACGGATCTGCGAGAGTCTGAGCCCAGGGGGCACGGAAGGCTCCGAGGAAGATTCAGGTTTTATAGGCATGCAAAAGTTTAGGGAACAGGAGCACTAGGTCCTAGTAGGATGAAAGAGGTTCTGGGAGAGTATGAGGTCACAGTGTAGAGGGAGAAGCATCTGGGTCCATCTGGGACAGAGTTCTAACAGCAGGTCGGAGCCGGAGGGCATTATCGAATTAGGGAACTGATTCTTATGGGGTCATGTAACTTAATTCAGAGGTTCAAAGAGAATTTGCCAACAGTACAAGTTTTCTGAATGCATAATGACCAACAAATAATTTTAAAAATCAAACGTGTAATGAATCCAGGATGTTTCTGGCAGCTTTGGTTCCTGTTGCATCACGTGACTTCATGGCAAGCTTGGTTCCTAACACACATGCGCGGTTTATTCACTGTGCTTCCGGAAGTCTGTTGGACACCTCTCAGCTCAGGTTTGAGATTATCATATGTGATGAACTGCAGAGTTTTGAAAACTGTAAATGCAATGGTTTCGGTTCGCGAAGCACAGTGGTTTAATTACCGAAAGCAAAGAATATTTCCTACCCTCTTTACTCAGCATGTGTCAAATTAGTTTATATTTGGACTGCGCCACGTTAGAATATTTGATTTTAAAAATTGCTATTTGAGTTGCCAATTTGAGCTTCATTAAAAAGATCATTAAATGAATCTTGGCTTTGGGATTAGGAAAGAATTTTCAGCAATTTCTAAAATAGCCTTGAACGTATTTCTGCCACTTTATACCAAATGTTTATGCAAGTGGTTTTCTCAGCACTGATGACTATAGAATCGAAATATTTATCGACTCTAAAAACCATTGAAAATGCTCCATCCTGCAGTATCAAATATTCAGCCAGGATTTAATGCTTCTTTTTCATCTTACTTGTAAAAAGAATAGTTTATTGAGTATATTGTAAGGGCCAGTAAGGCTAGGCCTGCAGCCAATGACTAGTTCTTCATGTAAATATACATTTCTACATCTCATTCTACATCTCATGCAAATTTGTTTTAATCGCTAATAAATGGTAAAAATGATGTGCCTATAAAGAATTGCTCTAAAATAAATTCCTTTATAATTTGTTACGAGTAAATGATCAGTTTGTAGTCATGTTTTACAAAGCTGTGTAGGTAGGGTCACATAGACATTTCTGGGATGGAAAGGAATCACAAGTGGGAAGTTTAAGGCCTGCACTTGGATTTAGGTGAAGCCCCCCCCCCCAAGACAGAATAGAGAGAGGAGGTGAAGGAGTGATGAGAGGGAGCAGGGAAGGAGCTTATGGGAGAGGTCAATGGACCAGGGATCACCTCGGGAAGTGTGAGAGCTTCCTTAGCAACAGAAGCTACCGTTTAAGGCCCCCTAAATATCACGTGATGTTAGTTTCTTTAGTTACCAATTTGACACAATTTAGAATCACCTGGGAAGGGAATCTCAAGTAGGTTGTCCTGTGGGCATGCCTGTGAGGGATTTTCTTTAACTGGGTTGGCGTAGCAGGGAAGATCCACTGAATGTGGTTGCCACCACATCACAGGCTAGGCCCTGCACTGAATGAAGAGGGCAGGCTGAGAACATGCGTCAGTGCGTGGCTTTCTGCTCTTGACTGTGTTTGGGGTGTCACCAATAGTTTCGATTTCTTGCCGTCTTGAATTTCTCTGAAGCGAATTGTAACCTGGAATTGTGAGCCACGTGAACCCTTTCTCCTTGAATTGCTTTTCTCTGTGTGTGTGTATGTGTGTGTGTGTTGCGGGGGAGGTTATCACATCAATAGGAAAGGCAACCAAAGCAATTAAAGACAGAAAGTGTCCCAAAATTGCAAGGACTAAGAGGAAATTAAAGCAGGTGTTTCTCTCTGTCTGTCTGCCTCGGTGCTGGGAAATTGCTGGGTCCGTCTCAGCTATTTCCCTATGAGAGGAACGGCTCACTCAGTACATGGTTGCCATTTTTGTTCAGGAACCAGAGACATTGGGTTGAGGTTAGGTTTGAAAATAGAGTGAGCTTCAGGGAACAGCACCATAGAGGTTTGCTTCTCCCCTGTATCAAAGCGCCACATTGGTGATCTGGGACTCCATTATCAATGCATTGTTCCAGATGGTTCCGAGAGCTCCAGCCTTTACGTATAGTTCAACCTGCAGGAAGGAGGAAGGTGGAAAGAAAGGCTTATTGCCTCCTATAAGTTGTCCCAAAAGTTGCATATCTTGCTTCTACGTATGTCAGTTGACCAGAATATAACCATATAAATCATTATCTAGCTGCAAGGGAAGCAGAGCAATGCAGGCATCCAAGTATCTATTTAATACTAAGCATCTGTTGTGTGAAAGAACCGAAAATGAAAACGCCTCACCAGACAGGACAGCAAGCACTCTCCACCACACAGCTTGAAGAAGCCAGAAACTCTTGGGATGCTATCTTAGTTACTGTCACTGCACAAGAATATATCCCCAAACTTCACAGCTTATACACTTCACTCACACGGCTTCTAGCATCAGAAATCTAGAAGCAGCTTATGAGTGTTAGTTGGTCTTCTAGCAGGCTACAGTTAAGTTGGGAAGGGGACTTTGCAGAGTGCAGACACCAGTAGACAGGGCTGCTGGTTTGTCTGGAAGACTGATTACCGACTATGTGTGGGTGAATGAGAAGCAGACACTGTACCCAGACTCGGGAAGCCTGGTTGGCCTTGGGCAGCAGAGGGTCAGGTTTATGGAGTGTGTCTTAATCTGCCTAGACACTGTGACAAAGGAGTAGGCAACTTTTGAGCAACATTTCTTATAGCTCTGGGAGGTTGAAAATAGACGACCAGACACTAGCACAACTGGAATAGTGAGTGTGTCAGGGGATCACTAGCTGCTCCTAAATCCTGTTGGCCTTCTCAGGAGGAGATGCTGATGGGGGCTCACAATGCAGCCCAGGCTGGCCTCGAACTCACACTCACAGCCTTCCTAACTCAGCCTCCCCAATGCTGTGATTACAGGTGTGCAGCCCCATGCATGTCTATTGCTCGCCTTTTATAGTGTCTGAAGTGTAGTCTCTGGTCATTCGAGAGACCAACAGATCCCTCTGTTCTTGTTAGCCGAAACGGAGGACTCAGCACTGTCTATGTGGGGGGACTGAGCATTCATCACAAGAGCAATCAAATATTCAGCTTCCTAGTGAGATGCCAGCATGGAGACCTTTGTGTGTGTGTGTTATTTAGTTCTTTCTTCAGAGGAGATTATCTTTGCTCTTATTCTCTCAAGCCCAGGGTTTACTCAGATGGCCATTTTTAGTTCCAAGTGCACACATGCTAATTTGTACAGTCACTGCCCAAGCAGGGAGGGACACCGGCCTGCAAAGCACATTACTGGAGACAGGCTGCCATTGAATTTGATCTTAATGTTGTAGTCCACGACCCAGCAATTGCACCAGAGCTTGGTTTAAGGTTGGGAGGAGGCAGAAAAACCCACACACATTCTTTCAATTTCTAAAGGGAAATTTGACTCGAGCTATGGAACAAAGGAAGAAGAAATAGAAGTAAAAGAAAATCAAAGAAAAGGCGATTTGGATTCAAGGGGATCAGATGTTTCATTTATTGCAGGTTGGAGACCTCCAATCAGTCAAATGAAAGGGCTATTTGTATTCAAATACCTACGAGGCAGAGAGAGAGCCTTGATTGGGGGTGGGAGACTTAAGTTACAGCAATCTTGCTGAGAGATATGAACCACCTTCCAGGCTATCTGTTCCCAATATTGAAGGTCTTCTGTATTACAAACCTGGGAAAGGTGGTTGTTTTGACGTCTGGGTCTGGAAGCCAGACACGGAAATTAGTGGCATTCTCAAAGTACATGCTCCTGGGAGGTGGGACCCAAGCTTGTGTGAGAGGGTGGATGCTTTCTTGAAATGAAAAGATGCCAACATAACACAAAGAGCCCAAGCCACTTCCGTGGGCAGGTGTGGATAGGAATCATGAAAGCATCTTCTGTGACACAGGCAAGTCACCGAGGGAACAGCTGATCACCTGCACTCTTTTATACCATGGTGGCTGGTGGCTGGCTCATACTCCAGGCACCTCAGAGGTGTTTGATGGGTAGAAGTAAACATGGGACACCCTCTTACACCAAGTCCAGGTCACACACGCCCTGAAGATGTGCCTTAGATTGAGAACCCACATGCCCTGTTTGCTTGGTTCCCATCCTTCCTCCAGTTACTGGAATAGAACGTCCACAGCGGCAGAAATTTTAAATGATGAGTTCTTGGGGAAGATCTTTTCCCCCTTTGGGCCTCAGTGTTTAAAATACAGGGATGAGATGACGGGAGATTTTTCCCCTGGATGAGTACAACTGATGGCCGGGTACCACATGGATGGTCTGAGATGCTATGGAAGGCTGTAACATCAATGAAGTCTCTGTAGTGTTAATGCCTTTCACAGATCTCTAGCGATTCCAAATCACCACGTGGTGAGGGGAAAGGTCACAGGCTCCTATCCTAAATAAATTTTACAAATGGATTTCTTTCTTTTATGCTTATTTTTATTGTTATCTTTCTACTTCTGGCAAATGATGGCATATTTTTCTTAGAATAATTGATTTGGGGAAGTTTTTTTTTTTTTTTTTGTCATACGTAGATGAGCAAATGTTAACTGCTGTCAAGACACACTGAGTTGGGCGTAAATGCAGCGATCACTGGGAAGATGAGACAAAGCCTTCGCTTTGGGAAAAACTGTCCCAGATGACTTACACATTTCTTTCTAGAAACATTGGCCATCCGAGGTCTACACTTGTGCTGCCTAGATCACTGTCAGGCAAACCCAGAAGCCTCCAGTAAAGAACTCTGGGACAGTGAGCCACGTATCCAGTCTTTAGGTCCCTACTGAGGTTCTGTTGCAGGCTTGCTGTGGGGCCCAACAGGGTCTTGGGGAGCAGTTCCCACAGAGAAGGGACATGACTGCAGTAGGGCAGTACTGGGGAAACTGTCACCACGGGGTTTCTGTTCTAGTGGTTTGAGGAAGCTTAGGGCCTGGGTGAGGCAAGTGGATACTCAGGTACACACTTCAAGGAATACTCTCAAGTCATATATGACCTGGTCAGGCTTGAGGAGAGTTACCTAGCCTGGCCATCACCTGATATATCAGTTGTCACTGTAGCGTAGGGACTGTCTTAGCTTGGGTTACTATTGCTATGATGAGACACCATGACCAAAAGCAAGTTGGGAAAGGGTTTATTTAGTTTATACTTCCTCATCCATAGCATGTCACTGAAGGCCAGGACAGGAACTCAAACAGGGAGAGGACCTGGATGCAGAAGCGGATGCAGAGGCCATGGCAGGGTGCTGCTTATTGGCTTTCTCCACATGGCTTGCTCAGCCTTCGTTTTTATAGAACCCAGGACCACCAGCCCAGGAGTGGCACCACCCAAAGTGGGCTGGACCTTCCTCCATCAATCACTAGTTAAGAGAATGCCCTATAAGCTTGCATACAGCCCTGTCTTATGGAGGCATTTTCTTAATTGAGGTTCCCTCCTCTCAGATGATTCTAGCTTGTGTCAAGTTGACATAAAACTAGCTAGCACAGGGTCTCTACTCTAGAGTTTCTGGCATTATTAGTCTTTAGTAAGTCCACGGAGTTGTGTATTGTAAGAATAACTCAGATAATCCCAATGCTTGTCCAAGGATGAGAACCACTGATGTAGACCAGGAAACCTTGAACATGTGTCTTCCAGCATTGCTTAAGGCATCAGCCTTTTGGGTCACAAAGTCAGTAACTGTTTTCCAAATGAATTAACTAGAGAGTGAATAAGTCGATCTGTTGCCACTCACCATAGTGACAAAGCAGCGCCTGTTCTTTGCAGATTGATGCCAGTGGCTGTCATTAGGTCTTCGCAGGTCTTGCTTCATTCAACCCTTACAGCCACAGGCAGACAAGGCAATATCATCCACACCTCATTTTGCATGTGATGAAACATATGCAGGGAGAGATGGAAGCTTGTCTAAGGCCACCCAGAAAGATTATAATCCCAGCTACTGTGCCCTCCTGCCTCCCTGCAGGAGAGGTTCCATGCCAGTGTCTGGGCACGGGAGTCGGGTAAAGGATGTGCATAAAAAAAAAGTGAGCGAAACAGGAGGTCATTTGTACCTTTAAGACAACAAATGGGAGCTGGAGGTAGCTCAGTGGTATTGCTCATGCTTAGCAGCTAAGAAGTCTTGTGTTCAATTCCAAGCCCCAACCTGCCCCCCAAATTGAAATAAGACAAAAACAAATAGAGGGGATCTAGGAATAGCCATCTTCTCTCTCTCTCTCTCTCTCTCTCTCTCTCTCTCTCTCTCTCTCTCTCTCTCTCTCTCTCTCTCACACACACACACACACACACACACACACACACACACAGAGAGAGAGTCTTCTCTCCCTGTGCCTCCTGGCTTGTTAGAGTCACAACTGTATGATTATGTTCCTCTATGAAAGAAAAAGCAATAGTGTGAGCACAGAAGCCACCCTCCTGCCCAACACTTGGGGAACCCTGGGGGAGGGGGAGTAGATGGCAAATTGGGAGTCAGAGTCTGTCCAGTGTCTCCAGATCTTACAGCTCATTAAAGAAGCGAGACACTGAGATCTAGTTGTGTAATATCACATTTCCACAGGACTCTGATTTTAAAATAACCGTGTGGAAATAAACCGTGTGGTCTGTGGGTGTCTGGGAAATTCCACACTGGAGAGAAGCGACCCGGACTCAGATCACTGGGTGGCCGGAGGAGGAAAGCCCAGGCTTCCCTGGACTGCAGGGCAATAGATAGCATTATGTATTTGATCCTCAACTTTTCTTGACACTACTATATATTAAACACTATGCCAGATGGGGGACCCAAGATTAAATCAAGGTGCCCATAACAAAGCGGGGAGGAGAGAGAGAGACAGAGGGTGGGATAAATAAACTCCAGGCTTGCAGGATGGGGGTTGTGGATAAGAACTGGTTGTTGGGGAACTGAGATTCTCCCAAGCAGTAAGAGCAAAGGGGAAATGGCTTCCTTGATGCAGGATGTGCTACACAACCAGCATGGACCTGCTAGGTGTTCAAACACAAGTGTATCCACCCACAAACATCTTTGTAGAACATGAAAATAGATACCAGGGACTCAGTAATGCTTGTCTGCTCTGCACGTTAATTACACACTCAAGTGCAAACCCAGACCTGTTGGTCTTCTCTTTGAGTGCCTCTCTGGTCTTACTAGAGATGCTGTCCTTCAGGAGGTAGAGACTGACATTTTGGCAATGTCTCTAGTTCCATTTCTTCCTCACTGTACACACGGACTGACAAAAGTGCCCCATAAATTGGCCTCTCCCCCAGTCTTGCCTCTGCTACTCACTTTAGCCTTCTGTCTCCTGCATGGACTTCTGCTGGACTCTCTCTGCTCTCCCTCTTTCTTGTCTCTCGTGCAAACACATCCATTGCTGTCTGCAAAACTCAGATCTGAGCACATCCTTGTCGGCATTAAGCCTCCTGTGGCTTCTGCTGACCTTGGGACAGAGTATGGAGGCCACGTGGCCCTTTGCACTCTGGGCCTGACCTGTCTTTTGTCAACATCCTCCAAGGATGAGGCACACAGCTACTCTTCTATGGTCCTGTCCAACAAACCCCACCCCCCCATCATGTGCTTCCTACCTCCTGTCTCTGCAGTCTGACCCAGGCTTCTTTCTCCTTCCAGTGACCCTTTTACCATTTTCAGCTATAGAATCACAGCCTGGCTGGAGAGTTCCAGCCTTTGGAAGTGCTCGTGGTCTAGGCCCCAGTGCTCTCCCTGAGTTCTCATTAGGGCAGAACAAGCTACAGATGGAAGGAGAGTGAAGACTAGTAATAGAGGTGGAGTCTTTAAAAATCCAGAGGGAAAGACCTTTAAAAGGTCATTTTCTGGGCTGGAGAGATGGTTCAGCTATTGGGAATTCATTCATACTACTTGTATAGAGGACCCAAGGACCTGAGTTTGGTTCCTAGAACCTACGTCCTCTGACTCTGCCTGTATCTCCGGCTCCAGGGAGTGCAGTGCCCTCTTCTGGCTTCCCTGGAAACCTGCATTTACGTGCACATACCTTGACATAGGTATGCATACACATACTCATAATTTAAAATATAAACAAATCATAAAAGGGAAGCTATTTTACAAAAGCCTCAAGCTGTCCAAGTCATAGGACTCATCTACCGACTCACAGAAAGAGAAAGCAGTTTCACACATCAGAAAAGGGCTTGGGGTAGCAGGAAACAAAAAAGTCACCAGTTGACAGTAGGTGCCCTAGAGGTTCAGCAAGAGACCTAGATCAAATGAGAGGCTGGATGTTTCCAGAAGCAGGCCCCAGCCATTGCTAGATGCTACTTACTTTCAAGTAGCCAGGCAGCCATTTTGGGAAAGGTGTGGGCAACTAGACACCGGGCCAGCTCATGGCCTGGATCACATCCACCGAAGGAGTGAGGCCCGACTCTGAATCAACCACCTGGAAGGACAGGAACATCCCCTGCAGAGCCATCTCTTTTTCTACAGATATCTAGACATTTTCTGCATAAACCAAAGTCTCAACTTCAAACCACACTGATAACATGATAGAATGCCAGCCAGGAGTGACGAGAATCACTGGAGAGCCATACAATACTGAGACTTTGATGGAAAATATTCTGCTGTGAAAATGTTTGTTCAAGTTCTAAAAAACATCGTATAATGCAAAAGACAAGTGATTCCAGTGTGTGGCCTCTAACAGAAAGGTACAGATTGACATATAAGTACAGGTTGAGCTCACTAATCTGGAGCCCCCGTGTTCACATGGCTCCATCTCCTTTGCTGGCTACTGGCAACAGGTCATTTAGTTGGATTATCCTTACTAACCATGCATTTGGCCCTGCAGAAACCCGGCTTCAGAATGCAGTAATTTTCACAAATATTTCCCTGTGCAGAAATATTTGCACATCTATGTTTCTACAAGGGATACCACCAATATTATGATTTTAAAAGATTTCTATAATTATGTGTATGTGTTTGTATGTGGATGTGTGCATATGAACACAGGCGCCAGCAACTGTCAGCAGTGCTGGATCTCCCCAGAGCTAGAGTTACAGACAGCTGTGAACCAGCATACATGAGTGCTAGGAACTGAACTTGGGCCCTAGGCCAAAGCACTGTGTGCTCTTCACCACTGAGCAATCTCTCCAGCCCGGCAATTTTTAATTTTAAGAACAAACGTTGCTAGGCATCAGATGGCCTTGATTCCCCTCCAGAATTTTACAGTCCAGGAAACTGAGGCTCGGAGAGCAGACAAGCTAGTCAGGGCCAGAGAACAACTTTGAATATCCGTCAGAACTGCATGTATTCGTAGATCACAAGCAACCCCCGAGCATGCCTGTTCATCTTTTCCTTGTTCCCTTGGGCAAGAGTCCACCGGGTGGCCAGATGTGCTGAGTTCCAGGGAGCTTGAGGAAGTGGTTTGGAGGCAATAAGAAGCAGGCCCCAGCTGGATGGCAATCTGGCCTCTCATCAGCCTAGAGATAAGCCGGCGCCAAGGAAGCTGATGCACGGTCACGCCCCAGGAGAATGATGTCCTTTTGCCCAGCTTTATCTGTGGGCTTTGGGGTGATTCCTTTTCCCTCTTAGGCACATGCAAAGCCCCCAGGCCCTTATTTCCTGTGGACTAGAGAAGCGTATCCCTATAGCAAATTCTAGCCAGGCCCATTCTCCACCCACTTCTCGAGAACCCCTTGAAGCAGCTCTGTTCCACGCCCTTCTATCGGCTCCTCAAATCTCTGGAGACTGCAATAGACGGAGAATGCCAGACTCAAAGGCACGAGGCTCTAATGGCAGGAACACAGGCTGTTTGTCTGGGGGTTGGATTCCTGGGAAGTGTCAGATGACACCTCTTGAGGGATTCCTTACTCGAGCATCTGGTGTGGCTACTCCACCACTGCCTGTCACCTTGTCGGTCCCACACAGCCCACGTATTTTCATGTTAACACAGATCATGCCTACACAGTCTCTCTTTTTTTTTTCCACTTCAAAGAATCATAAGACCACATCTGTTTGTTTATGCGTATATGTGAGTGAAAGGAAAGGAAGAATGGGGTGGCAAGAAGTGGGGTGTAGGAGAGAGAAGTGGGTATAAAGTGTTCATTCAAATTCTCCCGATGAGCCAGCCACGTAGTAGGTGTCATTGACCCACTTTCCCGATGAGAACACCGAGGCTCCTCTCCGTAACTGACTCTCATTTTCTCCTTTTCCTGTTCACTCCTGTCTTGTATCACCGCCATCCTTGTTCACAGAGCTGAACTCGCTCCAGGTGTGCGCTGCTGTGACATTGTACATGGGACTGACTGTAGGTACCCAGTCTAGATCAGCTCAACATCAGCACCTGCACCTGGGCTCTCATCCCCCTCAAACTAAAAATTATGTCCCCACTAAAATAGCTAATGCCTAGGCATAGTGGTCTGCCCTGGAAGGCCAGCACTGGAGAGGCTGGGCACAGAGAATTGAAGGTTCAAGGTCAACCTGGGCTATAAAGAATGACTTTGACCACAGCAAAATGGAACATGACGTGTTCCATGCTAAAAGTCTTTGGGCTCACTCAGGGTCACCTGACATTTTGAAGTCTCAGTTCTTCATGTGTAAAGCACTGTTCCTGGTGTGCTAACTTCATGGGGCTGGGAGGTGTAGTAGGATCGATCCTTCTGCATCTCATAAAATGTGGGAGGTGACCCCGAGATACACTTCCATGGCCACAGAGAAACCATTAAGCCACAGAGACTCACAAAGCAAGTTTTCCTATTGCACCAAGGGGAAAATTCTCCATCTGGTGCCCCTATGGCTCGTGCACTTTTTTTTTTGACACTTGACAAATAGTTCTTTAATTAAGTAGAATGAGGTGTTAGGTTCTTGGCAGGCAGCAAGCTTCAACTGGGATATTAGAAGGATGCTAGATGGATTAGAAGCTAGATCCCCAGGCTGGTCTTGACCGCAGAACAGGGGCTGTAACATTTGAGCAGAGTAGACCTGGAAGGGTGTACCTCACATCAGGTTGGGCAATTTCCCTAGAACCAAGTTCTGCTGGGGGCTGGGGACCCCTTTAATACAGACAACACAGAGAGTGAAATGTGATATGAAAACATCTGTAACATTCCTGTGGATTTTAAAAATTGCAACAAAATACGTGGCATAGAGGTTACTAATTTTCTCTTCCTCTTCCTCTTCCTTCTCCTACTTCTTCTTCTTCTTCTTCTTCTTCTTCTTCTTCTTCTTCTTCTTCCTCCTCCTCCTCCTCCTCCTCCTCCTCCTCCTCCTCCTCCTCCTCCTCCTCTTCCTCTTCTAGACAAGGAGGTCTCACCATGTATCCCAGTCTGGCCTTAATCTTACTCTTCAACCTCCCAAATTCCCCCAAAGGCATGTACTACCATGGTGGCTCTATTTTTAACCATTTCCCAAATGCATAGTTGAATAGCATTAAGTACATTCATACTGCTGTCCAGTTGTAGCCACCATTCACCTCCAGAACAGTTTTTTATCTTCCCAAACTAAAAATTCCATCCCCATTAAAGTAAATCATGACTAGGCACAGCGATCCACCGCGTAATGCCAACAGTGGAAAGGCTGGGGCCTGAGGATTGAAAGTTCAAGGTTAACCTGGGCTATAAATCATGACCTTGACCAAAATAAAACAATAACTCACGATTCCTTCCTCTGCTCTCCTCTGGCACCCCTGTCTATGCAGGTGACTGCTTCATGTGCCTGGCATAGGTGGAATCCCTATGCACCCTTCACCCTGCACCCTTCAATAGCTGGCTTATTCCACTTGACATACTTCTTGTCTTCAAGGATCCTTATAAGACAGTGTATCACAAGCCCAAAGTCAGGCTTATAAAACAAGTTATACAAAATAAGTTATAGAAATAATTTTTAAATGATACAGTTATTTCATTTGCTTTTATTACATACCAAAGTTGGAGGAGTGTGACCCATAATCATTACAATCTCCAAAGAGTAACTAATGAGTCTGTTTCAAGATATTATTGAACACCTGAAACATGAATTCTATTGATGACAGGTCACACAGTTTACAATAAGATTGTATTGTATTTCCTTATGTTCAGAATTAAAGGAAATGTTAGCTTTCAGCTCGATGTTAATAAAAATGAAAAGAAAAACTTTTTTTTTCAACCAAATCATGGACTTCCTGGATCTTGTGCACTAACTTTGTATTAGGGAGCTTTTGTTCAAAAGATCTGGATGAGGGCGTTTCTGTCTTCACCAGGTCGTCTCATTCCTGATGCAGAGGGAAGGCAAAGTCTAGATTCTTCCAGCCTCCACCTGGCCCCCTTACAAATGCCAGTGACCTAGTTTGGGGACATCGAACAACTTTTATTTTGTCAACCAGACGCTGTATTTGGCTTGTTAGAGGGTGTGACTAAACTCTAAGACTGGCCCATTTTATTCTGGAAGAGACTCTAGCTATTCCATTGAGCCTCATGGCTCATTTGTGTTTGTTGTGCAACAAAGCACTCAGATGCAATTACAGCGACATGCCGAAGCACAGGAGACCCTCTATGTGTGGAGACAGTGATATTCCAACCACAGAGGCGACATATTGCCCTATTCAGAGTAGTTGCTTAATTTTTCTCATTTACAAACAGGCTTTGCATAGCCAACCTTTAATTAAGACTCAGTTTGCTTTTCAAAAGCAATGCATTCTAATAGGTACCATCTGGGCTGGGGTGGGGGCACTGCAGAAATTATAACTACAGCTGCAAAACCATGCGCCTTGCAGCTGGCTGTCCATGAAGGCCTTTGGGAAGAGAATTGTTTCCATGTGTTTGGGAGACCAGGGCATGCCTAGCTTCAAAGCCAAGCCATAGAGCCAAGACGCTGGCTTTTGCCTTCTCGTGTGAAGAGAAGACAGGAAGAGGCAAGAAGCAAGGCAGAGATTGACTCCATTGCCCTCAGCCTTGGGATTCCATCACTTCAGGACTAAGAAGCCACTGAGGGTTTGTTTAAAAGAATTTGGACAGCAGCTCAGATCCTAGGCTGTGGAAGGAAGGATCTTAGTTATTGGTGTTTCTATGGAGTCAAACATCTTGGTACTTGAAAAGTCTAAGTGTTTCTGTAACAGCCCAGCCCTTCCCACTCAGGGCTTCCAGATAAAGCAGCATTCCCAATTGCATTAGAGTTTCAGAGAAACAATGATAAATTTTAATATCAGTATGTCCCAAGATACATACTAAAATCATTCACGTGTATCATTTGTTCTTTATGTGAAGAGCAAATCCAAATGAATGTCTTAATTTCTTATTAACTAAATCTGGAACCTCTCCTTCCACTTAAACTGATTTTTAGATCCTTTCCTCCGTATCTTTGTAGAGAGATGCTGGGCCCACTTGGGACATATTGAGGCCACCATAAGGGCTACATGAACTTGGGGAACTGAAAGGGCCAAGAAAGGGCTTCCTTCCTTTTAAAAGGGTTTCCGACTCAGACCTACTTTCTGGCGGGGGGCTGACGAAAATCATAGCTGCCGTTCCATCAGACCCTATTCTAGGCACTTAGAAATTCAAGTATTTCCCAAGCCAGTTAGTCATGATTTCCCAGGCACCATTCCAGCCAGCCACCCTGGCTCCTCCTTTCCCTCTGACCATCCACCTTCCCTACTCAGTAATGTACAGGGCACAACTAAGGGCATCTAGACTCTGGACTAGTGGTTTAATCAGTGTCCTGGTTGTTCAGTATTTGTGGTTCACTGTAGTTGGATAAATTCACTTTTCCTTTTGTCCAAGAATGCCCACATCAGAAGGTCGCTGTAAGATTTAAGTGAAAAACTGTGAAAGCCAGGCATGGCAGTGTAGGCCTATGGTCCTGGCTACATAGGAGGTTGAGGCAGGAAGCAGCAAGTTTAAGGTTTTCCTAGGCTACAGAGGGAGTTACAGGCTAACCTGGTGACGTAGTGAGGTGACCACACCTCAAAATTTTAAAAAGCAAAAGGAGGATACTGTAACTTAACCCAGTGAGAGAGAACTTGACTAGCATTGTGTGAGACCCTGGGTTCGATCCTCAGTACAGAAAGAAAGACGGAAGGAAAGAGAGAAGAACTGTGTGATTCAGGTCCTCAGACACATACGGAGTCAGTGAATGAGTAAATTCATCAATTCATGCAATCCATATGTTATTTACAAAGAAGAACTTTGGGTCTTTGAACGTAGCAAAATCTCATTCCACCCCATTACCTCTGTGTTACAAGGTTGCAGGCACTATTTGAACTTCAAGAAATCCTTAAGATCATCCCTATTCTACTTCACATAGACGAAAAACTGAGCTATGGCATAATTTACTGAATTCTCTAAGCTAGGCAACTCATGTGCATTGAGCCTTGAGGGACTACTGGGAATATCTTTTGCTCTAAAGCATCCCTTTCATCCACTGACCACAAAGACTGAAACTCCACCATTAGTGTTTCAGCCATCTTAAAATACTGAACTGAAAGCTTACCAAGATACTTCTCAAGGTGTACTCTCTTTTAAAAAGCTAGTAATGACCCGGTGTCAACCCGAGAGCCTTCGATGTTGGGCTAGGGCACTAGTAGACAGGGCTTTCTAAAAGAATCAGAAAGGAGACCTGGGGCACACTAGAGTCACATGTGACCAATTTGAAAAATTTGTGACAAGCCAGCTATGCATTAAATTGTCCCACTGGGCCAGTTGTACATTTATGCTCTTGCATAATACAGAAAGACAAAGAGCACAAATACCAACTGATCATCTCATTGAAAAGAGCTTCTAAGGAGAAAGTCAGACCCCTTGGTGCCGTCTCACACTAAGCGAAGCTAACAGTCTTTCTTACACTGGTGACCAAGGGTTTTTCAACTGGGTAGATGCAAATATTTTTCACAGATCTACAAAGCATAGATGATGAAACAAAGCTTCAAAATATCCAGAGGCAAAATGTAGCTGAGATCGCTTCTATTTACATCTACAAATTGGTTCCACTGTCTGGGTTAATGCTAACTGCTGGGGTTTAAGTATCCCCCATATTTGGCTGTGACTTTTGTATTCCATCCATGTGCAGTATTTTGAGGCCAGGATACAGCTAACCAGTTGCTAGTAGAGACAAAACCATTTTCCCTGGAACATACAATACAAAATCCAAATCATTTCATTGGCTTAGTTTGGAAGATCACAGTTAAGGAAATAAAGAAGCATCTATAAAAACCAGGATGAAATTCTGTTATCCTTCTTCAAATATCAATACTGGTTGGTGGCTTATTAATTACCGATGAATGATCACAAAACGAGAAAGGATTTTTCCCATCAGAGCCTAATTAGTTTCATTGTCTGCTCCCTGAAATCTATTGTATTCCACCCTAGCTATCAGCTGCCTGCTTTAATTAATTTTGCACTACATTCAAAGGTTTTACTTGGTGCCTCTCTGTTTGATTTAATTCCTTTCTTTCTTTCTTTTTTTTCCCCCCTTGAAAATAAATAAATAAATAAATATCAAAGCTAATGAGGCTCTGAAGATTTGAGATGTAAATATAAGATGCAGATTCTTTTTGGGGTCCCAGCTCAGTGGAAGACCAAAAATAACACTTGGAAGTTTGACTAAGAAATCCCAGGCTCCCTGCTCCCAGGTCCCCTTCAGACAGTCTGCTGGCACTTCCCAGTGATTTGACAAAAATAAACAAATAAATAAATAACCATGCCCCATGAACCCCAAAGTCTCAAGAGCAGATTCTTTTCAAGGATGACTTCCATGGGCTTGGTTGAGCTACTGTAGAAGATCCAATTTCAACAGACTCATGTCTGACCTGAGAGGTCTGTTGTATATACACACACACACACACACATACTTCCATACATACAAATATGAAGAATTGCAATACACATTTTCATCCCATACATATATAAAATCACATGTTAATGCACACGTGATCATACGTTTGCATATGGACTTCTGGATACATGAACACACTCAACACCTACATCAGACTCTGGCCGATCGGGGTTTCCAGTTTCAAATCTATGTCACATGTAGCACATTCTCTAACATCCACTTCTAAAGAAATCCCTGCAAGAAATTCCAGGGCCCCCTCTTGGTGGGTGTATCCCAGGGCTGCCTGAGGCACAGTTATTAAACTGTATCCACAAAGCTTGTGCGTTGTGCAATCTGCTTTTGCCTGAGATCTTTGTATCCTTTACTGAGAAAGTCTGATTCATTTCCCAGAAATTCTCATCTGCTATTAATCTTTCAGAACATAGTTAGTGTTGTGATATTTTCAGATATTGTTTTCTGGGGGGTGGGGGGAAGGGAGGACTGGTCTCAACTGGCTGTCCCCTGGCAGGTCCTGAGATTACTTGGTGCTTATAAGCAGCTCAGAACTGTGTGGCAGATTTCCATGCAAGGAACTTACAATCATGTTTCATTAATTCGACGTGAATGAAGCCTCATTTCTGGCCTTGAGGAGCTTAAGATTTATGTGAAATTAATAACAGAACAGATGTCTTCACAATTTGATTCCTCTGGAAAAGAGGGGGAAAAAAAAGAGAGAGCCTGATTACTTTGAAAACTTCAATGCTTTAAAATGCAAACCCAGGGAGTTTTTACTCCAGGGTAAAGAGTTATGCCTTGATACCATCCACATCTCAGAACTAAGTGGAATTTAAATGTCAGATTTATATTAAATAGTCATATTCTCCATTATGACATATAATAAACAGCAGCTTATTACTTTCATTAATACGATGTGTTGGACATTTAAAGTAAAGCTTGGAGATAAGGCCTGGCACCTCATCAGCAGGGGTGAGGGGGACCCCGGGGTGTGGAGGAATATGCAGCAGCTTGGTTTTTCAGCTTGGTTTCTGATAATTTAATCATCATTTCCTCACAAGAAAACAAGACGAATTTACTCACACAGAACCCGCCATTCCTGCAGAGGTGTGCTGGAGGCCAGAAGCTCCATTGCACAGGAAGCTTCATTTCTTGTCTCTTTATTTAACCTCCATTCCTGCCCCGGCTCCCCTTCTTTATCTGGTACCTGCTTGATTATAGTTTGACCTTCCCCAGCCTCATATGACAACCTGGCTATGAAGTTGAATTTTTGTTTGTTAAGGTCTAAAGGAGAATAGAATGGAGAGAGCACCTAGGAGACATCTTGAGGCATGGGGGCGCAGAGACTAAATACAGCAGGCACAGGGCGAGAACTTCCCTGCAGCTAAGCAAGTGGATGACACTCAAAGGGGTGTGGGGGTATGGACCAACGGAAAGGCCCGAAGTAACAGATGGAGCTCAGCCTCTTATTCCCTTTATCCCTATCTCTCCCCTGTCAAAACTGGACCAAACAGGTTCGCTAGGATTCAGTCACCTCTGAGCATTGATTCTGAGATAAAGGTCAAGAGAAGCTTGCAAAGACTTTGGTCCAGCCCTAGCTCTTCCTAAGGGTGTGGCCTTGAGTTAGTCCCATGGCATGCTGGACCCTCTGACCCCTCATCAGAAAACAGAGTGACTTTCCCCAGGCTGTTACGGGAACGAATGACTGAGCCTGTAGCCTGGTGGCCACTGTCAACATACTTAGCCCTCTAAACCAATGGCTCAGCTTCTACTGACTCAACCGTCGTGGGTTGAAAATGTTAGAACCTCGCTGTGTCTGTACTGACCATGTACAGACTTTCTCTCTTGCTGTTTCCCTCCCAAATAGCACAGCAGAGGAATCTCGTTCTCAGCATCTCCACTGCGTTCAGTGTTGACTGATCTAGAGATGGCGTAAAGTCTAAGCGAGGACGCGAGTAGATTGTAAATGCATCTTGAGTCATTTTATAAAAGGGGCCGAACATCCACGGATTGTGTTATCAGAAGGGGTCCCTGGAACTCTACCCCCACCCGGGCAGATACAAAGGGAGGTGGTGTTGTGTCTGAGGAGGAAAACAATAGGTGAGAGGGAATCAGTGGCATCAAGGAATGACAGCTCTTAAGGATGCACCCTAGCCTGCCAGCCTGTCAAGTCCCCTCTCCTGACAGATGCGGGATTGCAAGGCCAGATGCAAAGCAGTTCCCATGCAATGGGTGAGGACAGGAGCGCCTCCTGATGGCTCTGCAGGACAGTGACAAACCTTCAACCTCTTCGAGGAAACCAGAAAAACAGCATTTTCAGTGATTTCAAGTGAGAACATCTGCCTTTGAGTTGAGAATGCTACAGGCTTACAGACTCTTACCTGGAAACTCAACGTCAGACGCACTTCAGAATTCAAACATTTTTGCATAAAGGAAAAATGAAACAGTAAGGTTACTGTTTGCTGCCTGACCTCCAGGTTGGGTCTCAGGCCTATTATCACACCTGCATGAAGACACTAGGGCTGGAGTGATGGCTCCCAGGTTAAGAGCATTTGATGCTCAACATGTGGACTAGAATTCAAATCCCTGTACCTGCATAGGAAGCCGGGCACCCCGTACCTACCTGTAACCTCAGGTCAGAGGCGACCCGAGATAAGAGGACGGTTGGGACTTGCTGACTTCTAGCCTGGTTAAGAAAACATGAGTGCCAGGTTCGGGGACAGACCCTGCTTCGAAAGAATGGGTTGGAGACTCTCTAATGATGGATAAACGATGCTCTCTTCTGGCTTCTGTGTGCACACACAGGTGCTGACATCCACACACAGTCACATAGGCGGACAGATACCCACACAGAAACAGACACACAAGTAAATGATTAAGAATAAAAAAAGACAGTGACCACTAACAGAATCTCCAGCCACGTCATGTTCCTATAATAGAGTACTATAGGTAGCCTCACTTGTTCTGGCCAAGGGCTCAACAGACGTTCAGCATCTCTGTAGCTTGAATGGGGTCTCTGATCCATCACACAGCCATTCAGAGGTTCATGCCCATCCAAGACCAATGATGGGTTCCTTGGGGCCCAGTTCACCAGGATTGGGACTGAAATGGAGGTAAGCGGTAAGGAGTCTGAATAGAGGTAGGAGGTGGGGCAAAACCATGGATGCCTGTTGCCATGGTGATTGAGTTGTACCTTTTTATCAGCAGCACAGATGGTGATACTAAGACAAGAGCTCAGTACATGTCACTACTGTTACTGTTTTAGCCCTGGTGAGTCTACCCACGAACTCTCCCTGGCTCCATTTAGTATCTCTCCCGGAGGTACAAATTTGATCAAGGACTCAGAGAATCAGTGGCCAAGCAGATGTACAGAGAAGGTTGACATTGTAAAGTCAAATATAAACCAAAGCCTGATTTTGACAAAAAGTCATGAAATTCTAGTATTGGTTATTAATGTGCCTAGCTCTCTCCAATTTGCTTTGCTTTCTCACCCTTCACTTCACGTCTGAGAAGAGGTGTGACTAACACTGGGGAGTGGACCCAGGGCCTCACACATTCTACGCAAGCAGTTGGCCACTGAATTAAATCCTGACACCTCCTTTATACCTGGAAACTATAAAACCAAATCAAACAACTCTGTAAGGGAAATCCAAAGGCAAATCACTTCCATTTACAGACGAAACACGAACTACTCTCCTACCCCCAAATTATCACCGAAGGACCATTAATTAGTCAAAAGCTTACCTGGACTAGACAGTAGAATTGGACTAGACCTTGCGTCTTAGTTGAGAGCTTTTTCTACTAGACGAACATGTGTATATATGCAATACACATATGTGTCCATGCACACTGTTAGGAATATGGAACCACAGAGCTACAGAAAGAACTAGTAGATCAGAACCGCACACAAGCAAACACTCACTGTGCCTCACATTGTCTGTGCCCTGATTTAACTATGTAATAAAATCAAAAGCCCTTGGGGCCGTGGCTCTTCAAGCCTTGCACATGACAAGATCTGTTCTCTGTCCACCCGCTGTGGGTTGGGTGTGATTTGTTCTGCTAAGGGTCAGGTGTTTGATGCTTGGTCCCCAAGTTAGAGATAGGAAGAGACAGTAGAACCTGTAAGAGATGAGACCTAGCCAAAAGGACCAGGGAGCAGACTCACTCATTCTGTAGGCTACGTTGCAAACATTTCCCTATGTTGAGTTTACTTTCAATGTTTGTCATGCAGCCTTATAAAGATTTATTTGTGGGTAAATTGATCAGTGTTTCTTTTTATACCTCCTGGATTTCAGTCATGGTTTGAAAATTCTTGCCCAACCTCAGATTATTTTAAAGTTCCTCTTTCTTTAACTCTTGTGTTTTATTGTCCGCATGGAGACACTGATTTACCTGGGATTGATTTAAGTGTATGTAAGTTGTGAGGAAGGAATCCAACTTTATCTTTACTTCCCAGGCGAATACCTATGTTTTCAAAGGCATTTACTGAATAAGGCTTTTCTCCACTTGCTTAAATTTGCAAGCCTTGGTTAGCAGCTGCCTTTTCAACACCCTTCATTTGCTTCCTGTTTTGGAGGAAACATGGTCTCAAACTGATAATATCCCTTGCTATGCTTGTTAGGGTTTTTGCACAAAATTTAGATGAAACAGAGAAAACTATTTTGATTTTAAAAGAAAAGAGAGCTGTGAGCCTGCACCAAGCAGAGAGCAGCATCAAACCGAAGCTGGAAACGGGCGGCGCCGTTACACGTCCTCACACTGTGAGCCTCTGATTACCTTCAGGTGTCTACCACCCAGAGGAAAGAATCCGAAGACTGAAAAGGGCAGCAGAGCTCCGTAAGCAAAACTCTGCAGCGTGAGTGTTGAGAAAGTGTGGGATTCAATTCCTGGTGTGCGTGGACGTGTCTCCAGCCAGGACAACAGTATGGGCAGGGAGGTAATTTGAGGCTATGACCTCATAACAATGATCTTCACCTGCCCTCTCACCCAGAGCTCCTCTACCCTTCGTAGTGTGTATGTGTGTGTGTGTGTGGTGTGTGTGTGATGTGTGTGTGTATGTGTAGTGTGTGTGTGTGTGTGTGTGTGGTGTGTGTGTGTGTGTGGTGTGTGTGTGGTGTGTGTGTGTATGTGTAGTGTGTGTGTGTGTGTGTGTGTGTGTGGTGTGTGTGTGTCTGTGTGTGTGTGTGTGGTGTGTGTTTGTGTAGTGTGTGTGTGTGTGTGTGTGTGTGTTCATGTATATGGAAACCAGGGGTCAGCATCAGATGTCTTCCTCTGTTACTTTCCACCATATTTTTAAAGGATATTTTCTAGCAGTTCACTGCTATGGTGGCTCAGCAAAGACGACAAGGAGGCATTTTCATAGGTACAAACACTGCCATACCTCAGCAGAGGTAAGCACTATCATGGAAAGCACCATGCTGGACAGTGGAACCCTGAGCGTCTCATCTCAGGGGTTTTTTATTGATACCTAAGCTCCTCAGGTGTTCTATTGATAGCACGTGCAGATCATGAGCAATCAAACATCTTTTACATATAGCCAACACCTGTAGACAATACAAAATGCCAAGGCCCAGGCAGCCCTTCCCAACAGTGCACAAAACAACCATTTTAAACATAACTAAAAAGAAACTTCTACAGCAGTACTTTTAAAACTGTGTGTGTGTGTGCATATGAGTGCAGGTGTCTGTAGAAAAGAAGGCAATGTTGGATCCCTGGAGCTGGCTGGAGTCACAGGCAGTTGTGGGCTGCCCTACGTGGGTGCTGGGAACTGAACTCAGGTCCTTTGCAAAAGCAGTAATACTCTCAACCATCTCTCTTGCCCCCTCCACCATAGTTTTTGAGACAGGGTCTCTCACTGAACCCAGAGCATTGAATCTGCTGGGCTAGACTGGCTGGCCAGAGAGCATCGGAGGTCCATGTGACTCTGCCCTCTCCCTTAGCACTAGGAATTCGGACACAGGCCATGGCACTTGAGGTTTTTCCATGAGTGCTGGAGATTCAGATTCAGACCCTTATGTCTGCGTGTCGTCGTCTAACTAACTGAGCTGTCTCTCCAACCTCTACAGCAGCTACTTCACTCCTGGGAAGTTCAGGTGACGCTGGGACCTGCTTCCCACAGGGGAAGGCCTGGGTGCACTTTAATCTTATAGAAAATCCACTGAGCAAAATCATAATTTGGTACGGCTGCACTTAGCCAATAGAAACTCAGATGCCATCTTCACATCATAATGTGTGGTGAATAGGAACTGCTAAGTGCCAGGGAACATATGAGAACCCCAAGCTCCCATTCATCTGAGGCTTTATGTGAGGGCAGCATATTAAAGTGATTTCAACTTCAGAGCAGAACTCCCCAAAGAGTGCTCCAGTCTTAATTAAAATGTCAATGAAATACAAAGGTGCACGAGGGACATTTTCAGAAACCATTCCCTTTCAACTTCTGAAAGGCTGGCTGTGTCTTCCTCCAAACCCACCTGCTGGTTCTGCCAGCACAGCCACCTGAGCAAGCCATGCTTCCTTCCTGCCTGGGGAGCCCTTGTCTAGGCCAAGGACCACCCTCAGGGGAAGCTGGAGGGAGGCTGAGAGCCTTCTTGGGGTTTCTCTGTCCCTTCTGCTGGGGCCCAGGATGACATCCTCCCTATATAACGCAGTACTGCCCCTAGGCAAAGGGGAAACTAGGGACCGGGAGAAAACACCAGCTCAGACTGGCTCAGCACGGTGAACTGAGATACAAAGTGTCAGGATTTTCTTTAACTTTTTAGAGTGGGAAGTGCAGGTGCTTGTGGGGCTGGCAGGTGATATGACTGGGTATTTGAGGGAGGTAGGGAGTAGTAGGAAGTGGGGTGGGGCAGATTAGAAATCACACTCCTTTCCAAACGAACAGCCGCGGGCCCACTTCACAGCTGCTTACACGGGGAATACAAGCCTGCTGTCTTCTGGCCTTAAAAAAAGTGCCATGATTCTTCTTCATTTTTAAGATGTGATATTTCTGCTGATATCACATTGGCTATTTATTAAATATTTAAAACCCTTCGTGTGTCAATTGTATGACAAAAGTAAACCAGACATATAGATGAACTACAGTCCCCATTTATAGAATGGGAGTGCTGGGCCTCAGCCTTTTACCTTCTCTCAATTTCAATATCCATCCATCCATGTCTCCATCCATACATCCATCTACCCATCCATCCATGCATCTGCCCATCCATGCATCCATCTGTCTACCCATCCATCCATGCATCCACCCATCCATGTATCTATGCATCCATGAATCCATGCATCCATTCATCTATGTTGATGGCTGATGATACCTAGGCTGTGGATGTAACCAGCTTGACAAAGATCCTTGTTTTCCCTTTGCTAGAAGCCTGAAGCCCACCAACTGCTTTGCCCCTTTCTCATCTTTACTGTATGGTGACAAAAGTCTCTCGTCAATAATATTGTCTATTTGGCCTAACAGTGAAAACTCAAATCAATTCCTGGACTGGCTGGGAGAGGAACACTGCCATCTCAACTCTAAGTAATTGTAACAGTCTTACTGGCCTTCAAGTTTTTGGCATGTGTGAATACTATTCATGCTTTCTGTAGATATATAAAAAATTATTCTTGGTAAAACTTACCTTCTCATAGAGACAAAGCCATAGTCAAGATCAAAAATGAAGTCTAGACAGTATGTCAGCAAGCTTAAAAAAGCAAATAGATAATTCACCTCTGAATGCCTGCCCCCCTTTATTGTAGCAAGTATACAGACCTAAAATCAGCTATTCATTAATAGACTATTGTGTTAAGACTACTCACTAAAAGTAACCTTGAAGATTAAAGGCCTACAGCTAGGAAGGGATGAACACTCTTGCATTGATGTATGCCCGAACACCTGCATTCTGTTAGATAAGAAATTAGCAGTCTTGCTATTTCAGTCAGGACAGGTCTCTGTCTGGAGGGGAGTTTTGTAATTTTTCCCCAAGGTGCACATTGTTAATTTTACTCTCTTAACATTTCTAACTTCTAATTTCTTTATTTCTATTATTAAAAGAAGTGCATGAACATACAAAAGTGTGTCTATGCATGTCATTTAAGGCGCAAAAGGCATAACATATAGAGTCCCATAGAAGAGTGAAGTACTGCATTCATTTGTCATAACTTTCATTGTTTATCCTCCTTCATGGAGACTGAGGAACCCCATGAGGACTAGAGCTGGTCTCAACTCCCGTACATCTACCCATCCATCCATGCATCCACCCATCCATCCATCCATGCATCCATCCATGCATCCATCCATGCATCCACCCATCTATCTATGCATCCTTTTGGATATCTACCTATCCATCTACTTGTCCGTCTATCCACCCATCCAGTTACCTTGCCATTCATTTAGGTATCTATTCTACTTATCCACCCACACAGTTACTTATCCATATGTTAATTTGTTCACTCAACATGCACTGAATATACATTAGCAGCTGCAGGTGCAAAGTGATGCGATAGAAACAGGAATGAGTCCCAGCCCCATTTTCAGTCCTACTGAAGGCTTTACAGAGGGAACTAACCAGGGACTTTTAAATGTCTACATGCTTTTAAAGCACAAGCCAAGCACTGAAAGCAGTCTCCCCTGTTGAAGCCTCTGCCTTGTATGTGCCTTGAGCTAATGTCTTCCTTTGAGTTGTCTTTCCCCACAGGACCAGCTGGAGCATGTTAAGGAGACTGTGATTCTTGGTAGTGATCATATTTCTTCTGGTTCTTGACTCTACCACAAGCTCAAGGTCAGTGCTAGTCTTTGTCCTAACCACTGAGTGGCTCTCACTAGGTTAATGTGCTTGATTCTGTCAAAGATTTCTTCCGGCGCTCTGCCGGGATCAAAGCTTCCATGACAGCTGAAATAGAGATTTTACATCTTCTTTCTCTGTCACACGCAGACGCCAGAAATACATACATGCAATGCCGCACAGACAGACAGACTCATACAATCCATAGCCTCGAGAAGACACATAGACACAGATTCAAAGACACCCAGACTCCAGACATACAAAGCACAGAGACACAAAGAAGCACATATAGATGATACTCAACATCCAGAAGCTTCCATGGTCTGATTATGTCCTCCAAATTTATATTGAAATTCTTCCCCTCAAGGAGATAGTATTAGAAGGCGTGGCCTTTGTAAGGTGACAGGGATTACTGTCCTTGTGAAACAGGCTGGGAAGAGACCTCCTGCCCTTCCTTCCATACAAGGACACAATGGGAGGACACTGTCTATGAACCAGATGGCAGGCTCTCACCAGATACCAAATCTGCCAGCCTCTTTGGCTCAGCCATTGCAGCCTCAGAATTGTGGGTAAAACATTCCTGATATTTAGTAGATCTAGTTTATGATACTCTGTTAGAACAACTCAATGGTTGAAGACAGAGACAAGGGGACAGACATACCTAGACACATAGACACAGGCTTACAGCCTCAGACGCAGACACACCGCCACACTGAATGCACCCAGACACATGTAGGAACACCCCTACACATTTACAGGTGCAGTGCACACTGAGATTCACACAAATGAGCACATGCGTGGAGACATTTATAAACACACGCTGACTCAGCCTCACACACCTTCCTACCCTGTCCTGGCCTCTGACTCCTGGCAACCACCAAAGGCGGCAGTAGTGACTGTCAGAGACCTTCATTAAAGGTCTCACAGGCGCATGCATGCCAATATGTGTCTTCTCATTCAAGCTACCATTCTCAGGAAAACACTGTCCCCTGAGTGACATTTGTGCTGGTGGAAGAATGACCCCCATACCCCTCTCTCTCTGAGACTGAACCAAGGACCTCCTACTTGACAGGCAGACATTTCACCAATATCCAGGGCCCCCACCACTCTCAGTGTCCCAGGGAAGTCTTCACTTGGCCTTAAGCCTGATACAGGAACAGGTCCAAGCACCAGCGCACCCATCTCAGACTTGGGCAGAGTCATAAAACCGTAACTCTTGTGTGTCTGAAGTTTGGAAACTCACTATGCAGCTCTTGGGCTATTCACCCAAAGCTCAGGACTGTACTGTTAGAGTCCAAGCACCTGCTTCCACGGGACCTACATCTGAGTTCAAGATGCCCATTCCTCCCCACTTAACTTCTCTTTGGACCCCGTGTACATCAGTGCACACATTCAATGACCTGGGGCCTCTTAGGGGTCTGCCTTCTGATTATGCAGCCAGAGGCCTTGAGTCGATTGCTATGCAAGATTTATGACTGCACCATTTCCAGCAGATAATTTGACCATAATTTAACATTTTTGCCTTTTTCAAGTAACTCAGACATTCCTCTCTCATGGGGCTGGGTACCCCTTTGGGGAAACAGGGACAGGAGAGACATGCCTGGCTTTGCTCTGGCTTTGCTGCAGTTCGTTACAGAGAAATCATATACATCCCCTTCATCTTATCTGACTTTCCAGCTTTTTGATCAATAGCAGAGGATATGTTTTTTTATCCAAACACTAACCAAATGCATTCAACAGATTAGGCATTAATTTTTACCATCATGACATTGAATGGAGAGATAATCCACAAAAGTGCTTCAGATTTCTTAAAAGTGGATTTAATTATACGTGGTAATATGGGCTGGGGAGTTACAATCATGAGAAACTATGTTCTGTAAGTCTGAAATGAGAGCTTGTATTTCAAAGGCTTATTGCAGTGGAATTAAATGAACCAATTTATTAGTTGTAAATGTATGATTACTGAAGCTTTGCTTTACACACACACACACACACACACACACACACACACATACACACCTGCACATAAACAGCATATTCTAGCTGGATTTAGTATGCATAATCCATTCTACAAGAATCATATCTCATAAGAAAAGCTGCCTCTCCCTTAATTTATTTGTGATACAAGGACAGGCAACTGATCCTCCAATCTTCTGAACTCCAAATAGAAACACTTTCAATTTTTGTGGGTGTTTCGTGGTTCTTATTTCCATCCCTGCGAGGTGATTCGGAAGTGGACAAGGGTGAAGGAATGGAGGAACTGTTGTCAGGATGGAGGTGGGGAGGTCCAGGAAGGGCAGGCTGGGAGGGGGCAGAGGTTGCAGAAGGCTCAGGGCTCCACTCCACTTATTGCCTCGTGGACACTTACTGAGCACCTGCCGGGCTCCGGGCACCACACAAAGCACGTTCCGCAGGCTCCCTCCGTGCAGCCTCTCAGGACACAGTCTTAAGGCGGATGTATGGGACACCCATTTTGCCGATGTGACAGCTGAAGTTCAGAGGGATCATCAAGAAATTTACGAGAGTCCCTGAGTTCATGGGCAGTGGGAGCAGACCTTGTATGTGGGTCTATCTGTCCCTAGAGTCCGTGTTACTGCTCCAACTTCCCTGATCCTTGTCTATGAGTGACAGGCTGTTCACTTGAGACAGTAGAAAGGGGGGAAGTCGCGAAATGACTGTCCGTGGTGACAGTAGGTGAATGAGAAGGTTGGAGAAGAGAAGCTAATGGTGATGAGGCAAGATGTTGAGGGTGGTGCCAGCTAAGACTGAGCCGGTGTCTCCAGGTAGAGGAAGAGCACCCTGGGAAGAAGAAATACTTGCAAAACAGATGGGCACTAGAGAACATTGAGAAAGAGTCTTACATTTACAAACGCTTGGTTTAGGGTATGAGGACAGTGGGAGAGAGAGGTATGAGGCAGAGGCTGAGGTTAAGCCTGGAATGAAGATGGTAAAGAGGCTTCAGTTCCAGCCTGAAGAGGCGAGGCTCCTCCTGTAGGCGATAAGAGGCTACAGGTGGTTAACGGGCATGAGCTGGCAGTACTGGGCAAAGAGTTTGCCAATTCACTCACCCATGGGAGCCATGTAGGCAAAAATACATGTGATACAGACCTAGCCAGGTTGTCTAAACCAGACAGTGTATCCGTCTACAGGGTTTTCTGCTACCTGGCTCCCATCTGGTGGAGATGATGGACGGTTGCTTAGAGAAGATAGAAATACCATCAAGTCGGTGGATGGATTTCATAATTAGCTTTCTCTTTGCTAGGACAGAATATCTGAAAAAAACAACTTAAATGTGAGCCGATTTGGCTCACAGTTCAAAGGCAACAGTCGGTCACAGCACACAAGGCTTGGAGGCAGGAGCAGTTCACATGGCAATGGAAGACAGGAAGCAGAGAGCTTGTGCTAGACACCAGGACAGTGTATGAACATCAAGACCCTCCCTAGTGCCCATGTGCCCGCTAGGCCCCTGGTCCCCAAGGTTCTATAACCTGCCCTAAAATAGCGACCATGACTAGAACCTGAGCACAAATAAACTTTTCCTTCTTTAAAGTTGTTTGTTTCAAGTATTTCAGCAAAACAACAGAAATCTCACATGCTTGGGGAAGTTAAGGACCTTAAGAGAAAGGAGAAGGAAACCCCCTTGGCTTGAGTAGTATACTGTTTCCTGCCACCAAAGTAGCCAGGACTCTAGAAACCCCTCCCCCCCGGCCCCACTGGTCTCCTGGGAAGAGTCTCCAGGTTAAACCAAGCTCACAGACATGATGGCATTTTGCCTTCGGCGTGCTCGTTCCTCTCCTCTCTCTTCCAGCCACACTGAGCTTGAACCACAAACTCCAACTTCAGGTACCATCCACAAGGATGTGGACTGATAACTAGGTGAACCAGGGGCCACATGACTATCTATGCTGGACCAGGGGAAACAGATACATGTTCTTCACAGGGGCCAATGAGAGCCATGGAGGATGCCCAGGGAGCAGAGGGAGAAGGGAATGCTTATGGCAGCTGGTGACTGGTCCTCTCTAGTCTGTCCCCAAAGAGCTAGGCCGCATCCTTGCCCTGGGACTCAGCCCTCACCCTCAGCATCTTTCTGTACTGGGCAATCTTTCTCACTTAAGACCCCTTGTAGATCTCATAGGATTAAACACTTTATAAAGAGATCTGTCCACACCCACTCAACCACCTTCTACAGCTCCTCATTGCCCACATTACAAACAGCTGTGAAATGGAGCAGCGCGGGGCAACAGGGTTTGGGAAGCCCGTGGCAAACTGCTGCTTATCCCTGCTGCCTGGTGCCCCCACGTGTCAGATATGCCAGTGCTCACATCGCTGTCCTGAGTGCTCACTCGCTGTGCAACCTTGAGCAAGCGTCTTACTTTCTCTGTGTCCTGGTTTCCTCGCACACAGAGGGATACTCCGCATAGTAATGCACCCTCAGGAGCATTTCCGGGACCCAGGAACCAGTGCACTAAAGTGCTCAGAATGGGATCTGCCAACACAGTAACAAGTACAAGCTACCATGACTGTAGGCTTTTCTCATTCATTGTCTCTGCCTCTGACTGGCAGGTAAGCACCCAACCCATTTTGACTCCAGCCAAGATAAATATTGTATCCATAGTAAAAGAGGGACAGACAGATAAATAGGGCCATTGTTTGACCCAGGGTCACTAAGTCCCGTCCCAGCGATACCACAAGTTCCTTCTTGTTCTCTTTGCTGAGGCTCGCACTCAGGGTTATGTGAACGTCTGCCAAGCACTCCATCACTGGACCACAGACCCATGCCTTCGGGTGTCTGATGCAGGTTCTTGCTCACTAGCCCATGCTGGACTAGAACTTGCCATCCTCCTGCCTCAGTCTCTAAATGCTGGAGTTACAGATGTGTGCCATTCGGAGGCATCTTTAAGTGGAAAAGGGGAGCCCTGGCCTTCCCTGCTCTGGTTTACGGATGAGCAGAAGTGCTAACAGGCAGTAAGTGGACCCTGTAAAATGGGAAGCAGGTTCCTACTGACTGCTGCTGACTCAGTGGGGCGTGTGGACAAATGCATCCGCGGAAGTCCCTTTAAGGCCAAGCTTCTCAAACACACACTTTCCCGGAGTTAAGAGCACGTGAAAACCGAGTTTAAAATATAAGTTCCATGACTGAGATCCCCGCCCCCCAAAATCTGAATTCCGTACACTAATTTATATGACTTGGATGTTAAAGAATCTACGCAGGTGATTCTGAGGCCCAAGCCTACGGACTGTGAATGTTCATAATATTCACTAGGTGGAGCCCAAGCCCAATGAATATACCGACCCAGGAGCTCTGAGCCCCGAGACTGCTTTTCCAATTGCAGCCACCAGATGGCAAGGCCTGTCTGCTCGGGAACAGCCTGCCTGGTGGCCTATGGACTTCAGGTGCTTCCGGCCTCAGAGAGGAGCCTTGAGCCTTGAGTAAGGCACATCCAGCTTCGTCTTTATCAGAACCCCACAAGGCAGTGGCTAGGCACTTGCTACCCAGACACAAGTCTTTACCCAGTAGATGCTTGAAGACGTTCATCTCTTGAACTAATGTGTACACCCACACAAACACACAGAGACACAGAGACACACTACACAGATACAGGGAGAGAGAGAGAGAGGAAGGAGGAGGAGGAGGAGGAGGAGGAGGAGGAGGAGGAGGAGACTGGAGAAGGAGGAGGAGGGGACAGGGAGGAGGAGGGGAAGGAGAGGGAAAAGGAGAGGGAGAGGGAGAGGGAGAGGGAGAGGGAGAGGGACAGGACAAGCAGCCTAACTGGGAAATGTGCAGGGCACACATTGTTAGAGAGAGAGTGACTGATTGTGAGTGTCTGCTGCATGTGTGCCAGACAGCGTTAAATGTTTAATAAGCACTAACCATGTTACCACAGTCCTGAGCGCTGATTGTACAATTACAGGACAAATAAAGGAAGTGGGGTTATGTCACATAGTTAACAAGCTACCATCTGTGCACGTTTGCTGATCGCTGGCTCTGAATCAGGGAGGACTTCCTGGAGGTGCGTTTGGAAGTGACCAGAGGGAGTCAGTAAGTGTAGATCAGTGAGGGGCAGAGTGGATGCTGAAAGGGGAACAGAAGATGGCAGGGTAGGGGGTGCAAGTTGTGACTAGAGAGGAAGCAGCAGCTGCCAGGGGAATAATCAACAGACTCAGCTTCCAGCACTGTCCAGACTTGCTGTGTATCCTTGGTTAAGCCACTTAACTTCTCTGGGCTCTCTTCCTCTTGTAGTCTACAGATGGCTCACTGCGTGTGTTGGGTGTTCTGTATGACAGCACTTAGCACAGTACTTACCACAGTTCCTGGCCCCAAAGAAAGCCCCTGGGGATGAGTGCTCTTTCCTTTGTTGCCTAGCCTGGCAGGTCTTCCTTGGTGCCTCTGTTTAGTTCCCACACCTTCCCAAGGTGACTGTGGAATGTGTTAGTTAAGTATAAGGGCTCTGAAACCAGAAAACCACGAAGGTGTCCTAGCGCGGATCCCGTGTCCACCGCCTTGAGCGGGTTGTCTTCTTCGTTTCCTCAGCCACAAGTCAGGGGTGCTTGCACCCTCCCGCCCGTCTCCCTTCCAGTGTTCAAGCATTAGATAGAGAAGTAGCGCTGGGCCATCTGTAGGAATCATCCTGTCTGACACACTGGGGAGTGAGCAGCCTCCCATGTGCCCAAAGATGGCCCTGAAGCTGTGTCCTCCCTGAGACTCTCTTTCCAGGGCTCCTTCCCTGAAAGAAACATAGCCCTCGTGGCTCCAGCTTACAAAGGCACCACCAAAACACATGCCACAGCCTTTAAGGACTCCCTCCTGTGGGAAAGCATTGTCCCACATTGCCCTGGTAGGAAGGTGGGGGTGTGGGGGGAGGGTGGTCTGGAGAACCCATGATGCTGTGGGTACCAGGGCCACACTGGAGGACAGAGTAGGAGATGCTCCAAGCCAGTCCTAGAAGGAGGAGCTCACCGCTCTGCTGGCCAGTGTCCCCCAGTTCTCCCTGAACTTTGTGCATCCTGGGGAAGACCTCATAATTCTTCTACCTCGTGGTACCAAAGCAGGAAGTTTTGGAGGTAGAAATGACAGGTACTCTGCTTGGCACCAACGATGGCAACTCACTAATCTTGATCACTGAGGACTCTTCCCCAGGGCACTGTTAGGTAGAAATAATAAAATTGCTGTTTAAGTTGCACTGAATATTAAAAGAGCTCATTAAACTGGGAAAATCTAAAGCTATGCTGCTTTCAGGTAAAGCTGGATCCAAGGTTTCAAAGTCACCAAAGTCTTCTCCACCCCCCACTCTAAGGCAGGAACCCCGCCCCACCCATCCCCACCCCCCACACACAAATTAGATATGTCAGGGCATGGTGGCACATGCCTGCCGTCCCAATACTCAGGAACTGAGGCCAGCCTGGGCTGCAGAGAAAACGAAATAAAATGAATAAAATATAAATGGCTTGCGAATATAGCTCAGTGATTGAGTGCTTGCCTGGTGTGTGCAAGAGTCTAGGTTCCATCCCCTGTGCCATAGAAAATTAATAAAAGTTAATTAATTGATAACTAAGTTCTTAATGGGCTCTTGTGCCCATTTAGCATGATGATCTAAAAGCCCACTCCTGGAAGGAAGTGCGGCTTCCATGGGAAGTAGGTGTACTGTTAACAGAGGGCTGTAGGGGTAGGGCAGGCCACACCTCTCCAGTGTTAGTTTCCTCCTGACCATCTCAGACAGAGCTCAGCTTAAGGCAAAAGCTGTGGGTCTCTGGTGTATAGTCGGAGACCGGGAAGTGGGAGGAAGAGGAGGAGACTGGTGGGTGGAGCAAGCAATGGCTTGCGGGAGGAGGTGGCAGAGAGGTGACATGAAATGCTCTCATGTCCTTCCAGCCCACCCAGGACCTCCAGCCTACCTAGCCGATCCAGTGCAGACCATATAATGTCGTGCCTTTCCCCTGCCTCCCTGAGTTCCCCAAGGAGCCTGCAGTCTCCGTGTCCTGGGCCTGCCTTCCCATCTGCTCATGTTTAGAGAATCATTGACTCTTCCAAGTTGTAGTTAGCCAACACGTATTTATTGAGCAACTACAGTGTGTGAAACTGTCCGAGGTACTGGGGGTACCAGTGGCATTCTAGTACTGGACTCAATAAAACGCAAGAAATGAAAGAATAGGATTGTTTGGAGGCTGCAGGGATGAGTCAGCAGGTGGCAGGTAAGAGGGGAAGAGTGAGTGTGGATCCCAGCACCTTTATTTTTAAAAGTCAGGCATGGTCTCACACGTTCCTGTAACCCCAGTGTTGTTGGAGGGAGGAGAGAGGAGCGCAGCTACCGCCCTGGTCTTCTACTACCCTGTACCACCCCAAGTGCACTCACAGCTGAAAGGCAGGCGCATCCCAGACAGAGACCAGCAAATATTCCTGTATCATTGGCTGGCTCCAGTGGGTTCTCACAGCCCATCTCTGAGTTCTGCCTTGCCAAGGGGTCAAAGCTTTAGGCGATTGCACCGCTGTGAAGAAAGACCAATTATCCCGAATAGCTGTCTTTCTAGCTCTTTAATTTGTTCTCTGAGTCCTACCAAGCTTATCTCAATTCCAGGAACAATCAGTCCCCCCCCCCCCCCCCCCCCCCCGCAAGCTTCCACCCTCTGACTGGAAGTGACCTGTTCCTCTGAAACAAGAGCAACCATCTCCTAACAAGAAACAAATTGCCCCTAATAATGATGCTCTGGGGCCAACAGGGCCCAGAACCAGACCTGAGATAGTCATCAACCAGACCATTACCGGACCAAGACTACTTGGCTAAGCACTGGCTTCGTCCTCCACTACCTTGGTAACACTCCAAAGCCAGGGATCAGGGTCATGGTTCCTAGCTCTTCCCCATGTGGTTACATTGGATAGCAAACCGTATCCTGGCTTCTCCATCACCCATCTCTTTCTGATTGAACTACTCTTGGCTGACTCGGGTCAGGTGCCTCTGACCAAGGTCTCCAGGAAGCAATCCCTGTCTCTGCGGTGACATAGACTCTGTCCTAATACCACTGGAGTGCAGCACCCGAAACAGTGTTCCTAAAAGAATTCTTGAGTGGGTGAGTGAATGAAGGAGTGAATACGGGAATGAATGAGATGCTTGTCACAGCCTGACACCTGCCAATGGCAGCTTGGGTAGTTTTCTAGGATGATGGTGTCCTAGTTACTTTATTCTTCCTGTGAAGAGACACCATGTCCAAGGTCACTTACAAAAAAAAAAAAAAAAGTATTTAACTGGGGGCTTGCTTACGGTTTCAGAGGGTAAGTCTATGACCATTATGGTGGAAAGCATGCCAGTAGAGAGGCAAAGATGGTGTTGGAACAGTAGCTGAGAGCTTACATGTTATTCACAAGTTGGAGGCACAGAGAGAGAGCAACTGGGCCTAGCGTGGGCTTTTGAAACCTCAACCCCACCCACTACTATCAGCAAGGCCACACCTCCTCCAACAAGGCCACACCTCCTAATCCTTCCCAAAGAGTTCCCCCAACTAGGGACCACCGCATAGGTAACAAACTTCTACCGATAAGCACCCAAAGTTCCTCTTCTCCCAGTTCTGGATGCTGAAGCCCACTCAAGAAGGGCCACATGCTCCCCAGGAAGGCCCCAGGGAAGAATCCTTCCTAACCTCTTCCAGCTGCTGGTGGCCAATACTCTCTTGTGGAATGCCATCTCCTGGGCATGGCAAGGCTGTTGTTTTGAATGAGAGTTGCTGTGATTACTCACACGAGACCCTCACAAGACTGGACGAGGAACATTCCCTTTCGGAGGAAGAGAGGGCCCATGAGGCACACATAGCTGTGTACAAAAGACCAGGAATGACTCATGAGGCTGCATGAGAGACACAGGAGGTCTTGCCCCTCCCTGAGGATTATATAAACAGGTAATCATAGTTGGCCAGAAAGGATGTTTCTTTGACTACTCAGCTCCTCATAAGTTGCCCATAGTCCCCGTATGTGTATGTACTGGTCGCTCATGCTTCTATAAAGAACCCCAATTAGAGTATGGTTGATGGCTCACTGGGCAAAGGCACTTGCTACCAAGTCTGATGACCTAAATTTGGTCTCTAGGACCCACATTGTAGAAGAAACCAATTCCCACAAGTTCCACAAGTCCCAGGATCTTAAGAAAACTTCTTTACCCTCTCTCAGAGGAACCACAAAGTTCTGCTGTTTGGTCTTCATGTCTTCCTAAGACTTTTGGGGAAAGGTTGAAACTGAAACCAGGTGTCACTAAAATTTCATTTTGGCTTCCCCTCTGTTCCCTCAGATCCTTATCTCTGTAGAAGGAACTCGGATGAAATATACAATGTAGCAAAAAAGACATAGTTTATTGCAAAGTAAAGGAAGCCATGCCTACCAGGGGTGAAGAGTAAATAGTCACCATAGACACCAGTGTGCTGATGCACTTGTAGGAGACTTTATACTGTTTCTAAAGGTTCTAGAATAGATGACTTTCCCAGGTCATTGACAGACCCATTTGGATTGACTTTCTGGAAAAGGCAATGGTACATGAAGTGTTTTCCTAGATAGGAACTGTGCAAGTTCCTGGGGCTTCCTTGAGGCTCCTGGAACCAGGTTTAGCTATTTATCAGTTAATAACTGCCAGGCAGTTCTGGATGTCTCAGGACTTAATGGCTCCTCCTAGGATGTTATTCAGATCCCATTCCTCTGAGCAGATGCATCCCACAGTTCTGGTATTTGTCTCTATAACTGTGGTCCAGGAGGGAGCAGCCCAGCCCCAATGTCCTTCAAGGTTGCTAATATCTAACTAGCTGCCTGACACAGTAAGTGATATGCGGGCAAAAGTGTCAACCACAAGTCCCTGGCCAAGAGATAGAGAGTAGCAAAGTCTCCTCTGAAGAGGACAACCTAGCCCCAGACAGTGGCTGTCACATGAACTGGCACTCAGGGTTGCCAGGTCCAGGAGATTCTTTTTCTAACAAAACCAGAAAGTCTGATTTTTACATAAGGCTTCCCAAATTTCAAAATGCTACTCAGCCCACAGGCCATGAGTTTGCAACCCCTGCTTTAGTGAGACAACTTTTTCCATTTTCGTTACCCACTCTCCAACTTGGCTCTCCAGCTATCCACAGGACTGGGTGGCCAGGAGCCAAATGGGGCTGTGCCAGCAGGCAACCCCTCTTCCCAGAGGACCTCCCCATCAAAGCCTGGGCTGTTCACTCAGATGGCCCAGCTTCCTCCTACAGATCCTGGTCCCAAGAGACTTCTTGCTGCTGACCCTGGCAAACCCACTCTGTAGCTTGCCGGGCAAGCCCGAACTTGTCAGAAGCCCCCACCCCCACCCCCACCCAAGCCACAGCAGTTTCCCAAGCCCTGAGATAGAGGACACATGCTTCACCATGATTTCTAAGACCTGTCAGGAAACGAGATGCTATCTCAGCCCATGGCCTTGCTCCTTTAATTAGTCCCTGCTCATCCCAGTTCCACCTCCTTCTTCCCAGACTTGTCCTTGCTGGCCCCTTGGACAGAATAGCCTCTACCTTTAAGATAGGGGGTGGGGGGGGCTTCCTTCTCTGATATATCTTGCTGGAAAGATCTGTCCTGCTCTCACCCTGCACCCCAAGGTTTAGCTGTTCCATGAATAGCTCAGAAGTTACTTCTTCCAAGAACCTTTCCTGGAATGTCTGTATTAGTGGTGGGGTGGGGTGGTGGGTATGGTCAGACTCAACTGTCTTTCCTAAGTGAAAGGACATTTCTCAAGGTGGAGAGCAGGGTTCCTCAGTGTATGTGCTCTTTTGAGGACTATCATTGAGACCAAAACAAATGCTTAATTTGGGGAAGAAGGAAAGGGAAGGGAAGGGAAGGGAAGGGAAGGGAAGGGAAGGGAAGGGAAGGGAAGGGAAGGGAAGGGAAGGGAAGGGAAGGGAAGGGAAGGGAAGGGAAGGGAAGGGAAGGGAAGGGAAGGGAAGGGAAGGGAAGGGGCAGACCAGCTACCTAGATTCTACTAGCTTCTATCTGACTCTTTCTCTATCTCATTTCCTCTCTGTGTCTCTATGGCTGATTACCTAAAATTTCTACTTCAGACATCAATAAAGGTCAGGATTGTCTTGTTCTGTCCATCACTTTTCTGATCCCTGTCCCCAGGAGCTCAATGTTGTGATCCCGGCATCCCCCCCAAAGACAAGGCCACCATCCAATCTCTAAATATCAAGAACTAGAACTAGTTGTTTAACGCAAGGGGTCCTTAGCTGTGCTCCTGGAAGGGAGCCTCTGGGAGAAGCGGGGTGGAGAGGTGGGGTGGTGGAGAATGCGCCTAGCCTGGGAGCAAGAAGGCCCTGGGTAGCGGGAAGCTGATGCGTGATTGGAGATGGAAGAGGTGGGAAGAAGCCGAGTAGGGGCGATGGGGGTGGGGCGGAGAGAGGCGGGTGGGACTGAGCCACCCCTCCCTTACTCCCCCACCCTCCCCACTCCGCCTGCTGCCAGCACTCCTCCAGCCCAGCCGTCCACATCTGGCGTCTGCCCGCCCTTGTTTCCGCTGCATCCAGACTTCCCCCGGGGTGGCTGGAGGCTGTGTATGTGCATCCAGGGCTTTAAATATACAAAGGGATTGCTAGGACCAGCCAGCGCCCGTGGCTACAGCGCAGGTTGGGACCCCGGACTCCGTTATGAGCCCCTGAGCCCCGCGAAGCCGAGACAATTCAGCAAGGGGACCTCTGAACGCGGTGCGAAGCAGGCGCCAGCGAGGCGGACCCCAGCACAAAGCCAGCAACCTCGGGGTGACACGCGGAGCCCGGGAGCGCAGCGATGGAGGCACGAGTGGCCTGGGGGGCGCTCGCCGGGCCTCTGCGGGTTCTCTGTGTCCTGGGCTGCCTGCTGGGCCGCGCCATCTCTGCACCGTCGCCCATCATCAAGTTCCCTGGTGATGTCGCCCCCAAAACAGACAAAGAGTTGGCAGTGGTAAGTTGCTACGCTGGCCTCATTGAGCCAAGTTTAGACAAACTTCTGAACCAGAGTTTGCAGGCCATCCTTTCTCTGAACCCCTACTGGCACTCAGCGTCGGGAGGGGCTTTGGTAAACATCTTTAGGGTCTCCTTGGCTAGCTGATGGAGGGTTTGTCTTTTGTAAACGATTTAGGGGCTTTGGTAAGAGGAGGCCGCTGATAAATAACTTAAGGAAGTTCAGAGTACATCCAAAGGAGCAGGAAGGAGCAGAGGAGGGAGATGATTGCCTTGGGAAACATCTGGAAAGGATTGTTTTTCTCAATAACAGAGACTTTGTCTACTTACCTAGGGGATTTGGTTAGAGGTGGGCTTTATAAATGACTTTTGGACGCATCAGGAAAGCTGGCAACAGAGCCTTTGGCAAAGCATCTTGGGAGGCCTTTGGGACAATCAGTTTAAAGGAGACTCTCTTGAAAATGGGGGTAGTGTGTTTTGGCATAAAATTTGTAAAAGTCTTTGCGCATAGGAGGATAGCCAAAGCAAGGCTTAGAGAGCTTCTGGGAGCCTTTGGCACACGTCTGGAGACAGGCCTTTGGTGAGACGCTGGAGGGGACCGTTTGGCAATTAATGAAGACTGGAAGGAAACAGAAAGTGCACCCTGATGCTTTGGTGTTGGGCAGAGTTATCCAGGAGAGTCCAAGGAGAGTTTTCCCTGGGTCAGAGGACTCAAAGAAACAACACACCAGGCGGGGCGGGTGGGCCTGTGGGCGGGCTTGAGGAGCAGGCTCCGAGGGCCAAGGCGCGTGGGGCGGGGGCGGACTGAGCCGGGCTGGGGTCGGCCAGCGGCCAGCGCGACCTCCTTCTTGGCCAGGCTCCCGAGCTGCGGTTCGGATGTTGTCGTGTGAGCGCGCGCCCGGCAGCAGCATTGCATAAGCCAGACAGGGAGGCAGCTGCTACGAGGAGTAGGCACTTCTTGCCATCCAGGGATTGGCTTAGATGCTCCCTCAGGTCTTAGGGCAGCTGTATCTTAATGCCTTTATTCAATCTTTCTAGAAACCCTCCAGCCAGCCTCCTCCCTTGTCTACCCAGAATTAGAAATCACATGCCCTTGGATAGCCTTCGGGCGCCCCTGCTCATCGTTAGTCTCCATCCTCTCTAGGTAGATGGCTTGGGGGAATCTTAAAATATTTAGAAGACTAGTTTTTTTCAAGGGTCTAGAACATCAATGATGTGTCTGTTGGCTGATATTGAGAGTGGAACTTTGGAGCAGGACGAAGTTACTTGGGTCCCCACACCTGTGTCCTAAGGGAGCCCTTGTGGACCAGAGGCAGCACAGATGGAGGGGTTCTGGCTAAGCATGGTGGTACATACCTGTGAAGCCAATCAACTTAAGCTTGGGCTTTAAAGTGAAAAGGTCCTAAGGAAAAGAAAAAAATAAATAACGAGGGGGATTTGAACATACACTATGCCCTGCAAATCCTCTTAGGAAGTGTATTAACCTACTGGTCTAGTGATCTCTGTTGACCCATTTAACTTCTGGAGTGACTGTTTCTTTGACATCAGTGGGTCATAAGGGAACCATCTTTGTGATAAATGGCTGGCGTTCTTAGAAACTTAGAAGAGTGCCTGGCGCTTGGGAAGCACTCAGTAGACAGCAGGCATTATTGCTGTTATCCTATCATTGTGGTGGCCATTACTATCATGCCTTCTTTTCCCCCCTTTTTGCTGTCTCCACGGAGCTTAGAGACAGTCATGATAACTCCTGGTTCCTTTTGCCATTGCAGCCAGCCCCTCCCACGTGTTTAATTTTGCATTTCTTTGTGATCCACCCACATTCTTGCACTGGGTTTTGAATCGTACAGACTAGAAGAGCCTGTTTTGATCATCAGTTTACCCCAGCAATAGCACAAGGATTGACAGGTGATAGGCATCAGACAATGTTTGTTGAGCAGCTGGTTGGTAGTTTGGGGCAGACCCTCTGAGGAATAAGAACAGTGTGTTTTTAGAAATGGTGGACCTGGGGCTGGAGAGATGGTTCAGTGGTCAAAAGCACTGCCTGCTCTTCCAGAGAATCTGGGATCAGTTCCCAGCACCCACACAACATCTCAAAACTGCCTGTGACTTCATTTCCATGGACCCAATGCTCACACACAGATATACATGTAGGCAAAATACAAATTCACAGAAAAATAAATAAATCTTAAAAAAAAAAAAAGGCAGACCTAAGGTTTGAACTCAGGTCCAGACCACATGCATACAATTCTTGAGTTTCCTTACAAGGGGGTGGGGGGTAGGGGGGAGAGAAAGACAAATACGCCTAGGTCTTATTTTGGGAGGTTACTTTGGGAATTGGGAGGTTCAATCAGATAGGTACTGAGTATCAAGGCTCAAGTATGGGCTCTGGACATGACTGCTTGGTGTCCAATCCAGATCTGCCATCTGAGAGTGATGTCATCTTAAGCAAGTTTCTCTTTTTTTGTTTTGTTTTGTTTATTGTTTTTTTCAAGACAAGGTTTGACTGTGTAACTCTGGCTGTCCTGGAACTCACTCTGTAGACCAGGCTAGCCTTGCACTCACAGAGATCCCCCTGCCTCTGCCTCCCAAGTGCTGGGATTAAAGGCGTGTGCCGCCACCACTGCTGGCTTTAAGCAAGTTTCTTAAGCTGTCTGCTTCTTCTTAGAGTCTTTCTCTGCATGACAAGAACACACACACACACACACACACACACACACACACACACACACACAGATGAATCACTCAGTGGTGGGTGATAGAACTCACTTGGGAGCCTAAGACTCTACTCAGTGTCCTTGGACTCCTTGATTCCATCCTGTCCCAGTTAGGGGATGTTTGAGGGGTAGTTGGGCTGTGTGCTTTGCCATCCTAATGTGGCAATCCTGACTTTGAGACTGCCCGTCTTTTTCAGCAATACCTGAACACATTCTACGGCTGCCCCAAGGAGAGTTGCAACCTCTTTGTGCTGAAGGACACCCTTAAGAAGATGCAGAAGTTCTTTGGGCTTCCCCAGACAGGTGACCTTGACCAGAACACCATCGAGACCATGAGGAAGCCACGCTGTGGCAACCCAGATGTGGCCAACTACAACTTCTTCCCCCGAAAGCCCAAGTGGGACAAGAACCAGATCACATACAGGTACCTAGGAGGGGTTGTAGGTGCAGGGCCAGCAGCCTGAGGGATGTGAGTCTCCTTGGGACTTGCCTTCCCAACTCAGGGGGTCCATTAGATGTCATTGGTGAGAGCTGAGCATCCAGGGACTTTGCACACAGAGTTCATGGTGGGTGGAGCAAAGCAGACCTAGACTTGAGTATTATACTCGCTAACAATGGGGCACTGGTCTTAGTCTCCTGAACTAAGTTGTTATCCTTGCCTATGGAACAAGGATAAGTAATCTGCTTCTCATAGGGATGATTGGGGAGCAAAATTAGATTACATGTAAATCAAGGGCTTCCACAGTGCTTGTAGCAGAGCAAGGGTCTAATAAGTGTTAGTGATTATTATTATGATCATCTGGGTAAGTGGAGGAAGCTTGATGATCAGCCGATAATTAGGTTTTTAATCTTATAGTGTTGTTATGATAGGTTGTTAATTGGGCTCAAGCTATACTCTACTGTGTGGCTGGTATGAATCAAGGGTGAGAGCTCTGCCTTTTGTCTGATATTGTACTGTTCGTGTCCCTGGTGCCCTTGTGCCAGACAGAAGTGAGAGGTGAGAGGCTCTGGGATTCTAGAGACCTCGTGGCACTGTAGGAGGGTGTTCTCAGTGAGCTTTGCTCAACTTGGGCAACCTCTGCTGCCCAAGAACACTCACACACACACATACTCATGCACACACATGGTGCACATAGACACTTGCACAGTTACATATATGCGCACCCTTGCACACTCATATGCATATCTACCCCCCCCCAGGATCATTGGTTACACACCTGACCTGGACCCTGAGACTGTGGATGACGCCTTTGCTCGGGCCTTACAAGTATGGAGTGATGTGACTCCGCTACGCTTTTCTCGAATCCATGATGGGGAAGCTGACATCATGATCAACTTTGGCCGCTGGGGTATGCAGAAGGGGGGTGGAGAGGGGGGGCAGCATAAAGGCAAAGGGGCTATGTAGACATTTGAGAAGCATGAGGGTTCCTGAGGCAGCTCACCAAGAAGGTGTAGACACTGAGTGTGCGTTAGATGGAGGTAGCATGACATGGCTCAGACACTGGAGAGTCGTGGTTGTGAGAGCAGACAATGAACTGCAGTGTACCCTGCATGCAGTGGAGACCTACTGCACCCTCTAAGTGAAATTCCCTGGGTGCATATGGCTACTTGCATTTGAAAGCAATAAGGAAGATCCTTTCAATGAAAATTCGGTTGTCACAATAGCAGCACAGGAGGAGGTGGAGTAGAACCTGGGTCAGGCCACCGTGGGAGCTGTTGGTATGACGGGCAGCAGCGTGAATATGAAGGCTGGTGGTATAGATACTAAATGGGAAAGCAACAAAGGAAGAAAGCAGGGGAAGAACAGTGCAGGCATGGGAGTTAGTAGGGTGAACACACTGTCACAGTGGGACTGAGGGCTGGCTCTGTGGATCGCCGGGAGAGTCTGGCATGAGAACAGGGCACGGTGCGGTAGGCAGCGTTGATGGGAGGGCATGGGTGTAGACATTGGGCGTCAGAAGGGTGTGTCGTTGGCATGCTGTAGTGGCGTGTGGGTGGGTACAGCACCGTCGATAGCACTGAAGATTGCATAGGTCGGTGGTGCAGGTCAGAGGACCATGTAGTAGTAGGGGACACAGGACGGTAGCATCCAAGCCAAAGCTTTTCCATTGACTCCCTGAGATGCCCATCAGAGAGCCATATCCTAGATAGATAGCTACAGTGGGAAAGCGGAAAGGGACAGCTGCTTGGAGGACTGAGGAGCTCCAAACACGGATCAGAGTGTGGCTGAGATTCAGGACCCAGATGTAGGGGCAGGGGATGCTGAAAACTAACAATCATTGTGTGGCCAGGGTGATGGTGGCGCACGCCTTTAATCCCTACACTCAAGAGGCAGAGGCAGGCTGATCTCTGTGAGTTCAAGGCCAGCATGGTCTACAGCGTGAGTTCTAGGACAGCCAGAGTTACAACAGAGAAATCCTGTCTCAACGAAGCAAAACAAAAAACAAAGAATCACTGTGGCTTTCAGAGCATGGAGACGGATACCCATTTGATGGCAAAGATGGACTCCTGGCACATGCCTTCGCCCCGGGCACTGGTGTTGGGGGAGACTCTCACTTTGACGATGATGAGCTGTGGACTCTTGGGGAAGGTCAAGGTAACATACCCTCATTGGCACGCTTCCCTGTCCTCTAGCAACCAAACCTAACTTTAAGCCCTTCATCTGCTCTCATGGGATCAGGGCAATGGGAGGAGGGAGGGAAGACAGCCTCCAGGGTGAGCCCTGAGTTTGAGAAAGGCCCCGGTGTGCTCTGCAGTGGTCCGGGTCAAGTATGGGAACGCTGACGGTGAGTACTGCAAGTTCCCCTTCCTGTTTAACGGTCGGGAATACAGCAGCTGCACCGACACCGGCCGCAGCGATGGCTTCCTTTGGTGCTCCACCACCTACAACTTTGAGAAGGATGGCAAGTACGGCTTCTGCCCCCATGAAGGTGAGCATCTACCCCGGCCCCACCCCTCATCCTATCCAGGCCCCTAGCCTACAAGGGTTCCTACACCGTATCCCACAGACCAGTGACCCAGCATCCCCTCACCAAGTGTCCACTGTCCTGGTTTCAGCCATGATGGTGCCCCTCCTCTCCTAGTACAGCCATGCATTGCTTAAAGACAGGTACACACCCTAAGAAATGTATAGATGTACAGGTTCATCATCACTGTTAACACAGTATCCTTACACAAGCTAAGAAGGGTACAATGTCACCAATTACTCTGACCTTAGGGACCACAGTCACATGGGACCACCACCACGTGTGTGGTCTGTGGTAGCTTAAATGTTGTTTTTGCGGTTCTTGATCATATGCACTTACTTCATATTTATGTAAGTCACTTCAAGATTTTAAAAATCACCCAGGCAGTGGTGGCGCACGCTTTGAATCCCAGCACTTGAAAGGCAGAGGCAGGAGGATCTCTCTGAATTTGATGCCAGCCTGGTCTACAGAGTGAGTTCTGGGACAGCCAGAGTTACAACAGAGAAACCCTGTCTCAACAAAACAAAACAAAACAAAACAAAAAAGATTTTAAAAGTCTCACCCTTAGCAGTATTATTTGTAAAATCATGGACTTGATATTTCAGTTTTTTCCCTAACAAACAGGAGAATGACCTGAGAAGTGTTAAAATACCCTGGGGTTGTTTCTGGAGTCATTTCATACTCCAGACAAGACCCAGGGTTCAAGGACAGGAGGACAGGCCAAGAGAGATGAGGCATAGAGGTAGATTGAGACTTAGCAGGGGGAGGGGATAGGCTCAGGCCAAGCTGGTCCCTGATCCAGGTCAGGACTCCCTTCGGAGAATATTAGCCATCCCTCCCACACTGGTCCCACTGTACTAGTGAGAGTCGGCGTAAGTGGTCACAGCTCTGACATCTGCCTCCGCCTCTGTCCCTGTGTCCTGGCATCCAGCTCCACTTGGTATTTGTGTGTGTGCTCATCCATTCCCGAAACATTTTTTTTTTTATCTGTCTATCATCTACTAAGGTGAAACTGTGAGAGAGGGAAGGGTATTGATATATTATACACACACTCAATCTACTTTGGAAGCATACTGGACATACTTTCTAATCACGCATCTTTTTAAAAGTATGCAGGATTTCATACTTGGCCAGGCCATTGTATTTTGATGAACCAAGAGATCAGAAGCCCAGAAATTTTTGGAGAAATGGAAGAAAATACAAACATATTTCTAAATATTAGCTGGGCCAAAGCCCATAAAGAGCTCCAGGGGTCATAGACTAAAGTCAGTCTGTTTGAGGTAGGGAGAGACTATAATTATATATAATTGTTTATTTTGTGACTCTCCCTGTCCCCATTGCAACACAACACTAGCACCAAACATCTGGACAGAAGGGAAGAAACAAACAGTATCTAATTGTCTTCCTGTTTACATTTCTTCTTTTTCTTCTTCTTCCTTCTTTGTGAGGGAGATCCAACCCCTGGCTTCACACAGGCTAGGCAAGCCTCCTCTCCAACACTGCACTCTACCCCTAGCCTTGTTTATACTTTTAGCATTGCTGTTAAATTTTGTTTTCAGACCTCAAGCTATTGACTACTTTTTAATGGTCAGAGATTTCTAAATAAAAGTCTATGTCTTGCACTTCCCAGTAGAGACTTGGGGAAAGACAAGAACCCTTCCCTGAGTCAGCCCTGTGTTGGAACAGGCTTCGTGGATAGATATGGAAACAGTCTTTATGAATTTCATAAGCTTAGAAAAGTTCCTTCTGCGTTTGGGCACTGGCCATTCATTTGGTCCTTCGCCAGGTGCGAGTACGCATGATGCACATGTGTTTGGTTCTTGGGCAGCAATTCTGGTTACTCAGCTCTTCCTGACCACTGACTCAGTGTCTGCTCCCTGACCCTCTCTTTGGGAGGAGGGTGGGTCCCTGAGGAGATTGGCTTCCTGGGTGGCAGTGCTGAGCTGGTGGGATCAGAATTATCATTTAACCCTTCCTCACTCCGAACCACCAGGGTCTCTGGCCCCGTTTGCCTCTTCCCTTGGTCTCACTCTTCCTAGCTCAGCAGGAAGATATTTCTTGTTTGGGGATGAGCAGAGCAATGAAGATAGAGATCCATCTGCCCTGCATTGGGAGGCCAGGGGTTGGACTCCATTCAGCCTGCGGTAGAGTTAACAGGCCTGGTGAGGTCACCTCTGGCTCTGCTGTGCACAGATGGTCCTTGTTACGCACTTGTGGTTTTGCTAGTTGGCAATTCCAGAGATACACCATTTTGTAACTCTGGGGTAGATGGAGGGATGGGAGCCTCAGGAGAGTCCAAGACAGACAGGCCGACCTTGATCCTATCCCTCCTCACTCTCCAGTTGTGGCCCTATCCTGGGGTCATCAGGGGTCATCAGATACCAGGGAGGCTAAGATACTTGCCGCCCCTGCCTCCTCTCCTTTCTGCAGGGGTGACAGCAGCAGTAAAGCTGTCCAGAAAGGACCGAAAGTTTCTCAGAGAAGCAGGTCTTCACTAACTAGTAGAGACTGGGTTTTGTTTTGTTTTTTTAAGATTGATTTTTTTACTATTTTTAATTACGTATAGGGGTGTGTGTGTGTGTGTGTGTGTGTGTGTATGTGAGTATGTACATATTAGAGCAGGTACCTTAGAGGCTGGAGGCATCAAATCTCCTGGAGCTGGAGTTACAGATTGTTGTGAACTGCCTGGCATGGGTACTGGGAACCAAACTTGGGTCCTCTGGAAGAGCAGCCATTGTTCTTAACTGCCCAGCCATCTCTCCAGCCCCTAGGCTCTATGGGGTTGGAGATTGTTTGAAATTAATATTTTAATACGGCAACAACTTAACTTGTATGAGCCAGCAAGTGGCTTTCTCCCTCTCAATGGCTTCTTCTTCCTGTCTTCCCCTCTCCAGCCCTGTTCACTATGGGTGGCAACGCAGACGGACAGCCCTGCAAGTTCCCGTTCCGCTTCCAGGGCACCTCCTACAACAGCTGTACCACCGAGGGCCGCACGGACGGCTACCGCTGGTGCGGCACCACCGAGGACTACGACCGAGATAAGAAGTATGGATTCTGCCCGGAGACCGGTGGGTTATCTCTGCTTCTCTTTGCCTCTTCAGAGGCGAGCGCTTTGCAGTTTAATACCCACTTTTCCACCCGCAGCATCCTCTCCCACGACTAGCTGCTGGTACCACCCGGGCATGGATGTCAGCATGGTGCGGTCATACCCTTCATTTTTCAGCTCTGACACTGTATTCCCCTCCCCCACAACACCCTACCCCCGCTGACCTCAAATCTCTCCTCTCATCTCCTCTCTTCTCAGTCTATTATTCATTACTTCTCCCTTCTTTCCTCCTCCAACCTGTGTTTACCGAGCCTGCTTCCTAAAGCTAACTCAGAGACTGGTCTCTGTAAGACTGTGCCTAAAGGTTCATCTTCTAGGGCGGTGTGTTGAGACCATTGGCTTGCTCAGCCCTCTTGAATGTCTGGCCTCTCTGCTCCAATCTGCAGGGCTCCAGTTCTGGACTCCCAACCACAGCTACCTGGGATTAAAATTTAGCTGTGACACTTACTTCCTAGCATTATCTGCTCACCAGGTCTCTTAACCTCCTCAAGCTTCAGGGGTTTCCCATCTGTGACATGGAGGTGTTACGATGAGATCTCTACTCTGCAGGGTCACTGGTGGAGGTGAATATGGATCGGTACGCAGTGAGAGCGTGTTAACGTCAGATCTTGTCATTGTTTCCTGGCTGTGGGTGGCCTCAGATCCTCTGCTGCCCCTTGACCTGTGTGTCCCTTACCCGACAGCGATGTCCACCGTGGGCGGAAATTCGGAAGGTGCCCCGTGTGTCTTCCCCTTCACCTTCCTGGGCAACAAGTATGAGAGCTGCACTAGCGCTGGCCGCAGCGACGGGAAGGTGTGGTGTGCGACCACGGGTAACTTCGATGACGACCGGAAGTGGGGCTTCTGTCCTGACCAAGGTATGAGGCCATGGCATTTGGGTAGAGACACTGGACACTTCTCCACACCTGAGCTGGAACATCCTGAGGCCCAGACTACTTTCAGCACAGACGTTGTCCCTGGACAAGACACCGCCAGGGTACCCACAGCCCTACCCATCTGAGCAGAGATTCTGCTCAGCCTCCGTGAAGGCGGGTTCTCTGCTGAGGTCCAGCCAGTTCAAGTGGACGCTCACCCAGCTTCCAAAATGAGATCCCATTGCTAGGCACTGACCCTGGTTAGCCATCAATCCTGCTATTTTCATTCTTGCCTTCTACTTCAGCCAGCCTGGAGGGGTGGTCATTACCTTACTGTTGTCAGGACTATGAGCAGGGGTACTTTGGACCTAGCTTTCAGGGCCCAGAGGCCCAGGGCTTCAGTTATAAGGTAGCCTAAAATGTTCAGGTAAGGGAGCAGTGGTTCTCAACCTGTGGGTCCTGACCATCAGAAAACACATATTTCTGATGGTCTTAGGAACTGAGACATCACTCAGTAGCAAAACGACAGTTATGAAACAGCGTTGAAAATAAGTATATGGTCAGGGGTCACCACAACCTGAGGAACTGTATTAAGGGGTGAAAGCATTAGGAAGGTTGGGAACCACTGAGGTAAGGGGAATGGGTTCAGGTCCGGCCAGAATCAGGTCTCTGTTCTAGTTTGATTTTAGTTGTTGTGAAGAAACACTCAGGGAGGAGAGAGTTACAGGCAGATAGGCTTACACTCCCAGGTTACAACGTGTCATCGAGGGAAGTCGGGGGAGAAACTTAAGAACCTGGAGGCAGGAACCGTGGAGATGTACTGCCTGTTGGCGTCACTGTCTAGCTCACAGGCTCATGCTTAGCTAGCTTTCTTGTATAGCCCCGGCCCTCCTGGGTAGGGATGGAGCTGCCCACAGTAAGCTAGGTTCGCTTGCATCAATTAATAAGAAAACAGTTCCTCATAGACATGCCTGGAGACCAGCGTGTGGAAGGCAGCTACTCAGTTGAGAGTTTTAACGTTGATGATTCTAGGCTTCTATTTTAAAGACATCTGCAAATAAGACCACATCTCCTAGGAAACCAGGAATAGAATTTGGATGCCTTTTTTTTTTTTTTTTTTTTTTTTTTTTTTTTTGTGGTAGTGGGGCCTGTGGGATAATTCAGTCACAACTGGGTGTGACACACGATTTCCCTGCTCTCTTGTGGCCAAGTCTGATCAACCCATACAGGCATGGATATGTTTTGTTTCAGTTTCCCTGTGGGACTGGACATGCTGCCGTACATCAGGCAAATGCTATATCGTCAAGCCGTGTTCCCAGGGGAGTGGCTTTTACTCCTTTCTGTGGGCAGACACGGTGAAGCCCTGGGGTCGGACTATCCCTATTGCTCTCCTTCTTTGAGATTCTGAGCAGCAGGTTTTACCTCAGCTCTCACAAAGAGTTGGGAAGCATGATTTTTAGCAGATGAGACTTGAAGCAGATGCTCCTGTCTCTGTCCTTCATATCACATTCAGCCATCATTGGAAAAGGGCAAGAGGATGTTGGATGATCTACACAAAAGAAACAGAATTCTCAGGACAAGAAATAAAGGAATACATGCTACTTTGAGACTGTTTAGCCCACCCTAAAGATGTTCCCCAAAATCTCCTCATGTAAGGGAAGTCTTGATGCCTGTCCAGTCTCTCTCTCTCACATTCTACCCACTGTCCCTGCTTTGGCACTCAGGATATAGCCTGTTCCTCGTGGCAGCCCACGAGTTCGGCCATGCTATGGGGCTGGAGCACTCACAGGATCCTGGAGCTCTGATGGCTCCTATCTACACTTACACCAAGAACTTCCGCTTATCCCATGATGACATCAAGGGGATCCAGGAGCTCTATGGTAAGCCTCAGCTTGAGGGTCTCTGAGAGCGGAGGTGTCCACAAGTATTCCACAGCCTGCGTGGGAGGAGACAGAGTGGGAGATGCCAGATCTCATCTGGACACAATGGCCAGGGACATGGGCAGGGGACCTGAATGGTGCCTGGTCCTCAGGCTTCCGAGTAATGCTCCAAAGGGCTCCTCAGACCAGGCAGCCCTGTCCTTTCTAAACACTAGTTAGTCGTGCTCCTCTGGGCTCACTTTCCCAGGACTCTTCATTTGCCAGGTGTGTAAACTGAGGTTGGAGAAAGGCAGTCTGTCTGGCCTGAGGTCAACTAGGTTTCATCAGGGTTCAGAGGTTCAGAGGAGTGAGCTGACTACGAGGCAGGATCTTCTCTCGCTGGAATGGGAATTATGACACGGAATGAACATTGCTAACCTTCATAAGTTGTTGCTCTTTTAGTTTCTGATAGAAAACATAAGTGGTTCCTGCAACCAACGATTGTCTATGGTCTGTGCTTTCAGTGAGGCTAGAGGCTAAAAGGCTAGTCCAGTCAGTCCTTAAAAAAAAGAAACCAATTACATAATAGTCCTGGTGGTTCGTGGACCAGACAAAATAGTGGAGGTAGAAGGATGGGAAGGCCTAGCGACACTGAACTTGGGAAAGAACCAGAGATCCAGACAATGAGGTATAGCTTTGCAGTCCTGTCACTCTCACGCTCCAGCTGAAAAAGATGTTAACAGTTCACCTCTCTAGACTCGGTTTCCTCAAATGTGGCTGCTCATCATGAGGAATAAAAAAGCTAATCCTTAAGAAAATGCCACATCCCTGGAGCATCTGCAGCCTTCCCTTTCTTAAAGTGAGAAACCACCCAAGATTTAGACTTCTCTTAGCTCCCCTCAGTGCGGGCTGCACTGAGGCAGGCGTCTCTTCCTTCTAGCCTTAATGGGTTAGGTGAACAGTATCGGGGCTCAGACTGGTGATGAGAAACCTTGCTGCTGGTCTAAGTTCAGGTGTCTCCCCGTTCCCCAGGGCCCTCCCCTGATGCGGATACTGACACTGGTACTGGCCCCACCCCTACACTGGGACCTGTCACTCCTGAGATCTGCAAACAGGACATTGTCTTTGATGGCATTGCCCAGATCCGTGGTGAGATCTTCTTCTTCAAGGACCGGTGAGTGAGGCATCTTTTGTCTTTCTTGCCCTCTGGTCTCTGTCCCTTCCCATTATTCTTGTGTTCTCAGTGTTTGTTGGGGACCCCTGGGGCCTCACAGATTGACCCACAGTAAGCAGTTTTTGCTGTGTGCCTCACAACCTGTAGATCTTGGTGGAACACAGATGGTTCTCTGGAATTCTGAGTCTACCAGGTGTCTAGGCTTTTGCCATGGGGGGGGAGGTATATTCCACATGCCACTCATTAACCTATAGTTAACAGATATTCGTGGCAGATGAAAGGGTGTAAGAGGCCAAATCAAAGTATACACTCACATTAAGACTTCATGCACATCTTGTCTGAGAATCTTCTACTGATGAACTCAAAGAACATGACTAAGCTGGGCATCCCAGTCAACCCCAGTTCACTCCAGTCCACCCCAGCCCAGCCCTAAAAGATGGACTGTGTTGTCATATAGCAAGACACACCCAGACACGACTCTAAAATAGGATAGAGAGAAGAATGTAGGGGAGTGTGCCAGTCTTCCATTGGCCCTCTCCCAGAATGGCATTGCTCTCAAGTGGCCAAATTGCTGTCTGTATAGATAGCAAGTGGCCAAAGGTGGAATGAGATAATCTCCTTCATTCTACAAGGCTCTGGCCATGACAAATGGCTGAGAGTCACCCAAATGCCCTAGCTCCCTGGGTAATGGAAAGCACTATCTGAGACCTCATTAAAGAGTCCATCCATCTATCTGTCCATCATCTACCCATCCATCCATCGATACCTACCTTCATCTATTCATCTGTCACCTATCTATCTATCCATCATCATCTTCTGTCCATCTATTCTCTGTTATCCTCCCATACATTGATCCAATTATCCACTCATCCATCCATAGAGTATAATAGTTAGAAAAATGGGTCATGGAAGTAGATCTTACTACACTAGCTATCTACAGATTGTATGATCATCAGGGGGTTATTTTCTTTGTACCACAATTTGCCCATCTTGAAGATGGAACTAATATTCTACCCTATCAAATAGAACAGATAGGAGGATTAAATGAGTTTAGTGCTTAGAACATTGCAGGCACAGATTATGCTTGTTCAGTTCCGTTAGATGTCATCTTAACAAATCTTAGTTTAGCATCTGTTGTGCCGGTTGCCTTGATAGGTTTTGAGGATAGCTAAGGAAGGGAAGACGGTGTGCTGGGCACAGGAATCTGTTTAATGTCACGTCACTGCTCTCAAGAGAAGTGCACAGGCTTCCTACACTAGGATGTCCTAAAATGGGGATATTAAAAACATGGGTTTCTGCCCTCTCTCCTGAGTTCTTTGATTGAACTCTCTGGGGGCAGAGCACTCATATCTGCACCTAAGCATATTTCCCCAGTGATTTGGAGGCCCTTGGATGGTGTGCCACCAGTGTGGTTGGAGAAAGAAAGTCATAGCAAATTGATAGCAATACAAAGAGCTTTTGTACACACGTTCCAGTCGAGGAAGGCTTCGTAGTGGGGCCATCCTTTCAACAGAGCCTTTAAGGGGAAGCAGCATCCTGGTGGCTGGTGATAGGAGTGGAAGGTGGGGATCGTAAAGCAGAGACAGAGATAAAAGTTCTTGACTTATACAGCGAGGGTCAGAGAGCCTACAGAGGCTAAAAGATATTCCGGGAATGGCTTTCTTCTGTTCCACGAAGGGCTTCTTTTCAGACATGGGGGCAAGTGTGGGAGACGCATGCCCCGCCCTTCACAGAGTCGACCACTGGCCAGTAGGTGATAACAAAAAAGTAGAGAGGGAAATGAGACTCAAAGTGCAGTCAGTCAAATCTAGGTAGGTCTTAGTGCCCGAGCGAGTGCTGATGACTGGAGATGCCTCTGCTGTCCTGATGTCCACTGTAGAGGAGAAGAGGTAAGTGGGGGCTCTACTGTCCAGCAAGATCCCCAGCTTGCAGTCCTTCCCACTGTGGACACTGACCGTATGTGGAGCTGTCCGAGTAGGAACCTCAGGAAGGGCTCTTGAGTGCAGGCCAGGGCTGGTTCTGACACTGAATCACACTCTCTACCCAAACAACCTAAGGGTGTGTTCAATAGAGCCACGGAATTGATCTGTAAATGTAAACAGTGACCATGTGCAAATATTGGTGTCAGGCTCTGGGTGAACAGAGCTGTACTACAGGGCCCTTGAATATGGATTTTGGAGTTGGATATGGACTTAAACTCCAGGTAATCCCACAATCTATGTGAGTGTTGCTCGGCAAATAAGGATCATGCCTCTGCCTTGTGTGCGCTGCTTCGAGTAACAGAGCTACCATCCCCTTCCGCCTCGAATTTGACAGTGGGGGAAAAAATGGTCTTTCATGGTATAGTGTCGAGGGTAAGGCTTCTTTAAAAGGCAGAGGAGAGTCAGCGACTTGTTTTCATTCACGGACACCTTTGCATGGCCTGTATGCCAAGACTGAGTCCCAGGATGAATGCCGGTGGCAGTTAGGACCACAGGCTCCCCACATCCAGCTGGAGTGTGGAATGAGGGGGGAGAGAGAGAGAGATGTCTAGAGGTAAGATACTGGTCAGGCTTTCCACATCCAGCCAAAGCCTGGGATGAGGTGGGAGGGAGAGAGAGAGCTCAGGAGGTGAGACAGTCTATCTGCTCAATCTTGGCATGCTGATGTAAGACACATGGGCAAGGGATCAAGCAAAGCAACTTGGCAGATAGAATCATCTGGAAGGCTGTTCAAACAGAGCCTCAATCATCAGCCAGAGACATGTGCTCTAGAGATGTCAGGTCAGGTCCAGTGATTCCCATTTCTAACACTTGTCTGGGTGCTTGCTGCTGGGGCTGCTGGTGTGAGGATCGAAGTTTGAGAGCCAGTGGGTTACCTATGACCAACCAGACACTAAGACCCACACACAGCAGAAGGGACGCAAGTCTTCTTACAATGTCAAAAGGTTGAAGACACCTGAGAATAAGCAGTATCTATTCCCAGGATGAGGATCAGGCCACGGGCGGCAGAGGCTGCTGGTGTTGAGGATGGTAGAGAAAGATATGCTGGATGCTGGGTGGATCATCAAACGCTTGTGTTATGCAGTTATGAGGGGTACATTTTACAAGGCTCATTCATAAAAGTGCTTGGCACCTAGTATGCCCTCAGTAAAGGTGGCTCTTATTTTGCCAAGGCACACAGATTCATTCCATTTAAACTCGTAATATGCTTTGAAGTACTGTCAGTCTCCACCTAAGTTGGCTTCTAATCAAGAAGGACAGATAAGATAAAACAACCACTGCTCTAGGCACTCAGTGCTGGAGAAGGAAACACAGTAAATAGAGACAGTCTGGGGTGGCTTCCTGGAAGAGGTGGGGGCAAGTGTGAGGGTGGCTTCTCAGCTCTGGCATCTGGCAGAGCAGTATCCTTCCTACCCCTCAGTGTCCCTCTCCATCTTCTTTTGACCTTGCCTCCTTCCACTACCCCACCGCGTTTCTGAGTGGGCTCGCTGGTTAGAGCTGCAGAGGGCCAGGTGTGACTTCTCGTGTCCCGTTCCTGTCCCCAGGTTTATTTGGCGGACGGTGACACCACGTGACAAGCCCACAGGGCCCCTGCTGGTGGCCACATTCTGGCCCGAGCTGCCGGAAAAGATCGATGCCGTGTACGAGGCCCCGCAAGAAGAGAAGGCTGTGTTCTTCGCAGGTGTGTGGGAGGGTCTTGCCGGCTCTGTTTCCTTTTAAACTGGATCCACTCCTCCACCAAACCACAGTTCCCAGGCACCAGCAGGGGCTCCATCGTCTTTGGGGATCTGTCTCAACATCAACTTCCAAAGCACAGTGTCTTAGTTAGGGTTTCTAGTGCTGTGCTAAAAATACCATGTCCAAATGTAAATTGGGTAGGAAAGGATTTATTTCAGCTTACAGTTGCAGTGTAGCATGACGGGAAATCAGGGCAGGAACTCAGGGCAGGAACTGAAGCAGAAACTATGGACAGACACTGGCTTGCTCCCCATCCCTTGCTCAGCCTGCTTTCTTATACACTTCAGGACCACCTGCTCAGAAATGTGGTGGGCAGGGCCTCTCACATCAACTAATTAAGAAAATGCCCCATGGGCTTGCCTACAAGCCAATTTTATGGAGGCTTTTCTCTTTTTCAATTGAGAGATCCCCTTCTCAGAAAACTCTAGCTTATGTCCAGTTAACAAAACAAAGCAAAAACAAAAACAAACAAAACCTAGCCAACACACATGAGATTTATCTGGGAGGTTGGTATAGACACCCAGCATTCAACTAGCCTGGCACAGAGAAGGAGCATTTCCATTCCTCTGGATTCCTTTCCGAGAAGAAACCATAAGTGCTGATGTTTCCCTAACACCTTTCCAGTGCTAGAGCCTTGGCCAGTAGCTGCTTTAATTAGACCTCTAGGGGTGTGTGTGTGTGTGTGTGTGTGTGTGTGTGTATTGAGGCAGGTAGCACCTCATGCCATCCAGGCTGGCCCCAAACTTGCTGCGTAGCCAAGGGCGACCTTTAAATTATGGTCCTCCTGCCTCTTCTCAAGTGTTAGGACTGAGCATGCACCATCACACCTGATTTAATTTGATGCTGTGGATGGAACTCAGGGCCTAGTGCACACTAGGCAAGCACACCTCTAACAAAGCTACATTCCAAAACCCAAACTTATAAAAACATTATGTATATCGTGTAGGTCTATGTGTGGGGGAGGGTGCACACAAGTGTTGGTACTTGCAGAGGCCAGAGGCATTGATCCCCTTGGAGCTAAGGGTACAGGCCTGTCTTAGGGTTTCTATAGCAATGATAAAGCACCGTGGTCAAAAGCAACCTGGGTGAGAAAGGGTGTATTTCGTCTTACATCCCATCATCCTGGGAAGTCAGGGCAAGAACTCAAGGCAGGAACCTGGAAGCAGATGTTGTAAACCACCCAACTGGGTACTGGGAATCTCACTCCAGTCCTCAGGAAGGTCAGGAAGCCCTCTCAACCTGCAAACCATCTCTGCAGGCCCCAGCCCATGATTTTTACCATAAAATGTTTTCTAACATATATCTATTTGAATAGTAGCAAGTTACAGTAGGGTATCACCTGAAACCAGGATAGAAACAGATTCTTCTGGACATGGTGTTTCGACGTCAAACGAGCATCACTTTCCTAGGCTTGCTACTTTTACCTTTGTCTTTGAGACAGGGTTTTATGATGTAACGCAGGCTGGCCTTGCACTTGCTATGTAGCCCAGGCTAGCTTTGAAGGCTCAGCTAAAATTTGGACAGTAACTGTCCCATATATGGACAGCTTGATCTCCATCCTTTGATGACCAGGGGTCCTGGCCAGGCTATCTTTGGCTCCCAGGGCACTGTATGCAGGTTAGAAAGAGTTCTTGTGGCAGGTGTGGCACTTGCATGGGCTGCTTATCCCCCACGTATCCTCCTTTGATTGACACTTTTTATAAAGAACTTATAAGACCTGCACGTGTGAGTTGGGGAAGTAGTTCAGATGGTAAGATGCTTGTCTAGCAGGCACAAAGCCCTGGGTTCGATTCTCAGTACCATATCAATCAGGTGTGGGGTATTCTGCCTCCTTGTAATCCCAGTGCTCAGGAGGTAGAAGCAGAATAATCAGAAGTTCAAGGCCAGCCTGGGTTACATGAGCTCTTGTCTCAAAACAAAGTGAAAGAAAACGGAATCTTGTGTGTGAGGCCTGCTTCTAGGAACAGAGCCGGGATATGAGTGGAAAGCCATTCCCTGTGGAGAAAGACCCAGTGGGATCTTGTGCCCGAGAGATGATGGGAGGCCCAGATTGGCCTGAGGCATTCTCCCACAGCTACAAACCCACCTTCTACCCCTTCCCTCAGGGAATGAGTACTGGGTCTATTCTGCCAGCACCCTGGAGCGAGGGTACCCCAAGCCGCTGACCAGCCTGGGGCTGCCCCCTGATGTCCAGCAAGTAGATGCTGCCTTTAACTGGAGTAAGAACAAGAAGACATACATCTTTGCTGGAGACAAGTTCTGGAGGTAAGGGGTCCCAGATAGAATGGCTGCGTGGCTAGCTTTGTGGGACTAGATAGTCTGTGACTTGTTATACACAGTGTGGGTAGATGCCTCCTCCCTGGTCTCCAGCCTGCCAGGCAGCAGGCCCTCCAAGGGATGTCACCACAGGATACACCCTCCTTGTGACACTGTGAGGGTTATTTCCTGTCTCAGCTGCCGCTGATTGCGTCTGCAGATACCTCGTCTGCAGCCTCATGTTACAGCACCTCGCAGAAGAGCTGGTGATAAACGTGCAGATGACAGGCGCCCACTGTTGCTAGTCTCTGCAGATGCTACTGTACGGCTCAATGAAGTATGAACCACTTCTCTTCCCACTTTTCACATGCAGAAAACAGGGTTCCAAAGGGTTAAATAACTAGCTTCAGGTCCTACAGCCATGGAGTGACAGCTGGGCTTTGAGTCCTGGCATTCTGGTCCTGGAGAATGTCTTAGAGGCAGCGGATACCCAGGGAGGGAAAGTGGAGGCGAGGCAGCAGAAGGAAATGAAGAAGACGCCTCCAGACTAGGACCTGGGAAGCAGCAGGCGCCCTCCCTCGTGTCTGCAGCAGACAGCAGGCACCTGGCCAGTGGTGCAGACTGGCAGGGGAGCAGTTTAGAAGCAGGGAGCTCTGCTCTGAGTCCTCTGGAGGGAAGGCTCTAGCACTGAGAGACAAAGGATGGGAGGCCAGAGAAAACAATATCCACGGACGTATCTCAGACTCAAGAGTGTGCTCATAATCCTTCACAACTTACCCACAAGGAAACTGAGGCCCAAAGAAACTAGAGAACTCGGTCAACCTACTTATACATGTGCTGGCCCAGGTCTGTGCTTACGGTTGCTTCTCCTCTGCTCTCCACAGTGCCCTCTCTGCTGTGCCCTCTGGGTCATTTGATCAGTGAGGAAAAGGGTGGGTGGACAAAGCTTTGCAGGTGTCTCACACACCCCCTAACCCCCCACCCCACTTCTGTGACTGTCACTGCATCCAAACCTCACCCCCACCAGGAACTACTGATGGAACTCCCAGACTTGGTCTGGTATCCCTGAACAAACAGTCCTGCTTCCTCCAAGACTTCTGTCTTCCTCCTCCTTCTCTTCCCCTAGCCCCACCCACTACCGCCCTGATTCAGAAGCTGCTTATATCCTGGGGCTGCCGAAGGCAGGGTGGAATTCTGGGTGCACTGCTGAGACACTTAGCAACCTAAGCGGATTGGTATCTCAAGCCTCAAGAAGAAAAACAGTCTGTCAGGAAACCACTGAGCTGGCCTTCAGCCCGCGGGCTCTGGAACACTCCCCAGCATACTCATGTACGGGGAATGGCATCTCAGGCTCTTGAATTCAGGGGACTCTGAGCCTTTAACTCTGGGCAGGCAGGAGAGTTGGAGAGTCGCAGACAGGTGTTCAGGAATCTCAGAATCCTAAAACCTAGGTGATCCCCCTGCACTGCGTGGAAAGTACTCAGTCTCCCTCCTTCACACCCTATGTGTGTACACATGTAGGAACAGGCATGTCCCATGTGAGCAGGAATGTGTGTGTATACATAGATGCCCAGGCCCTGAAATGCCTAGTTGGAAAGTACTCCAGGAAACTTAAGATAGCTAGGGAGAAAGACTTCCTAATGCTCGGGTATCTACCTGAATTAAAGACAGGGTCCAGAAGATCATGCACCCTGACAGTTGCTGCTGGGATTGTGTGGCATGCAGTCTGCCTTGAGCTCACACCCACCACATTGCATTGTAACCTCACTCCCTGAGCCTTGGTTAACTCCCAGACATGGCTAGTCATCTTTCTTGACAGAAGAAGCAGCAGCAATTTGTTTAAACCACACAGTGAAAGAAATATGGGTCCGGCCCATTGGTCCTTGGACTGCAGCGGCAAATCAAAGGTTGTAAGGGAGAGGCTGGAGAGATGACTCAGTAGTCAGCAATGCAATCCGCTCCCCCAGAAGCCCTGGGTTGCATTCTCAGTATACACATGCCTCATAACCATCTCTAAATAACTTTAGTTCCAGGGGGCCTGACTCCTTTTCTGGCTTTTGAGTGCACTGCACTCACATGGTGCACAGACATACATGCAGGCAAAATACCCCAAAATACATACAAACAGACAGACATACCTGGGAGAGATAAGAGTGCTTCTTGGTGGCAGTCATACTGTTGCTCTTTGGGACTGTCCCAAGCCATGCATCTTAGTTAGGGTTTCAATTGCTGCAATGAAACACCATGATCAAAAAGAACCGGGAGAAGAAAGTATTTATTTGGTTTATACATCCATGTTGGTGTTCACCATCCAAGGGAGTCAGGACAGGAACTCAAACAGGGCAGGAACCTGAGGCTGGAGCTGCGTCAGAGGCCATGGAGGGGTGCTGTTTTCTGTATTGCTTTCCCTGACTCCATCAGCCTTCTTTTTCATAGAACCCAGGACCATCAGGCCAGGGATGGAACCACCCATGGGGCTCTCCCCCATCAATCCCTAATTAAGAAAATGCCTTACAACCAGATCTTATGGAGGCATTTTCTCAGCTGAGGCTCCCTCCTTTCAGAACACTCTAGTTTATGTGTCAAGTTGACATTAAGACTGGTCGGCACATCATGCATTTAGGAAGCAGTAGTGTGTGATTCAGGTCTTCTCCAGGCCCTTGCACTGCCGCCTACTTCCCCTCTGAAGGGCCAAGTCTTGATTCCCAGACCCACTCTGTCATCCCCTGGATCCTTCTCACCAGGATCAGGAATGGGGGTAGTGGGTGGCTTTGGCTTTCAGAGAGGCCATCTTCTCCCTATCTCTTTTCCTAGATACAATGAGGTGAAGAAGAAAATGGATCCCGGTTTCCCTAAGCTTATCGCAGACTCTTGGAACGCCATCCCTGATAACCTGGATGCGGTTGTGGACCTGCAGGGCGGTGGTGAGTCACCCAGATCTCTGTTGGCACTCTAGGATCGCCTGTCCCCAGCCAGAAGGCAGCTCCTCCTTAGCACACTCTCCTGCAGGGCAGCTGTGTGGTCCCAGAAAACAAAACAGTCCCTTCAGCCCAGTGCTGGGAAGGCAGCCAGTCCTCTGGCCCCTGCTGCCCCAGCCAAGCTCCAGGCTGCAAGACCTAGAAAGGCCCCTCACAGCTGCAGGGTCTGAAGCTATAGCAGAGACAGGCTGGGAAGCCTCCAGGGACCAGGAACATGGCCTGGTGCCCTGGATTCTTTCTGGGGGTTGAGCCAGGCTGTATTGGGTTTCTCGAGAGGCCTGTGAGCACCTCCCTTCAGAAGCAAGGCTCCACTCGAGACAAGGCAAACTTTGTCATGCTCTGTCACTCCTCTGGCAGTGATCCCCTACTTGGCTGCCTGCTTCTTTGCAGTGTCAGCACAGGATAGCATTGGGAATCTGAAAATTTGAATTTGAGACTCTCTAGGGTCCTGGAAATGAAGTCAGTTTTTTGGGTTTTTTTTTGTATATGGTGGTGGTGGTGGTGGTGGTGGTGGTGGTGTGTATGTGTGCTTTGACCATCTGCAAAGTACATAGCCCTGAGCTTGCACAGCTGAAGGTCTCACAAGTGCAGAAGGAAAGCAGTATATAATCAGGTGCTGTGTTAATGGTTACCTTCAACCAAATATTTATCAAATCTCTACTGTGAGTTAGGTTTCAATGGAGTAAACAGGGTTGTGTGTGTTTAGAAGAATCCAAAGATTCCAAATACTCTAGAGGCCAGGATGTAGTTGTATGCTGCTGTGGTGGTTCAACAAGGACATCAGGAGGCATTCTCACAGATGGAAACCCTTCCAGACCTCAGCAGAGGGAACCACTATCCTGGCCAGCAGCATACTGGACAGTGGAACCCAGAGCATCTGAGCTCGGGTGTTTTTATTGATCCAAAACTTCTCAGGTATTCTACTGATAGCAAGTGCAGATCATAAAGAATTTACATAAAGCCAACACCTGCATGCCATACAAACTGCCAAGACCTAGGCAGCCCCTTACCCAACAGTACACAAAACAATTATTTTAAACTTAACTAAAAATAAACTTCTACAATACCAGGAGGGGGAAAAATAGAAAATAAACTATGCATGTATGTGTGTGTATGTGAATGTGTGAGTAAGAGTGTGTTTGAGACTGTGTGTGTGTGAGTGTGGGGCCTGAGTGTGTATGCACCAATAGGTGCTCATGAGTGTGTATGTGTGTGGTTGTGGGTGTGAGTGGGACTGTGTGAGTATTCAAGCTTATGTGTGCATGAGTACGTGTGAGTGTGCACATGCGTGGGTCTGAATGTGTGTGCTCGTGTGAATGTATCTGTACATGCCCGTGTGTGGTCCTGAATGTGCGAGTGAGTGTGTTTGTTTGCATGGGAGTGTGTGTGTGTGCCTACATGTGTGTGTGTACCTGAGTACGTGTGAGTGTGTGCATGAGGGGTTGAGTATGTGAGTAGGGGGGGGCTGAGTGTGTGTGTGTGTGTGTGTGAGAGAGAGAGAGAGAGAGAGAGAAAGTGAGGGGGGGAGGAACAGAGGCAAATGATTCACTGACAGGGAAGGGTTGCTTCTCAGCATCTGATAACTGCTGACCTGTAGCGTCTTGTAGTCTTAGATATTTTAGAGATTTAAAGCCAGGCCAGACATCCACATATACATATGGCATTGCCAGATGTGTTTACATCTTGTCAACTTACTCAGCATCAAAGACAAAGTGAAGCAAACATTTGTATGAGCCTAATAAACCCTACAGGCCTGGGGACCTCTGCTTCCTGTCCCCTGATGTATAAAAGTGCTTGGTTTGGTGCTTGCGCTCAGGAAGGCGCCGTTGTGGCCAATAGCAAATATCACATAACTTAATCTCGTCACAAGCTTCAAGAGGCTGGTATCCTGATCCCTGGCTTAGAGATGAGCAGACGGCGACCAAGAGACCTAGCCATTCCTCTTCCTCCAGCCCATAGGGTCTTTCCTGTGCCAGGCAGACATGATGACTCCCAGGGACTTCCCTTGTGCCTGTTTGGTCAGGGTAGGTCCAGGCTTTCTTCCTTCTGTCTTCCAGGTCACAGCTACTTCTTCAAAGGTGCTTATTACCTGAAGCTGGAGAACCAAAGTTTGAAGAGTGTGAAGTTTGGAAGCATCAAATCAGACTGGCTGGGGCTGCTGAGCTGGCCCTGTTCCCTCGGGGCCCTAGTATATTCATTCCGGCCCACCAGGCCCAGAACACTGGGGAAGGATGTGAAGCCCTGCCTTCAGCTCTGTAATTAACCAGCCTTCTCCCTCACCTGGTGACTTAAGATTTTCTGTCCAGAGAAAGGTGCTGATTGTACCCTTCCCAGATGCTTCTTCCCCTCTTATCCACCCCAGGGGATGCTAGGATATACTCAAAGCAGCTCTCCTTTGGGCTGCCCTGGTGCTCCGCACTTCAAATTCTTCTCTTTCTATGATCTTTTATGGCTCAGAGCACCCTCAGAGTCCACAGAGACTGTCTTAGGAGGGCACTGGTGGCCCAACAACCTGGCATGGTGCAGTGGGATACAGGCGTGGCCAGGTGGAAATCAGAGACACCTAGCTTCTCACTTCTGGCTGCCCTAATGCCTGCACCACACGAGCAGTTTGCTTTGTATGCACTTTGTTTCTTTCAGCCTCTATAGTTTTCCTCTCTACTGCATTTCCTGACCCAAGGACTCAGGTTGTCTGACATCGCCGCACGATGCACCTCAGCCCACATAGCAATTGTTTCCTTGTTTACTCTGTTTGGAACATTCTCAGTCCCCTCCTCCACTGGATGGAGGAGAACCAAGCCAGTGGCTTCCTGCTCAGCCCCTTCTTGCTTCTCCCTTTAACGGTTCCCCATGGGAAATGGCAAAAAAAGGAAAAAAAAAGTGTAAATAAAGACATCAATTGAGTGGCAGTGTTCGCCTCTGTTTTAGCAGCTTGGAACCAGAAGGGGGAATTTAAAAGCAAATCTCTGCTCGGTGCAAGGCACAGACGATAAGTACAGGAATGGTCAGAGCTGCCAAACCGAGAGCCCCAGAGCGAATAGGCTTGCGAGCCTGATCCACACAAGGAAGAGTCGGGACACACAGCAGCTCTGTTGCTGCGTTATGGGGTCTGTTGGAGGCTTGCTCTCTCTCATTTTGTTCTGTTTTTACACTGGTAGCCATTCCAGTGATAGTGCAGATAGCAAGGAGCAACAATCACACAACCTCCTCTTCTCAGAGCCTTTACTGTCACCCTTGCAGACCCCTGAGGAGAGGCAGCTGGACACGGACAGCTGGTTTATCTGGGGTCAGACAGCTGTTAGAAACAGAACTTGAGTTTGGGCCAAAGGATGACCACAGGAGGAACATACTTCTCAGCCCAGAGTCCCAGTAGCAGACGCAGCAGCAGGAGCTTCCATCGCCCCCAAAACCTCCTCAAGCAAACAGACTTTGAGGGGACTGACATGCCACGATAAATATGGGAGTTTACACACACACTTGTCAACAAATTCCAGAGCCTGCTTTTGTTCGTCTTTCAGAAGTTCCTGCCCCCTCCAATGGGCTGGTAGTCTATTGCTTTGGACCGTTCATGGTAGGGCCAGGGGAGTGGAATGAGAAGTGGACCCTATTCCTGGACGAGATCTCAGTGGGCCTGAAATCACCCTTTCTCCCATTAGCTCTGATCCTCCAAGGTCCTTGCAAGTGGCTGGCTAAGAATTTGCATCCCTATCCGAACAGTCTCTAGGCTGAGAAGCTTACATAAAAGCAGAGGCATAACATTATTACGGGTCCTCTGTTACTTTCAGAGAGAATTCTGCTGCCCTCCCCCCACCGTACCAGTTCTCGAGTGCTTCACTATAAACATTACAGTGCGTCTCTTAATCCTTACCACGGCTCTATGAGGTAGGAATTACCCTCCCACTCCTAGAGGAGGCAACTAGCTCAGAGAAGTTAAGTCACTGGCCCAAGGCCAGTGGCATCTACCTAGTGAGGCAGGAAGATTTGGGGAACTTATGGTGGCTAAGTTTGGAGGAAAAGCTGTCCTAGGACCTGGATGACACCTCTCTCTCTCTCTCTCTTTCTCTCTGTCTCTCTCACACACACACACACACCTGTTGGGAGCAGAGTTAGCCAGTGGGGAAATGGTTTAGTATCTCCATTCTTCAACTCTGGCCAGTCAGGGTTCTACTAACTAGCAACTGGCCTAAGGTCCTGGAGCAACTCTGGTCTTCCCCTACCCCCTCCTACACAGGTTCAGACAGGCTTCATACTTCCTCAGTGTGAAAGGGAGCCACTGTCTCAATCATTTCCCTTCTCCGGGTCAGGTTCCTCATCCACAGTGGAAGCAAATTGTTTCGCCTTCTCTAAATAAATAGTTCAATTTCCATGAACTGCCATCTCCACACTGCTGATCCGTGTTTTGAGTGGGGCAGTCTACCTCTGCTGCTGATTCTTGTATTAGCTTTCTCATCTCAACCTCCAAACACCCCAAAATCAAGTAGGTTTACACAAAAATGAAACACACACTAGAAATAGAACACAGATAGACAAAGCCCACCCTGGATATATTAATTTACTTACTAGATTGGACCGGGGAGGTTTTTATGTCTCACCTTAGTTCACAGCAGGCAACTGAGGTTCACAGGGTGTAGTGGTTTGCTTTAGGCACAGGGCTAATGAAACAGAAAACGCTGACTCCGCAGCAGAGATCTCTGCCGAAAGCATCTCTCGGTTGCTTTGTCAGTAGTTCTCTTAGGACCTTTTTGAATCTTTGTTTTGCAAGTAAAGCAGGTGCCTCCAAAGAGGGTGGGGCTGTGTCCTGAACGCAGGTACCTAGGAGGGCGGGGCCACAGCCTAGGGCGTGTCCGGAGCCAGAGGGCGGGGCAGCCGGTGGCTAGGTGACTCTGGCGCCTGCGCAGAAGCCAGGAGCGGCGCTTGGGGCTGGGACTCTCGTGAAGCTCGGTGTGGTGTTGGACTGCAGTGCTTGTCCGCGTGCACCGGATCCCCAGCGAAGGGGTCGGACGCCGGGATCCGCCATGAACCGGTGCGCCGAGGCGGCCGCAGTGGCAGCCACGGTGCCGGGGTCGGGCGTCGGGAACGCGGGGCTGCGACCGCCCATGGTGCCCCGCCAGGCGTCCTTCTTCCCGCCGCCGGTGCCCAACCCCTTCGTTCAGCAGACGCGGATCAGCGCGGCCCGACGGCTGCAGGTAGAGGCGCCGGGCACGCGGGAGCATGAGAGGATGGGGTCCGACGGAGGAGGCTCGGGAGGACTCGAGCATCCAGAGCAGGAGGCACCCGAGGGCATCTGATCCGAGAGGGGGGTCGGGTTTGAGAGAGGAGTTACCCGAGGGGATCGCGGGTGGGTGGGGGGCGCGTCCGAGGAGGTAGTGAGTCTGAAGGGGAAGGCTGTCTGAGTGAGGTGTGGAGTCTGGTGAGGACAGCATCTGGGGAAGGAAGAGCCGGGATCTGACGGGAAAGGGTCCTGAAGGGCAGAGAGGAGGATGTGAGGACTGAGGACTCTGGGGGAGGGGATCATCCGAAGGCTGTGAAAGCGAAAAGGTGCAGAGAAGGCCTGTCAACAAGGGGATCCCAAATAGGGGACAGGTTGGATGGGGCAGGAACTTTGCCTTGTCTAGTTTGTGGAAGCACCGAGGATCGAGAACTACCACAGGAAAGTGGGTTTCAGGGTTCTCTCCTTTCGTGCCTTTTGTCAAAAGGGGAGTCAGTCTGGTCTGGGTAGAGTAAGAGAGGAAGCAGAGCGTTCTGGTCTATCCTTGGAACTACAGGAAAGGCTCTAGTGATGTGGTTGAGTAGGAACCAGCAGGCTTTTTTACGTGACTCAGTCTCCACACAACGCGTTTTCTGGATTCAAGGATGACAGGAGAGGTAGCCACTACTAGAAATGGCCATACGGGAAGTTGTCTTTATCTCGTAAAGGGAAGCTTTTACAATTAGTTCACTTTTTGACTTCCTCTTTGGTGAGGTTAGTTATTGTAGAATAAGATAGATGTTGAAAACTGCTTTTGTCTTCTTGGCCGTGGGAAAAAAATGTTGATGTTTCCCTGTCCATCTCATGACCGTTGTATTTTGGACTGAAGTAATGGTTATTTTTGGAATGTTTGTGTATATGGCTCTAAGACCGAGTGGCCTCTCCAGAGGGGACATGGTAAGCACTGAGCTAAGTGCCAGGGAGTGGTAGTTAGAGTAATAATAAGTATCTGGTTAAAGATAGTTATGAGGGAGAAAGAGGAAGATACAGGATGTAGAGAAACTAAGTTTACAAAGTTTCTCTTTGCGCCTTGAATCATCTGCAACATCTCTAAGCCCATCGGCCATCCTTCAAGGTTCACGTTAGACAAGTAAGTTGTACTTAAATGAAAATGCGCCTGCTTATTTGGGTTCAGAGTTTGGAGGGGTGCTCACAGTGGAGTATGTAAATATTTTTTATCGTACCTTGAGTAGATTATTAGCTTTTAAAAATCGCCTTAAGAGAGCTCTAAGAACTCCATGAGAACCACATACAATGCAAACAGCACTGGCTATTTATTAGGTCTCTGAGTTTGGCCTATCACTTAGCCTTCCTTATCTATTAAATTTTCTCATCTATTCAATTGAAGTAATAATTCTTCAAAAGAGAGTTAAATTAAATGTGGCATAAGGCTGTCAGGTTTGCTGATCTTAGTACTGGTTATTCTGTTGCATATCTGTAGTTGTATACTATACTAACGTTTTGCTACTCAGTTTAAACTCTTGAGACATGGTCTGGGCATTCATTTTCTTTCTTTTTTTTAAATCTGTAATACCGGTGTTACCATAGATGCTTCAGTGACTTGAATAGCATGGACAAAGGAAAAATTTCAATAGGCATGGATAAAATGTGATGTTTATATCCTCCATTTTAAAATATAGATATCTCTCACTTAGGTGTGAAAATATGCCTGGTTCAGACTAAATTTAATATTGAATGATGACTGGTATTTTCTTAAAGATTGTTACCACTTCAGCATTTCATTATAGGGCTTTAAATTTGTTCTTTCTCCTTTGTTTATATATTTTGAATGATTTTTTTTCCCAATTTTATGTGTACTGGTATTTTACCTGCATGTATGTCTGTATGAGGATATTGGATCTCCTGGAACTGGAGTCACAGGCAGTTGTGAGCTGCCATGTGGGTGCTGGGATTTGAACCCCAGTTGTCTGGAAGAGTAGCCTAGTGCTCTTAACCACTAAGCCATCTTTCCAACTCCTATTTCTGTATTTTTAAAAAGTATTTAAGAGTCTTTTGTTATTTGGTGGCATGGAAAAAAGTAGCCTAATTTTTAATACTGCAACAGAATTTAGAATTAAAATGATTAGTTACAATTATGGGGTTATTTATTCATGTCAAAAGTGCTTGTTTGCTGCCTATACTACAGTAAGCACAGATCTCTGGACATACAGAAGTGAACAAGAGAAAGATCCTACGCGCATGCTATGAAAAGATCCAAGAATGCCCTAAGATCTCATCTCTGCTTGAGGCTCTGTATATGCAGGAATCCAAAGCTAAGGCAGTTTTGAACTGCCACTCTGCATTGAGATGTACTCTGATATGCACAACAAAAACCTTTTGCAAGTACTGGGAAATTTATTAGTTCCTCCACTAAAGGAAGTCCCTGTATTCATTAACTGACTATTAATCAAATTGATCAGAGACTTCAGTAGCCACACATGACAAAGAATATAAACTTTACAGAATTAATTAATCACAAAAGGCCCTAAATAAATGGATTAACGGGAGAAAACTGGGTTCAGAAACAAACATTAATCTATGGCCATTTTTCTACAAGCAGTTCAATGGAGAAAGATTTGTCTTTTCAATAAATGGTCTGGGATAAATGGATTACCATGTACAAGAGAAGTTCCCCTAATAGCATATAAAATACCCTAAGCTGATAAAATAATTAAATATGGAAGTTAAAGTAATGAAAATTTTAAAAGAGAACAAAGGTGTAAATCTTAATGATCTTGGATTAGTCATTGATTTTCTAGATAGACAATAAAAGTATAAGCAAATAAGGAAACACACACGGGGAGGTGTACAAGAGAATTAGATAAATAATATTGTCAAATTAAAAGCTTTGTGTTTCAAAATATACTCCCTACCAGGAAATTGAAGAGGAACCCAAGGTGATGCTCGGTGGATAAAGCCCTTGTCACACAAGCGTGAGACCTTGAGCTTACATATATGTAGATATAAAGTATGCTAAACAGTTCTGAAAGGATGGAATTGTACTTATTTTTCATGCATTGTATGTTAAGTGATATAGCTTTAATTCTCAGTTGTCATATATTAAGTATACATGCTATAGTGTTCAGAGCCAAAATGACAAGACAGTATAGCTCAGGAGAGCCATCCCAGGAATTTAGATGGAAAACTGAGCCCGGCAAACAAACAAACACTTGCTTTGAGGGTGCTAACACTCATTTCTTAGTAATTAATAGAACAAAGAACAGATTAGAGATGGCTATTAAAGTGTAAGAGTTGAGGAACAATGGTGGACATCTTTTCTAAGCTAACACTTGTGGGATACTGACTCCCACAACTGCAGATACTGAGCACTTTGCAAAATAAAGCAATCACTGACAGAAAAGAAGTCTTGAAAATTTCAAAAGACTGATATATTACAGAATATGTTCACTGTCTGTAAAAATAATGTTAGAAATCAAAATCAGGCCGGGCATGGTAGCACACACATTTAATTCCAACATTCGGGAGGCAGAGACAGGCAGAACTCTGTGAGCTCAAGGCTAGCCTCGTCTGCATAGCAAGTTCTAAGCCAGCCAGGCTACATACAGAGATCTTGTCTCAATAAATAAAGGAATGGACGAATAAATAAGTAGATAACCCAGATATTTGAAAAAAAAATCCTCATACATTTAGAAATTAAATCAATTTTGTATTTACATCCAAGCATCAAACAGTTACAAAGTAAAATGAGATAATCATATATGTAACAACAATAAAAAGATGATGAATACTTAGAAGTATGTTTAACTAAAACCATATCTGTGGTTTTATCATTTGATGATTTATCAATTATCATATCAATGATATGATATATCATTTATCATGTATAGTGACCATGTCTGGTCACTATACTGGAAACTACAAAATAGTGCTTTGAGAAATTAAGACACGTGAATGGACGTGGCATATTTGTGAACTGGAAACCCAGTATTATTAGTATGACAACTCCTTCCAGATTATCACTAGAGTCATTGGAATCTCAATAAAAATCTGTGTATGTGTGTGTGTACTGAGGAATTACTTCTAAACTTACATGCGAATGCAGAGGATCTAGGAATATCTTCAAAAAATGTTGAAGAAGAAAAAATTGAGAGCACACATTCCACCGCTTGAACTGAAGTCCTACTTGGAAACCACAGCAACCAAGACAGAGACAGATAACTGGAATAGTTGGGGCATTTTTGTTTGGCGATGTTCAGATTCCTGTAAAGGTCCATAGAGACAGAAGGTAGATGGCACTGTTTGGATCATGTAATTGATTCACAGAAAAATAAAAAAGGCGTTATACATAACGACTTCCTTGAAAGGCAGGATGGTGTAAGGATTAAGAGCAAAGGCTTTATAAATAAATTTGGTTCCACTCCTGTTGATATTAACATTATTTTTATTGTGATTTAATTTACCTCTCCACTCTATTCTTTTCACGTAAAGCAACTTAAGATTTTAAGAACTAAATGAATCACTGTGTACCATATGCCCGACACACAGTAAGCATTTACGTACGATTTACTGTTCTTCTTCATGTACTCTTTATTCTTAGTTATCTTTAATTTGTATTCCCTCCTCCAGTTCCTTATCGCTTAGTTACATGGAACTGGCAGGCGTGCGAAGCAGTGGGATCCATCATTTGCTAACGCATTTATTCCCAGTTTTCTTTCAGTGGAGCTGTCGTGCCTTGCTAGCACCTGCTTGCTTTGTGTTTAGCTGTGCTGGGACCACACCAAGGGAGCTTGTGCAAGCTGGCGGGTGCTCTATTGCAGAGGTGTTAAGCTCCAGGGCCCTTCGCTTTGTAGTTTAGGCAGCCTTGAACTTGCTCCTCCTGCCTCAGCTTCTCAAGTAGCTAGAACCAAAAGCCTGGCAGCATCTGCTTCATCCACTACTTCCATGGGAAGCTTGTTCTGGCTACTAATTCAGGCTCACCTTTTCTTTGTTTTACCAGCATCCTCTATTCATGGATATTCAGATCGGGTTACCTCACTGCTCTCCTCCCTGCTTCTTTTCTCTCTCTTCCTTCCTTCCTTCCTTCCTTCTTTTCTTTCTTTAAAATTAATTTATTTTATTTTATGTGCATTGGTGTGAAGGTGTCAGATCCCCCGGAACTGGAATTACAGACAGTTGTGAGCGGCCATGTGGATGCTGGGAATTGAACCCAGGTCCTCTGGAAGAGCAGCTGGTGCTCTCAACCGGGGAGCCATCTCTCCAACCCCATTGTTATTGTTGTTGTTGGTTTTTTTGTTTTGTTTTGTTTTGTTTTTTTGAGACAAGGTCTCATAGTGTCACCCTGGCTGATCTGGAACTCACTACGTAGACCAGGCTGGTCTCGAACTCATATAGATCCCATATATATATCCACCTGACTCTGCTGGGAGAAAAATCCTAGGATTAGAGGCATGTGCTACCAGGCCCAGTGAATAGTAGCCCTTTGAGATCAACTGTCGTGTGTGTGTGTGTGTGTGTGTGTGTGTGTGTGTGTGTGTGTGTGTATCTTGATCTGATACAAGACAGCATTTAATATTTAATGCATTATTGAGTACATGCACAAATTCAAAACTTTTCTATTATGTTTTTGTATTTGGTAGTATTGTATTTAAATAATTCTCCCCGCTTTTTTTTTCTCTTGGTCAACTTTTATTTGCAGATTGTTCTTCTTGGAATGATTCTGCTTCCAGTCCGCGCTTTATTGGTTGCATTCATTTTGTTACTGGCTTGGCCATTTGCTGCAATTGCAACAGTGTGCTGCCCTGAAAAGCTGACCCATCCGATAACTGATTGGAGGAGGTAAGAAAGAATTATGTCCAAATATTACACACGTCAAAAATTTAATAAGGTTCAATTATAGTTTCTTCAGCGGCTGATAGTTTTAGCTTAGTGCATCTCAGTTTTAACAGTGTATAATTGCTTCTTGCGTGGAAGTGGCCTTGATTTAATGTAGAAATTATCACGCAGGCATATTTTGATAATATCTAGTTCTAGGTATAATTTCTTAATGCTAAAACAGTTTTTTTTTTTTCTGAGTTATTGTGAAGGAGATTCGTCTTTGGTTCTGAAAGAGTCCCTGGGTTGTGTTTTAATATAAAATGGCAACCAGTGGGCTTTACGGAGGTGACTGTACCCTCAGGGCTGTGCCCTGTCAAAGGATTAGTCTCTTGATGGATTCATAATATGATGGCATTATTAGGAGGTGGTGAAAATCAGGAGACGCCTAGCCTAGGCAGAGTCATTAGGTCGCTGGAAGTATGTCCTGGGGAGGGAGGGGTAGCCCTCCAATTTCTTCCCTTTCTGTGTTTCCTGTCCTCTGTGAGATGAATAGTATCTACCATATGTTCTCACTGCTCTGAGGCTCTGCCTCTCCCTGGTCCAGAGTGGAAATGACCATTGCGAACCGAAACTTTTAAAGCTGTGAGCTAAAACGGCTCTGTCTTCCTTTCACATTGCGTGTGCCGGGCCTTGGCACACACTGGCACAAACGCATTCTGTTCCTATTCCTGGAACATTATAACTATAAAATACTTGTCTCTCTTTGGTTTTTCTGCAGTTTTTACACTTTTGTTCCCCTGAGGTAACAGTGCGCTTTCTGCAGTAATACAATTAAGCAGATTATATTATTTTTATTAATTATGTTAGTGGTCAATATCAACTTTAAGTATTACTCAGCATAGAATTTTTGAGATATTAGTACTGAGGCAAATGGAACTGCTCTTCTAGAATTTCTAGAATTATCAAATTAGACTGAGCAAGAATTAGTAAAATATGCTGGTGAAAGTTATCACTGTTTGGCAGGATCAAGTTATCACCATTTGTACATATCGAACATGGGCCTCTTTAGTGTGCACTCCATGGATTCCAATAGGTTGTGAACCCATACCTTTTTTTAGGGCACTGATGAACTCTCTGAACATGTGTAGGGTATTTGTTTGCTTGCTTGTTTTTTCCGTATGCGAGGATGTGTTCTCTTTATGCAAATCTCAAATGTGGATATGTCCTTCAAAATTGAGAGCTACTGTTCTAACAACTTTAAAAGAAGTTTGCTATTTGGTTCTTGTCCCAGTGAACAAATGTGAATATCAAAAACAAGGCTGGTTTGAAGTGGAAATAAATCCATTGTTGGCAGTGCCCCAGAGGGAACCCAGTTCTTGCAAATCATATTTCTTTGTTTTAGAACTCAAGGATGCACAGTGTACAATAACACTTTATGGGCTACTTTGACAATGATTGACAATTCTTTTCAGATTCTTTCTTTGGTTTTATAGTTACTGGCTTACGTAAACCTGGGATGAGGGGAGGAATGGCTTAAGAATCCAGAAAGAAATACTAGAAAGTATTCTTTTTAATATTTTGTTTTTGCTTTAGCAAAGTTTTACTGTCGTCAATTAAACCAGATTCTCTATTTCCTCGCATACAAGTACTTTTGACGTTACTATGTGGCACAAGACCTTTGGCTGTTAAAATTTTTAAAAATCGTGTGTGTATGTGTGTGTGTGTGTGTGTGTGTGCCCGTGTGTGTGTGCATGCACACATGTGTGTACATGTGCCATGGCACATATATGGAGATCATAGGACATTTGGGGATTGATTCTCACCTTTCCCCCTGTTTTGAAGCACCCTGTGTCTTGCTTCTGCTCCAAGACAGCATACTCCGTACTAACGAGCTCACTGTGCCTACCTCCCATTCCTCCCTAGAAGTCTGAGATGACAGAGACATCCACTGCTCTGCCTTTTAAGTGGGTTCTGGCCCTCAAACTCAGGACATTGACCTGGCACAGCTCTTTTCTCCTAGGCATTTAGAAACATTTCAATAGAAGTCATTAAGGGTTTGACTGAGGGATCTCTTGAAATGTACATGTAAGTAGCTACACCTCCATGGTTGAGAAATAAAGTGTGGAAACACTTCCACGTGCTCTGTGATCCTCAGTGAGTGCAGAGCTCACCCCTGGGCTAAAGACGGTGGTTGTCACTTACCTGTGCCCTCTGGAAAGTCCTCTGCTTTACTGTGTCTCACCTCTTGTGAGGTTGGCATCCCAGAAGCTTCCTCAGTGGCTAGTTCCTAGAAGCTTTTCACTGATTAAGGAAATTGGAAGCTCAGTTCTTAAAAGTTCTTTTCAATACCGCATGGATGCAAAATAGCAGTGTGTTCTGCATCTGCAGTTCAGCCAACTGTGGATCAAAAATCCATAGAAAAAAGAATTACCTCTCTACTGAGCATGTGTATACTGTTTGCTTATTAATTATCCCTAAACTGTAGACTATCAGCTCTATTTATATAACGTTTACATGGAAATAGGTATTCTAGATGTTTGAAAGTCTGCAGGACAGTATGCATAGCTTATATGCAGTGGTTACATGGCGTTATATGAAAGACTCAAGCATTCAAGGATCGCTGTTTGTCAGAGTGTGGAGTCTATTCCCCACAGTTACTGATGGATGACTGGATATATTTTGCTTTATTTTTCATAAAAAGCTGTATTGTTTCGTTAAGTAGAGATGTGAATGTCTGTTCGTTCAGATAGGACTCTGAAGACAGACCCAAGAAATGATTCCTCCTAAGTCTAGTCTAGCGAAACCAGTAAGTTTAATTGGGGATTCTTGCAGGAGGGTGGGTGAGAGGTCACCTGCAGAAACACAGGCAACTAAAGAGAGGCTAGAGCACCAAAGAGAAGGTATAACCCCCACTTCTACCTCAGCAATTGCTTTTGCTTGTATGTCTGGAGGGAAGGATATATAAGTGAGCCACTAGTGAGCCTGGATCTTTCATGCGCTGCTTTTCCTCTGGCTTGTGAGTGCTCTTACTTCTCCATAAGGGAATAGTAGTGGGCCCAATCTTGTGAGGGTCTTATTGGGATAATTTCAACTGTTCTGAGTTCAAGACAATAAGGACCATGCCATGCCTGGATGCTCCATAACATTCTGTTGTTCATACACTGAGGTATCCTTTCTGTGCTTAGGAATCTAATTATCTATGAGAATATTTTGATTCGTGATTATTTAAGTGCATCAGCACTCTTTGCACAGTGTGATTGTAGTCTTTTTTTTACATCATTTTGTGTGAACGTGTGTGTATGTGTATGCACGTGTGACACTACACACATGTGGGGGGTCATAGTTGTTTCTCTCCTACCATGTGGGTTCTAGATATCGAACACAGGCTGTCATGCACGTGGCAGTGCATTTATGTGGTGAACCATCTTGTCAGCTCAGATAATTAATATTTAATTGTAGAGTATCTTAAGACCCTTTTAAAATGTAAATAATGAGGATTCTGTAATTGCTTATGTATCTAAGTTCAAGGGAAGCGCAATGGTGAGTTTAGTTTTGGGGATTCTTTATCATGTCTAAAAGCTCTAGCAATATAGATAGGATTTATCTCCAAGAATCATCCCTAGACTAATTAAGCACGAGGCTTCTAATGTGTTTGGGTAGACAATTGCATCTTCATTATGCAACAGGAATTCACCCCCAAGAGGGCTGCTTTCTAGAGTGGTCTTGGTGTGGGCTGTAGCTTGGAAATTCATCTTGAGCATTTTCAAGCTTAAAGGATAATGGAGTCATTTATTATCCATGTATCTTTGGACAAATTACTTCTCAGTGTCTCACGTCTCTCATCTTCAAAATGAAGAATAAGATGGTTCAGGAATTAAGGGTGCTTGCTATCCTTCTGGAGGACTGGAGTTCCGTTCCCAGGACCAACATCAGGTAGCTCACACCCACTGGTAACTGTAGCTCCAGAGAATCCAATACCTTCTTCTCATCTCCCTGGGCATTCACATACCTGTGATATACATGGATAAAGATACATACATATATAGAGATAAAATAAAAACAATTAATTTTTAAAATGAGGTTAATAGGGCTGTCAAGATGGCTCAGTGGGTAAGGATGCTTGCTGCCAAACCCGACAGCCTGAGTTCAATCCCCTGGATCCACATGGCGGAAGGAGAGAGCTGACTCCTACAAGTTTTCCTCTGACCACCACACGCACACGGTAGGATACACATACTCACAGATTTACATGCATACATACGTGAACATGAAGAACAAGTTTTAAAAATTTGGATGATAATCATAATACCCATTTCATAAGGAAAGGCTGGAAATTGACAACATAATATTTCTAAAACATTTAGAACAGAGCCCACTGCTTCCCTGTTCAGCTCCCGTTCAAGACCACTTTCTGTCATTGTGCTAAAACACTGACCAACACCTACGTGGGGAAGAAAGTGTCCGATTCATCTTACAACTCCCAAGTCATAACCTGTCACTCATGGAAGTCAGGCAGGGGCACTCAGGATGGGACTGTGGAGTCGGGAACTGAAGCGGAGGCTGTGGAGGATCGCTGCTAACGGGCTTGCTCCCTGGGCTCACGTTCAGCTACTTTCTCATACAGTCTAGGCCCACCTGCCACAGTGGGCTGGACCCTTGAGTGTCAATCAGTGGTGGAGGAAAGTGCTCCAGCGACAAACTCCCAGCCGCCTGATGGAGGCGGCTCCTCGGCTGAGGCTCCCTCCTCCCAGCTGAAGAGAGCTGGGAGCTCTTACTCTCCGTAGCTCATACCTAAAGTCGGGGTTCTCGCATCTGTTCTGATTTTCCAACTGCATTTTAGAGTAAGGCAAAGCTAAACGTGTCTTTCCTATCATTGTTTTCAAAGGAAGATTACTCATCCGGCTTTGAAGTTTCTGGGCCGTGCCATGTTCTTCTCGATGGGATTTATGGTTTCTGTAAAAGGGAAGATGGCGAGCCCTTCGGAAGCACCCATTTTTGTCGTCGCCCCTCACTCGACATTCTTTGATGGGATTGCCTGTGTCGTAGCTGGGCTGCCTTCTCTGGTGTCACGGAATGAGAATGCACACACCCCTCTGATGGGCAGTAAGTACCTGTAAGGTGACAGCTCACATATCACGTATGTACTTTAAGTTGAAAGAACTATATATAGTGATTTTCTGTATGCTTACTGTCATTCCTGGGTATTCAACCCGTGGTCTTGTACAAAGCAAGATAAGTGGTCTAACACTAAGCAACATCACAGCCAGTTAAAAATTAAACTTTAAAGTATTTTAAATGCATTTCCTCTTATTTAGATGAGCTACTCTATGTAAAGAATGAATCTGCATAAAAAAAAATTAGACATTCCTCCTTGTCTTTATAGGCTTTTAGGAAACTCGTTCTTATCACAATGACATCATATCTTTGTGTTCCTATGTGTCATAAGGAAAATCAGATTTCAAACACTAAGCGTGCTTAATTTTTTTAAAAAGAATCTAAAAAACCCAGGTCATGTGCTATTTCGTGGACTTCACTGTATGGTATGAGGCTGATAAATGTGCTCAGTCTTTTCTCCCAGCTCTGTTCTCTAAACTATTGTGCCCCTATAGTTCCCTGAGGGACATTTGTGTAAGTCTTTGAAAATTATGGTGCGGAACAGTAAGTGCTTCCTGCCATAAAGAATAATAAAGCAAGTGAAATGTTTTTCCTGCCGGATGCTCCCATCTCCCCCTGAGGAGCCCGTCTCCAAGTAACTGCTCCCGGTTGTCCCAAGGTTACAGCAAGCACCAAGTGAGGAGAGATTGGGTGTGAAAGTGGCCGGATGTCGCCTCGTTGGTCCTCAGAAAGAAAGCCCTTGTGGCTTTGCCACTGAGGGAAGACACTTTTTTTTTTCTTCAATGTGCACCTACCCTGCTTTATGCACCGTGGCTGTTTCCTAGCCATTTCTGTTGCCGAGCGCTGGACGTTCATTTTGCATGTGACTGGAAGCCGTCTGTTCAGAAGGGTTTTAGTAAAATCAGTCATAATCTCCCCGCTACTCGTGCACACCGTCGATTCGTACCGTGAGTGTTAAAGGTCTTCCTGAAATCAAGCAATATAGTTCCAGAGCTTAGTCCAACTGCTGAACATCCGCTAGGGAAGAACCCTATTAGGATAAAGATTTCGTTTGCTCCGCCCTCCATCCTCTTCACTCCCCCCCCCCCCCCCCCCCCATTCTTTCCGCTAACTTCTGTAAAACCGATGAAATAATACCCATCTCTGCATTTGAAATTAGAATCTAGCTAGTTAACTTTGAATTTGGCTTTTAAAGAGATCATCCTTTTAGAGTTGCTAACATTTTCATGTTCTGTGAAGTTTGTTTCAGTTTATCCAATGTTAATACCATGCTGCCTTCAGCCCCACCCACCACTCACCACCCACCACCCACCACCACCAAAAAAAAAAAAAAAAAAGACTCAGTTATGACTTTCTGTTTTCAAGGACTGTTACGGGCTGTGCAGCCAGTTTTGGTGTCCCGTGTTGACCCAGATTCCAGAAAAAACACAATAAATGAAATAAAAAAGCGAGCAACATCAGGAGGGGAATGGCCCCAGGTAAGATACTATACTTTGTCATTTATATATATATTAAGAGCTCTGTATGACTGTAGACTTACTCATTTGGGTCCAAGGAGAGCAAGATATCCATGCCATGTGTCTACAGCATAATAGATGCAGAAAAACCAACTAGCCAGTGTGAAGAAGACCCCTTTCCCAGTATGCACCACTCCCTTTTATTTGTCAGACATTTTCTTTGTGTCATAAAAAAAAATGGTTCTCTGACTATGACTTTAATGCCTATGAAATAAAACTCACTCGATTAAAAATATTCTAAGTGCACCAGAGCTTTTCTGAGTTATATTTAGATAGAATTTGCCATTCAAGGGCCTATCAAAATAGCCCTGTAAACCTATCAGCCTTCACCATCTCCCACTCCCTTCCCTGGGTACTGCTTGCTGCACAATGGAGCGATGATTCCAATAAACACTTCTCTGTGTTCCGATGAAAGCAAGTTAGACAAATGCTACATTGTCTGCCACCTATGGTGACACATAGACATTAACATGCACCCACCCGGAGGCTTCAGAAACCCAGACACGAGAGGAGTGACTCAGAAAGCGATCGAGGTGGCATTTGGAAAAGTTCCATTTCCCTTTTGGATCCAAGACACGTGTCTAGGATCAGTACGCAAGAGAGAACAAGTAGATACATCTCAGCTCATTTCTTCTCACTTGGTGGAACTTATTTTCTGTCCAAGGGTAAAATCGTCTGATTTGGAACCCTTCTCCGGTCCCGACTGAGCATCCACTTGGCTTGGCCAGGCCAGGCGGGGAGACTGAACAGATAATTCAAATGCTGGAGCTCTCGCTAGGCTACTCTGAGTGCTCCTTCCTCCCGGAGATTTTCTGAGTCGCTTTGCTGGCATTCCTTGTTAGTAAGCTATGTGTGGATTTATGCCAAGTTAAACTGTCGGCCATTGTGTCTGGCTGTCACAGGAAACCCATTTTGTAAATTAGGGACGGGGTTACGCCCACTCATTAATTTTTATTTTGTAGCTTGAGCCAATGTTTTCTCTCCCTAATTCTTATAGATCATGTATCTATATGATACATCATATAGATCATATATTATTAACTGCTTGGAGTACAGAGATTTGATTTGATCTGATGTACTTAGCAGTTAACTCATGACTAGATTTTAAAAGCTTCAGAAAGCCAAGCTTGCGTCTTAGTTGACGGAGAAACTCGCGACGCTTGTATGTCTTTCGTAGAGAAAGCTAAAATACTTCCTCGGGATAAACAAAGCAAGCTATGAACTGTACCGCACATGACAACTTAGGCAGCAGAGCAGAAGACCCAGCATCATAAGGCTTTTCTCCGTTGTTCCCAAGGCATCCTGGAAATGTATATTGGGAGTAAATATCATTTGTTGAGAAAAAACTATAACAAAAAGATTTATTTTGGTTAAGGATACAACTTTGCTGTATGTCTTCTTTTAAGTTTATTCAGATCATCAGTGAAAAACAGATGTCAAAAAAGCAGAAGTAAATAGCAGTTTCTATAAATTAAGGATACTATTTGTTCAAAGCGTTAATCTTTTTCTGATTATCTTACTGGACAAACTGCACTTCTTCTTTTGGAGGAATATGGAACAATCCGATTCCTGCTTTTATTAGAACCAAGAGTTAGTCTTTTATTTCATCGTTTATTTTTGAAGCATTAGCGGGGTTGGTGAAGTCATAGGAGAATAAAGAGGTAATCTATTCATTAGACTGAAATATTAAATTTATTCCTTTTCTCCCAAGATACTAGTTTTCCCAGAAGGTACTTGTACTAATCGCTCCTGTTTGATTACTTTTAAACCAGGTGAGATAAATTAAATTATGTATCGTAACAAACGTAGTATGGGAGATTTCTGAAATGATTTGATTGTTATGCACAATGTAATTCATTTGCTCCTGGCGTTTCTTTTCTGATAAAACCTTTCTGATGCTGTGATTCCACAGAACTTACTGCTACTTACTCCTTTGCTCTCTTTTTTGACATAGCCTCTTCCTTTCAGTGACGTGTGTGTGTGTGTGTGTGTGTGTGTGTGTGTGTTAGTTCACATATGCTTCTCTCTGTGTATATGCCCCTTGTATGTCTGTGTCCATGTCTGTGTCCATGTACAGCTGTGTGACATAATCTCTTCTGTGTGCCTGTGTGTGTCTGTGTGTCCGTATGTCTGTGTCTGTGTTAGTTCTCCTATGTGTGTCTTTCTGTGTATGTATATATGTGTTTGTGTGTCTGTGTCTGTGTCTATGTGTATCTCTGTGTGTGCATGTGCAGAAGTCACTGACATTTTTCTTTTCCTCATAGAAATCTGGGGTCTTCTGTCAGGAAGTGGACAGCCTACCTTAATATCATTCACGTTTTATATGCCTTCCACAGGCCACTCATTTTTTTTTTTTTCGTGTTAGGAAGGGAGTCATAAGTGCACCTTTCGCAGTGACTTGTGACACTTTAGGCTGTTTGTGTTGGCTGCCAGTTTGCTTCCCACCAAAGGCGTGACTCACGTCAAGCCAGCATGATTGCTTTGCTTTAAGCGGTTTTGTTCTATTTTCTCTGTCCTTGATTTTGTCATGACTTCTTTATGTTGTTGGATAGTCTGTATTTAGGAAATGAAACAACCCCCAAAATAAAAATAAATGGTAAAATTATATGTATGCCAGAGAACTGTCTTGATAAATGTCTTTAATTTCCTTTATCAAAGAAGACAGTGAATAAATACATGCTTAAGTGGTTAGGCCCAGCATTTAATGTTTTGCTTAAGACTTACTTGTAATAACTCCACATTTTGGTAAATACTTCATCATGGCTTCTCTTGTGTCTACTCTTAAGCAATCCGTGTATTTATGCTTTTTTTATTATCGTATACCTCTTGCTTATATACAAACCATGTTCTATAATTTCGATGTGGTTCTAGGAGCCTTTATTCCAGGAGTTCCAGTGCAGCCCATCCTCCTCAGATACCCAAACGAGCTGGTAAGACAAGGGATTCTGTATTCCACATGGCTCATTCTCTAGGACGTCTTTTAATACATGGTTGATGAATGGCTAAATATAGGAAGCGATTGGTCAGTTTAATGCCACCTCCTGCCACCGGGGTTTTTAAAATTTTGCAAGGCAAACACCTATCCGTGGTACTAGTACTAAATGTCGTTCTGTATAACTTCGTTTCAGGAAGGCATTTTTTTAATCTCTACTCTGCTTTCCCTGGACAAGTGAAGTCACAGACTTAGGCTCTGATTATACTTGACAGTGGAAAGTTACGATTTTCTTGGAGGTGACAAGGAAGCTTCCGGATGCAGGGGTGACGTGGCAGGAAGGCTGGAAGTAAAAGATAAACTTATGGGAGGCTTGATCTTGAACTACAGGCTCAGTACTTAACTGGTGCGGTAAGCCTGGGAGAGTAGTGTAATTGAGAAGCTGTCATAAAGAACTCTACATCTCCTCTAAAGTTTAAGGCTGCCCCAAGAAGCGGTGTTTTCTGGATCGGCCAGTCACATTTTATCCCCTGGACATCAGTTGTACTGCCCCTTCCCAAACACTGGGGTTCATCCTGAAAGGACCTTACCCCAGAGGGTTACAAAAAGGCAGGATGTAGCTGTTACTCACACTGTTTAAGATTACAAGTTCTTGACCACTTCAGTTTTCTATATGGCTGGCTTCTCAACTTGAACATCTACAGAAAAAAGGAATTAAAATCTTATCAACTTCTACTCAGGCCCCTGCCTATATATTTGAATTTCCATATATTAAAATTCTTTTACTATGTACTGCTTTGGTTGTTTTCCAAATAATCATTTTTTTGACAGTTGATAAATTATATATATTAAACACATATATACACACAAATTAGTTTTTCAGATAGGCATGTGTGGGGAGAAAAATAGCCGAACATGTACAATACTTATTTTTAATTCAGAACAAGTTCTATAAAAGTATATAGGAATGGAAATGGATATTTTTGTAGCTATTTGTGCATTAGCTTACGTTCATTAATAATTATGAGCGTATCTCAGCTTTTCATATGTTGCTTTTTGTTCCAGAAAAAGTTTACATGAGTCCTAATATTAAGCAAAACTTTTATTTTGTCATTTAATTTTTTTGTTGTGTCTTGTTTCTTTTTTGAGACAGGGTTTCATGTAACCTCTGTCGGGCCCCGAACTCATGATATAGCTAAAAATGACCTTGAACTCCTGACCCCTTGCCTCCGCTCATCTGCTGAGATTATAGGCCTCCATCCAGTCTGGACTAACAGTCTGACTACTTCTGTCGTTTTAGGACACTGTGACCTGGACGTGGCAGGGATACACATTGTAAGTCGCTCACGTAGATTAATAGTTTATGTGAACTATCCTAAGGAAGGCAAGAAATATACTTTACTCCTTCTTTAAAACAAAATCTTATTTTTGTAACAGTAAGCATTCCTGTTTCTAATCAGTCTGAAATCTTTAATTATATCTCTGGGGACAGTATCACTTTCTTGCCCACTAACAGCCCAGTGAGATCAATGTGTGTTAATACCAATTGAGGAATACCAGTCCTCTATCTGGCTCATGATTTTCTCCATCAGTCTGTAAGGTGCAGCCCAGGGCCCCAGCTTGCCTCGGCGACCTCTTCTGGTCTCCACAGACATTGCACACACATTGTGCACAGACATGCATGCAGTCAAAACACCCAGACATGTGGCATAATAATGATTTTGTTTTTAAAAAAGAAGATAGCTCACTTGAAAGTGGTTAAGGTGGGTTGGCGTGGCTGGGAGTTTATACAAATTAAAAAATCTTCCCTCATTTAGATGGAAGGCTTGGAAACACCCACATTGTCCTATCGTAATTAAGTGTACAAGTCTGAAATCTAACTCCCAAATTTCTTTTTGATATAACGTCGATTAAATTTGGTCTTTGGCCATTTCATGCACCCGCACCTTCACTCTTCTCCCTCCCGCCTTGTCAGCCCGCCCTCCTCCCTACAAGCTCCCTTCCCACATCCATGTCTCTTGTTTGTTTTATAACTCACTGATTTTAACCAGAGCTATGTGCGTGACCACCGCTTCCTAACTGTCCAGGGGAGCCTGGTGGACTTGCCAGTGGGTGCAAATTGAAGCTACTGAGTGCCCATCCTTCTGTAGCCAATATTCCTCGTTGAAATCCCTAACTTAAGTAAGTCCCATCAGTTAATTTTTGCAGATAAATCATTCTTTGATTTCTTAATGGCAAAAACAAAGCAAAACAAAATAAAAATCCCCAAGCCAGAAAAAAACCAAACAAAAGCTTGACTGGTTCTTTTCTTAAGCATATGGTTTAATCCACTCTGCCCAATTTCTGGGTCAACCATCTAAAGAGGATAAACTGAAAATCCTACAGAAATCTGGCAAGGAGTCAAAATACACTCCAGAAAGCCGTAAGGCGGGACATTTGTCTCAAAACCCATCACTGATGTGTTGGTTAACCACTTACAGAAGCCCTTTGTCTAGATCTCCAATGGAATTTGCAGGTTTTCAGGACATTTCTCCATAGCTCAAACCTTACTACTGAGACAACTTTGGTACGGTTTGTAATGATAAGGAAAATTGCACTGACTTTTTAAAAGTTGTTACGTGAAGAATTCAGAAATACAGTGCACGGCTTAGGAGTTTTCCTGTAAATACGTTTATGTACCTTTACATTTTTATTGAGTTTATTATTTTATTTTTTATTTTTATTTTATGTGTATGGGTATTTGCCCACATATATGTCTGTGCACCTCATGCATGCCTAGTTCCCAGGGTGGATAGAAGAGGGTGTCAGAACCTCTGGAACTGGAGTTACAGAGAGGTGTGAGCTGTATGATAGATGCTGGGAACTGGACCCAGGTTCTCTGGAAGATCAGCCAGTGCTATTAACTGCTGAGCCCTACCTTCCACCCACATTTACATATCTTAAAGTAGACTTCAGGTACTTTTTCTAGACACTTAGGCCTATGAGTGTGTGCTGTCTAGGAAACTGTAAATTTGAGGTTTGGTCTATTTGAGCTAGAGATTACACTCACAAACACAACATAGTGATTGCCTTTGGTGATTTAGTTTTCCAATAAAAAGAGTTGTCTAACCCAAAGGTGGCTCGAGTGTAGCATGTTTAAATGCAAAAATGTACATGCAGTGGGATGTGGGGTTGCTGTGTGTTAAAGAACAGACGATATTTGTGTTACCCTGTGAGAATGGCCTTCTCTCTCTTCTTTTTTTTTTTTTTTCAGTCTCCAGCTTTGTGTGCTTACTTTCTGTCAGCTCTTCACAAAGGTGGAAGTCGAGGTAAGTCATTGACATGCAGCCTCGGGGCCTCCTTACGCTGCAGCCTCTCTGATTTTCAATCCCTGCTTAGAGGTGGCAGTCTCCCACCTTTAAAACTACTCCTTGTATAGATAGTGTTTCTAAGTCCCTGCTGTCAGATTTAGCTCTTGGAATCATGCCAGCAGACACGTGTAACTTCCGAGAACCTCCAACATGCCAGTCACTCTGGGAGGTGAAATTTTCCTCCCATCTTCTCACCCCTGTAAGTCCTAATGCTGACCCATGTCTAGTTGAAGGTCCCAAACCTGACAAAGGAGCACTTCCTGGAAGAGTAGTTGTATGAAAACTGAGAAGTAACACTTGAGATGTAGATAAGAGACACCAACTTTGTTTTTTCCTTGATTTTTTTCGAGACGGGTTTCTCTGTTGTGACTCTGGCTGTCCTTGAACTCACTCTGTAGGTCAGGCTGGCCTCGAACTCCCACCTCTGCCTCCCGAGTGCTTGGATTAAAGGCCTGCGCCACCACCGTGGCCTAGACACCAGCTTTAGATACCCTCACTTACAGTGTGCTCTCCCATCTGGGGACCCCGAGGAAGTTTTGTGTGGCCCACACCCTCATTTACAGGGCAGGCTTTGAGTTGCAGGGACAGATAGGGAGTGGGTAAATTTTAAGACCCTTACGAACTGGTTTCAGAGAACAATTGGTACACTCAAGTCCTTATTGAAGTGTGAAGGTTACAGTATTGGGGCCTAAAAGTCTAGCCTGGATGTTCCAGTGGCATATGTGGATTAGGCAGTGGAAATGTTCATGTACTGCAGAATTCTGCCTGGAGGCTTGTGCTCCAAGTGGCAGGACTGCGGCATTGAAAATACTGTTTTGCTTTGCTGGATAACTTAGTTGTTTGACCATTCCTAGGTAAGTAGCACTATCAAGTGATGTACAAGAGAGTAAATCAGACTTCAAAATGAGTTTAAACTTTGGTGAATTCTTCGGAGATTTGCATGTTATCTGCCTACTTTGAAGATAGGTTTTCATTTGTCTTAACTGTACACCTACCCACTTTTAAAGTCACCTTAGCATCTGTCAGCATGGTCATGAACTTTAGCAGAACACTAACTCTTGGGTAATCTTAGTTGTTTCTAGAGGGTTGCGGGGAAGGTCTAATCTTTGCCTCAGGATGTTCAGGAAACACTAAGGCAAGTACAAAGAACTGGGAGGGGGGGGTCCTTTTCAGTGCCTTTGAACTCTTAGACCACAAGACTCTCTCCACAGAGGACATTTCAGGCAAGTCCACCCCATTGTCCCTAAGTACCCTGAGCACCCCTCTTCCCTCTTTAATAACTGCTCCTGTGGTCTAGCTCCATCTTCTTTTTCTAAACAGGACCAACAAGCCCATACTTAAAACAATCTTGTTCCCGCCTCTGCAGATTTGGAAGCTATCACACACAAACACACCACACCACACCCCTATCACACATTTGCCATCAGTATCCTTTCCTCCAAGTCATCCCTCTCCAGCCAGAAATAAGATCTAGCTCCAGATGTGGACGGGCACACAGAATCATACTTTCCTGTCCAGCATACGTGTCAGTGGTGAAACTGCATTACAACAGGGGTACGTAAGTTCCTCATCTTGTCCTCGAGGGCTCTTACCACATTTCCTTTCTGTGTCACGACTTTGTCAAACAAAAAAAACCCCAGTATTTGCATTCTCCATCTGGCAAAGGAAAGAATGTATTCTTTGTCCCATAACTTCACAAACAAAGAGACTCTCAGCCTGTTGAAAGTAGCAGAGTCAGTAGGGAATTGAACTGATATCTGGATTGTGGTGCAGAACTGGAATTTATGGGCTTTTAGGTTCAGTATTCTTTTTATTGTATTTATTTTGGACTTACAATCCTTTCACACGTGGAACTCTGACTGCTTGATTCATTCTGTTTCATTTTGTGGTCCTGGGAATTCAACCCAGGGCTTCACACAGGCCAGGCAAGGGCTCTGCCACCGACTTGCATATCTCACCATCATTTTTTATTCTGTTTTAAGAAAGAATATGGCTAGGTTGCCCAGGTTGGCCTCAAACTTGAAATTCTCCAGCCTCAGAATCTAAGTAGCTGAGATTAAAGAGGTGTGACACCGTGCCTGGGCCTAACGGCTTTATGACATTTGAATAACTCAGTTCTCCACTGAGGATATGTTTGGAGATAACTCAGAAATGCATCGCAACAGCCTTTCAGGCACTAGGTGTGGCCACGCCCTAGCACAGACGTTAATGATCTGGGCCTTGCTTCTGAGGCTCCAGCTTCTCCACTGTAAATTCCTTGGCAGAGCTGAACTGCCCAGCATGGAGCTTGCTGCTGATTTCGGGTCATTTTGTCCCTGGAGTCGCAGGTATCCAGGTAGTTCAGAAGCAATGTTGGCTCTCTTGTTTTGTTTGTGTTTTAATTTTTTTTTAATCGATGGGAATCTTTGTTGATGTTGTCAACATGCTATTAAAACATCTTCAATGCTCAGTCAACCTAATCCAAGACTTTCTTACTATCCGGGAATATGGTACTAATTTCACGCTTTCAGTACACACCTTTAATCCCAGCACTTGGGAGACAGAGGCAGGCGGATCTCTGTAAAGTCAAGGCCAGCCTGGTCTACAGAGTGAGTTCCAGGACAGCCGGAGTCACTACAGAGAAACCCTGTCTCGGAAAACAAAAAACAAAACAAAAAACCAAAATCAAAACAAAACAAAACAACAAAAAGGTGAACTTTGGGTGGATTATGATGGTGACCATTGTGTATTATAAAACTTTGTTTTTAAAGTCTTCAAAACGTCAGGTACTTAGGGGAAGCTCAAAATATAGCCCTGCATTATATGACAACTGGTTATGTTCACAGAAATGCATTTTATACGTTGTAGAGTGTACTTGTAAAAATCTAGACAGAAGAGGCTTCTACACACAGGCTTCGTAGGCTCTCTGTGCTGTGTGGAAAAGCCTGTTGCTCCTCAGCTGCAAACCTCTTCGGCCTCTTCCTATTTTAAATACTGTAGGCAGTTATGATACAATGATAAATACATCTAAAAACATGTATAAACAGCTCCATTGCAATCTTACAAGTTCATCATCGTAAACACGGTCCATTGCTAAACCGTGTTATGCTGAATGTGCCTGTGTGTTTGTATAACTTATTTAACTATCCAAACACCTTAAAATTATTTGGAATCTAAAACAGGCCTTCTAGAGAAACCCGATTTCACAACTTCACATAAATACTCACCAGCCTTATCTATATATTTTGTCCTGGAACTTGGCAAAATTCTGAAATCTGTAAGTATTAATAGACACGAGTGTTATAAAAGGTATCGGATTTTTCCAGTTTCTTTGCTACCTGCCGATACGTGTAAAAATTACTTCAGCGTCTCTAAATCTATGTTCTCCCTGGCGAAGGAAGACAGCAATGCCTTTTTATGGGATTATGAAATTTTAATAAGGCTACTTAAGTGGTAAGCATTCATTACAAATTAACTTTCACTCCCCCCAACCTCAGCCGGCAGTTTTCTGTCGTTGGGAACGAAGCACCAAGTGTTGTTGGTTAAAAAAAAAAAAAAGTCTTCCCTGTTTTTTGCATTTTCTCTCTGCAGATTTAGGAAAGGAATCATAAGAACTACAATCTCACATTTGTTAGGGTTGGCTTAACAACGCTTTTGTTTTCTGAGACAGAAAAGAAAAGAAAAATGGAGTCGGTGTCATTTAGCAGTCTTTCCCTTCTGACTCATTAGTTAGTGGAAAGGAGGCATGCTAGATGTTACGAAACAATGGGCAGACTAGTTCTACTGGTGCTCAGTGCTGATGGAAGGCCTGGCCCTGGCTATCGGACAAATGATACACTTAGGAGTTTCCCCTGATTCTTGTGCACAGCTTAACACTTGCGAAGAGGTGGGAACCATAAAAACCAAGGGACAAAGCTGGGAAGCAGGACAGCAAATCTGTTTAACAGGGACAGGCTGTGAGACAAAGCCAAGCATGGTGAGAACAAAAGCATTTTAAGCGGGGTGGGTAGTGGAGCCATGGGGTCGGGGGCGGGTACAGTGGGACAGGGATGGAGTCCCCACCCGCTGGAGTTCAAAGTAAGCTGTCACCACTGGCTTTCTAAAAACTGAAGACTTGGTCAGCAATTCCAAACTTTACTTCCTTACATTGCTTGGTTAGAGATTTAATGAACATGATTTTAACCTCCTGTTTCTCCTCTTAGAAGTGCAATGAATTTTACTAGGTTAGGGCGGCAGGAATTTTTAGTAACTCGGGAGTTGCTGTTTGTTGTTCTGGACATATTCAGTGATGTGGAGACCTCTGGTGGCTTGGTTGATTTTTTTCCATCTTGAAGAGTTAAATGCTCAGCAGAGCACTTCTGATTCGAAAGGACCGTAGAGATTACGGAGTCAAAGTTGTTCATTCACAGAAGGACCTGAAGCCCCGGAAAGCTATATGTCTTTCTCTGCATCACGCAGCAGAGCCAAGACCAAAACCTGAAAAGTAAACTGACACATTGCGCATTATTCTGCAAGTCCTTTACATTATCTTTAAAACGCCACTTGCATCCCGGCTGTGCCCTGATTCCTTGTTCCTCCTATTCCATGTCCCAGGGTCTCTCTTGGGACCATTGCAGAATCTTCCAGGCTCTTCTCATTCTGTTCCCCACTTTTTCCTCCCTGGTACCCAAGTGGTTGCTCAAAAACTCAGACCTTGTGGCTAGAGAGATAGCTCAACAGTTAAAAGCACTGGCTGATTTTCCAGAAGACCCAGGTTCAATTCCCAGCACCCCTACTGGTGGCTCCCATCCTCCTGTAATTCCAGTTCCAGAGAATCCGATCCCCTCTCCTGGCTTCAGTGGCCAATGCACATGTGGTGCACAGACATATATGCAAGCAAAATACCAATCCACAAAATAAAAGAACCTCAGGCCTTGTCTTGTTACACTGTTTTGCAAGCCTATAGGGTGGCTCACCAAGGAAGACAAGGAGGCATAATGATAGATGAGACCCCTTCTAGACCTCAGCAGAGGGAACTATCATCCTGGCCAGCGCCGAACTGGACGGTGGAACCCCGAGCGTCTGAGCTCAGGTGTTTTTATTGACCCAGAACTCTTCGGGTTTTCTGTTGGTAGCACGTGCAGATCATTAGCAATCAACATCCCCCACGTAAATCCAACACCTGCAGACGACACAAAATTCAAAGACCTAGGCAGCCCCTCACCCAACAGTACACAAAACAATTATTTTTATACATAACTAAAAAATAAACTTCCACAACAGTCACCGGAATCCCAAGATTCATAGTGTGCTTGGTAATACGTAAATACAGGTCCATCTGAAAATAAAAGTAGTATTTCTTTGTACAAACCTTTCCCTTTTAAGTTCTGCCATTTATGTGTGGCCTTGGCTATATTTAGTCTTCTCTAGCCATGTGTTCATCATAAACTAAAAAGCTAATTAATGGTTCATCTTAAATGGTAGGGCTTACCTCAGAACTGATACAACCAGCTGTAACACCCTTCATCCAAAGTACCCAGGACAGAGGAGTAGCTCTTGTTGGTTGATTTAACTCATTGTATGGGACCTATCTGCCATACTTCATGGAGAGCTTCCCGATGGGGAGGGGCTTCAGTGCCAGGTCTTCAGAGCGTGGTATACTGACTGGCATGTGAGAAGTCTGTGTTCGAAATAATCTGTCGAATGAGTGTGAGTCATGACACCTTGAGTCGTTTAGTCTTTTTATTAATGAAATGACATTTCATTTATTAATTAAATTAGTGAAATGCATATGAAACACACAGCACGGTCCCTGGTTCACAGATATAATTCAGTAAACAAACAAGCACTGGCAAAATGACACCCTTTGAAAGCCATGATCCAGCATTGGATTTTCTGTAGACTATTCTCTACAGAATTAGATCTTTTGCATGGGCCACTCCTGGCCCTAACCACTGCCTGCTGTATTGGCTACATTTTCTTGCCTCTCTCCCTCCCCCCACACACAAAATTAATAATTTCCTACTTCTTTTTCTCATGCTCAAGGGAAAATGGTTTGGTAGGAGAAAATAAAGTCTGGCAAGCCTTAAACTGAAGCTGGGCCATTTGAGTTCTATAGCATTGGGTAGGTGAGCTAAGATTCTAAACCCCGTTTATAACTGTACTTAACACACAGGATTACAAATATATGTGAATCTATCATATTAAAATGTGAACCTTCTTTAGAGAAGAAGGGTCCTAATAGTCTTGTCTGGAATATTGAGAGTGCTGAAAACATTTATAATTTGAATGAAGAATTAAAACCTTTTTGGTGTTAGAAAAACCTAAGTGTGAAGCATAGAAGCTGGAGAGCGGGCTCGTGACTGCTACCTGCACAAGCTCCTCCTAACCCTATGCTGGGGAGAAAGAAGGGGGACAGGCAGGGCCTGCGGAGATCTTTGGCCAGCCAGTCTAGTCAGCCAGCGAGCTCTGTGTTCAGTGAGAGCCTCTGCCTCAAAAACCAACAGAGGAGAAAGCAACAGAGGAAGACACACTGATATTGACATCTGGCCTCCATATGCGTGAACACATACATCCACATGACTTGTGTCTCTCTCTCTCTGTCTCTCTCTCTCTCCACATACACACAGGTGAATTTTTAAAAAGCAAGAGCAGTACGAGTCAGGTGTCAATGTCAAGTAGAGGATAATGCAAAGTTTAGAATGATAAAGAGAAAACCATGACAGACAAAAAACTCCAGAGCCAGTTCTGAAGTGTAATTTTTTAAGCATGAAAAAAATAATAAAACATAGTTTTTTTTTTGTTTTTTTGAGGCTAGGTTTCTCTCTTGTAACCCTGGCTGTCCTGGAACTCACTCTGTAGACCAGGCTAGTCTCAAACTCACAGAGATCTGCCTGCCTCTGCCTCCCAAGTGCTGGGATTAAAGGTGTGCACCATCACCACCCAGCTACAAAACATAGTTTTCAATCAAAGTATAGTATGGTTCAAGTATAGTTGATACTGTAATGGGTGGGATAAATAATACTATACAAGATTTTTTAAAGGCCATTTTCACATCAAATGGGATGAAGAAAATCCAGCTCTGAGGGTGAGCTGTTAGGCACTGCTAACATCTGTCACAAATCCCAGGGTTCCAGCAGCGGTTCTCCTCAGTGTCACCGTGAGGCTGGTAGGTGACTGTGGCTCTCTTTCCAGCGCTGGGGAGGCAGTTTAGCAGAGTTAACACAGCCAGGCTTCAGTGTCCCACATCCAAGCTCAGTGTCCCTCCCATGACCTGTAACATGTCCTCTAGGAGGAGATATGTTAATTGGCCATATAATATATATATCAATTGAATATATTAATTGATATAATAATTGAATTTATTTAACACTTAATGTCCCGATCCTGAGGATTGCTGTGGAAAGGGATGTTTGTCTTTCAGTTCATGCCTGTGCAAGCACCAAGTGACGAAGAAAAGAATGATCCTGTTCTTTTTGCCAGTAGAGTCCGGAATTTAATGGCAGAGTAAGTATGTCTTGGAGATTCTGACTGGTAAATAATTAGAAAATTATTGGTAAATGTCACTTAGTATTGCTTAGAGCCTCCCACCCCCACCCCCATACACACACTATGGTTCTCATTTGTCAGTTCCTTCGGTGAGTAAAATACTGTGCTTCAGTGAAATAATCTACAAATACTTCCCAGGTGCAATCTCAAACTGATGGAAAAGTGCCTGGGCTAGAAAGGCCAGCTAGTGTCTTCCACAGGTACTGGTCCATTGCTACCCGGAGCCTTGGGGTGGTTTCAGGCACTCTTTCTGAGGTCAGTTTTCCATTCCAAGGCTGGGTGTCTTCAAAGGCATTAGCAATTATAGCATCAAAAAGGGAGAGGCTTGCTGGTGGAAAAAGATGCACAGAAAATGAAAGTAGTTACCGTATGCAGGACGGCTGTCATTGCATTTAGAAACAGTCCAACATAAGATAAATGTTTCCTGCACTTTAGGGAGTTTTAACGAGACAGTATTTTAATTAAATAAATCACCCAGTCTTGTAAGCAAGGAATGTATTACTTTATGTCAACACCAGGCAGCCTCAGGGGCCCCCAGGTGTATAGCCTCTCCCAGTTACCCTTCCCTTCGTGACCCCCAATAGGAGATCTGGGGCTAATAGATCCCTAGATTTCCCCTCCCTTTTAGTAAAATTCAACAGAAACTCTGAATTTGACTTTGTCCTAGCTAGTTTTATGCCAACTTGACACAAGCTAGAATCATTTGGAGCGAGGGATTCTCAACTGAGACAATGCCTCCTTGAGGTTTGCCTGTAGGCAAGTCTGTAGTGCATGTTTCTATCATTTCTTTTTGATGTGAGGACTTATAAAAAGTGTTTCTTTTTTTGCGATTATAATAGAATTACATAATTTCCCCCTTTTCTTTCCTCCCTCAAAGCCCTCCCAAATAGCCGTCTTCTTTCTTTCAAATTCATGGCCGTGTTTTTTCATTAATTGTTGTGAATGTGTGTGTGTGCGTGTGTGTGTTCCCAACACTCAGTCTGAATAATGTTACTTGTATGCATGCTTTCAGAGGTGACTATTTGGTATTGGATAAGCAGTTGGTGTGCTCTTCCCTGGGGAAGACTATATCTCCCACTCTCAGCATTCCTTAGTCTGTACTGAATTTTCTTAACCAGGATTGATGTGGGAGTGTCCAGCTCACTGTGGGTAGTGTTACCTCTGGTCTGGTGGTCCTGGGAGCTATAAGAAGGCAGGCTGAGCAAGCCAGTAAGCAGCACTCTATGGTGGCTGTGTCAGTTCTTGCCTCCAGATTCCTGTCCTGCTTGTTCTTGCCAGGACTTCCTTCGGTGATGGAAGTGGTAGTGTAAGCAAAATAAATCCTTTCTTCCCCTTTTTTTGCTCATGACGTTTTATTACAATAGAAACCCCAAGTAAGGCCAGATTTTGCTTCTCGTCCCTGTACACATTATGTCTTAATTCACAGCAGAATAAATTTGTTTTCAAAATAGGATAAATGTTTTTTGAAACACTTTTGCTACTGAGTATACTTGGGTATGCTTGTTTTATCTAGTTTCCAAACCAGCTACAAAATTTGTCTTTATATTTTTTTCACAATGTAAGAAACAAATTTTGTAACTATGCACCATTTTGTTTGTAAAAAATGAAATAACTCTCACAACTGGAAAGAGTTTGTATCAGATTTCTTGGCCTCCCAAAGTACCTAAATCAGAGACGGGATTTGCTCAGTCAGCGCTTTTCCTGCATTGCGAGTGGAGCGAGCAGTGGCCTTAACTACAGAATAAGAGAACGAGTCACCCCCAGCTCCTGTTCCTCACATCTAAAATAAGAATTAAGATCGTTGCTTTGTCTTTCACCTGGTTTTTATTATAAAGAGACTCGAGTGCGAAATAAATGGTAGAAACGTTTGAAGATGGGCCAAGTCATCTCAGCTCTCAGGAGGCTGGGGACGAGGACGGTGACGTCAAGGCCCCCTGGAGTGCACAGTGAGGCCCTACATTAAAATAGAGAAGGCATGGCGCGGTGGGTGTCCTTCCCACCAAGGGGCGTGTAGGCACTTGTTCGTGTCATCGAGCGTTGTGCTCACAGCAACCCCGAGGTGAGGAAAGCAACAGACTCCGGTTACCAAGCAGTTCCCCCAAAATCACAGGAAACGGTGACAGGGTGTGACTCCACCCACATAACCTACACCAAACCCCACACCACTAACTGTTATGTTGATGATTTACAATGCTGCTAATCATAAAGTGTTATTTTCCAGTTAGAACACAAAATAGGCATTTTCAGCCATACAGACGCCCACAGGTAGAAGGGGTTTCTGTGAGCGAACCTGGGAAGCAGAGGAAATCAAGAATATTCTGAGCAGTCATGAATACCTTTCCAGTCGCCGTTGCCTGCTCACCAGCGCGGGGCTAGTGAAAATCCCTGAGCGTCTCTTGTTTTCTTCTTTCTGCCTCTAGAGCTTTGGCAATACCAGTAACGGACCACACCTACGAAGACTGCAGGTTGATGATCTCAGCAGGGCAGCTCACACTGCCTATGGAAGCCGGGTTGGTAGAATTTACTAAGATTAGCCGGAAACTGAAGTAAGTATGTTCAAAGTATGTTCAAAAGTGTGAGATCCTCTGTATATTCTCTCTTACTTTACTATTGTTTGGTTCTAGTTCTCCAGTGCTTGGGAAGAAAGCAGAATGATGAATTTACTAGTTTTTCAAATCTAGTTCCGTTTAATTAAGAATAATTAACATAGCGATGTCTATATAAGCTGGCCACAGTAAGAAAGCAGGGGGTATCAATGTGAATTCGTATGGATCACCCTGTTACTCAGGGGTGGCTCAGGGTAGGTAGTCAATGCTGCCATCTGTTTATGAGAGAGAGGGTCAGCACCATCGGGTGGCCTTGGGATTTGCTGGCCAGAACCTGCATGTGAAAATGGATACAGTGGCAAATCTAACTATCACCACTGGTCACGAAGTGTGTGTGCACTAGAGCTCACACATGCATGTGCACGTGCATACATATTCATGCCACAACACGTGTGGAGGCCCCAGAAGACAACCTGTAGAAGTCAATTCTCTCTTTCCACCACATAGGTAATGGCAACTGAATTCAGGTCAAGGAGCCTGATGACAAATAACCTTTACCCTGAGGAGCCAGCCTAGCCAGGGCCTCCCCCTGTGCCCCTCCCCACTTCACACCCTCTTTTTGTTTGTCTGTTGTTGTTGTTGTTGTTGGGTATCTTTTGGTTTGAGACCTATTTGGTTTTTTTGTTGTTAAGGCAAAAATTCTCCCTTGTGCATTTGTGATCTAACTGGAAGCCTTTGGTGTATAAGGTGTGAGCTGCACATTCCTTTTTAATTATACGTAATTCTGTTCTTATCCTTACTGGGCACTTGAAGAATTCTATTGACTTCATAGATGTTGGCATCCTCCCTAGGCAATTGCTATAAAGCTATTCTTTCAAAGTTTGATGTGGAAATATATCTTTCCTAAATTATATAGGACATGCTATTTGTCTTCTGGATGACAATAAAAATCTGCTTTGGTGGTAGCAGCATGTTTACAGTGTTCCATAGATTTGAAAAGTGATCTAGACAGTTGTTGGAATTGCTTGTAGAAGTGTATGTTAGGTCACATATTTAATTCTTCAAAGCAAAGACAAGTGGTGAAATAAGCATAGCGTATTTCCCAGTATCTTCTCATTCTGGCTTTCCATAACAAGCATCAGAGCAAGTGTGCATAGTCTAGTGATCACCCTATCGCAACATTTTGTGAACTATGCCTTATCAACTTGAAAGCTTTTTGAAAGAAATGCTTATAATTTCTTTCATAACAGCTTAGTAAGCAACAGTCTGCTTTCCAGCTAATGTTAGGTTAAAATTCATGGTTCAGTTACTATTCCACTACACTGCTTTACTTCCTTCTTGTTCCTCCCAGTATTTGGGGGTCTTGTCACTTATACTGGTATGTTTTTAAAAGTTAAATGGTCACATACGTGTTTGATATGTTCTTTCAAATACCTATTTTCACTTCCTTTTTCAATTTAACATAAAATATTTTTCCTTAGACAAATTAATAAATTAGAGTAATTTAAAAAGAGGTCTGCATAATTTAGAAAGAACTAATAACACGTGCCTATAATTCTTTATTTAGATTGGACTGGGACGGCATTCGTAAGCACTTGGATGAATATGCATCTATTGCGAGTTCCTCAAAAGGAGGCAGAATTGGAATCGAAGAGTTTGCAGAATACTTGAAGTTACCTGTTTCAGATGTTTTGAGACAACTTTTTGCACTCTTTGACAGGGTATGTTAAAATTTTTATCTTTACATTTTGATCAGCTAGTTCCTGTAGACCACAGGCAGACACTACAGATTCTTCAGGGCACTGTGAGAAGAACCGATGTCATTTAATGTCATGAATTGATTTTCCCCTTAATATGAATAATATAGTTGTGAATATATCCAGTCCAACGCTGAGTAGTTTTTATCAATTTAAACATTAGCTTAGAAGTAAAACTTGACTATATAGCCATACCTGCAATGTAGAATTGAAAATGTTTATGTAATCGGGAAGAATTTTTAAGTTTATTTAGAATTTGGTGGGTGACATGGGTGGTAGTGTACTATTCTGAATATGTCTGGTCTGCCCCCCAAAATGTATGAAGGCCAAATGGATTTTATTTTTTAACTGAAATTGCCTGACAGAGTTCAACTAAACTCTTCACTGCTTATAAATATTTAAGTGCATGCAATTAGTTAACTGACTCATCAATAAATTTTCTTTAGGAAAAGTTTATCAAGATTTCAAATTTTCTTTAAAAAAAGTATTTTAGTATATGAAGCGTTAAAATGAACTCTTTTGCTTATAGTTCTGAGTTAGCCCATGTGTAGGCGCCTGTAACTTCCACTACACTTAAGACAAAATAGTTATACAAAAATAATAATTCCCCTGTAGCTGTCCATTTGTTGTTAAGCCCTCTTCCACCTTTAACCCTTTTTAACTTTAGCCGCTAATCTTCTGTCCATCCAGGTCATTTTGCATTTTGAGACTCCATATAAATGGCATCATATGGTCTTAAAGTCCTAGTTCTGGTTTCTTTCACATAGCATAATGCCTTTAAGATTCAGCCATGTGTTGGATGCTACACTCATTTGTTCCCTTTATCTGTTTCTCAACTGAGGAATATTCGCTTTGTGACCAGTTGGGGGCAATTAAAACATATCATCCCACCTTTACAGTTCAGGCCTTACTGGTTGCTCTCTGAGTTTTGACTTTCCTCCCCAATCCTTTAGCATTTTGTTCAGAGGTAGTCTTTGTTCAGTTTTGTTTTGTCTTGTGTTTTGTCCAGGATTTATGGTTTAGTTGGGGGAGAACTTAAAGAGGGCTTATTCTCCCTTGTTTAATACTGGAATTCCCCGTTACTTATTCCCATCAAGAAAAGATGTTTTTCACAGACATTATGTGCGATGACAGACAGAGCAAGCTTCTCCAGCCCCTAGCTCTCCCCACTCCCCCAACCTGGTCATCCTCCTAGTGATTTGTTTCGAGATCTTGTAGAATCAACTAGTCTTTAACATGATACAGGCCACCCACCTTTTTCCATATGTAATCCTCATGCTTCTCTTCTGGGCTTGCTGTGACATTCCAATAACATACACTCCTGCGTGTAATAACACATTAGCATCACGGTGTATTTATAGAGTAATGAAGACTTCTGGTGAGGGAGAAAAATGATTGGATGTACCTGTGCCAGTTGGCACATTAGAAGTGTTTCTCACTTCATAACCGCTGGTTTTTCTGTGACATTTCTATAGCAATCTTCAGAACCATGTGGCTCAAAAACCACACGCAAGTGCTTTCCAGTGAGGTTTCTCTTGTAGTCGACATGCTGACAGGAAGGGATATCATGGTGACCGACGTGCAAAGAAGGGCGGAGGGATGAGAAAATGGGAGAGGACGTGAGACGGAGAAGCAGGACAGTTATGGCACAGCTTTAGACGCCGTCAGGACCTTTTCGTCAACCTTCAAGTAATATTTGTAGACGGTGTCCCGTTCTGGAGGCGTCAAGGTACCGTAGCTGCCAATCACAGGATGGTTCTGGCTTCAGAGTGGTGTCACCTGCCAACAGCTGCGCTGTTTCTCGATCGCATTTAAATACGGGAAGATTTGGGCGTGAGAAAGGGAGCTAAAGGCGGGGATTAAAATAACTGCCAGTCAGACAGATCCAGTCACTCTGGCTAAGAGAAGACAATCGGCCCTAGGCGTAAGGATGCCAGCGAGAACCGTAGCCTATTTTGCCGATCATATTTCTCCACGGACTGTTTCAATGGGTTTCTTGTTTAGGTTTCTTTGTTGTTTTCTCTTTTATGAGAACTGCCATTCATTTCCTCTTTTGGTGTTGGGATACAGCGTTGTCACTAATGCAAACAAGAAGTCTTCCTCCTTGGCTTCTTAAGCAGTGTCTTGAGTTTGATTTGACTCTGCCTATTCATGGGTTCTTCTTATGTGTCTGTGTCCTGTCTGCCCTCACTAAACCGTAGTCTCCTGGTTAGCTGTCCTGCCTCTGTGTTGTGGGAGGTCTCCACCTTCCCTCTTGCAGTCTCTTCTTAGTGCTGCAGCCTCTGATTTGTGAGCTCCTCTTATTTATCTGAGGGCTTACTTTTAGACAACGAAGTTAATTATACATCAAAATGCACCCAGACTTTAGTGATTTTGAAAATCTATTTACAGTACAGTAAAATATTTATGACACAGTTTAGTTAAAAAAAAAAATCAAAAGGTCAATTTACATAGTCTGGTCTCAATTTTATACTAAAAGTAAAAGAAAATATGGCAGGTCCTATAGTTTGAGCCGTTTACAGGATTAAAATGGGCTTGTGGAAGTCCATGTGCCGGTGGACTCCGTAGCTTCAGGCTCATGCAAAGTGGTGGTATGCTATGAGTACTTTTCAGTTTGCCTATCCTAAAAAAAATAGGGAGAGAAGTTTTCCTACACGGATGTCTTGAACGAAGAGACAAGGAAATGGAAGGCTGGTCCAGGGTTCATCTGGTGGATGGCGTGTGGACAGGGAGCTACAGATGAAATCAGAAGTAGAAGCAGGCATAGCTGTGGGGGTACAGGAGCTTGTGAAGGAACTTACAGAATCCCGACAGATTTCACTCACCTTCCCAACTTCAAGTGTTCTCTGTTCTTAGCTCTCAGTATAGACCACACACTGGTCTACACAGACTGGGAGAGGAAATAGTGCGGAGAATTAATGCCTAATGTATTAGTCTCTGTCTGTCTGTCCACTCCCCCCCATCTCTGTCTCTCTGTCTCTGTATCTCTCTCTTCCCCCCATGTTGTGTGTGTTAATGCAGCTGTTTGACTGCACCGGTGAAGACTTTCTTTGTTTTGAAAAGCTGAGTTATGCAATCGCTGCCACGCCTTGTGCACACGCTCACACATGCCAGGGCTGTTTCTTCAGTCTAGTGAAGTGACTGAGCTTGGGAATGCTTGATGGGAGAGCAAGGGAGTCTAGCAACTTCAAGTGTGTTCCTCTCAGTAGCTTACCATGGGTAAATTCAGTGCTTAATGAGGGAGGTGTATCTGTTGATCTTCGAGCAGCTGTGCAATCTTGTGTGGAAAACTCCCACCACTCCTTTCCATGTGCCAGTTCCGTCTTTTCCTTTCTCAGTGCTCCCTAACTCCCATGTACTTGTTAGGATTTGAGAGGTAGGAAAACTGGGCTCCATCACCCCCTTTCTCTTTCCTCCCAGCTACCTTGGCTAATCCACAAAAGCCGCATAATTATTTTTATCAGTTTGTCCTAAGAATTAGATTAGTGGTATGTTCTTTAGATTCTCATATATTTGATTGTAGACAACTTAAAGGTCCCAAATGCGGCATGTCATTGTTTACTAGTTTGGAGTAATTTCCTTTGGCAAGGTCCCATCTCTTTGAGGGACAAAAGCAAAGACTCTTCTCATCGTTGGGCTTGATTTAGCTTGTTCACTCTCACCTGAAGTCTTCATAGCAAAGGTTAACTGGGAAGTTAGTTAAGTGTCCAGATAAGTCTGAGACAGTGATTTAGAACAATGGTCTCTCAATATTTTTTATAGTGAGAATTCAAATTAAGTACTAAATTATTTACTAACATATTAGAAGGGATGTAAGAGCATTTAATGGGGTTAAGAAATAATGCTGGCTAAATCAGGAACACTCATGAGGTCATCGTTTCTATAGTTACAGCAATGTCTTGCAGGACCATAACAGTTGTGTTCATTTCATCTTTGCAAGCATCCTTGTTAATATACTTCTATAGGTTTTGTTTTTTTTAGTATGTGAGGGTGTTTTGCTTGCATGTATGTTCTCGTACTACATGTATACCTGGTATACACAGAGGCCAGAGAGGGTAGCTCTCTCCAGATCCCCTGGAGCTAGAGTTACAGATGACTGTGAGCCGCCATGTGGGTGCAAGGAATAAACCAGGTCCTCTGGAAGAACAGCCAGTGCTCTTAATTTCTGAGCTCGCTCCCCAGCCCTCCTCCCCCAGTTTGAAGTAATAGTATATCAATCGTCTTCATAGACACAAGGAAGAGAATGAGAGAACTTGATTTCTAATCCTTCAGGTATGGTTTGATATGAGCTCAATATCTTATTAACCAATACTATTCTGTATACAGACCATGGCCTAGTAAGTTTTAGCTGGTAACTATTTTACTTTTTAAAAAAAAAATTGACAGTATTTCCATTTTTGCTGTTTCATACTGAATTCTTTTGGCAGGAATATGCCCTTTGTTTAAGTATGACGAAGGGTTTTTGTATACTTTAGTACTCTGGCAACCTAGCCTTTCTGGCTCTTGTATAGTTCTGATTATCTTTTATTACTGTTTCATTCTGTGGAATGAATGTGTTTCTTTATCCCAAGTTCTTCCCGTCTGCCCTGTTCTTGGTGTGAGTCCAAGTGTAAGTCTTGAGTGCCTGTAATAACAAACACTCTTGCTCGTCCCTTGCTGTGAGAAGCAAGGTGCTGTGGTACAGAGATTTTGCTCCTGATGAAGGTCAGGATGCCTAGGCAGCTTAAATGGTTTTAGAAAGACTAGGAAATCCTCATCTTCTTAAATTTCCATCTCCAGTTTTGATTAAATAATATAGTATTTCATAGTTCGAGAAGACTTCGTCTTGATTCGAGTACAGTTATCCAGTCTTTGCTCTGTGAAACTCACTTTATGGTTTACATAAAGAAAAAAGAGCTAAAACTCCTGGGCGTTATAGGTGATCTTCTCTACTCAATTGTCCCAAGAGTTTGACAGTCCTGTGTTTCTGAGCATTTCCTTCCAATTCTTAGGTTGACTTAGCTCTCTCGTTTCGTACATCCGTATTTTTCTCTGTCTGAGTGTTATCGTGTTATAAATATATATCTAGACACAAGAATTGTATTCTTTATCTTCTTAGTGCATGGGTGCCTGGGAGGTTAGAAGAGGGAGCAGAAGCGGGGCTGCAACAACCCAAGCTTCTTCATTGCAGCCACGGAGGCGTCGCCGGCCTCCCCCGAGAGCAGGGGAGTGATGAGCAGGCTTTGTAAAGAAAGAGTGTGTTTGACCGATTTCATCCCCCATGACAGAGTGAGAGCCCGGCATAAAGATAAAAATTGCTGCTGTCAACGTGGACTCTAGAAAGGCTTTTGATTTCAAAATCCAACGTGACATGATGATCAACAAATGATTGCCAAATCCAAAATGTCTGCTCCACATCATGGTGCAGCAGCTAAAGACTGAGCTGCAGTTGGGAAGTCCCAGTGTAGATTCAGTCCTTCCCTGTGACCTTGAAATCCTAACATACTTAGCAATGGGCACGGAAACTCACTTGCTGTACCCAGGCCTGTCTCTCATACATGAAGCTCGTGGGCCCTAGCAACCAGGCTTCCTTTGTTCTTGTTCGCTAACCCTGACCAAGTCTTCAGAGCTATGATAGCAATTAGCATGGCAGAATCCAGCAGCAGAAGGGGTCATTCAGGAGACAATACCCCCCGGAAGGCCAAGGTAAAAACCTGCCGTTACCCCGAAGATGCATGGCTCCATGGCTCCTCCTGCATCACTACCAGCACACAGCAGGCAGCCCCAATCCTTTCCAGGCCAGTTCTGATTTGTTGCTATCTCATTGTCTGCACTCTTATTAAGGGGCTGTCAGCGCACTGTGCTACTTACCACTCTCGAGTGCCTGCCATCCCTTGGCTCCCGTGTTCCTACCGTATTATCCTTGGTATCATTGTACACTGGGGAATGACTCCATCTGTAGTCAGGCGTGTGCATGAGCTCTTCTGTCGTAGACGCTCTCCTTCCCTTTGTCTCAGGAACTCTCTTTTGGCAACTGTGCTAGTTCGGGAATGCGATGTAAATAAATCACGTTACCCGCCTGATCGCGGAAAAGTGCTAACTATCTCTTCTGAGATTTTCTTTATCTGGAATATGTTTTCATGAAACTTTAACACCAAACTATGATATATGAAATTACGATGGTTTTGTATTAATAAGAGAAATATGCAAATGGACACAAGCTGACAAGCTTAGACTTATAGCCAGTCTTTGTGGAAACACTTTGAGGAAAACAGTCCTTTTTACTTACCTTTGTGTCCTGCCCAGGTAGCCCATGTCTCATTACATTAGAAATTAAAGTGAACCATTGTGAATCAGGCAGGGAAGACTCCCTTATCTATCATTTTTTCAGAGTTGAAATCGGAACCTCCTCCAGGTACTCAGTAATTAAATAAATAATTGTGTATGTGGTGTGTGTGTATGTATGTGTGTGTGTGTGTGTGTGTGTGTGTGTGTGCAGTGTGTGTGTGGTATGTGAGTGTGTGTGTATATGTGTGGTGTGTGTGTGTGTATGTGTATATATGTGTGTGTGAATGTGTGTGCAGTGTGTGTGTGGTATGTGAGTGTGTGTGTGTATGTGTGGTGTGGTGTGTGTGTATATGTGTGTGTGTATGTGTGTATATGTGTGTGTGTGTATGTGTGTGTGTGTATGTGTATATATATGTGTGTGTGTATGGTGTGTGTGTGTGCATGTGTGTGTGGTGTGTATGTGTGTGTGTGTGTGTGTGTGTGTATGTGTGGTGTGGTGTGTGTGTATATGTGTGTGTGTATATGTGTGTGTGTATGTGTGTGTGTATGTGTGTATATATGTGTGTGTGTATGGTGTGTGTGTGTGCATGTGTGTGTGGTGTGTGTGTGTGTATGTGTGGTGTGGTGTGTGTGTATATGTGTGGTGTGGTGTGTGTGTATATGTGTGTGTGTGTGTGTGCGCACACGCACGCACATGTGAGCGCATGTGTGTGTAGGTTAGATGTTGAAGCTGATGTCTTCCTCCATTGTTCTCTACTTTACTTCTGAGACAGTGTCTCCCAGTGAACTTGAAACTCACTGATTTGGCCAAGCTGCTTGGCTGGGTTGCAGGTGTGTGCTGTGGACATGGCTGCAGGGGTCTGGGGATCCACACACAGATGCCTGTGTTCACACCACACACACTTTACTAACTGAGCTATCTCCCTCGTCCCTTAATAAACAATATAGTAATTTAACCATTAAGTCCCATCCATCTTTTTCTGGATTCACCAATATCACTTTCAAAGACCCATGGAAGACATGAATGCTAATGCAGTATATCAAAGGTAGGATTTCTCAGAGCATTGTCTGAGACCTGCCACACATTGACTTCTGAAAATGCTCGTTAAAAATATAAAATCAAATCTCATGAATATAATGTTGGAAAAAAACAAACAAACAAGGAAGCGAAACAAATGAATAGAAGTGGTAAAAGAACCCTAACAGCCGATTTCACAGAAATAACCCTGGGTGCTATGAGCAGCCGTATAGCACCCGTCTGGATAACTTAGACAAAATGGAGAAATTCTTTAAATACACAGTCTACCAGGACTGAATCATGAAAACTCAGAAAATTTGTAAAAACCTCAGGTTCCTTTTCTTTTAATGGCTGAATGAACCAGCCTTTAAAAAAGAAATTAAAAAAAAAAAAATTTGTAATTGTGTGTATGTGTGTGCTTGTGTGGTTATGTGCACATGCCTGCAGTGCCCACAGGGCCCAGAAGGGGGCATCAGATCATTTGGAGTTGTTTTAAAGGAGATTGTGAGTTGCCGGATATGGTTGCTGGGAACTAAAATTAGCTCTTTGGAAGAACGGTGCATGCTTTTCACTGCTGAGACATCTCTCTAACCCCAAAGACTTAAGTTTGGACCTAAGGCAATAACTTCTTTACAAAGGAAAGCCCAGGGCTATTATGGCTTCACTGGTGAATTCTTTCAAACATTTAAATGAGAATTAACACCAAACAGTCAATTGCAGAGGATGAGTTAGCTTCGAACACCCTCCATCAGCAGATCACAACTGCCTGTGTGACTCTAGCCCTAAGGAATCTGTAGAGACATATATAGTGTATTTTTTGTGTAAATGTTAACCTCAAAAAGATTCCAAAAATATTAATTATGGACTTTGTAGCTGACGTCCAGAATCAGAACTACTGAGGGGAACATCTTAACTGAAGAAGACTTCCTTCCAAGTTTTTTTTTTGTTTGTTTGTTTTTGTTTTTTAAGAATTAGATTCTGGAAATCTTACTAAAGGAAGAGGAATATCTATTTCAAATGCCCAAGAGTTCTTCGATTCTACCCTTACAGTAAATATCCCTTGGTAAAGAAATTGTCAGTTCCTTTGAGTCACTTGCCTTCTGTGAGGAAAATTCATGTCCTATTTCAGGTGCATAGAAACTTATAATTTTATGTTTTCTGTTTAAAATAGTATTCTAGTATCTAGAGACACAGAAAAGCAATTTCACTGAGGCCCGTGAAAACATGGCAGGTGCTAGGACCCAGAGGAACTCAGCAACTTCAGCTGGAGATGAATTCTCTAGGGTGTGGCTGGGTGTAAGCAGGTACAGAAAAGCCAGTTCTTCCACATGGGTGCTATCTGACTCCTCTGCAGCTCTCTCCAGACCATCTCCAGGATTTCAGCAGCGTTTACACCTGCTCGCTAACCCGCAAGCATGTTTCTCGCGAAGGCGATCCTGGAAGGGGCAGAACAGGGTCTTGGGGGGGCTCTAGGAGGCCTTCTTGGAGGAGGTGGTCAAGGAAGAGGAGGCGGAGGCAACATGGGAGGCATCATTGGAGGAATCGTCAACTTTATCAGCGAGGCTGCGGCAGCTCAGTATACCCCAGAGCCGCCCCCACCGAAGCTGCATTTTACCGCGGTGGAGGCCTCGGAGAGCGAGGAAGTCAGACGCTTCCGACAACAATTTGCACAGCTGGCCGGACCCGACATGGAGGTGGATGCCACTGACCTGATGAAAATTCTCAACAAAGTTCTTGCCAAGCATAAGGATCTGAAGACCGACGGCTTCAGTCTGGAAACCTGCAGGAGCATCGTCTCCGTCATGGACAGCGACACGACGGGCAAGCTGGGCTTCGAGGAGTTTAAGTACCTGTGGAACAACATCAAGAAATGGCAGTGTGTTTTCAAGCAGTGTGACAGCGACCGTTCTGGCTCTCTCAGCAGCTCCCAGCTGCACAGGGCCCTGCAGGAGGCAGGCTTCCAGCTCAGTGATCAACTTTTCGTGATGATTGTCCGTCGGTATGCTGACGAGGATGGTAGTATGAATTTCAACAACTTCATCAGCTGCCTGGTCCGCCTGGATGCCATGTTTCGTGCTTTCAAGTCTCTGGATCGAGATGCGGACGGTCTGATTCAGGTGTCTATCCGAGAGTGGCTGCAGCTGACCATGTATTCCTGAAATGGACACAGAGAGGTGGAGACCCTCCCTGGAGGACAGGACCACAGGAAGCCTTGCCGTGTGGGGACCAGAGCCCATATCCCACCCAGTCTCTGCCATCTCCTGGAGGGCTCTTTTCCGATGCTGCATATTCCTGATTGTAGTCTACACTTGACCGCTTTACTTTAATCGGTAATTAAAACCGATTTTTGGACAAAAGTGTACTGAGTGGTTTGTGTATCGTTTTGGTTTTGTTTGTTTTTCGAGAGACTTGGGGAGGGGTTGGGTTGACTTTGAAAGGTTGTTGCTGATGAATGGATTTGCATTGTTTACAATCCTGAAATACCTCAAGAAAGCACCAGGAGAGAGGGTTTTTTCAAAGCTGAAAAGGAAAAGTTTAGTCTGTTCTGCTCATCAGTTCACATCTGGTGTTTGTATTATGAAGAAGTGCACTTTCCAGAGAACTCGCTTTATTGTAGAGCAGCGGGCTGAAAAATGTGAGAGTAAGCGCTTTTATGTAGTGGTATCATTTTATAAAAAAAAATGTGAATCGCTCTTGTGTTTACTTCACACAAAATCAGGCGCACCCAGGTGAGGTTAGCCAGCTCTTGTCCTGTCTTGCCCTACCTTAGAGCAAGGAAAATTCTTCTGCTTATCTTTGGAAACTCCAGAGAAAGAGAGAGAGAGAGAGAGAGAGAGAGAGAGAGGGAACAGAACCAAACAAAACACATAATTAGCAATCAGTGAAATGGAAAATGAAGCAGCATAGACAAGTATTGCTGACTTTTATTGCAGTGGTTTGAGGCCCTGGCTGCAATTTAGCGTTGCAGGGAGAGATCTTTAGCAATAGACCCACACCCACTCCAGATAAAGTAGGCTTTTCAGAAGCCTCTCTTCCTTAAGCTCGCCCTGCTCATGCTAATGAGCAACCAAGCTGACAGTCTTAAGCACTTTGGATTATGCCTGTGTCTCAGTGTTTTTCAAATCTGTCTCAGGCAGAACTGCCAAGCAGGAGAGTCACTGCCGCCCCCATTCAAGAAAGGGAAATAGTGAGAACCTGCCACCCCACAGCTGAGTTACCTATGTTCTTCTGGTGTATAGCTCTTAGGCTGATTTTATTATTTTGGTACAAGCTGTTTGTTATAGCCGAGCAAACAGAACCCAGGACCCGCATACATCAGAGTGGACTCCCAAGAGAGGCTCAGTTGCAAATCTCTGTTCACCTGTTCCCTGTTCTTCAGTGGCTTTCCCTCCCTGCTGTGCTCAATGCATTCCTTCTATCATCCTTGGCCACTTTGGAGAGTCCTTCTGAGTTCAAAAATAAATTATTTTTCTTCCTTTAATTCATTTAGAAGGGAGTTGTAACTATGGAAACGATTTGCTGGTCTCTTAGGGGGTCTGGGGCTCCTGTTGGAAAGTCCCAGTGATGCTGGGCGAGGTTGGCACCTGGCGTCTGTGTTCACCATCACCGCCATCAGGTAGTATTTATGAAATACCACACAGTAATTCTGAACTGAGCTCAGAGATCGCATCAGCTTTCTTCATGGGACTTGTAATTTAACGTGGTCCGATAGTCTGCTTAGACCAGCTGTGGGCTTATAAGCGTGGGGCTATTGGCAGCAACTACAAATTCACATCAGTCTCTCTGTTGCAGAATAAACCCAGGAATACAGCAGACAACGGGACAGGAGAGTAGCCAGGAAAGGGAGGCAGCTGCCAAGATGTCTATCAGGACTCAGAATATTTTTTCTCTAATTTGATTTCCACATTGCGGTTGTAGAAAGGACGATGTAGAGCTTGTATTTTTGTTCCAAATCTCATCATGAGTCTTATGAAAGTTAAGGCTGTCATCACATACTAGAAGTGACATTAAGTGTTTCCCCCATTCCTCCAGCTAAGGGAATACTTATTTTCATGATTCGCCTCTAACATGTGCATGAAAAACAACCAGAAGCCATCGTCTTCTATGTGTACTTCCTGTTGTCTTCTCTATTCATATAAAATTTATCTAGATGACCCCAGTCACCAGTGTGAATACTAGAAAATTCAGTCTAAACTCTAGCTTGTCTCAAGTAGACTTGTCTTTGGCATTGTATAGCTCCAACAGCTAGAACAGTGACTGGCTTTCTTGGTTTTCATTAAGTAGTTAATGTTTAAAGCTACACTTTCATGGTTAGAGAAAATATTCACTTGCAACTTTAAAAAAAAGTACCATATCATTGGACATGGAGGCCCATGTCTGTGATCTTCTGGGGTCAGGAATTCAAGTCAAGCCTTGACTATGTAGCTAGTGAGCTTGGCTACTCAAGACCCTATCTCAAGTCCTAGAGTCCCCATGCAAAATACCTGTGTAGAAAACTACTTATAGCCTGTGAAGAAGGCTTTTGAGTCATCCACCCCATTGTCACTGACTGTCTAACATTAAAGAATACAATCAAGGTTGTAAACTGAGAACGACAGAAGAGTACATGAAGCTGTCCTATGTGCGCATTTGCATTTCAAAACTGCATACGACTTTGAAAATAACTTTATCTCGAGTGTATCCACTAAGTTTTGTGACCTGGAAAAGCAGAGAAAGAAAATGTGTGCTTTATATCCGAGAACCTTCCAAAAACATATAATTTGTTATGTCGCCTTGAAGGTCACTCTGGGAACATGATTTAATATTTTAAAGGTTCACCCACATAGGAACCCTGTACTGAGTGTGAGCTGATCTTGAAGAATGTCAGAATTACTATTTGAAAGTGCTAACACAATGCTAAGTGTATTAAAATAGTTTAACTGTAAGAAAATTAGTAGTATTCTTGTATGTGTGGTAGAAATATACTCTCAATCAGAATACCCAGGCAAGTGGAACTCTTCTCCTTGACTATTTTGATAACTGAGACATACGGCATCTTCATAATAGCGTTCCTCAGGAGTGTAGCGTGCCTTCACAGTGGAACTTACTTGCAGACAAGTAGATGGTATTTTATGGGAATACTTCGAATGTTACTCTGAGAACATTGGTTATCTGTCACTCACAAAGATGATATCAATTACAACACAGCAAAGAGAAAACAACCCCATACTTGGGAATAACTCACCCTTGTGAGATGTATTCAGAATTGTATCCTTAAATGTTGTAATACTCAAAACCTTATTTAAAAATTCTGATTCTAAATGAAAAAAAAAATTAAAACATGTTAAATAAATTAAGTTGCTGAGCAGCCTTGAAGAAGTGATGCCTGAGAGGAGCCAGGTCATTTATTATTTCTCCTGAGATTATGTATGTGTGTGTGTGTGTGTGTGTGTGTGTGTGTGTGTTTGTATATATATTTATACACATATACATATATATATACATAATATACACACACATATATATTTATGTGTATGAATGTTGTGCCTATGTGTGTCTGTGCACCATGTGTGTACAGTATCTGCAGAGGGTATCAGATCCCCTTGGACTGGAGTTACAGATGGTTGTGAGCTGCCACATGGGTGCTAGAAACCAAACTTGGGTCATCCAGAAGAGTAGCCAGTGCTCTTAACTGCTGCGTGGTGGCCCCAGGCCCCCTCCTGAGACTGTAAACAGCTAATATAAGAACAAGTTACTTAGACTTCCCATTGCTTCTAGAGGCCAGGGTGGCAGGTAAAAGGTGCTGGGTGACTGGACTCACTGTGCCCTGCCCCACATTTTGTGCTTTTCTCGTCCTGCTGACCTCCAGGGAAGGGATGAAGGCCACAGATGGAGCTCGCTGAAGCTTGGCCACACTTCTTTTTGCAGTGACTCAGTGTAACTCCTAGGCGTCAACTCTGGACTGCTCAACTCTGCTTTGGCAGAGGATATGGAGAAATGACTAAGACCTTCCATTGAATGGTTCATTTCTTCATTTCCATGTATCTCTGAAATCAATTTTAAGACCAGGTGCCATTATTAAATTTATAATTCTTCCTGGGGAAGTTTTAAACAAACCACCGTTGGTTTATGGAATAATTTTTTTAATCACAAAACCGATTCAAAATATGAAAATTTAAAAAGTGTATATTGTTGTATAACTTTTTGTCCATTTTAAAATATACTTTATTGAACTGTTTGTTGAATTTAAATGATTGATGGTCGAACTACTTAAATTTAATTGCAGTTGTAGAAATAGTGACTTTTATTAACTTGAAATGAAATGCATGTGCTGGTTTTATTAGTAGTTTCTACAGTTTCTTCCAGTTCTCAATTTTATTGTTCCGAATCAGGAGCCTCAGTAGTATATTACTAATCCAATAAAATAACCTCTCCAAATAATTTCCATCCTGATTTTTTCCTCCTTCACGTTACTAGGAAGAAGATTTACATATTTTTTTCCTTGTGAGTCAAGAATCTGTCCTAATTGATCATACTAATAAAAAATAGAATGTGTCCACTGAAGAATGCTCAGCCATCATCTACTAATGAAAATTTGGGCTCTAGCACATTGCTTTGTTCCGTGACTAGTGGTAATAGGAAGGGTCTGTTACCTTTTCTTGTCTGCAAAGAAAGTTCGCTTGACCTGCGTTCCACATAGGGTTCACGGTGTAGTAAGGACTGATCGTTCGTGACTCCTGTATTGCTCAGTGAAAGTCAGCTGTGTAGGAAGCTTATCTATGTTGAGCAACTTTGCTATGATTCAGTAAGTTCAACTTCTAAGGCTATTAAAATCCACTGTGTATAGTATGTAGACCATAGCCAGGTTGTGTTGGGCACACCTCTAATCCCAGCACTCAGGAGGCAGAGGCAGGTGGATCTCTGAGTTTGAGGCCAGCCTGGTCTACAGAGTGAGTTCCGGGACAGCCAGGGCTACACAGAGAAATCCTGTCTTGAAAAACAAAACAAAGAAACATAAAAAATAAAACATCAATGAAAGAATTAAATGGTGTTGGCACAAGAACCATCTTGTGCTCCTTAAAATGATGTCTTCTTTGAAGCTCTCGTGGTGATGACGTACGGATGCTCGCGGTGGCGGTGACGACCTGGTGGATGTGACGTCAGTTAGACACTTAAAGTAGACACATCCAGCTGTATTAACTTATACAGCAGTAAAGTTGATTTTTAAAAAAAATAGTCATTCTCAAGATGGTTTCTAGGCAAATAAAGAAGTTGAATGACTTTAGGTTTTGTCTTAGAAATAAACCCGAATACTTGGGGGAAATCTTAAAATCTGTTTCTGCCCTTTCTGGTGGGAACACGAAATTAAATTATTACTCCTTTTAGTTTCCGCCCCGCAGTAAGATAAAGTAATATGATGAAAGTTATTTGACTTTCCGAGGCTTGGCTGTTGAGAAGAGGATGAAAACCTCCCTGGAAAGTGTGCTTAGCACCGGCCATTTCGGGGGCTTTTAGAGACTCTCCCTTTCTCAAGTGCAGCTGATGGCTGGGTGCAGTTGAAGGTCACAGACGCCGATGCCGTAATCTATGCGATTAAGCATCGCTCTGGCCCTGTCGCTGGTACACCGTTGCTCGGCAGACTCAGCGCTTGAGGACCAACCGTGCGCCGCATCAGTGCTCACACCCGGGATCCTCGTCGTCACAGCGCTTCTCTGTGGCTCCCCTCTGCCCGTCTCCGTCTCAGGTCCCCATTGTTTCCTCCTGTGTCTGACCACAAGTCCTCGTCCTCCCTCGTGCTCTGACCTATCTCTCCTCCTCCTCCTTTTTCTTCTTTATTCCAGGCGGGGTTTCACCTTGTAGCTCTAGCTGGCCTGGAACTCACTCTGTAGACCAGGCTGGCCTCAAACTCACGGAGCTCCACCTGCCTCTGCCTCCTGAGTGCTGGGATTCAAGGTGGGCATACTGAGCCTGGATCTTTTCTCCCTCTATCTTTTTTAAAAATTCTTATTTTAATGTTTCTTCTCTCACACGACTTATAGAGTACATCCCAGTCTCCAGCCCCCCCTCCCTCGACCCCTCATCCATTCCCATCTCCTCCAGATCTACCCCCATCACCACCCACTAATGTCCTCCCTTCTCCCCAGAAAAGAACTGTCTCCCCAGGGTTACGGCACAATCGGGGCATGGCATAGCAGGATGGAAGGAGGCCAGCACCGCTATCTTAAGCTGTCCTTCTCTTGATAGCTAGTGTGTGTGTCAGCCTGGGTTGGACTCATCTATCCTCTGTTTTCTGTTGCCACCATGACACTCCTCCTGAACTAGGTCACGCTAGTTGTGTTTGGTTTTCATTGACTCCAAAGTACAGGGGCTTCTGGGACCGGAAATGCCCAAGGGGTTGTTGGGTTTGCCTCAGTGGCTCCTGGTTTATTCCAGGTTAAGCTAGCGAGAGCTAAAGAATGCAGCTTGATTAATAGCTCAGTTTCCCTTTTTTCCCTTTTCCTTCCATTTTCTGTGTTAATAAACAACAAAGCGTTGTTTATCAACCTTCCAGGACCTTTTGGGATCCTCTGGTACTGGCCATCTTGGCAGGACCGTCTTTGCCTTGGACCCAGTGCTGTATTCCCACTAAGGATTAAACTCCTAGTCCCTGCCTCGCTGAAGGGTTCTCCTCAGAGCAATTCTGAACTTGGGACCTAACACTGACTGTCAGTGGGTCACTTTGCATGCCCTCAGTAGTTAGCACTTATGGTTAGCATTGGATATAGCATGCTCTGCCTCCTGAACTGGGAATGGGTAGTGTAGTAGTTCACTGCTGTGGGAGCTCAGCCAACAGGACAAGGAGGCATCCTCAGAGGTATAAACTCTGCCAGACTTCAGCAGAGGGAACCACCGTCATGGCCAGTGCCAGACTCCATAGTGGAGCCCCGAGCTCTCAGCTCAGGTGTTTTTATTGATTCTGAACTCCTCAGGTGCAGATAAACAATTAAACATCCCCCAAAGAAATCTAACATCTACAAACAATACGGAACGCCAGACCTAGGCTAGCCCCTCACTTAACAGTGCATAAGACATTTTCAAACATAAGTAGACAAACTTCCCCAATATTTCCCCTTTTTTATATGTCAATCAAGAAATTGCTTTTTATCTCTACAACACAATTTAATACTACGCAAGCAAAACTATTTACAAGGGGAACAGTCACGTGTGTTGCTAATGCACAGGACCAAATGAAACCAAACACCTATCAAGCTTTTCACAGTGTCTGTGGACAGCAGAATAACACTCCATGTCCACTTATCTGGAACTCACTCACAATCATCTGGGCTCCTCCAAAGGGCTGGGTTGCTTCTCTGGCTCTGCCCTCTGCAGCACACACGGTTTATCCTCCATGCTCTGGTTGGCTCACAACACTGCTGCTGCTGTTTTTGGTGGTCGTCCCATGGTACTGGCATCTTCAGAAAACTGCTGAGGTCCCTTGCTGCATCTGGGCTGCACTTTCACCAGTAGCCTTTCCTGGACTCCCTTCATTGTGCCAAGTCTTTACATGACTCCTTCATCTGGGCCTTCAACTGCTACTTTGGCGGCACCTTCACTAATGGCCTCCCTTGGCCCCTTATAGTACCAAGCCTCAGCTGCTCTCCAAAGACCCCTTCTTGCCTTCAAAACCAGCACCATCTGGGTGACTCTTACAGTACCAAGTTCAGCTGCCAGCAGGAGATACAACCTTGACCAGTTCTGGAAGACAGCTTCTGTGTGCTGACCCTTAGGAAACACTTTCCAGATTCTAAGATAAAGTCTGGTTTTCTGGAAAAATAGCTGGTCACTGCAGTAAGAGTGGCCTCGTGGGATGCACTTATCATCATCACCAGTATCTGGACAGCTTGTCTTTCTCTTAGGTTTGCAGAAGAAAAACAAACAAACAACAACAACAAAAAAAAACTGGTCAGTTTAATTAAGCAGCTTTTTGGCTCTAAGCTGCAGATACCACAATAGCAAGGGTTTCCTGGGGCCAGTGGGAAGAATATCTGGCAAAGTCTTGGTAGTTTGGCATCCTTTTTCACCACCCCTAAGGGGAAACATACAACCCCTTCCGTAGATCTCAAACACAATGTCTTGAGCTTCCCACACATACAGGGCATCTATCAGAAAAGTCAGCTTGTCAAACAGCACGCTACCACCAGCGGTGGAAGGGAGCGTCGGCCCCATGATCAGGAAAAGCAGTAAGAACCTTGCTTTTTCCTGCTCCCAGCTGAATTCTTTATCTCTAAGGGCCTCCATTCTGTGGCTCTCACTGTTGAGTCCTCTTTCTCACTTAATTTTCACAATTTTTTCTTCATAGAGGCTTATTCCCTTTCCCTCTCTCTCCTCTTCCTCCAGAAGCCTTCGATTAATACCTCTATCCTCTGGTAGCTTCTCTGAGCATACTTTACAAGACTCTGCAAGGTCTGGAATTTTTTTCTCTTCTTCCTTGTCTCCACATTAGAAAAGCCGGTGTGATGTCAGTGCCCCACGTTGGTATGCCATTTATAGTAGTTCATTGCTGTGGCGGCTCAGCAAGGAGACAAGCAGTTTTCATACGTGCAAACTCTGCCAGACCTCAGCAGAGAGAACCACTGTCATAGCCAGCTCCAGATCCATAGAGGAACCCCAAGCTCTCTGCTCAGGTGTTTTTATTGATTCTGAACTCCTCAGGTGCAGATCACAAGCAATCAAACGTCCCCCTCAGAAACCCAACACCTGCAGACAATACGGAACGCCAAGACCTAGGCTAGCCCCTCGCCCAGCAGTGCATACATTTTCAAGCATAGCTAAAAATAAACTTCCTCAACAGGGTAGTCCTTCTCTTGCTGTCCTTCCCAGGAAAACCCTTCTCGGCGCATGGCGCTGCAGTGCCACACGGCGCGGTTGTGCTTTACCTCGTGGTGTGGCTAATTCAATAAGGGGCCTTCCTAAACTGATTGCTGTCTTTCCACAGAATAATGATGGCAGTATTGACTTCCGAGAGTATGTGATCGGTCTGGCTGTCTTGTGCAACCCTGCCAACACAGAGGAGATCATCCAGGTGGCATTTAAGGTACTGTCAACCCCACTGACCCCATCTTGGTTGGCCTTGTAAATATGTGTTGACTCTAACTCCATTATTTGAAAAAAAAAATCAGTGAATCTGTTCCCCGAGTTTATGGATCTGCTGTGACATGTTCAGGAGGGTAATGTGATTAGGTCAATTGCTACTGAAAATAAAGGAAACACCAGCATCCATTTCAACAAAAAAATGGAAGCAGCCTAGGTACGGGCCTCGAAGAGCAAGCAGGTGATTCAATAAATTAATGTTTCTTTTCAGCTCTTTTTGGAAGCACTGAAGTGAGATTTATAAATAAATACCACCCTCGCTCCTCATCCTAATTCATCTAGAAAGTTCTGCTTTCCTTATTTCTGCATCTGTCAGATTGTTTAGGTGGGGTTATGGTGTTGGAGTTTAGTTTGTGTGTTGATGTCAGGCCAGCATCATCATCAATGGCCCCAAATCTCAATTAGGAGCAAAAAAATAATTTAAAAAACTATCTCTTACCCCCAGCAAAGCTTGAGAGAAAAACGTGTTTTGTGAAGATCCAGACTGCACTTTCTCTTGCACATCCTGTAAGCCAAAGTGCATGTCCTTCTGAGAGTGGAGATGCTTCATCTGTTGGTGTTTCCTCGTGGCGTGTCCTCTGGGTTCTAAGTCCGTGGTCTTCCTCTCCCCGCTGGCCTTGCTCAGCCGTGTGCTTTGACTTGTCCAGCCATTTACTCTCAACTTCCATGTAGTCTGAAAGTCAGTGGCCTTCTCTTTCATCTCTTTCTCTGCTTCTCTCTCCCTGGCTTCCTCTGAAACTGTGGCTCCAACAAGCTTTCCCCCCTCTCTATTGTCTAGAAAACCCCTCTGGTCAAGACTCCTTTTCCATATTTTAGAGGCCAGCAGGGGTGGTCCTCAGGATCCCATGTGTTCTGTCACGGTTGGAGGAGTCCCCGTGGACACTTTCTACTGCAGATTGCTGTAAACCAACATGTGAAGAGCCCTGTGGCTGATGCTCAGAACGTGGGCACAAGGCAGGGACAAGACACTTTGTAAAGTCTCAAACCTTTGGCTTTTAGACTTACTCATCGAAAAACCTAAGGTGACACATAGAGCTAACTTATCCCAGTCCAGACATTTCTGCTTCTGTTTTGGGACCGTGTGTATAATTACACGTTTAGCTGAGCAAATAGTCACTCTTGGTTTGCCAACGAAAGGCCCAATAGAAAAGCTGGCCCTTGATCACAGTAATTACTGTTTTTAAAGAGGTCATGAGAATCTTGACTAGCCTAGGCCTTGGTTTGAAAATGGAGGAGGGAAGAAAGGAAAACTTTCTATAATTAGCTCATTTTTCTCTATGGCGGAGATCACATTTTACAATGGTATCTATCCATCTACCTACCTACCTATCTTTCTTTCTACCTACCTATCTACCTACCTACCTACCTATCTACCTACCTACCTACCTGTCTACCTACCTACCTATCTTTCTACCTACCTGTCTACCTGTCTACCTACCTACCTGTCTACCTACCTATCTTTCTACCTACCTACCTATCTACTTACCTACCTACCTACCTATCTTTCTACCTACCTGTCTACCTACCTACCTATCTTTCTACCTACCTGTCTACCTACCTACCTGTCTACCTACCTACCTATCTTTCTACCTACCTGTCTACCTACCTACCTATCTTTCTACCTACCTACCTATCTTTCTACCTACCTGTCTACCTACCTACCTATCTTTCTACCTACCTGTCTACCTACCTACCTACCTTTCTACCTACCTACCTATCTACCTACCTACCTATCTGTCTTTCTACCTACCTACCTGTCTACCTACCTATCCCTTTATCTATGTATATATCTACTTTTTTTTTCTTTTGAGACAAGGTGTCACTCTGTAGCCCAAATGGCTCAAACGGGAAGGGCTTCTGCCTCAGCCCCTTGAGTGTTAGAATTACAGGTACAGGCCCTCTGTGCCCGGCTCATACTGGTTATCTTAAGATGCCTTTTTAGTGTGTTTTATGTTTCGTGAATATTTTTTATGTATTTTTTTGTTTTCAGTTAGTAATATCCCGTCGTAGTATATAGAGCCCCGCCACACCCTTCTCTGTGGTAAGCACATCATAGCTACCTCCCCATCTTTTATTTCCTCTTTACATTGATCTAGATGGATAGAATAGTAAAGGCTTTTAGTTACAAGCAGCAGGATCAACTCTGGCTGGTTGGCTAAATTCTTAGTAGTTATAAGGCCATGGAAGAGGCCAAGGAGAATGTGCTGGACCAGCCCAGCCCAGGGGGTCTGGCTCTAGGAACAGCCCTATCCACTTTCCTGGAGCCCTGCAGTTAAAGTGAGTTACAGTTCATAATTCACGTTGCAGGATGGTCTGAAAGATCTTGGGCCGTGTATTATGTGTGTGTGCGTGTGTACATGTGTATATGTGTATATGTGTATGTCTGTATGTGTGTATATACATACACACACACTATGTACATATGTGTGTGTATACACACACATACATATATATACACATTATGTACATATATGTAATGAAACAGTTACTGTTTCAATACTTAGATTTTACGGCCCTGCCTCTGTGTGCTGTTCCCCTTGCAGCTCTTTGATGTTGATGAGGACGGCTACATAACCGAGAAGGAGTTTTGCACCATCCTGCAGGCTTCTCTTGGAGTGCCTGACCTTGATGTTTCTGGTCTCTTCAGGGAAATTGCCCAGGGCGACTCCGTTTCCTATGGTGAGTAGGCAATTCCAACCTTCAGCTATTTGCGAGGAGAACGTCTAGGCTATGAATTGAGAGTCAGACCAGAGTGCTTCCCTTGGCTAGCTGTTGGTAATACTGACGATGGTAATGGTTGCAGCATTGCCATGGTGGTGATTGGAGACTTACGTGCTAGGTGCTCCTTTATGTATTTTTTATGTGTATATAAATATACTCTTTCATGTGTATATAAACTTCTTTAATGTTTTTCTTTCACATCTGAGTTTAGCAAAGGACAAAGGATTTAAGTCACTTTCTTAAGATTGTCCACCTGAAGATTGTCATAGCCAGGATTCAAAATCTAAGAGTCCGGCCCTAGAGCCTGCACCACTGACTACACCTCAGTGCCTTTCGTATCTGCTGAGAGTGTAGCCAGGCTGCCCTGAGCGAGCTAGTCAAGCTCGGCTGGAACTGCAGCAGAGGACTATGGACCGAGGCACTGACAACAGTAGTACTAAACAGTTTGCTGATATTTGATGCAGCAGTTTATGTAATCATGGGTAGCCACTGTCTTCCTCGTCCTATAGTAACCCCCGTGAGGGAGTGGCCACCACAAAAGACGGCCTGTGGTGTAGGTACGGACCCATGCATTAGCATCTCCTTCAGCCTGGTGGCTCAAGACCGTAATCAAAACAGTGGTGGCTAATCACTTTATCTACATTTTCCAGTGTAGTCTTTAAGGAACACACCTAGGTGACTGTTTCCTGCTTAGCTTTGATGTGGTCCAGGATGCCAGCGGCTTATCTTCCCCTCTGGCTGGAGGGGCATCCTCTAACTACCTAATCACGTGGCCCTGACGGTGTTCACAGAGCTGCAGCTTATTAACACTTATGAGACAGGGTGAGAGCAGCTCACATGCTTCCCTTGCTCTGCGTTTAGATACTGGCATTTTGGCTCCCGCATATTCTCCTTTAGATAATTACCTCCAAAGGGCCGTGAATCTGTTGAGTTCATTAAAAAAAAAGAAGAAGAAAAAGAGGAAAATCTTCAAAAACTCATGTGAACTAAATTTTTTTTGGCCATTTGCTTCCATTGCTCTAAATACCAATCTTTTAAAAAACCTGTTTTTTTAAAAAAATTATTTGTTTATTTGCGTGCACCGCATCCATGCTGGAGTTCCCGGAGGTCAGAAGAGAGCATCAGAACCCCTCGAACTGGAGTTACAGATGGTTGTGAGCCAACATGTTCATGTTGGAAACCACTGAGCAATCTCTCCAGTCCCAGAACTACCAAGTTTTGACAAAGTGATTCATCGGAAAATAATGATTTCAATTAGATTAAAATTATTTGTAGATATAGTTTTGCCAGGTTAAATAATCTGCTAGAGAATTATGCTATACATTTTGTTTAGTTCATTTTATGTGTATGAGCTTCCTGCCTGTGTGGATGTTGTACACCATGAACTTATCTGGTGCCCACAGAAGTCAGAAGAGGACAACAGATCTCCTAGTACTTGGGTGATGGATGATTGTGAACTGCCTTGTGGGTGCTGGGAGTCAAACCCAGACCCTCTGCAAGAACAAGTGCTGTTGACTGCTGAGCTGTCTCACCAGTCCCAGGCATTTCATTTTCTCTTAATTAAAATTTTTCATATGATATATTCTAATTATGAATAATATCTATTTACTTATTTGAAAAATTCTTCCATGTATATGTATAGAGTTCCTGATCACATTCACCTCTTATGCTCTCTCTCCAACCATCTCCAGACCCTCTCAGTACATCTGTCTCCCAACGTTACTTGATCTTTTTGTAGATGACCCAATTAGCGCTGCACCTATGCACACGTGTGTGGAACCAACCACTGGGACATGGGCGATCTGGGATCTGCCAGTGACCAGAGTTTTGTTCTGTTTTTCTGGTTCAACCTTTATTTCTTTTCAGATTACCTAGAATTTCTCCCCTCCCCAAAACCTTGTAAGTCCCGATTTTGAAAGAAGTATTTGCGGTGTTTAAGTATTTTTAAAAAATAAGCGTTGACCTGAGGAAGAGCGTGATCCTTTAAAGTGTTATCATTCTTAGTTCTCCATTAGTTAAACCAATGGCCCAATTCCACTTACAGTCACTTCCCAGCACTTCTGCAAAAGGAGATACTGCCTGTTTGCTTGCTTTGAGATGGAGTCTTACTATGTAGTCCTGGCTGGCTTGGAACCCACGGAGATCTACCTGCTAATGTCTCCAAGTGCTGGAGTTAAAGGCGTGCGCTACCATGCCCAAACCTTAGAAATATTCTTTAATGCCAGTGGTACTCCACCCAAGGGTCTCAATTCTTTGAACAAAGCACAGGTCTTAAAAGTATAGCTTTAGTTTTAGTAAGTCAATCCTGGTGCTCGTAAATCTGCGTTAGAAGTCCTTTAGGTCTTCTTCACTGAGACAGACTAAAGACGTGAAAGACGTTTTCATTTTAAAACTAAGGATGGTGTTGTGTTTTGGAAACTCAAGCTTATTGGAGATCTGAGATTGAAATCCTCTTGATAAGCCTGTTGTCTTTACTTCAGCTCCCAGATTCACAACGTCGAGGTATAAAAGAGCTAGAATTCAGGGTTCTTGTAATATGATTACTGAATGTGCTTTCCCAGCCATTGTTGTCAATAAGTTTGGGCTCCTTTTGTCAAGACTGTATCTTTCTATATAAAAGTTAAGGGCTAAAGTAGTTTTAAAATCCAGTCATAGGCAGTACTGGATAACAGACTTTAAATAAATACATAGAAAATAGAGTAAGATATGAATGTAGAGCTCAGTGAATTTTAATGAAGTGAATACCTGTATAGCAACCATCCAAGAGGTGGACGGAGCTTTTCCAGGGCTCCCAGGGGCCCCTCCCCTCATGGCCCTCCGCAGCCACACCCTCTTCCTCACTCATAAAGGAATCTTTTCATTTCCTTTTAGTCATCATTTCACCACAAAAGTGTGTACCGCGACATGTTTCAGTTTTGTATAAGTTTACCCAGAGTAAAGCCCAGAGGTGGTGGCACACACCTTTAATCGAAGCATCACGGAGGCAGAGGCAGGCAGAGCTCTATGAGTTCAAGGCCAGCTTGGTCTACAAAGTGAGTTCCAGGACAGCCGGAGTTACAACAGAGAAGCCCTGTCTCGAAAAAGAAAAAAAAAAATTATTTTCAACTTCAATGTTGGAAAAACTCCTGCAGAGCAGTGGTGCGATGTATCTTATTACCAGCAGGTTTTGAGTTGAGTAACAGGATTCTGTTCAATCATTGCACGATTAAGATCGTTTGTTAAGTCTCACCATGCCAGAAGAACCACCCTAATTTATTGATTTTTTTTTCTCTCTTCTAGAGGAATTCAAAAGTTTTGCCCTAAAGCATCCTGAGTATGCCAAGATATTCACAACATACTTAGACCTGCAGACCTGCCATGTATTTTCATTACCGGATGAAGTCCAGGCAGCTCCCTCCGTTGCTAGTAATAAAGTCAGTCCTGAGAACAATGAAGAGGGCACCTCAGACAAAAAGGTTGACTGAACCGCGCTCCCAGCGAGGAGAGCTGTGCGTCTTCCTGATGCTGGGAAGGTGTTTACTGACAGCATTATAAATGTGCTCGTCAAGTAATGATGTTCAAAATGGAATTTACTAAAATGACGTATTTTCTTCCTAAAATGCTTTTATTAACCTGCATATATCAAGTAAGTTCTTTTTGTCCTATATTGTGCTTTACCGCTGGTTGCTTTAACTGGTGATAAATGCTGTATATTTTTATGAATTTTTTTCAGTTTAATTTTCATAATAAAGAAATTCATTGGTGATACTCCGTATTGGCCAGCATTAATCAATACCATGAGTTCAGCGTGTACAAACAATTTTCAGCCCTCTCACATATAATAATAGTATGTTTTCTCTAATTCCTTCCCTTTCTGGAAATGAGGATAAGGAGTCTGAAAAGCATTGAAAAATTTTGTGTCTTTATCTTTACAGGTTTATTTTTCCCTTTAAATTTGTTTCCTGGGTCACTGGCTAGGAGAGGGGAATACACCCTTAGTTATATGATGCTTCCTAAGAGTGCACGCTCCCCTTGACCTGTATCAGGTTTCTTTAAAATGCCTGCTAAGGACTGCAGGTCCTTCTACACCATCCGTGGTATAAAAGGGACCGTGTTTTAAAGATGACTGCTTTGGCCACAAGCTGAATGGGAATTGCCTTATTGAAGGGAACAGTGATTGCCTAATGAGAAAATGAATTGTTTGCTGCAGAGTTGAATTGAATTTGAGTCGGGTGGTTCTGAAGGTAGCACTTTCCCAATAAACAAATCAGATTTGTTCTATTCATATAATGGTCAAATTGGTATATTTTACCATCCAACCCAAGCGAGACTTTTATTGTGTTAATTATGCTCTCAAACTTTAGAGCTTGTCTTCGTGGAAAACAGAAGCCTCCAACGTGTCAACAAGAGCCAAAGAATTAAAAAGCTTAGTTCGTTAGTGTGTGGCCACAGTCTGCACCCAGGCTGCAATCCAGCAGCAACGTCTTCCGCCTAGGTTAGGTGATAATTTCTCCACATGCCATTTTTATTGGGACAGATGTCTGCATGTTGTTGATATAACTTACGTTTGAGGTTTTGGATGAAGAACCAATTTATTAAAAGAAAATGCAGAAATAATCGGTTCCTGTTCTGCATTCAGTCTTTGATACCAAATTCTTTGCTCTCGTTATGTTTCAGAATATATTAGAGATCCACCCCTGAGCTAGAGTTTGAAAGTCAGTTCGGAAGCTCAGAAGTCTCACGAAAGTGTTGGAGCCTGTATTTAACCAAGGGCCGTGATTTTAAAATGCGTTCACACATGAAACAGGTGTGTTCTAATTTAATGACTAAATACATATTTGGATAATTGAGCACCCGAATTTCATCCTTAAGTATGTGTAATCATCTGCTTCTCATAGTCCTAAAGCAGTTTTAAAAGGTATTAGGTGAGCTAAAGCAATTGCTTAAGCAAGTAATTATGCTAAGTAATGTTCACACTGATGCCTGCCGTGTGTGGTAAATGTGTGTGACTCGGGTCGGCACAGAAAGCCCACATGTTAATCTACTAATCGTGGGATAGTGACATTAGGAGTTGGAGGCTTTCTACAAGGCTCTCAAAAGCAGTCCCATCTTTTCCCTGTTTTTATGCTTTCTACTTCCGTTTCTGTCCATATAGTATTTCTGTTCTACGACTTCATCAGTGAACAAGCAAATCTGCCATGTACAGCTTGGCGATTACAAAGTTCTGGTTTGGTGACATTATCTCAAATAACTTTTTTTACTTTAAAACACAATGGTTTGAGTATGAGTTTACATAATTGTAAATACGGTTCGTTAATTTTTTTTTTCATTGATTTTATTGTGCTCTGATGAAAACCCCCGATTTTACCTAAAGAAACGGTAGTTACTTGTTCTTAGACTTTTCTTTAACGTGTGTGGGCATTTTGCCTGCATGTGTACCTGTGCATTGTGTGTACAGTGCCCATGTAGGCCAAAGAGGATCCCCTGGGACCTGGAGTTACAGATGGTTGTTAATCGCCATTAACATGAGAAATATTAGATCTTACAACCATTTATAAACCAAACGTATTTCAATCAAAATAATTCTATTGGGAGTTTTATTGAACCAAATGCTTAGAGCAGTGGTTCTCAGCCTTCCTAAGGCTGTGATACAATTCCTCCTGGCGTGGTGATCCCCCAACCATGATATTACTTTTGTTGCTACTTCATAACTGTAAATTTTACTACGGTTACGAATTGTAATGTAAATCTCTGATATGCAGATGGTCTTAGGAGACCCCTGTGGGACCCTTAAAGGTGTCGTGACCCACAGGTTGAGAACCACCGGCTTAGCGATCAAAGTGTGTTATGTGCGGTTAACTTTTCTCTGCCGTTGCTTTTGGAGCTTCGAGAGTCTGGGTGTGATGATCAGTGGGGACACCTCTAATGGATACGTTTTTAGATCGCAGCTGGGCAGTGGCGATGCACACCTTTCTCTGAGCTCTAGGCCGCCTTGGTCCACAAAGTGAGTTCCAGAACAGCCAGGACTACAAGGAGAAACCCCGTCTCCTTGAAAACACCAACAAAAATCACATTCATTTATTTGCTATTTCAGGGAAACAGGCATGCTATGACCACCCTGTTTTGGAGGTCGGAGAACAACTTGTTGGAGTGGTTTCTCTACTTCTACCACGTGGGTCCTAGAGATTAAGTTCAGGTCATCAGGCTTGGCAACAAGTACTTTTATTCACTGAGCCATTTAGACAGCCCGCCTCTAATGGGTGTTAAGAGGGAAGTGTTTCCCTTTTAGAAGGTGCATGTTCTACACTCTCAAATCCCAGGCTCAGGAACTCTCCCCATCAGATCTTTCCATATTCAGAATGGTTAATTGAAAGCAGTATCTTATTCTCAAAAAAGGGTGAATTATTGTAAGGAATGGACAGACTTTCTGCTATGAAAGTCCTTGGATGTTTGGTCTTCTTATAGCAGTCATCAAAGACGATAAAACACACTTGTAGAAAGTTGCTTTCTAGAAAGGCGAACATTTATGATGTGTTAGATTTCTCTCTTTCTAACCCTAACCTCTGATTTCCAACCAACTGATGAGCTACGGATGCTGTCAGATAGCGTCTGAGGCCGATCGCAGTTTCCCTTACTTTGTTTTAACTTGCCGACATGCTTCCAGTATGCACTTGAAAAGTGCCTTGATTTATGATTTTTGTTGCTGTGGCTCTGTTACTATGAAACTTTGTGAAACTCTTACCGTATTGGAACATGGAATCTAGAATAACCTGAATCTGTGTTCCCACACCTTGATCACTCATACTTGGCCCCAGAATAATCTCTTTTATCCTCCAAGGTGGTGCTTGTTTTTGTGTCAACAAATAGATGGATAAAAAGGAATTGGCTTTCATGATTGCAGACGCTCACAAATCACGGAATCCACGCTGTGCATGCTGGAGACCAAAGGCAGGCTTGAGACTCAGGAGGAGCCATTATTTCAGTCAAAAGGCAGGAAAACACTAATGTCCCTGTTCAGGGCAGTCAGGCAGGAAGAGGAAATCTCTTGTTCTCAAGAAGCCCTTTCTCTTTCTCTTCAGGCGCTGAGGAGATTGGTGGGGGGTCCACCCACTTTCAGGAGGGCGATCTGCATTACTTGGTCTGACTCCAATATTAATCTCATCTGGAAATACACACAAAGGTGGTTCAAACAACTGCTTGACCAGCACATGATCCTGGTTAGTTAAAGTTAAGTACATGATCTTTGACCTAAAGCTACATCTTACACAACAATCAGTTCAAAATGACCACAACCTTAAATATAAAATGCAAAACTACCACACTTTCTAAGTAAAATATAGGAACTCTGTGGTCTCTGTAATATTCTGCTACTATAACAAAATACCCATGGCTGGACACTTACAACTTTATCTGGCAGTTTTCAAGGGTTAAAGCCCAAACAATGATGTTCCAGATCTGGTGATGATGAGAGCAGGAGGTAAGATCTGGTCAGGTAGGGTAGGGACTCCAGAGCAGCAGTTCTGGAAATATCCACGCTGGTGCCCAGAATGCCAGGAGGGAATCTGCTTCTGTCTCCTTATTATCTCCTAAATGAGCAACTCTGCCTGAAGGCTGAACTGAGAGGATGCATTTGCACACCTAGGTGGGCCAACTGGACTGACCAGCTCACACCCCCTCCCTCCACACCCTATCCCTCTTCCTGCCATATGTCCTTTACAAAGCCCCAGACTAGCAGCTCAATGACTCTCACTTCTGAAGACTTCTCCTGCCACACAGATCCCCCCTTCCCCCATGCCCCATCTATGGGATCTTCAGTAATTTTTTCTCTACTTCTCTAAAACTCATCCTTTGTGGTCCACAAATTTCATTCTTCAAAATCCTGAGACAAGAGATAAGAACCTTGGATTCCTGGGACAATAAGAACTGGAAAGCTGGAAAGCCTCTGGCTCAGGCAACTTTGGTGACCATTGAGTTTTCTAGAACTGTGGCTTTCCAAGAGAGGTTTTGTTGTTCTCAAAGGTATCCCAATATTCCTGTATCACTTGGGATCCTCTGTCTGTACCACCTCTAACAGACGGAATCACAGAGGAATCAAACGTCAGGAACAAGAAGCTAAAGAGTGACCATTCTCCAAGAGTACTTTAATACATCTGAGAACAAACCATAGAGACCTAATAACCCCCACAGCCCCCACCTCTTAAAGACTACACCATCTTTTAGCATCGTCACGAGACATCAACCTCCTAATACACAAACCCTGGGAGACAAAGCACCCTTGAACTATATCGAATTCTAAAAGTAAGCAAAGGGTCTCAGACCAACACCCAAAATATGGTTCCACAAAGCAAAACTTGACCAAGAGTACATCATCAAAATTCAAATCTTTTGTTCTGATTGTCTTTGTTAAGATGAAAAGATGGACTGCATTTTTGAAGTAAAATTTTACAAATCAGATATTCAAAAAAGTAGCACTTGACATATATAAAGAACTCCCAAAACCCAATGGTAAAAACAAGACAATGAAATTAGAAAATGATCAGAAGATACGAGCAGACACTTCACGACAGAGGTATAACAGATGGTTGACAAGCACATGAAAGAATGTTCAACATTATTGTATTGGAGGTGCAAATTAAAACCAAGGAAACACTACTACATGCCTGACAAAATGGCTAGGATGAAAATCTGTGACACTATCATCTACTGACAAGGACGTGGAAGAGCTAGGGCTTCCATGTAATGCTGGTGAAGATGTAACCTGACGTGTCGCTGCGGAGAACAGGTGCTTGCCAATTTCTAAAACAAAACAATCAACTACTGAATAACTGAACTGCTATTGTAAACATTTACCTTAGGAAAATGAGTGTTTATATTCACACGAGTTTAAATAAACATTTATAGCTGCCTTACTCATAATAACAAAATTTGTAAAACAAACCAAATATACATCAAGAACTGGTTAAACTGTAATATATCTGTAATATTTGAAGAAGTAAATTTGAGGTTCTAGAGAGACAGACAATGCCTCAGCCTGAAGTGTCTGGACAAGGCAAACTTTACCCTTGATCAAGGGGTTGGACTCAGAAGATCAAACACGCGGGAACTGCGGGTGGCTTTATTCTAACTCAGGTGGTGACTGTGCCTTTCCCCCATTGGCTTTCACAGTCTTGCTTGATTGGCTAATCTTGGACAACTGGCCTATAGGAAATGAAGCTGGAAGAGGAAAGGGGTCACTTGCTCCAAGGAGTGGGGGAAGGGCCATTGGCCCAGGCCATGAATTTCTAGAATGCAAATGGAACTTTTGGTGTAAATGAAAGTTTTACCAGGTTGGTGCCGGGGCTTAAAACATTTACATGGAAGTCTCACAAGTTGGAGAAGATAAAAGATTTGAATGCCATGCCCTAAACACGAGTTTTATAGTATTTGATGGGAAAGATTCATATGTGATATTTATTACACTATGGAGTGTAAAAAAAAAAAAAAAAAACAGAACAAACTATTGATAAAATCAACAACCTGAATGAATCTATATGTCACGAAAAAGCATGACTTAAGAGAAGAGATAATCCCTGTAATTTACATGCAAATGATAATTCCATTTTACAGCTTTATTGAAATGACAAAATTATGAAAATGGAAGACAAGTCAGTGTTCACCATAGACGGAGCAGATAGAAGGGACGGCAGGGAGAGGAATGTGGACTAGCTGTAAAAACAACAGATGGAACCCTTGGAATGGAAGTGTTCTGTTTCATTGCCACCGTACTGATCATGGAAGTGAGCTATGACCTTGCTAAGTGGTGGCCCAGAGGGAATTACACAAAGGCTGCACAGGATCTCCATATTACAGTTACTGGTGAATTTATAGTTTTCTCCCCCAAAGTAAATCTGTTTAAAAACAAACAAAGAAAACTTCAGAAAATTGATTACAAGAAAAATCATCTTAGGAACATAGCATGGGCATAAAAAAACATATTGAGGTTTTAAAATCATAAGGTAACCCTATGAGATGCATTCTGCCAGTGTTTTTAAAGTTTATATCAAATAGATACTTTTGAAGATTTATTTTTAATTATGTGAGGGGGGTAGGGTTGTGCACATGAGTGCCCTAGAGCCAGAAATGGGTGTTGGATCTCCCAGAACTGGAGTTACAGGCAGTTGTGAGCCACCCAACATGGGTACTGGAAATCCAACTTGGGTCCTCTATAAGAACAACAAACACTCTTAACCATGGAGCCATTTCTAAAGCCCCTCAAATATTTTAAATAAAAATCTAACAAATCTAATTTGAGCAGAAAAACATGTTCTATATGTATAGTGAAACATGACACTGTACCCCACAAATATGTGCAATCATATGTGCCAATTTAAAATAAAAATAGAGAGAGAGAGAGAGAGAGAAGGGGCTAGGGAGGTGGCTCAGCAATTAAGAGCACTGGCTGTTCTTCCAGAGGACTCCATCCAACACATGGCAGCTCACAACTGTCTGTAACTCCAGTCCCAGGGTGTCCAGTGCTGTCCCTGTCTCTGGCCTCCACAAACACTGCATGCAGGTGGTACATAGACCAACATGCAAGCAAAACACCCATATACATAAACAAAAAATGATAGTTAAAATAGAAGAAAAAAGAGAAATCCTGAATAACTCTACAACCATGGAAAGTTATTTAATGATCCACAAGTAATCTCCTAAGTAACCCCTTAGTACATCTACATGTGGTGTTAAAGCTTTCAGCACTGAAAGCAACAGATCACCCCAGAGTTGTGTGTACTCTGGCAAAGTAGGGGAGTAACCTTGATACCAAAACCCGGGGGGGGGGGGGAAATGTCCTGTGACTATTCTACTTCATTTATGAATAAATTATCAAATTCGATGGAAATGTATAAAGGACATTAACTCGTGGTCTCATCCCAGGTAACTAAGGAGGGTACCACATTGGAGAATACGTTTGTGTAATGAAATTAAGGTTGGTTTCCTGCGGTATCTTTTACTAATACATCTCACTGTGAGGTCAACAGGTCTCCCTGAGCTAAAACAGAAGTGCCGACAGCTGCATTTCTCCCCCTGGGGACTCAGGGGAGAAGAAATCTCCTTGCCTCCTGCACCTTCCAGGGACCACCACATTCCCCGGCTCCTGGCTCCCTCCACTGTCTTCAAAGATCTCAAGGATAAACTGTTTTCACTTCATTTTCTACCCCACTTGCCTGCATTTCTGCTTTCATGAGTCCAGCAAGGAAATCCAGATTAGCATGTTTGACTAGTAACTTTAATTACATCTGCAACCTTAACTGTTTTTTGCCCTGCAAGATAACATATTCATGGGTTCAAAAAATCAGAAAGGAATATTTAGGAGGCCGTTAGTCTGCCTTTATTCATCAGGAAGTACACATCCCAATATCGAAGCTGTATTAGTCAGCTTTCCATTACTATAACAAAGTACCATGAAGATCAACTTTAAAAGAGGGAAGGTTAATTTGGTTCACAGTTTTGAAGGCTCTGGCTTGCCAACCCCAGTTGCTTTTAGGCCTCTGGCAAGGAAGAAAGAGCGTGGTAAGGGGTGTTTCACGTTGGAGCAAGCTACTTCATGGCAAACAAGAAGTGAGGAAGAGGAAGGGGGTGGGGTTCCAATACCATTTTCATGCCTACAATGACCTAACTTCTTCCCACTGGGCCTCACCTAGTAAATCTTCTGCTACTTCCCAGTAGCTCCATGGAGCAAGGACAAAGCTTTAACCCGTGGGCTTTGGGAGATAATTATCTGAACCCTAGCAATCATGATAGGTTATACAAGTCGTTCACAGACTCCTTCCCTTCCTTATAGTAACCATCTAAGTATAGAAAGAAACTTCCTTCACTTGACTGTGCACCAGAAACCTCAAGAAAATGCACACACTTATGAAAGCATTCATCTAAAGCCCGGAAGGAGACAAGGATCTACTGTCTTGATTCCTATGATTCCCAGTCACCACTGTGGTGGAAGTTGTATTGAGCACCCAGAGACAAGAAAAGCCACACACAGGAAAAGGAAAATAAAACACATAAACAAAATTTGCAGCCTACAGATTAATCAGTACAGTTTACAAGAGCACTAGAAAGACTTCCCCGGGCCAGGGATGGTCATCACATGTTTGTGAGTTCAAGGTCAGGCTGGGCTAGGGAGAGCAGGACTCTGGAACAGAACAAAATGAAACAAGACTGCTAGCTCACCCATTGTGCTTCTGTGCACATTCGCCCGACCGATGTAAAAATGAAATGCTTCAAAGAAGAGTGTGTGAGAATAATCTAAAACAAACTCACAAGAACTTTGTTGAGGAAATTCTGAAAACGATTGGAATCCATTCAGGAAAGACAAGGAAAAATAGGAAGACGTAATTAAATTTATAGGCTGAGTTCATGGGCTTAACCACAAAGGCTTCCCTCAAAATCTCATAAATTCCAAGCAATTACAGAGAAGCTCCCTCTATGGTGGGCGAGTGTTTGCGTATATAGGGACAGGGCGGATAAGCACAGGTTAAGAAGCTAGTTGTAAAGTGTGCATGTGTGTGTGTGTAGGCGTGCCCAAGAAAGGCCACATGTTTGATGTCGGGGACTTTTCACGACACCTATGAAACTTAATACAGTGTGACACAGGCGTCATAGGGATCCAGTTGAAGCGATGCAGGATAGAGATTGAGTAGCAATGAGCAGGAAGACAGGCTTCGACTTCTGTCATCCTACCTCCCTTTATTTAAATGCTTTTAACAAATATTTGTTAAGCACATCGCGTACCGCCAGGGTCGATGCCAGGGGCACAGTGGTGAGCAGGACAAAACAGCCTTTATTTTCGCAGAACACAGTGGAGAAGGCAGGCGTTTTTAAATGAATACACACTCAGTGTCCCTAACCTGGAAGTTGGAAATCTAAAATGCCCGGATGCCAAACCTCTTTGAGCACGTCCCAAGAGGAAAAAGTTCACACCTGACCTTAGGAGAGGGTCATGGTGAAAAATGAAGAAACCCTAAAGATATTCTACAAAATTATTTTCAGGGGGGCCAAGAAGATGGGCAAAGGTGCTTGTGGCTGAGCCCAAGGACCTGAATCTACCCCTGGCTGAACCTGATGACCTATGTTCTACCCCTGGAGCCCACATGGAGAGAATTGAATCCTCCAACTGCTCTTCTAGCCTCCACAAGCACACTATGGCACATGTATGCAGCACACACTCACAAAGTAAGCAAATGAATGTAAGAAAAATCCTGTGAAATGTAATATATTTGATGTTTAAATGTGAGCCCGTGAGTTGAAGCTCCTGGTTGGGGGAGCCACACCTGTGATTCCGCCAGGCTGGTTGCTGAATTAGAACGTGTGTGGCTGTGGAAATCTGGAACCTTATGTGTCAGGAGCCAAATTATCTTGGACTGTCCTTAGGCCCCTTAAAAGGCATTCCTTGTCAAGTTCTATATTTGACCTAATGCTTTTGTGACTATCAGGTGAAATCTAGCTCCCAGCAACTCAAAGGCTAAGAACGTCATCAGGTAATAGCTGAAGCCTGTACAAGATTTCTCTGGTTTGCTGTGTCCAACCTACCTGATAGCCCTACTTGACATAATTTTGAAAGTACCCTGAGTTGTAAACTTCTTTGTTATGTTACTGTAACAGCATCATGAAACTGTTACCAGGTTGGAACATGAAAAGCTGGAGTAACTTAAACCTAAGTTCCTTGGGCATGGGTGCTCATATTTGATGTCAGAAGAAAGTGTATCTGTCTTTGTCTTCAAGGTAAGACCTGGTTTTCCATTGACAGGTCCATCCCCAAGGCATCTTCAAGTACGTGCAAATATTCCATAATATGAAAAGAAATCCAAAATCTAAAAGTATTTCTGTCCTTAAGCATTTTGGATTAAGGATATCCAACCATAGTGACACATGTGACGAGTTACAAAAAAACAAAACAAGAAGATCGGATACGAGGCTCTATGATGACACTGGTGTAATTGTGATCCAAGATGAAACTGCAAGGCAGAGATGGTGGAAGAGCTGTCAGTGGAAAGACGAGCGTCTGCTTCACTCTTCCTGCCTCCCTTTAAAGTTTTTAAATCTAGGAACAAGAGAACTGTGCCTCACACTGTGAGGAAGTCCTCTCTACTTAGTGGGGCAGGAAGAATGGACTGATGGAGGACAGAGTGTCTCCTCAGGTGGAACAAATGGAAAGAGCAAGTGTTATTCCTGAAGTCTGTCCTAGTTTAAATCCCTGTCTCTGTGGTAAATGCCGTGGCCAAAAGCAACTTGGGGAGGAAAGTGTTTATTTCCTGTTATATTTCCAGATTAAAATCCATCTTCGAGGGAAGTCAGACAGGAACTCAAGGCAGGAACCTGGAGGCAGGAACTGAAGAAGCAGCCATGGAGAAGAGCTGCTTCCTCTCCCCTAGCTCCTCTATGTGTGTTCTCTTCAATGGAAGGACAGTCATAATAGAAACCCACTAAAGATTTTTAGACTTCATGGACTCAGTCATGGGCTTTGTTTGTGTTTTAAGCTAGAATTTGGTAGGAAAGATAATGGAGCCGAAATTATTGAAACAAAAATCTTGCCCCTTGATGTAACTGTTCAAAAATAAAAAAGGAAAAGCCGTTTACTTCATTTAAATAGTAAACACAAGGCCTATAAACAGTGTGTGGAGGGCTGAGATCACCACTTACTGTCGTCACCTCTTTTCAGGTTCACAGGCTGAAGGAAAACTAGCGATTTGTCAGTCTCAGAAGAAACAGGCTAGAGAAAATATAGAAGACTAAAATAGCTCCCTGGCATAGCTAATTTCTTTGAAAACGGGTCATTTCTAAGAAAGCAGATGCAGCCTGAACATCCTCCTTTGGATCTAAAGTGTTCCCCAAAGACCTGGTGCTAATTGGCCGTCCTTGGATCCTTTGGGAAATGGGACCTAGCTGATAGAAGCTAAATTGCTGGGAACCGCCTTGAAGGGGATGTTGGGACTCCCCACCCTTACCCCCATCCCCCAGGCCATGTTCTTTCTGTATGAGCCCTAGACCATGTTCTTTCTCTATGAGAATTTGGCTTGCCAAAGATCCAATGTGACTACAGACCAAAACTCTGAAACCGTAAGCCAAAATAAATCTTTCCTCGGTGTAATTTGGTTATTTTAGGCACTTTGCCATAGCAATGGGAGCTGATTAACACACTCCAGTAAACAAGGTGTCAGCTTGGCGCCTCAGCCCTGACAGGACATCTTGGTTTTGCCTGTGCTAGCTACATGTTCCTTTCATTCAAGCTCTGTCACATCTGCGTGGCACATCTTACCTACCTAGCTTTGCTATAGTGTTTTGAATGAGTAACCAAATATTCTTGACTTGAAAAATGCTTCCTGAGAACAAACAAACAAACCCCATAGAAATATCTGATAGGAAAGTGCCACCATTTTCCAGAGGCAGCCTGGCTCTTTCTTCTTTAAATAAAAGGGAAACAGAAACCCATCGTGAAGGCAGGTGGATTCAAACTGCTTTGGCTGCTTCCCTCATCCTTACCTTGCAGCGCCTGTTCAAGGCAGGACTACAGCTCCTCAGTTTAGCTAGTGGAGGCTATTTGTGGGGGTAGTTCCGGTGAGTAACTCAGGACTCCTACCATCCTGTGGAATGCTGGAGTGTAGGGAGTGTTGGCATGGGGGAGGGGTGTCTGGAGAATCACAATAGCAGTCAGTTTCCCTAGGCTCTGTCTTCTCCCCTTCACTGATTCTGTGGGTCATTGCAGTAACAGGACCTAAAGTTTGGCTTTGCTTAAATGCTTCTCAAAATACCATCAATAGAATCCACCCGTTTTTTGCATACCAGCAATGTCTCAAAAGAAGGAAAGATTCTCTTTTACCAACAAAGAGGCTGAGGTCCTATGAGGCAGAGCAACTGTTTGGCCCCAACGCCAGGGCCAGAGGTTCCACACCCTGGGGCCAGAGGTAGCCTAGGAATCCAAGACTCCTAACTCCCACCTTCGGGACATCCCAACACTAAGCTGCTTTAGTCCTTCCACTTCTGTCTACACATCTGCTCAAAGAAATACTGCTGGCTGTGTCCACACACAGGACCTGGGTGCGACCCCCATGAGCTAATACAGGAGAGGGCTCTGAAGCCATAGACACGGGAGAGAGGCAATAAGCCCAGGAACGCAGCCCTTCAGGCGCATTGAAGGCTTGTGCTTCCTGTGCCATTGTCTGTGCGTTTATGGAGGAGTTCCTGCAGAGGTCACCAGGCCCCAGCCAGTGACGCATGGCTTCCCAGAGTGGAGCCAGTACTAAGGGTGGGAAAGAGCATCCTAGGGTTGGAAGAAAATCCTTGTTTGTTCTCAGACGGACAGACAGGCTTGAGACCAGGATGCGTGTGCACATTGGGGATGGGAGCCCGGAATAGGCAGCACAGGCCAGTGGGGGCCAGGAGAGAATCAGGCAGCAGGGATATGGATGGGTCCTAGGCTCCGTATGCCTCCATCCATTCTGCCACAGTGTGCCTTCCTCCCAGTGGTGGTAATGCCCAGCTTCTGGGTCCTCTGGTGTGTGTAGCCGTGTCTTCTCATGGTTTTCTGTGGCTCTTGCCCTCACTGTGACTCAGTTTCCTCATCTGTAATTTTTCTTTTTCTATGGGCTACTGTCAAAATCAGATAATATGTGGGAATATATATAGAGAGACGGGAGGGGGGGGGAAACAGTGTGTTTGTGTGTGTGTGTGTGTGTGTGTGTGTGTGTGTGTGTGTGTGTGTGTGTGTGTGAGATCCAGACAGAGAAAATGAAGTGAACCTTGAAGCATGCATTACTCACACCATTATTAAGTAATTCTTTCAGCCAACGTGATCATGTAAGCTTCTAAAAATGCAAGATTCCATGTAATCTGACATTTTTCTCACAAACGTCTCCCTGGCAGTCCTTCAAATGTCCTAGGGCACCCTTCTATAGATGCCTGGAAAGGGATAGAGGTATCCCCTGGAGGTGGAAGAGATGGCTGCTTATTGGTCCACCACCTCCAAAGAACTTAGAGGAGAAAGGAGACAGGAATGAGCTTGAGTTGGTGCCCAGGCTGCCTGAACGAGCACTGGGAATGCAGAGTGGAAGGGAGTGGTGGGTAGGGGTGAGGGGTGTGGGTGGGAGGGTGCTGGGGGCTCACATCCTATCTACAGCTCCTGAGGTCTGTAGGTTACCTTCCTCAGGGCAAGCTTGCTTCTTAGTCTTGTGCAACAGGACTCCTTAGTGAGGTAAGATGAACTCCAAACTCAGGAAAAGTAATAAAGCTTACTTTTGAAACCTTGAACCAAATCAGTCATTTAGTTCTCCCGGAGTTACAAAGGAAAGCTGAACTGGACCATTTTAATCTGTCTCCGGCATCTACTCATAAATCCGTTCCAATAGGAACCAACATTCCCCTCCCAACTCCATAAAACCCCAGTATGATTAAAAAAAAAAAAATTAAATGTCATTATCGGAACCCAATGGGTTTGGTCCGAGGAAGGAATGTGTTGGGAGGCCACAAGCAGGGCTCAGAGGTGATTTTCCTGCAACTGAGTCTAAGAGGGAGTAACCCAGAGTAAGCTTCCTGCTCACATTCCTGCTGACCTTTAGGGAGCAATCTCCAGGAGGAGCAGTCAACTTCACAGGCAGTGATAATACCTTTTCCCCCACAGCTAAAACTTAATGACAAATTCTGAGCACGTACAGAGACGCTCTCTGCACCACTCCTCCCTGCCGCTCCCTGTCTTAGAACTCTGGTACTTGAACTTAGGATCTCATGCACAGCAGGCAAGTACCTTACCACTGAGCTACATCACCAGCACCCCTGTTATATTTGTTTAAGACCACCTTCACCCATCTGTCCTTGAACTCACTCTATAGCCCAGGAAGGCCTTGAACTTGTGATTCTCCTGTCTCAGCCTCTTGAGTAGCTAGGATTATTCAGGCTTGGGCTACCAGGCCTAACTCTTTCCTCCATCGTTGACATAAGCCGGCATGTCCCTAAGTGTCTACCATTTTAACCTTTCAACATCCATCTGTTCAGTGCCCTTGTGCTAAGCATGCCCCAGAATGGGCTTGTCATCTCTCCTGAACACTCCTAGAAACTCCTTAACTGGGCATGCTCAGCAATGTGCCTACCCCTATTGGTGTGGTACTCAACGGGATGTAAACCTATTGCATTTGGTTGTGGACTGAGACCTGATGACCTGGAATTTTTCTTAAGAAAAGAGGGAATAGCAGCTTTGCTGGGTGAGAGCCCAGCCTGTGCTGCTGGAGGGGTTGGGAGTGTACTGTGGCTGGCATGGGAGAAGCATCTGGAAGTGCTCTCTCCTGAAGATGCCTTGCAGGCTAGATGTGAAATTCTAAATTTTGTCATAGGTGCCGAGTTATTTCAGAAGAGCCCACCGCTCGTGACTCTGGCCAGCATTTTGACTAGGAAGAAGAAAGAGGTTGGTTTTTCTGCCCCACCCTGTCCTGATGACTAAGATCAAAGACAAAACCCCTATAGGTGGTCCTGACTCTCACTCCGACTCTCTTAGTGTATCAACAGCCCCACTCAGAAAGAAGGTCTCCATGAGCACTTGCCCCAATGTCACGTGAGCACATGCTACCCCAGGAGGACCTCAGCTTGTCACCCTGCTTTTAGAACCAGGTCTACCCTGCCACCCAGCCCAGCCCTGAGGATGGGAGATGGAATGAACCTCCATGCTGGACATAGTAGGGGCTGGGGCAGGAAGCTCTGCAGGCATTGTACTCTGCCCTCTGTTTACCATATTCAATACCAGAGAGCCTTTGGCACACCGCTCTGTGGCCACTCCATACACCTCTGGCTTTCCTTTTAATTGCCATGACCAGTCTGCCATGAGCCAATTCT